>CM054058.1:125652798-126852798 GCA_028641055.1 Alopecurus myosuroides
AATGTTCACGGGACCACCTACATTCTTCGAGTGAAAAAAGAAAGAACGAAGACATACTTCTGCGAGGAACAATTGCAGGCTATCATCGCCACGTACAATTTAAGCGGAGGTGATTACATTCACTTCTCTATGGAAGGACCGCAACCTCGTATCAAAATTCTGTATATGGGCGGGATTGCGAGCGAGAATGGCGGGAGTGAGGAGGATATTGGGAACACTGAGGATGATATGGACACTGAGAATGATATGGACGAGGAGGACTCATGGAAACATGTGGTGGTTGCTCAAAGAGCGAATCTTAGCGAGCTTGAGAAGGACCGTGTCCTTCAGAGACTTGCCCAGATAGATAGCTACATCGGGTCCCCTTTCGTGCATCGCATCACTAACACTAACATCTCCAATGGACATCTCATGGTATGTTTTTTAACATTTTCTTATTCCTATAGTTGCTTATGTTATAATGTGGCCGGTATGTGACATTGTGCTTTTATTCTTTCTTGGAATTGTGTGTTCTAGAAAATACCTATGGCGGTAGCGGACAGTGCTGGCATGGAGCATAAAGGTACCATTGGAGTACGCCGTGGAGAATCAGGAGATGTCACCACCGTTCCGATCACCAGGGATAATGCTGATGGTCGCGTCATCCTCAACTCTCAAGCATGGAGGCAGTTCCATTCCGCAAGAGTTGGTATGGAGGCTGGCCGAGCTATTCTGATCACCATGAGGGATACTGACATCCCCAACTTGGACATGATGATGGTCATCCACTACATCAGCCCAAATTAGAACAAATAATCATTTTCATCTCACTAGCTAACTCCTGGATTTATTAATTAGTAGTATGGTTCTTTTCGAGACTATGTAATTTTGTTGAACTATGTGGTGATGATCGAGACTATGTGTTGATGATCGAAAATATTTCTGTTATAAAATTTAATTCTGTCATTTTGAGACTATGGTATATTTCTGTCATTTTGAGACTTATTTCTGTCATTTTCCTGTAATTCTGTTATTTTGATATCTTTTATATTTTGATACAGCAAAACCATACCCCAGGCGAACAGAATACGGTACCCCAGGCGCATCTCTTGTTCGCCACAGGTAAAAGTATTATCCCAGGCGCACAAGGCCTATTCGCCTGGGGTATGCCAACTTACCACAGGCGCATTTCACTATTCGCCTGGAGTAAGCCATTACCGCTGGCGATATGGTCCCAGGCGAACCGAAATGCGCCTGTGGTAGCCCTTTTCTGTTCGCCTGGGGTAAGCTTTTCCCTAGTAGTGCGCGCTCCTCCGCGCAGGTGCAGCCGGCGCGCGCGGCGTCGGCGCTAGCCGCGGGGCCTCGCCTGCCTCGTCGAGGAGGTGCGGGAGCGGGAGACCGGGCTGCGCACCGAGCTGCTGGAGTACACGCGGTGCCGGGGATAATCAAGGACATGCGGCCTCGCCTTCTATGTTGCGTCGATCTGAAATTCAGAGAAGCATCCCTCTGTACTTCCTGTGCTAAATGAATTAGGTGTACTTCTGAAAATAACTTATCAGAACTTCCCTCGGTTATAGTGTCTAGTTGTCCATGTGATATATTGTTTACTTCTGAATATATCCAGTGAACCATATATCTTGTCTTTCCTTCACCTCTGGTCTAGATTTCAGTAAACCAATATCTTGTCTTTCGTTCACCTTACATAGGAGATAAGTTGTACTAGTGTTTGAACCATAAAGAATTTTCCATTGTCACTTGCGAATGATTTCTTATTTGTTCTAGTACTGATTGCCTATGCTTCTAGTACTGATTGCTATTCTTCCTAGCTCACTTGATGGGTACTAAGTTGCTTAGGGTGGGGTGCTGAATCGGGGTACCTCTATATTCCACAACAATTATACCAATGCATGTTATTTTGCTCCAATGCATGTTGTATAGCATTCATCTTGTATCCGGTACAATTCTTTCATCTGCTCCAGCCATAGTTATTTTGCTTACCCTGTTTTGTCCCAGAACTAAACATGAGAGCAAGTGTAAATATGTCCTTTCTCAGTGAACATGCCAGGTACTGAATCTTTCGATTCTTGTTACCAAACTGAAGTTGTATGAAAATTGGTGAATGAATGTTCAGTACTATTAATAAGTTGTGTCAATATTGGTGTTAATGCCCAGGTTGCAACTCTATGGTGCAGAGTCATTTATCTTGTAGTACTCCAGGTAATGGTTGGAGCTTGCTCTGTTTGCTGAATTTTCTTCCCTGATGCCCGGTAGTGCCGAAAGCCGTGTGCTTAATGTGTCTACCACAAGTACTTTCTTAGTAGGGTCTGGGTGTAAAAAACAGGGTGCTTAATGTGGCTACCACAAGTACTTGCTTAGTAGGGGCTGGGTGCCAAAATCCAGGTGCTTAACGAGGCCACCACAGGTACCTAGTTACTAAGGGTTGGGTACTAGTGTTTGAACCATAAGGAATTTTCCATTGTCACTTGCGACTGATTTCTTATTTGTTCTAGTACTGATTGCCTATTCTTCTAGTACTGATTGCACATTCTTCCTAGCTCACATGATGGGTACTTAGTTGCTTAGGGTGGGGTGCTTAGGGTGTGATTGGTGCCTACTGAATCCAGTACACACATGTACTAAATATGCTTCAATGGGATCTATGGTTCAAGCTGTCTTCGGGGTCTGTTTGATGAAAATTCAGTACTTTATATTATTAGAGGGCAAATAGCAAGTCTGATCCTTGTCTTCCCCCTTGTTAATTTGTGTGAGAAATCATAACTTGAATCAAAACTATTTGTAGTTCACTGCTTGTATTCATGTAGGAACCAAATTGGAGTAGTATGATAATTTATGAATGAATGATAGTACTATTGATAAGTTGTGCCAATATTTGTGTTCATGCCAAGATGTGTCATCTGCCTTTTCTTGTCGCGGTACTGAAGTTAGTAACACTTGGTGCAGAATTGGGTGCCGAATGACAGGTGCTTAAGTAGCAGGGGCGGGGTGCCGAATACAAGCTTAGTGAGTTGCATCCCAGGTGCGGAGTCATTAATATTGTAGTACTGAGTTGCCTATGTTACGAGGTACTGAGATGGTCATGGCTGGGTCCTGAGTCATTAATAACTGTCTAGAAGAAAGAGCTATTTGTGCGTGCAAGTCTTTTCTAGATGCATGGAATTTTTTTATTGAAGCATACAGTTAAGTTATAATGATTTTTTCTCCTGTACATCCTATGTAAGATTTACTAGCTCAAAGATACTTGATGCTTGATGCGCATTAGCGCGGGTACTTAGTCGGTTAGGGTGAGGTACTGAATCGGGGTGCTTTACATGTCTTATAACGGGTACTTAGTCAGTTAGGGTGGCGTGCTGAATCGAAGGGCTTGATATGCATTATGATGGGTACTTAGTCGGTTAGGGTGGGTTGTTGAATCAAAGTGCTTGACATGTCTTATGACAGGTACTTAGTCGGTTAGGATGGGGTACTTGGTCGCTTATTGCGAGGTACTGAGTCGGGGTGCTTTAGGTGCTTTATGGCAGGTAGTTAGTCGCATATGCTAGGTACTGAATCTTTGAAAACTTGGTACCAAATTCATCAATTCATCTTTTTTTTGCAGGTAATTAGTCTCCTGTGAGTTCGGCTATATTCCTCTCTACGTTTCTAGCAGGACTCGATCATGCAGAACTGAGCTTAATGAGGATAGGCATTGGGTGCATTCAGTACTTGGTTCCTTAACAATGGAATGTATTAAGTAGTTAGTGAAGGTGCCGGATGCATGAATGCATGGTGATATTGATGCACTACCAATTGAATGCAGTTAGCGAAAATATAGATGTTCCTTTGTTGATATTCTCTTGTGACTGAAACTTCAACTGGGGTGCTGGACGTATCTCATGAAGGTGCTTGCATGTTGTGTGGTGCCAAATAATAAAATTCTATGTGTGTATGTGTTTGAATCAAAAGGTGTTGCTGGAAAAATATTTTTAATCCTTTGCTCAAGCTAATTTGTTTTGTTTTACTAGAGATACATTGCCAACAGTAAATATGATAGTGTGTATCCTTTTGCTGATTGACATGCTCTGTTCATGCCTACCCATCATGTGCCATGTGCTATTTATTATCTTGCTACCCGAGTTTTAGTAACATCAGGTGATGAATTGGTCCTCCATGTAGCAAAGGATTGACACGTCACTAGGTCCAGCACTTCCAGAAACGGAAGCTGATTTGAATCATGATTTTATTGGCAGAAGAGAAGTTGCCAGAACTGCATTCAGTATCTGTATGTACGATCCATCCCTCTAGGTACCGAAACAACGGCCTAGCATACGGTACTCTCCAAAAAGGGCTATGGTTAAACTGGCCCAGCATTCGGTACTCTCCAAAAAGGTTATAGTCCAAAATGGAAATAAATTCGAAATTTGAACTCGCTGGCCCAAGATGGAGACGTCAGACCTGCCATCTGCAGGCCCACTGCCATTGCAACAGTAAAGTCTGCACATCTCTCTATTTTTAGCTTCAAAAGTTCAAACTCCACACTCCATCCAAACCAAACAAGGAAACAATTCAAACATTAGAGTCCTATCTTACACGCCTATGAACCCTAGCCATGAGAGAGAATGTGATTTTCATATTCCATTAGAAAGTGGAGTAGGTACTAAATGGAGAATGAAAGCACCAATCCCAAAGCAATCCGATGGTGAAGAAAGCGTCCTTATATATATATATATATATATATATATATATATATATATATATATAGATGTTAAGAAATCAAATAAGAGAAATGAGACACATTTTTTAATGTGGAAAACCCTCGCGGGAAAAAAACTACGGACGCACGAAGGCGTAATTTATTATGGAGTAATACAATAACTTCGGTATACCTTAAAATTTTCTCCTTACATTTCTTGAAGTAAAGTGATGGAATCAATGTCAATCTCATCCAATAATTTCTTCTCGATGCATAGAGTTGACAAACCATTTAGTCTCTTGTGTCATTATAGATATCAAATAGTTTTTCAATAATTTTAACTTTGAAATTAAAGTTACTTTCAGCTGATGCAACAGTCACGGCCATGTAAATAAGATCTGATAAACAACATACATATTAGGATAACAATCTGCTTCTCTGAGAAACTAAAACATTTTCATAGCAGTCATTGTTCTATCTAGCAAGGTCAATTGCACAACACTTAACTCCAAAATTAGATAATTTAACCCCATATCACATTTCTTATCTAGATAGAAAGTATTTACAAATGTTGTGCAACTGTTTTTAATTTGAGAACCATCCTTTGACTTCAAATTCGTTGAGCTCGTTAAAAATCCAAAAATACTTCTGAACGACTGTAGTTCTTTAAATCTACTTTCAATTGCCATATTCATGGCCAATTAATCACAAAGTCAACTAAGTTGCGGCGGACGTGCAACGGTGAACGAGTAGATGAGCGATGGTAGATCTGATCCTAAATACTATATATTTACACGACGGACACATGCTCCTGAGTCGATCACCAATTGGTCTGGCCAGCCGCGCTCCCCCGACTCTCTGTGTAGGAGTAGTTAGGCGCTAGTCAATTGCTCGTTAGGGCTTTCTAATTACATGGGATGGCTCTGTTAAGCTATTAATTGATGTATTCATAGGAAAACCTACGAGCCGACCAACCTATTAAGCTAAATTTTTTTGCACGCAAACAAACTAATCCAATTAACACATATCTGAAATGGGCCCCCAAATTTTTTGGGCCCGGGGCAGCCGCCCCTCTCGCTCCCCCCTCAGGACCGGCCCTGCATGCAACGTGCCCTTTCTGCTAATAAATTTCTGTCTACATACAACGTGATGGCTAAAGCGGCTATGTGCATCGCCAAGACGACGCCGGCGCAGCCAGGGTGAAGCTAGCTCGTCTACAGATTTAAAATAATCCGGTACATAATCCCCACAGAAATCCAGTATACACTGGACAAGACTTTTGGTCCGACACTCCCCAACGGGGGAGTTTTTTTTCCCACCCCTCCTCGCTCCCGCCGCCCTCCCCGCGGACTATTTTTATACATGCAACGTGCGGGGCCGGCGGCAGCGGGAACGGCTTTCCCCGCGGACTATTTCTATACATGCAACCTAGCTCGTTGGATGCTAAGTACTCTCTAAACTAAAATTAATGGTACATATCTATATGAAATTTTCGTTTTATATACCCCTTTAGAAAGTAGTATGTGTGCCCTTCTGAAAAGAAGTATATCCTCTTTCGAATATATTTTGCCGTGAAAAAAGAAGTAGCATATACTTCTCTATAGTGCACACCTTTTAAAAAGCAGTATGCGCCTCTCAGCAAATTGTAGTACTATATGATTAGTAAATATTTGAAAAGTAGTACAAGAAATGGTACACACTTTGCAACAAAAATACGAACTTAAAGTACATGCCCCAATTAGTAGTACTTCCACTCATGGCATATACCGCATGCGGATGGAAGCAAAAATGACGCGAGCAACTATAGGTAGTTATAAATTTAAATGGCGCATGAACGTTCCTATTTTTTTGGGGGTAGCTAACGTATCTAGTGGATCAAGCTGCACCTTTTTTTGTTTACTATTTTCACGGTTGGGTAGTTGCTGGTACCGATGGAGGATGCACACGTTAAACCTCATCCATTAGGATAGGAGTACATACCCCTGGGAATATAAAAGGGGAGTCCTATATATATATCTTTAAAATTAATATTTGTATCGTGTGGGACCAACATGGTATAGAATATAACTATGCTTATTTTCAACTTTTATTATGAATTTTGGTAAAAAAATTCATCAGGGGCAAAAGAGTCTTTTTACATCTCTTTTGTGTTTAGAATGCACTATAGGGCCATGTTAGGAAGAAAATGAAGTTAAGGTGTCAAATAGGTAAGAATTCTTTTTAGGGCCAAATGAGAACAGGATTTTAAGGAAGGGCCAAATAAGGAATTCTCTCTTTTTCTTGCGGGTAAAAAAGGACACGGCTTTGGAAGAGGAAGATCACGCGGGAAAACGGGCTTGAATAACAGCTTTCAACTTGGGGATTCGAACTCTATTTTGGATATGTTAATTTCCCCACGCGCATAGTTACAACAGAGAGGTTACAACTTTCATCCTGACAAACAAGCTTGTCTAGCTGAGAACATGCAAGAAAAACTACCGAAGAACCATGATGCTTATGCTGAAGAGCACAACCGGAGTCTGCCAGGGGGTTCGTTGAGAACTCGAACACAAACATCCTGCAGTCATACTCTTCCGGGGGCTCTCGCAATCTCATCAACCTAAGAACCAGCGGCTCAACCAGAAATCACGTTGACAGATGCATATGAGGTAGAAGATTGAGGTGTAGATCTAAAATATCCATTACCGGCCTCAAATCCGGAGGTTCATTGCTGTTAAATCTGAGAAACTGTTGCAGAGACGCTCACATCCGTCTCCGGCATGTCCCACACAGTAACAACGCATAATCATCATGACCAATAGTTCCCATTTGATGCAAAGCATGGCAACTAGACAGGTAGCAAGAAATTCCATAGGATGAACCTGCACCATCTAATTGGAAATCACAACAGCCGAAAGAAACCGCCATGAATTGATTCCTGGAATGGTGCTTTGTCTCAGCTGAACCAACTCCAAGCTCCCAAATTGCAACACCAACAATACCTGTCTCCTCGCCACCAAAGCCGACAAAAATAGGACAGGGCGCTCCCAATCTAGGAGATGAGAGATGATTCATACCAGCAGAATCAGAGATCAATCTCATTTGAACAGATCCGTTGCAGCAGTTTGTCCTCCATGAACCCCCGCACAAACGAAGTTGGCCAAATCCGCCCGCCACAATGGAGCCAGTGCAAATTGACCTCAAATCCTGCCTTCCTCCTCGCGTAGCTATAGCTCTGCCAGCAACCCACGAACCTTCGCCTTCATGGCGACCAGCTCGGTGAGAAGAAGAACCGAATAGAGCTGCGCCCACAAACCCCTCACCGACGAGCTTATTTTGGGGAGAAATCGGGGAAGCTGGAGCAGCACCGTTGCCCTCCGCCTCCAACCTCCGGAGAACTGAGAGCAGCAGCACCACCTCCAACCCACGCTGGCCAGCGCTCACAAACCGCAGCGGTGGACTTCCCCTCGGCATCACGCCAAACGCCTCATAGGAAAAGACAAAAGCAACAAACTGAGGACTAAAAGTAGTAGTAGTAGTAGTATGTAAAGAGGAAGCACAACCACCTACACCATGCTCACGCCGGCGAGTTATGCTGCCGGAGCTGCAGAAGGTGAGGGGCGGCAGATGGGCGAAGAAGACGACTCTCAAGGTGCCTGAGAGGATAAGGTCCACCTACTCTTGGTTCGTTTTCCCTCAAGAGTTTAATTTATCCGACTCTAGATCTCGACCCCTACATCACATCTTCCTCCCAATTGCGGATCATACAACGCGACAATCTTTTATGGCGAGCTAGCGTTTGGGAACTCGAATTCTGATATTTTAAATTCCAAACGGAAATTAAGCACTTCGGAAAAACACCTCACTCACTGCAAGATGGCAAAGATGGGAAGCGATGGTCGGTGTCGGCAACGTACCTGATGGCAGCACATTGGGCGGGCACGCGTACATCACATCATGGAGTTAAATAGAGTTTGTCGTGAAGCACGTGCGGTGTCGCGTGCGTGGTTTGAATCGCAGGCGGCAAGTTGAACCATGCACGCCCCCCAGGCCGCCGCGGGCTGGTTGTGTAGCGCTTCGGCCGTGGGCGTGGGTCGGGGGGTCAGTTTCCCAGAGGCCGCCGCCCACTTTGAGAGGGATTCGAATTTTTCATAGCTTTAAAGTGAGTGTCTAATCATCAGCTAGCTGATTTTTTTATATTTTTCATTTCATAAGCCAGATTTTAATTTTTCCTTAACTCCAAATTTCTGTCCATATTCAGTTGTTACTATTTCACTCCGTCACTTTGAGTCAGCATTAGACCCGGCTCATTTCTGGTTCCGGTTGTTGGTTTTCTCTAGGTCTTTTTTTCTTTTCAAACTCGAACCAGCCATTTAGCCATTTCTTTATTGTGATTTGTCCATGTTCATAATAATTACAACTCTAATAAATTCAGAGCCGAAGACTAAATTCGCCATCTTACAACCATTGTGGTTGAAAAAAAGATTGACGAACACTAGTACATAACCGAGATTTAGAGACTCCCCGGGTACACAGGGCTCAGCCAGTTCCACCATCCGACTCGAAGCAATGGTCGCTAATATACCATATGGGAGCCGGTTAAAAAGCCCGTCTTTGATAACCCAATCCCGCAGACGGCTGCGAATTATAACCGTCTCGGAAAACACATTTCAGAGCCGGACATAAAACCGACCGTCTCTAGTATTCTGTTTTCAGAGGTGGACGTACAAAACGACCGTCTCTAGTTATGCAGCAACAGAGTCGGTCCTAGTTTGTGCCCGGCTCCCATTTCCATGGCTTCCGACCTTGTGTCGTCCGGAATATTGTCCGGATGGTCCGATTATATTATACAGCTAAAATAATAATTAATAATATGCAAATTAGAGCACATAATAATTAATACGTCTATATAATATTTTTCACGATTCTCACAAATTTCAAATGTTCCCAATTATTAAAAAACAAAATAGAAACAATATACTACTCATAACTTGAGATAATGGGTCTTCGTCACTCTCAGAGGCCTCGAAAGTGTCGGAATCATCCTCACTCTCCTCTTCATTGATGCCATAATTCATAACAGCAACAGAGATCCTAAGATAAGGTCCTGACATATCAAAAACAAGAAGTTCTCCCATGTTAAGATTGTTCTCCGTGAATAAATCTTCTCATCCTTTGTCGTGCAACCGGGTTATCGTCCGTCCTTTTGACACAACAATGTTGTACGTGCTCCCGAGCGCACGAAACAAAATAGCCTTGCCTACTGCCTCGTTGAAGGAATGGCGAATGTTGCATGGTACAAACTGTGTATGCAACAGAAAAATAAGTAAAAAGAACAGAATTGTAAACACGCTATATCGTATAAAACACACTAACAAATTTGTTTTCTTACAGTGACTTATGTTGGCAGTCTTGTAGTGGATCAAATATAGTTCCTAGTTGTGCAATCATTTTTTCATACCGGGCATGTCTTCTCCTGTTATATAATTTGAAAAGGAAGGAAGAATTAATACAAGTTACTCTTGGTTGAAAAGATGGCAAACATAGCCTATATTAACATGACATCTCTTGTTAAATAATTTAAAAATGAAGCATATACAAAATATATATCCTAACATGCTAATATATAGCACTACCAAATTTACGTACACTACCAAATTTCTAACAGGCTAGCAAGACTCTGAAATCAACAAGGGCCTAAATCCTATGAAAATCCCATATATCCTAACATGCTAATAACACTACAAAATTTACACCACCAAATTTCTAACAGGCTAGCAAGACTCCAAAATCAAGAGGGGCCTCAATCCTATGGTAATAACACTAAAAAATTTACACTACCAAAATCAACAGACTACCAAATTTACACTTTGAATCATACAAACTTCCTTTGAAAATCGTATGAATCAAAGGGGGGCTAAATCCATATGGCTGTCTCCTAAATCCATATGGATGTGGTCTAAATCCATGTGGATATGTCCTAATTCTTAAATCCATGTGCATAAATCCATGTGGAGATGCTACGGAAGAAATACCTCACCGGATGGGTCGTAGATCGAAGATGTGAGGCTTGGAGATGCAGGGTCGGCCGCCGGCGGATGGGACGAGATTTGGCGAGGAAAAAAGGCGATGAAGGCGCGGCACAATGCAGGGGACGACGACGGAGGATAGGAGGATATGTCGAGGAAAGAAGGCGCGGCGGCGGCATCGAGGGGCGCGTTTGTATATGTCGGCGAGGGGGTCGGGGACATGAGTTAAGAGATGGGGACTTGTAGATATGAAAATGGGGGGAGGGGGGGTGAATCCCCGTCTCCTTTATGAATTTTGAGAAACGAAAATTGTATTTTCCCGTCAAACAACAAATGTACGGACGGTCCGGATTTACTCGGACGGTCCGGTAGATGTCATGATGGGAAAAAAAAGTTGAAACAAAAATGAAAAAAAGTAACATGCAATCTTTTGAAATCCAGATAAAACTGTATAACATGTATTTTGTACAAAAAAATACAAATTACATGAAGTTAGCGCAAAGGAGTAGTTTGATTGGAGCGGGCGGTAAGATGTCAGACGCTTTTGCGACGATGCACTTCGCCCAATGGTAAGTTAAACCAAAAAAAATGTGGAAACTTTCTAACCTAATTACCACAACATCGTTCCATGATTTAGTGACCAAAATGTAATTTTATATATTTGTTCGACAATTTTAAGTTATTGTTTTCGTGTAAATAAAATTCCGGATCGGGCACGGACCCCACAGACATTTGGTTGGTGACACTCTACCACCGAGGCTATATAGTTGCTGACCGGTGGGTCCACCCGGCCCACTTTGACCGTCCTGAACTCGGAGCGTATTCGGACTTCGCGGATATTTGTTTTCACACTCTACCACCAAAGCTATACAACCGCTAAATGATGGGTCCACCTGGTCCACATTTACCGGCGCGGAGTCGGAGAGTACCCGGACCCTCTGGAGTAATCCACGTGCATCGGTGCAGAGCGCCTCTGTGCGACAGACAGATGGCCAGACGCGACCGCGCCAGTCAAAGCGTCGCATCCCATCGCTGCATAGTTATAGCGACTGTCCCCACGTCGTGGTGAAAGTGCATTTCATTTTCCCGGTGTTTTGTGTGTTAGTTAACAATACTAAGTACATTATTTATCGAGGTGTTTAGTGTGCATGTGTTATATTTAACATCAGCATCGATCACCGAAAAGATCGGTGAAGTTGGGGCTACGAGATTTGGGACTGTGAGCAACCGAATTATTCTGGGCAACCGCATATTCCGGTTAGGATAGTTTTTGTCCAGTTTTGGGATAGAGATCAGCTGGAATATTGATACCGGATTATTCATATCATACCGGATATTCCGGTTGTGGAGTTTCTGCTCGAAAATCGGCTAAGGACTGGAGATGAATCTCACGGAAGTGAACCGGATTATTTGTACCGGATTATTCCGGAGGAGCAGGAATATCCGGTTCAGTTGCCTGCGCGGGACATAAACCAGCCGGATTATTGGTACCGGATTATGCAGAGGCAACCGGATAATCCGGTTTTAGTCAACGAACTCGAGCAGATGTGGAGACCGGATATTCCGGTCCAAACTTGGACCGGATATTCCGGTACCTGTTTTCCAGCCAAACCGCTAGATTTGTGGAGGGGGTATAAATACCCCTCCTCTTCCACCTTGAGCTCTTGTTCTTCCCCTTGGCGTTCAATAGCATTTAAGAGCTCACCAAATTCGAATTAACTCCCAATGCCTCCCACCAAACTCGAAGATCTTTGGAGGATTGAAAGATAAGGCCTAGATCTACATCTTCACCGAGTCGTTCTTCATTCCCCCTCTCTAGTTTGAGGGGTCTAGCCTAGGGTTTCCTCTTATGGAGAACCTAGGCATCTTGCTACTCTTGTGATTCAAGATTGTTGGGAGCCCCCAATTTTGTTGTGGGTGTGTGCCCCAAGTTGTTTGTAAAGGATTCGATTCCCGCCTCAAAGGGGATCAATAGTGGAAGGTGGACTAGGCCTTTGTGGCAGGGTTCATCATAGAATAAGGTGAGGCCTTTGTGGCGTTGAGTAGGCCTTCGTGGCGAGCTCACAACCCTCCAACGAGACGTACTCCCTTAACAAGGAGGAACTCGGGATTACATCGTGTCTCCGCGTGCTTCATATCGGTTACCTCGTTCCCTTCTCCCTTTACTCGTACTTGCATTGTGATTGTTGTTATCCTTGTCATATAGGTAAATTCACCTTAGTTGCTCTTTGCGGTTCTCTATGATGTCATTAATACTTATTAAGATTGTACAAAGCTTATTAGGAATCTTAAGTTGAGTAATCATGGAGGAGGTTTTCACACTCACGGGGCATGAGGCATTCAACCAACACCTTTTCAATCACATTACTTCAACATTCACAATTTAAGATGCTAGTGATAAAGGGGCAATGAGAGTCTTAGACCAATGGATGCCACATTTCAATTAGTAATTTCAGTTGAATAATTTAGAGGCTAAATAAGACTTGATCATGTTTTACCTCTACTCAATTTTCTCCAAAGTGTCCACCATATTTTCTATTTTCCATTATGCTATTCTTTGACCAATATAGGATTTTATTTTTCATTTTGTGTATGCATTTGGTCCATAGTGCTTTTATTTCATTATACACTTTGTGAACTTTCATGAAGCATCTTTGCTTGCATATTTGATATTTCTTACAACATGAATTGTATATTGCTACTCATTTCTAGTATTAATCATTTGATTATATGTAGCATGAATAATCCTCCTTGATATCCCATGATTGTTTCAATATGCAAAGTCCATGTTAGTTTTATCACCTTCATACTCGAGGACGAGCATGGGTTAAGCTTGGGGATGTTGATGCATGTAAAATGCATACATGAACTTTGCATGTTATTACTTGTTTTTCCTACATATTAGCAACTTATATTCATGTTTTATAATGATTTGGGGAATTTTCTGAACAATCCCCCTTCTTTTGGTTCCAACCCTGTTTTTCCTGAAAAACGTACTTTTTAGTGTTTCAGACTTTCCGGGAGCTTCGGGACTCCAAAAAGGGCAAGGCCAAAGAGCACGGTTCAGAATTTTTGAGACGAAGACCATGGGCCAAAGTAGAGTGCCAAAAGGCCAACCAGGTGGAAAAGAGGACCCTCCACACGGCCAGATTCCTTGGCCGCGTGTGGGGCCCCCTTTTTGCCCCCGTGGCTCCGATGCCGTCGATCTTTCTTCTCCCGAGTGTCTCGTGACCTAAAAACGACTATATAAAGGGTCCCCTGGCCTTTTCGAGAAAGAGGCGGCGCCGAGAGACGAAACCACGAAACAGAGAGACAGAAGGCTGCCGCCGGAGAAGATCGGAGGGGGGAAACGCCGCCGGGATCACCCCCGGAGGGCTCCACCCCCCCCCCCCCGGCGTGTTCATCATCAACATCTACAACAAGATCAGCTCCATCTCTCCACTGTAATCTCTTGGCAAACACGATGTATGATGCAATACTATATTCCCTAGATGTATGGTGTCTCCCCGTCTATGTTTGAGTAGTGAATTGTTCTTGGCAATGGTGAAATAGTTCGTTGATTGGTTGCATACAAGTTTGTTATCTTCTATGATTTTCTTTATGTACAATATATGAGTGCACGCATATGTTGGGGAATTCATGTAAGGTGATCACCGGTAGCATAATGGAGTGGTGGTGACTTGGGAGTGACAGTAACCTGAGACCGAGCCACAAAGTTAAGTTATTGGGGGATATATATAGGGGACCTTAGAACATAAGGCTATGGTGGGACTTTATGTCTTAATCAATATTGTGCAGTCATTTACTTGGCCACATGATCCATCATAAGGGGTTGTAGATCATTTACTTGACTATAACTATTCATGGCTCCTTCCTAGAAGAAACAACTAAGACTAAAACATGTGCTTCACTAATTGTGACAACCACACGAACGAAACACCTATTGCTAGAACACTTGCTCCCTTGAGATACTTGAGATATTTGCTGCTTGCTACTTGTGAAACTTGCTTAGAAACTTGCTTTAGAAACTTGCTCTAGGATTACTTGCATTTTAAACTTGCTTCACTAGCTACTAGACAAACCATACTCCACGTCACTTGCTTTTAATTAGTTAGTTCCTTTTAGTCAAACTTATTGCTTTGCATAAACAGCCATATAAGAGGGTTATAGGGCTTTAGAGAATAGATAGCTTACCTTCAGCTCCTCGTGGGTTCGACACTCAAATACTTATCGAAAGGTACTACAATTGATCTCCTGCACTTGGGAGTCATCAAGCACTTTTCTGGCGCCGTTGCCGGGGAGCGTTGTGCTAAGCTTTTATTCTTGTTTGCATTGCATACTAACATATAAACCTAAAACACAAAAAAAAATTATAAAAAGGAAAACAACCAGACAATTTTAGAACTGTATAATATCTACCTTGAATTAGGACATGAAGTGTTTGAGGAGAAATTGAAAAATTATTTGCACAACAATCATATTTGTGGTAGTACTAATTCTTTGAACACCTTTATTTCTAAGGAAAGCCTTGAGCTTGAGGAAGTTTGTCTTGATGAATATGATATTTTTAGTCCCCCTACTATTGAGGATAAAAATGATATACTTGCTGATTCTATGGAAAGTTGTAAGCTTGGGGAAGTTGGTTTTGATGAGCATGATATTTCTAGTTCCCCAAGCTTGGAGGAGAAAATTTACTTTGATGATACTATGCCTCCTATATATGATGATTGCAATGAAAATTCTATCACTAATTAGGATTTTACTTATGTGGAGAGTAGTGATTCTTTTATGCATGTGGCTCATGATAAGAATGTTTTATGTGATATTCATATTGTTGAATCTATTCATGGTGCTACTGAAAATTATTATGAGAGAGGGAAACATGGTTACACATATTTCAACAATATTAAGTTTCCCCTCTTTATGCTGAAAGTATTGAAGTTGCACTTGATCTACCTTTCTATGCTTGCTATTATGTGCTTCTTTTATTTGTTTCATTACAAAATGCCAATGCATAGGAAAGGGGTTAGACTTAAAAATAAATTGTTTAATATTCTTTGGTGTGTTCCTTATGCTTTAATTTCCTATTCGGTTTGAGCACACATTTATGTCTTTTCAACATGTAAAATACCTTTACCTACTGTTATCTATCATTTAGTTTAAGATTTTCATTTTATAAATTTTTTGGGAAAGTAAATGAGAAGGATGAGTAATGGACAAGTTGGGGTCGACCTTGAACATGTGTTGTTCATGCCAATGAAACCATTGCAAAGTCTCTATAATTAAAACTTTTTCCAAAGCTAAAAACAATAAAAATATTAGTTCACTACTGTAACATCACATTTCTGTCTTATTTCTCATCATAAATGGCAAGAATAATCTTATATGAGAGATAGGATTAAACAATAGTAATTAGCTGTCCAGAAAACAGATTCCTGAACTTCACTGCGAATTTTTTTTAAAATCACAGAAGTGGAATTTTGACCTGGTAATTTATGATAGAAATATTTAGTTATCACTACATATTTCATTAGTTTTAAGTTTTCTGATTTGAGCAACTTAAGTGCCTCTAAAAATTCACTCTTTACGGGCTGTTCAGTTTTTGGCAGATTATGTCTTTATTTTGCATTGCTCTCATTACTTGTGTTTTGTGTGGTTCTTTTGATCAAGGAGCAATGCACAACTGTAGTAACAGTAGTTAATATTTAGAATCAACTCATGATGTTTCTTTGCTGTACCTATGTGGATTTTATTTATGGAGGCACTAACCCCTCTAATCAAGTTTTATGTTGAGATTTGTGTAAGAAGAATTTTTCAGGAGGAAGAGTTGAGTGAGATGAACAAAGATCAAGAGGGACAACCAATCAAGCTTGGGGATATACCCCTGGGATCACCCTACATGTATCAAATAAGTACAAGAATCCAAGCTTGGGGATGCCGAGCCACCTCACTCCAACCATCATGATGTTAAGTAAGAAAAGCCTAGCTATACGGCTATCAATAAAGCGCTTTACAGGAGGCAACCCGGTTGTTCTTAGTTGGTTTTTACTAGTGTCCTCTTGCTGTAACAAGATACTTAGTATTTAGTTTAGTTTATGAAGTTTTCAATAAAGTGTCAAGTTTCACCCATTTGGATTTAAAAGTTGCTATCCTAGTGCTTGGAATTTCTGTTTCAGCACGATTCTGCTCACCGTACGATTTTTCATTTTTTATCTGTAAGTCGGATTGAGCTAATTTTTTAGTATGTTCTGCAAATTTTTGTACTCTGTAAGAACAAAAATTGGATTAATTTTTTTATGAGTCTAGCTTAGGGAAAACGTTTGTTTTGCTGATATTGCTTTTCTGGACAGATTTTGCCTTCTTTTGTTGGATGCACTCTTTGGGTTTGGGACTTCAATTTACTTGATCTTTTCGAGCTAGAGAGTGAACATACAACATTATGAACCTTATTGTCTATCTTCTGGAGAATTTGTTTTGGAATTTTGCGCAGCATGCATACATTTTGTTTGTCCTTGCTAATCTCACCCCACAGAAAAAGAATGGGAGAAACATGTTTTGCAAAGTTTTTTCACAGGGAATAGAGGAGCTGCGCCAAGAGAGATCCAAGAGTGGTGAAAACCACAAGCTTGGGGATGTGGTGAACACCCCCCTGGACCAACACTCTTTTGGTTAGCACACGTCTGCTTTCTGTTTTTCTAAGCAAAGCAAATAATCGCAGAAACTTGAAGCGTCTAGTTTTGTTTTTTAGTTTATTTGTGAGACCACCACCACAATTATCTTTATGAGAATAAGCTACTAGGATAATGGGTTGAATTAAGTTGCATGCTGTTATATTTATTGGGAAAGGAATGCTTTAGTTGATTATAAAAGCTACTTATAGTTGCATGATTTATATGCTGTTTTAGATGTAGAAATTTGCAATAGTGTTGTCATGAGCTATCTCTTATTCATGTTTTTTATGTTAATTGTTAGTTTACTTAGTTTGTAATGAAATGAGTAGTTCTATGGACACTAATGCATGCATAGTAGCTGGTCAACTATCTCCCTCTTGCTAGCCAAAAAAGTAAAAATTCCAACAAGTATAAACTTGTTTCCAACACTCTTTAGCCAAGTATTTCCAGCGAGTCCACCATATCTACCTATTAGCTTCAGAGCTATTCAGAGTATGTTCACCATGTTATAGTGTTATTTATGTTCTAAATTAAGATATTCACTTTATTAATTGTCATGACCTGAATTTGGGATAGGACTCTCACGAACTTTTGAATGCACACCTTTACTTTTCATTGCACTTAATGAACATGACCCAATAACAGGAGCTAAAAGTGTTGCGTTTGACAAGTGTTTGGTTGGGAGCTAGCTATAAACGTG
Organism: Alopecurus myosuroides; assembly: GCA_028641055.1. Lineage (NCBI taxonomy): Eukaryota > Viridiplantae > Streptophyta > Magnoliopsida > Poales > Poaceae > Alopecurus > Alopecurus myosuroides. The sequence continues at coordinate 125,670,847 of CM054058.1, forward strand.
TATCACTGGAAAGCTTTCAACATTGCACAAAAATTTACATTTTGTTGATATCATGTACTTTTGTTTTTGGACTCCTGCCATGCCGAAATGAAATAGAGGAATAGTAAGTTTTGATGAGTAAGTATATTTATGGCTAGAGAAACGCATTGGGCCGCTAACCCAAGCCATGCTTGATCATGATCGAAATTTACTTATAGCTAGAGTGGACTCTACAAACACATCCTACAATAAAATAAGAAGCTATGCATATAGTGAATGAAATAAAAAAGGATGATGAGTCTAGTCCGTTTGTTCATCTTGTCATTGTGACATGGGCTGGTTTCCATGTCGTGGGGCAAGAGGTACCTCTTTGCGGTTCTCTATGATGTCATTAATACTTATTATGATTGTATAAAGCTTATTAGGAATCTTAAGTTGAGTAATCATGGAGGAGGTTTTCACACTCACGGGGCATGAGGCATTCAACCAACACCTTGTCAATCACATTACTTCAACATTCACAATTTAAGATGCTAGTGATAAAGGGTCAATGAGAGTCTTAGTGTCGTGGGATGATCACGGCAGATGTTACCAGGGGTAACTGATCTTGGGGCAAGTCAACACAGGCGTTTGGGAGAGGGTTTAGCTCAGAGGAAAACATGATGGAATTCGATCTGGTAGCCGGCGATGAAGTCGCCGAGTCTCCGATCTCACTTTATTAACTCGATCTCTTGTGTACAATGGATACTCGATATTCAACGATATGATTACTACTTGGATCTCTTCTAAACTAAGCATAGGGCCGGTTTATAAAGCACCCGTACCCCTACCTGGCTTGCCCTCCAAGGCGCAGCGTGAGTCCTACCCGAACACCGCTTACAAACCCTAGCTTTCCTTACTGCAACCCACAATCCGGGTTACGAGGCCTACAAACTTTGGGCCTTCCAGAAGTTTCTTTATCCTTAGCCGGATCCTGCGCAGCGTCCTTTGGGCCGGGTTATACCTTGGAGTTGGCCTACCGGGTTATTATCCCCCCATCAGTAGTCCCCAGAATAGCTTGGGCTTCACAGATCCCTCCTCGAAGCGCTGGCTATTCCGTGCAAAAAATATCAACCGCACAAATGTGTGGAGACCGAGTTGAAATGCTTTGTGAAATGACTAGGCCCAACTCCCTGGTAGCCATATAGTAACCCGGCTTTTCTCCAAACCCATTGCTCGTTTTTCCGATCCGGTAATCACGGAAAAGATTTGTCTCACATCTGTCCCGGAAATCTCGTCTAACATTTAACGTATATCTCGGAAAATCCGGGCGGATACGTTTTATCCGTAATTCCCGGCTCTCGCCCACTGGCCCAGGTTTATCCTGCCGTACTCTATAAATAGTTACTTAAGGGTTAACCTAATCCCAACGGCTCATTTCTCCTTCTTCTTCTCTTTCGCTTCCGTGCTAGAACTCACGGAGTACCACCACAGAAACCCCGCGCTCGTCTTTGGATCCATCCTGTTGCAGGTTGCGCCCCGCCGCAATTCGTCCTGCGCCGCCGTCGACCCTCACCGCCGCATCTGGGAGCGTCTGGCCGGCAGTCACAAAGGAGCATTCCTATCGTGTTGTTCGCCGCCGCCACGCGCTACTCCGATCTCTTCTGGTAAGCTTCTCGTATCCAGTAATTTGACCTTGCAATTTCTAGATTCGCTCCAGATTGGATCTAGATCGACCCGCGAGCCATTGCTCTTACCGCGCTGAATTAAACCGCTTAGATACCTGCTAGCTCCTTCAACAACTTATTGGATGATCTCACACCCCCCCTACCACTTTTAATCTCCAATTTCTTCGTAAAATCATTCGCAAGTTTTCCTAACCTAGATCCATTTCGTCCAAACTTTCGCGCATATCATTAACACCCGGAAAATCCTCTTTTTCCAGTTATTTTGCTTGCCGTAGAGACATGGGCAACCATCCATGTACCCCAAACTCACCTCAACACGTAAGTGACCAATGGTTTCCACAGCCGTACTCAATACCCGGACACCTCGCAAACTTTGCTCCGTGATGCGTTACCCAGATATTTTTTAGTCTTCACACTTTCCTAATATTTGAAACTCGGATAATCCAATACTTCCGAGTCTTATTTCCTGCACCTCTTTTTCTCGCGTGTTGCAGGTTAACCCCATGGCTCCAAAAAGGCAAGGGAAACAGCCGGCTCCGGTAAAGGCTACCCAAACCATATCGGCCAATTGGGGTCGATCTACAGCAACAAAGGCCAAGTTGGACGAGCTGGCCGAATTAGGAATTCTCCCCTCTCATAAGGACATACACTGGAGGGCACCAGGCGACGAGACCCGTCCCACACCTGCCGACAGCGAGGTAATTTGCTTCATTGAGCACGTGACCCGGGGATTCCGTCCTCCGGGTCACCCTTTCTTCCGGGAGGTCTTAAACCACTACGGTCTCCGGGTATTTGACATAGGGCCCAATTCTATGCTAAATATCACCCACTTCATCGTTCTATCGGAGTCATACTTGTGCGTTCCGCCAAGTTTGACCCTTTTTATTGAACTATTCCAGTGCAAGCCGTGCCGCGAAAGCGGTAACGGAGCACTTTTACTTGTGGCGGGGTATCCATCCAACGCTGCAAGCACTCACCAGTGCCAACCCTCAACTTAAACTCCCACGTCAAAAACTGGCAATTGTCTTTCTTTTACTGCCATGATACCTCCCCGGACGGCGAGAGGAAGCTGCCGGGTTACTCGGAGAGTCTCCTCGAGCCTTCCGAATCTTTCAACGCCTTTGCCCCTGACTCGGACAGGGAGGCGATCCAGCCTTTGCTGGCTAAGTTGGCTGTTCTCTCGGCCCAAGGCCTTCTTGGGCTCAACTTGGTGAAGACCTGGGTGGAATTCCGGATCCAACCCAACTCCATCCGCGCCAAGTTGATGCACGAGTACTCGGGGCACACCACAGACGCGCTCCGATACTCCACTAAGAACTTCGCAACCGGCGACACCATCAAGACCATCAAAGGCTTCCTGACTGAGAAGTTGGAGGTGATAAGAAATATCGCCGGGTTACCCCCATTCACTCGGGAAAACCCAGCTCCAGCAGTAAGACCCGGTTCCCATAACTTATTTCAATACTTTAACTTGGTACTGCTTCTGATTCTTGCTTTCATTTCCTCGATCATAGGCAGAAGATCCCTTCTGGAGGATCGAAACCTCCCCTCCGTCCAGAGACCCGGAAGAGGAGGACGAGCCGGCCGATGATGATGGAGGTGCTTTCCCAAATCTCACATTCGCCTTTTACCTGTACTACTTTCCTATCACCCATCTTTCTTCTTGTCTGATACATACTCGACTTTCAGGGTTGGAGGACGAGGAAGAAAAAGAAGAGGATGACCCGGAGGCCACCGAATCCGACCAGGAAGCCACAGTCGGAACCAAGAGGAAGGCCAGAGGGGTGATTGCAAAGGTTCTTTTCTCCTTCATGTCTTCTGAGCCTTACTCCTTCGAAACTATGCGTAACCTTAATGAACGGTTGTCACACTCACCATTCTTGAAGGATCTCCTCTCGGCTAAGCGCAGGGTAACCCGGAGTTCCCCGGGGGACGATCCCCTTAACCCGGGTATCCCCACTTCACCTGCTCACCGAACCAACACTCCTCCACCTCAGCCCTCCAAACCTCCTCAGCGCCATCCATCTCTTAACCACCCACACGCTGGGCAATTCCGGGTACCGCAGCCGGTACCTTTGACAACTTCGTCCGCCTCCAGCAGCGAGCTCCCGCCGGATTATGCCATAAACACCGGGTAAGCGTCCTTTACTTGATATCCTTTTACACTTACTAACATTTTAATATATACTACTAACCACTCTTTATTTTGTCCCCTTTTAGTGCCCAAGTGACCACCAGTGACCCGGACATTCCTGAAGCGGAAAGGCAAGGAGGGGAGGAGCCGCACATTAACACGGATGTCGCAGCTGATAATGAGGCTGAGGACGGGCAAGAACAAGACCCCTTCAAGGACCCAGCTAAGTCGGAGACCGCATCCCCCAAATCCTCTGAAGAGGTAGATGAAGACATTATCTTAGAGACCAAGTCGGGCTCTCCTAACCCGGATATTCAGACGATCCGGGTTTCAACCCCAAAGGTCGGAAAGCTCCTTCAACCAGAAGACCAATCTGCTGGTCCTTCACGAATTCGTCCTGAAGACATGACGTTTGCCCAAATGCTTGATGCCCTCTACACCTTGAGGTCCGACGAAGAAAATATTCTAGACGCCTTGATAACAAAGCACAAGGTAAGTCCGAGTAATATCATCTGCATCCTTATATAGTCCCCAAGTTCCGAGTGAATTGCTGATTGATTTGCTTGGAACTTTGTGCAATGGCTCCAATTAACCCTTTTCCTTGTGTTATCCACCTAGGACTTTGCTGCGCAATCTGAGAAGAAACTGGCCAAAGCTGCCAAACGCATCGAGAAAGAGACAGCTCTGCGCGAAGCAGCTGAAACTGAAGCGCGTAGAAGCGGAAAAATCACAAGGAAATACAGAAAAAGGGCTCATGTGGCTGAAGATAGGCTGACGACTCTTTCAGTGCAGATTGCTGATATCTATCGCGTCGCAACTGGTACAATTCCTGGATTCTGGCGATTATGACCCGTATTTCATTTGGTTGGATAACCGGATTTCTTACTCGTTACTTTCCTTGCTTTTCAACAGGTCCGGGTGAAGTTGCCCCTGAAGAAGAAGATGATACCGCCAAACTGCAACTGATTAAAGATACTATCCGGCAACTTGGTGCCGGCGTTGGATGGATTCTTGATGAGCTACGACTGCCGTGCGCTGGGCCGGGTAGCATGAAAAAGTTGCTGGAGGCCTGCTCCACCATTCCTGAATGGATTTGGCACTGGAAGCGCTCATCCTGCCGTTTTGGGGTAACCCGGGGACTCGCCCTGGCTAAAGCTTATATCCCAAAGCTAGAGCCGGCCAAGCTGATAGCCGGGTTTTCGGAGTTCAATCGGGACGGGTCCAAGTTTTCGCCGAAGGATTTCAAAGCTATTCAAAAGGAAGTTCGTCACCCGGCCAGTGTGATCGCCGATAGCCTGATCATTGACACTATTCTTCCTGCATATGATGCTAACGACAAAGTCATTAAAGCAGATCGCCCCAAGCCATTCGATATGCTTGCCCGATGGAAGGAAGACGCTGCCAAGATACGAGAGGAAGCTGCACAGAAGAAGGCTGAAGCCGACTCTGCGCCCGCTACCTCGACACCTATCGTCCCTCCACCTGCGCGAGTCGGCGTTGCTGCTGATCCGAGTGGGGCTGCTACCCCAAGTGACGGCAAGGGTAAAACCAAGATGGATCCGGCGGCTTAGAGTGCCGAGTAATATATGCCACTTCGTACGCGTTAGTCGGCCGATGTGCCGTTGAAACAATTATTATTTGAATGGTGCGCTTGTGCGCCTTTGATACTCTTTGGTGAAACTTTGTAATGCACTCTAAGTTCCTGATACACCTTGTGCCTCTTCTGGCTTAAATCTATCTACTTTTGAACTCGTTTGCTCTTGATATCCAACCTTCTTTACTCTTGATATCCAACTTTCTTTTATTTTTGATATGCAACTTTCTTTGTTCTTGATATCCGACATTCTTTATTTTTCCCTTTGTGAGACTCGGCGTCCGGGTTACATGGGTGTTTGGCAAGCGGACTTGCTTCTAAGTCCCCAAGTCCCCAAGACCCGGATGTTTGGGTTTGTTGGAAATCAAACAACTAACCAATTTCTCTCTTCCAAGATCGCGAGTCCCCCTGACCCAGATTTCCGGGTCTAGGGCACGTGACTTTTAGAGGAGAACAAATTGCCTGCTGCTAAATTCGCAAAGATCCCAGAGTCGTTTCACATGGGGTTTGAAGTTATGCTTAATAATCGTTGAGTTTCCGGCTGTTAGCCTTGTACTCTACATAACTTGTGGTTTAGATGACCCTTTTGACTATCTTGTACTGTAAGCCGGCTTTCGCGTGGATACCATGTTATTACATCTATACAAAAACGGGGTCAGGCAAGTCCCATTGGGCTTCATGGCTGCCTGTAATCGTAAGCGAACAAATCATGCCACTTTAGTGCGAGTCACATCGAGCTTAAGTAAGAATAGCCAAGAAATTTGGACTTCTTTGTCCGGTTATAAGATTGCGGCCATACTCGTTTGCGAGTAATCGGCCCTTATAACTCATAGGCATCAAGGCCGGGTCTTTTGAGTTTGCAACTGCGCTTATCCAAGCAATCAGCCCTCAAGACCTAAATATATGCATCATGCCGAAAGTATAAGACTCAATTTATAATCACCTCTATTCTCGATAATCACCTCTTTATTTGATATGAAAAATTAGGTCAGCAAGCCGCCTCATTAAAAACCCGTCCAGTCCCCAAGGGTGCCCTGGATGGGAAAAGAGTGCGTCTGAAACCTACTGCCTGTTACATCGTTCAATTCCACGATCCAACATAATCCTTGCTAAGTATAATATGGGCGTAGCTGAGCCACGTTCCATGGTCTGTCCCTTTCTTGCATAGATGAAGTGGTATGGGCGGTGTCATTAACCGTGGCCGATTCTTCCCTTGCGTCTATCAAGTAATATGACCCATTATGCAAATTCCTGCTTATGATAAATGGTCCTTCCCATGGTGGTGATAACTTGTGTTTTCCTTCGTTTGACTGAACCAGGCGCAGAACTAGGTCTCCCTCCTGGAAGACCCGGGTTTTCACACGCCGGCTATGATAACTCCGTAGATCCTGCTGATATATCGCTGATCTTTCCAGGGCTTGTTCCCTTTGCTCTTCTAACATATCTACGGCGTCCTGCCGGGTCTTTTCGTTCTCCACTTCAACGTAAGCCGACACTCGCGGTGAATCATGAATAATGTCACTCGGTAACACCGCCTCCGCGCCATATACCATGAAGAAGGGCGTCATCTGAGTAGATCTGTTAGGTGTTGTATTGATACCCCAAACCACAGCAGGAAGTTCTTCGACCCATGCACCAGCAGCCCTGATACAGGGGACTCGTAGGCGTGGCTTTAGTCCGCGAAGCAGTTCTTGATTCGCCCTTTCTACTTGTCCATTGGCCTGTGGATGAGCTACTGATGCTACGTCAAGCCGGATTCCGTTGTTACCACAGAACTTCTCCATCTCGCCAAGGGACATGTTGGTTCCGTTGTCGGTAATTATGCTGTGAGGATACCCGAACCGATAGATAATTCTTTTCAGGAACTTGACTGCTGTAGCTGCTTCACAATTAGTAACTGGCATAACTTCTACCCACTTGGTAAACTTATCGATAGCTACCAACAGATGTGTCTTTTTGCAAGGTGACATATGAAAGGGGCCAACCATGTCCATACCCCAGACGGCGAACGGCCAAGTTAACGGGATGGTCCGTAATTCCATAGCCGGCACATGGATTTGGCGGGCGTACCTTTGACATCCGTCACACCTTGCTACCAATCGTTCCGCATCTGCCAGAGCCGCCCCTGAGCCAGAAAAACCCGTGTCGGTAAGCCTTGGCAACAAGTGAACCTTGTAGATGCGTGATGACCACAATCACATTCATGAATTTCACTTGAGGATCTGTCGGCCTTCCTCTGGTGTCACACAGGCAGGAAGACCCCCCGTGGCGCTTCTTATATAATCCACTTAATAATAGAATATCCCTTTGCTCGTCGCAAAATTTGCCTTGCCAATACCTCCTGCTGCGGCAACTCGCCTCGTGATAGGTAGGCCAAAAAAGGTTATGTCCACTCGGGAATAGCGCGTACAGTGGCCACGAGCTCCAAGCCCGGGTCTTGATTTGCTAGCTCTTCCTCAGACTCGGTTTTAACTGCTGGTCGCACCCATAATTCGTCCACAAAATAGTTAGGTGGAACGGTTTATCTGCGCGAGCCGAGGTCTGGCTAGGGCATCGGCTGCCTCGTTCTTTCTCCTGTCTATATGCTCCACCTCATACCCGGAAAAACATCCGGCCACCCTATCGACCTCCCTGCGGTATGCCGCCATAGTTGCGTCCTTTCTATCCCAAGTTCCTGATACCTGTTGTACCACAAGATCTGAATCTCCAAAACATCGTATCCTCCTAATGTTCATCTCCTTAGCTACTTTTAAGCCATGTAATAGGGCCTCATACTCGGCTACATTGTTGGAACAATCAAAGTGAATCTGTAATACATAACTCAACTTGTCTCCTTTAGGTGACGTTAGCACCACTCCAGCTCCTGAACCCTCGTACTGTTTCGATCCATCGAAATGCATGACCCACGACTCGGAATTTGGAACTATGGTAGCCATGCCTGTGTGTGTCCAATCATTAACAAAATCCACCAAGGCCTGTGATTTGATTGCCGACCTAGGCTCGTAGCTGATGTGATAATCCCCCATCTCTATCGCCCATTTGGCTATTCTTCCGGTTGCATCCGAGTTTCTGATGATATCCGACATTGGTATTGAGCTGACTACTGTTATAGGGTGCTCCTGGAAGTACGGTTTTAGTTTCCGGCTGGCCATGAAGACCCCGAAAACCAGCTTCTGCCAATGCGGGTAACGCTGCTTTGCTTCAGACAACACCTCGCTGACGTAATAAACCGGCCTCTGAACCGGGTAACCCTTTCCGTCCTCTTTGCGTTCCACGACCACTACTGCACTGACGGCTCGGGGGCCAGCTGCAACATACAACAACATAGGTTCTTTAGGGCCCGGGGCCGCTAATACTGGTGCTTCAGATAACTGCTTTTTTAGTGCCTCGAATGCCTCATCCGCTTCTTGATCCCATACGAATTTGTCGGATTTCCTCAAGAGCCGGTACAGGGGTATTGCCTTTTCTCCCAACCTGGATATAAACCGGCTCAAGGCTGCTATGCAGCCTGTAAGCTTTTGGACCTGCTTCAGATTTTCCGGCTTTCTCAGATTTTGGATAGCTTTGATTTTGTCCGGGTTTGCCTCAATTCCTCTCTCGGAAACGATAAAGCCGAGTAACTTCCCAGCTGGGACCCCAAATACGCATTTTGTCGGGTTGAGCTTCATCTGATATCTCCTTAGATTTTTGAACGTCTCCTTTAGATCTTCTATAAATGTCTCTGCCTTCCTGGTCTTGACAACCACGTCGTCCACATAAGCATGGACATTGCGTCCAATTTGGTCTTCGAAGCACTTCTGAATGCACCGTTGGTAGGTTGCGCCTGCGTTCTTCAGTCCAAACGTCATTGTTTTGTAGCAGAAGGCTCCAAAAGGGGTTATGAACGATGTTTTCTCCCAATCCTCCCTTTTGAGCTTAATCTGATGATATCCCAAATACGCGTCCAGGAAACACAACAGTTCACTCCCAGCTACTGCGTCTATTATTTGGTCTATCCTTGGTAGTGCGAACGGATCCTTTGGGCAATGCTTGTTGAGACTTGTGAAATCAATGCACATCCTCCACTCGTTGGTCTTTTTCATCACTAGAACCGGATTTGCCAGCCAGTCCGGGTGGAATACTTCCATGATGAAGCCGGCTGTTAATAGCCGCGCAATTTCTTCGCCTATTTCTTTCCTTCTTTCCTCATTCATCTTTCTCAAGCCCTGCTTCACGGGCCTGGCCTTGGGATCCACATGCAAACTATGCTCTGCCAACTCCGTGGGGATACCCGACATGTCGCTGGGTGTCCAAGCGAATACGTCCGCATTTGAACGAATAAACTCCACCAGCGCCTTTTCCTGCTCGCTTTTCAAATTAGACCCTATAGTAAACTGCTTGGTGGGATCACCTTCAACAAAATCTATTTTCTTGGTGTCCTGTGCTGCCTTGAATTTCACTCTTTCATCCTCAGAATCCGGCCTTCTCAACGCTGTTCCATCATCCGGATCCACCTGACACCGGTAATATTTGAGTTCTTCTTTTCTGCAAGCTTGCTCAGCCATCACTGAATCTCCTTCATCACACTCAGCCGCTATATCCCGACTTCCTTGTATGGTGATGGTCTGCTTAGGACCCGGAATTTTTAGCTGTAAATATACATAACACGGTCTAGCCATGAACTTAGCGTAAGCCGGTCTTACGAACAACGCATGATAAGGACTGCGCAACTTGACCACCTCAAACGTGAGCCACTCAACTCGATAATTATCCACTGATTCTCCGAAAGCAACCTCCAATGTAATCTTTCCCTCAGGGCGCGCTGAGTGACCCGGCACAATTTCGTGAAAAACTGTTGAACTTTTCTGCAGCTGGGATTCTTTGAGGTTCATGCGTAAGAAAGTTTCCCAATACAAGATGTTAATGCTGCTTCCACCATCCATCAAGACTTTTTTCAACTCGTAACCATTGACCTGCGGTGCGACCACCAAAGCCAAGATTCCTGGGCGTTCTATTCCTTCCGGGTGATCCCTTCTGCTCCATGTTACCTCTTGTTCCACCCATCTCAGGTATCTCGGAACGGCCGAGGAAACCGAATTTACCGTTTGCTTTAGTGTTTCTTTATCCCTGCTAGAAGTTCCTGTAACATGCACATGATATTGTCCTTTTAAGTCAAACGTACGTACCATACCGATGAAGATGTTGACCTCGCCGATTGTCACGACAGATCCGGATTCAAGGTGATCCGATTCTGGCCCCCAGCCGGAATCATCCACCATCTTCTCTCCTTCGTGGTCGTCGTAGATCTCACCGACGGCGAGGTTCTCCATGCTCTTCCGAGCTTCTCCCGTGATGTAAACACCTTTGGACGCAGGCCCCACGGTGGGCGCCAACTGTCGTGGGATGATCACGGCAGATGTTACCAGGGGTAGCTGATCTTGGGGCAAGTCAACACAGGCGTTTGGGAGAGGGTTTAGCTCAGAGGAAAACATGATGGAATTCGATCTGGTAGCCGGCGATGAAGTCGCCGAGTCTCCGATCTCACTTTATTAACTCGATCTCTTGTGTACAATGGATACTCGATATTCGACGATATGATTACTACTTGGATCTCTTCTAAACTAAGCATAGGGCCGGTTTATAAAGCACCCGTACCCCTACCTGGCTTGCCCTCCAAGGCGCAGCGTGAGTCCTACCCGAACACCGCTTACAAACCCTAGCTTTCCTTACTGCAACCCACAATCCGGGTTACGAGGCCTACAAACTTTGGGCCTTCCAGAAGTTTCTTTATCCTTAGCCGGATCCTGCGCAGCGTCCTTTGGGCCGGGTTATACCTTGGAGTTGGCCTACCGGGTTATTATCCCCCCATCACTTAGTCCAATGGATGCCACATTTCAATTAGTAATTTTAGTTGAATAATTTAGAGGCTAAATAAGACTTGATCATGTTTTACCTCTACTCAATTTTCTCCAAAGTGTCCACCATATTTTCTATTTTCCATTATGCTATTCTTTGACCAATATAGGATTTTATTTTTCATTTTGTGTATGCATTTGGTCCATAGTGCTTTTATTTCATTATACACTTTGTGAACTTTCATGAAGCATCTTTGCTTGCATATTTGATATTTCTTACAACATGAATTGTATATTGCTACTCATTTTTAGTATTAATCATTTGATTATATGTAGCATGAATAATCCTCCTTGATATCCCATGATTGTTTTCAATATGCAAAGTCCATGTTAGTTTTATCACCTTCATACTCGAGGACGAGCATGGGTTAAGCTTGGGGATGTTGATGCATGTAAAATGCATACATGAACTTTGCATGTTATTACTTGTTTTTCCTACATATTAGCAACTTATATTCATGTTTTATAATGATTTGGAGGATTTTCTGAACAATACCCCTTCTTTTGGTTCTAACCCTGTTTTTCCTAAAAACGTACTTTTTAGTGTTTCAGACTTTCCGGGAGCTTCGGGACTCCAAAAAGGGCAAGGCCAAAGAGCACGGTTCAGAATTTTTGAGACGAAGACCATGGGCCAAAGTAGAGTGCCAAAAGGCCAACCAGGTGGAAAAGAGGACCCTCCACACGGCTAGATTCCTTGGCCGCGTGTGGGGCCCCCTTTTTGCCCCCGTGGCTCCGATGCCGTCGATCTTTCTTCTCCCGAGTGTCTCGTGACCTAAAAACGACTATATAAAGGTTCCCCTGGCCTTTTCGAGTAAGAGGCGGCGCCGAGAGACGAAACCACGAAACAGAGAGACAGAAGGCTGCCGCCGGAGAAGATCGGAGGGGGGAAACGCCGCCGGGATCACCCCCGGAGGGCTCCACCCTCCTCCGGCGTGTTCATCATCAACATCTACAGCAAGATCAGCTCCATCTCTCCACTGTAATCTCTTGGCAAACATGATGTATGATGCAATACTATATTCCCTAGATGTATTGTGTCTCCCCGTCTATGTTTGAGTAGTGAATTGTTCTTGGCAATGGTGAAATAGTTCGTTGATTGGTTGCATACAAGTTTGTTATCTTCTATGATTGTCTTGATGTACAATATATGAGTGCACGCATATGTTGGGGAATGCATATAAGGTGATCACCAGTAGCATAATGGAGTGGTGGTGACTTGGGAGTGACAGTAACCTGAGACCGAGCCACAAAGTTAAGTTATTGGGGGATATATATAGGGGACCTTAGAACGTAAGGCTATGGTGGGACTTTATGTCTTAATAAATCTTGTGCAGTCATTTACTTGGCCACATGATCCATCATAAGGGGTTGTAGATCATTTACTTGACTATACCTATTCATGGCTCCTTCCTAGAAGAAACAACTAAGACTAAAACATGTGATTCACTAATTGTGACAACCACACGAACGGAACACCTATTTATAGAACACTTGCTCCCTTGAGATACTTGAGATATTTGCTGCTTGCTACTTGTGAAACTGGCTTAGAAACTTGCTTTAGAAACTTGCTCTAGGATTACTTGCATTTTAAACTTGCTTCACTAGTTACTAGACAAACCACACTCCACGTCACTTGCTTTTAATTAGTTAGTTCCTTTTAGTCAAACTTATTGCTTTGCATAAACAGCCATATAAGAGGGTTATAGGGCTTTAGAGAATAGATAGCTTACCTTCAGCTCCTCGTGGGTTCGACACTCAAATACTTATCGAAAGGTACTACAATTGATCTCCTGCACTTGGGAGTCATCGGTTGCATTATCTAGAGAATTTACCTTTGTGTCAAGCCTAAACTCTAAGAAAAATTAAAATTGGTCGTAGAACCTATTCACCCCCCCTTCTAGGTGCCCATACTATACTTTCAATTGGTATCAGAGTCTCGGCTCCTCTGTCGGGTTTAACCGCCTAAGAGTTTATGTATGGTCGATGAGACGGAGACCGACGGTTCCGTGGCACCGGTCTCTATGTATGATCTCAGTGATTTGAAAAATTCTTTGACCTCATCCATGGAGACCAAAATCGATGAGTTGGGTCAAGACTTGATGCAACTCTTGAAATCCAAATGACCGGAGGTCACCGGCTCATCTCCTCCAGACGAAATTCTGGAGGGCGCCAAGAAAGGGGTAGATGGTGAACTACCTAAAGATTCTTCCGCTGAAAAATCCACCGAAAAGGGTACGGATGGATATGAAGAGTATCACTCCGTCAAAGGACGTTAGTCTCCCGATCTTCCCGTCCCACATCCTCATATAATTCCTAGGGGAGATCCACCTAAAATTGATGCTTTTTCTTTTCGTGAATGGCCATATTACATGGAGAATCACTTGAACTCTTCTTGTATAGAACTTTGGAGAGTCACTCGTGATGGATACAAGCCTCATGACCCTAAGAACTTGACAAGAAGAGAAGCTGTAGATTGTCAACTCAACTACACCGCCTTGTCTATTCTTCAACAAGCCGTGGGTCCTAATCACATGCCGCATCTTCAACAATATTCCACCGCCAAGTAAACATGGGACGCTCTTGTCATCATGTTTGTGGGCAATGAGAGCATGCAAAGGAATAGGTATGATGCCTTGAGAAATGAGGCCGAAGGGTTCTCTATGCATGATGGAGAGAGCCATGAAGACATGTACCGAAGGCTCAAAACTTTTGCCACCGCATTCTCCAATGTTGGTGCCAAATACATTGATGATTCTTGTATCGATAGGAAGTACATGATTGCTCTCATGCCATTTGAGCCCGCGAACTTAAAGAGCATTCAAGGAAGACATGACTTTGCTTCTTTGACCTCAACCCAAGTTATGCAATAAATGTGCTCCTATCAATTTCAAACCAAGAATGCTCTTGACAACCGTGATAGGGACATAGGAATTCACAAAGGGTCATCGGTTCCTTTGAAGGCCAAGGTTGTGTCAAGAGAGGTTGAGTATGAAGAAGAAGGCCATGAGGTGTTGGCTCCATTGAAGGATCAAGAATATGATCCCGTGCTCAAGGATATCATTGCTCTCACCGTGCAAAAGTTTTGAAGGAATCCTCCCAAGGCCAAGGCATATGTTGAGGATAAGACCAAGTCTCTCTTTGGCAATGATGGGACTCAACGAGTGAGGTCTTGCTTCAATTGTGAAGATAAGCACCACTTTATTGCGGAGTGTCCCTATAAAAATAGAGAACTCCATAGTGGCAAGCTCATTCGCAAGGACAAGTCCAAGGATGATTACAAGAAACCTAATTTCAAGAAGAAACCTTTCAACAAGAAGTCTCCCACAAAGTTTGTGCTAATGACTCAACAGGAGTATGATTCCGGGAGTGATGAAGAAGAAGAAACCACAAGTGAAGTGGCCGCTCTTGCTATTGCTTCTACTCCATCGTCTTCATCTCTCTTTGAATCCCCAAATGAAAATCATCCTCACCCTAATGCCAAGTGCTTCATGGATAAGGCCTCGGAGGTATCACCTTCTCCCAACTCTAAGACCCCAAAGTGAACTAGAAAATAATGTTAGTCTTAGAGTATAAGATGAAATGCTCTCTTTGGAATGTTTTATGTCTAACATAAAAGGGGAGACCAAGAAGTACTTCGATCATCTCATGAGCCAATTGGGAGAGGCCCATGAAGCTCTTGAGAAGAAAGGTGAGGTTGAAAGAAGGGATGCAGATGAAATAGCATCCCTCTCTATGACTCTTGAGGAAGAGCATGATGGTAGAGTTTCTCTTGAGGAGGAACTTGAATCTATTGAAGAAACACATACTGAACTTGTTTCTAATATCACTAAGGAACATGACATTGCGATTGATAAATATAAAAAGGCTAAAAAGGATAAGGTTGAGTTTGGTGTTGATCATGGTAAACTAACCGAGGAGTTTGAAAAGCTAACCAAGGCTCACAAAGCTTTGGAGAGCCAACACTCATCCCTCAAAGAGTTGCATGAACAACTTCAAACTCAACTTAATCAACTTAACAACCCTAGCACCTCTACTTCTTCTTGTGATCATGCAAATTTTATTGAGGAAAATGCTAGGTTGAAGGATGATTTAGCAAGGCTCATGGGAAAAGGCCCTCAAGTTGAGAAGGTTGTGATTTCTACCCCACAAGTGGTTGCCCCTAGCTCTAATGTGGTTGTTGATAGACCACAATTGAGTGCTCCAAGGCAACAAGTGGGCAAGGAAGGTCTTGGCTATGTTTTCAAGAAAAGGAACAAGAAGAAGAAGAGCAAGAAGAAGGCCAACAATGGTGCCTCGAGTGGTATTGTCATTAGGGACAACACTACTCATAGCACACCCGCACAAGCAATTAATGTGGCTTCGAGTAGTAGTGTCATGAGGGACAACACTACTCGTAGCATCTCCGCGGAAACTAACAATCCACACCATTTCTTATATGTTGATTATTATGGTGTTGTGCAAGCTAAATATGTTGGTCCTATTGAGGGTTACATTTATTATACCATTTGGGTTCCAAAGACCCTTGTTACTAACATGAAGGGACCCTCCTCGGGTCCTAACTCTAGTCAATGATCTCTTGCAGGACTATCCGGTGGATCTAAATGGATAATTGATAGTGGATGCACTAGCCATATGACCAGAAGCAAAGAACTTGTGATGGAGTTGCGCCCAAATGACATTCAAGCAACCGCCACTTATGAAGACTCGTCCTCGTCTAAGGTATTGGGGTTCGGCAAGGTTGTGATTGCTCCCGATATTACTATCGTGAACGTCATGCTTGTCGAATCCCTTGGTTTCAATTTACTTTCCGTCCTCTCTCTTGGAAAGATGGGTTTCTCTGTCTTTTTTGATGAAGATATTGTGGTCCTTTTGAGGAGCAATACTCTAGACGTCGCATACGTGGGACATGTTGAAAATGAGTTGTTCGTGGTGGACTTTTCGAATTCTACCAACTCTCAATCAATGTGTCTTTTCGGAAAGGCATACGTGGGGTGGTTTTGGCATCGCCGCTTATCCCATGTCAACATGAGAACTTTGCAAAGTCTTCACAAAGGTGGCCTTATTGTCGGACTAAAAGAAAATGTTTCCTTTTCCAAAGATCGCATTTGTAGGTCGTGTGTTGAAGGAAAGATGCATGATATCTCGCACAAGGCCAAGACTATTATTTCATCAAAGAGGATCTTGGAGCTTCTCCATGTTGATCTCTTTGGTGTCGTGCCCGAGGCAAGTCTTGGAGGCAAGAAGTATTGCTTGGTGATTGTCGATGATTATTCAAGATACACTCTATTTCTTCAAGTGCAAGAGTGAGAATCAAAAAACCATCATCGACTTCTCCAACCAAGTGCAACGTCAACACAATGTGCAAATCATAGCAATTAGGAGTGATAATGGTTCGGAGTTCAAGAACTACACTTTAAATGAATTCCTTAGTGATGAGGGCATTCGTCATCCATACTCTACCACTTACACTCCTCGACAAAATGGTGTTTCCGAAAGGAAGAATCGCACTCTCTTGGATATGGCAAGGACCATGTTGGCGGAGTATTCTTCTCCCCAATATTTATGGGCCGAGGCCATATCCACCGCATGCCACTCCTCCAACTGCCTCTACATCCGCAAGGGCTTGGACAAGACTCCATATGAGATCCTCACCGGAAACAAGCCCAACGTCTCCTATTTCCGTGTATTCGGTTGTAAGTGCTTTTATTTGATCAAGGGTGTTAGGTTTTCTAAATTTTAATCCAAAACTATTGAGGGTATATTTGCTGGTTACGGTGCCAAATCCCACAATTATAGAGTCTTTGACAAATCCTCACGGATTGCCAGAGAATCTTGTAGTGTGGTGTTCGAGGAAAATGATGGCTCCCAAGTGGCGCAATTTCATGTTTCTAATGTAGATGTTGAAATGCCTCAAGAAGCCATAGGAAGGATGGGTGTGGGATTTTTCCGCCCCATTGAGGGACACCTTATGGTGACTCGAGAAGGACTATGCTCTAGTCAAGTGGAGCCCTCCTCTACATTAGAAGAACAAGCCAAGGAGCCAAGTGTTGCACCTAACCAATAACATGTCCAAGAACCTCCTCTTATTGACCAAGTTACTATGCAAGATGCAACCACTCCTATCATTCATTCTAGTCAAGGTCAAGGCCAAGATCAACCATCCTCATCCTCCTCTCCTCAAGTTGAAGATAGTGTTGAAGATGTTGTTGTTTATGATGATGATGATCAAGGCCAAGTTGGTCAAGACGGGGACCGAAATGATCAAGATGATCAAGTGATCCCTCCTCGGAATAATGAGGAGACCGAAGCCCATCATGCTAGAAGGATAAGAAGAGCTTTGAAGCATATTGATGCCCAAGATAACAAGGTCTTGGAAGATATTCAATCTAGATGATCCACAAGTAGGCAATTGGCCCATTTTAGTGAGCATCAATCTCACATATCTATGATGGAACCAAAGAAAGTGTTTGAAGCTCTTGAGGACTCTGATTGGGTTGAAGGTATGCATGATGAGCTCAATAATTTTGAGCGCAACAAGCTTTGGAGATTAGTTGAGAAGACCAAAGATTGCTACAATGTTATTGGCACTAAGTGGATACTCAAGAACAAGCAAGATGAGCATGGCATTGTTATAAGGAACAAGGCAAGATTGGTAGCTCAAGGTTACACTCAAGTTGAAGGCATTGACTTTGATGAAACCTATGCTCACGTGGCTCGCCTTGAGTCCATTCGTATCCTCCTTGCTTATGCTTCTTCGCATAATTTCAAATTGCAAAAAATGGATGTCAAAAGTTCTTTCTTGAATGGTCCACTCAAAGAGGAGGTATATGTTAAGAAACCTCCAGGGTTCGAGAATCTCAACTTCCCTAACCATGTCTACAAGCTCGATAAGGCGCTCTATGGACTTAAACAAGCACCACGTGCGTGGTATGAGCACCTTAGAGAGTTGTTGGATGACCGTGGTTTTGAAGTTGGGAAGATCGACCCCACTCTCTTCACAAAGAGGGTGATGGGCGAGCTTTTCATATGCCAACTCTATGTGGACGATATCATATTTGGCACAACTAACCAAGCTTTCAATAATGAGTTCTCTAAGCTTATGACTGACAGGTTTGAGATGTCCATGATGGGAGAGCTTAAATTCTTCCTTGGCTTTGAGATCAAGCAATTGGCTCGTGGGACTTTCATTTCTCAAGCAAAGTATACCCAAGACATGCTAAAGAGGTTTAATTTCCAAGGTGCAAAAATAAAGCCATCTCCTATGCAAGTCAAGTGTTACCTCAAGCGTAACCCGAATGGTAAAGATATTGACCAAAAGTTGTATAGTTCTATGATTGGTTCTTTGCTTTACCTTTGTGCATCTATGCTCGATATCGTTTTGAGTGTAGGTGTGTGTGCAAGGTATCAAGCGGCTCCTAAGGAAAGCCACTTGATGGCGGTCCATAGGATCTTTCGGTATTTGGTTCATACCCCAAGGTTTGGTTTGTGGTACCCAACGGGGGCACAATTCTCTCTAAAGGGCTACACGGATTCCGATTGGGCCGGTGATCAAGATGATAGGAAGTCCACTTCCGGGGCTTGCCAATTTCTTGGTAGGTCTTTGGTGAGTTGGTCTTCCAAGAAGCAAAATTGCATATCTCTATCCACCGCCGAAGCCGAGTATGTAGCCGCCGCAAGTTCTTGCACCCAATTGCTATGGATGAGGCAAACTCTCAAGGAATATGACGTTCGTTTGAATAAGGTGCCTCTCATGTGTGATAATGAAAGTGCCATCAAGATCGCCTACAACCCCGTGCAACATACAAGAACGAAGCATATTGAGATTCGCCATCATTTCATCCGAGACCATGTGGCAAGAGGTGATATTGCACTAGCTTATGTGCCCACCAAGGACAATCTCGCGGATATCTTCATGAAGCCACTCGACGATGTAAGATTCATGTTCTTGAGGAATGAACTAAACATCATTGATTCTAGGAGTTTTACTTGAGCATCTTGCACACACCCCTATAGATGAAACGTGTTTGTGTTTAGGTGTAGTCATGGACATAGGGGGAGTGTTATCCTAACACATTGGATTCTTCCTCCCCCCATTATGCCCAAACAAAAATTCATTGTTATCTCTCTTTTTCTAATGGTGAATTGTGAGATTCAATGTCGAGATTTGGCAATGCACCCAATATATATCTTCGCGGTTGCATACCATGATCTCATACATGGTGGCTTAGGCCACCAACCTCTTCTTTATGAAGAGTTGGATCTTAGTTGGGGTTATTTGATATTTCATTGCATTTCTTGGTGTTCCCCTTCTAATTGTTCTTTCGTAGGAAAATATCACTCAATTGGTCTTTTGTTTGTTTGATTATTTCATTTTAGAGGTATAAGTACTCATTTCAGTTTAATGTTTCTATCCTAAGCCCTCCTACCTAAAAACTAAACTCTATCTAGCACATTTGAGAGGGAGAGATCTATGGCAGATTTGTATGCTCCAGGTTTTGCTATTGGGAACCTGGAAGGGCTTCTCCCCCTGTATGATCAGCTCATGCGTCTCTTCAGGTCCTTCTTGATGCCTAGTGGAGGTAACAATGATGCTCTCGCCAGTCCTTTGTGCAATCTTCTCATATTTGCTAAGCAGTGCATTGAGGATGAGGATCCTACTACTTCCTATACTGTGGACGTGATGGACATTATCTTCCATGAGTTGCGTAGTGCATTGATGTGATGAAGAGGGATTTTTCTGAGTTACCCATGGAAGCGCACAAGTTCAATAAGTTGTACATCAAGAGGAAGAAGGTCGTACCTGCTGCTCCTGTCCCTCCATCTGAGGGTGGTTCCTCTATGGGGGTGTGGACCCTTCTAGTGCTCAGCCTTCTTCCACCACTCTGCGCAATGTCAGGAAACTCTCCTGGTTTCAGCGCAATGTGTTGTGCGTGAAGGTGGACATTCATAAGGAGCAGTAGGAGTCCTACCACGGGGACACAGCTTTGTCCAGCACTCAGAGGCAGATTCTTCACCATGTGAGTGGTGCTACTGGTGATCTTCCTTCTCCACTTGTTCCTCAAACTTATTCTCAGTGGACTTCCGGTGACCGCACTCCTTGGGAGCGCATTGAGGAGGCTCTCTGTACCAGTTCTGCTTCTTCCAGGGCTCTTGTTGGTGATGATGAGGAGGATGAGGACACAGAGGAGGATCTGGAGAGGGATGCGGAGGGTGCTTCTGACGCGTCAACAAGAGAGCCGTCTGAGCATTCGGGTGCTTAGATCTTTGTTGGGACGCTAGCACCCATGTTTTTCCCCTTTTTGGTGTCTCGATGCCAAAGGGGGAGAAGTAGTGACTAGATTACGGGTATTTGCATGGGTTTCGGGCACAAGCGTATGCTTTTTACCATTTCTTGAGAGCTTGTGTCCATTTAGTCTTATTCGTGAACTATTTCCGTTTTATTGTCTCGTTTAAAACTATGTGCTATGTGTTGTGAGACTATGTTATCGGTTATCATGGATTATCTATATGTTATTGGTTATCATGGATTATCTATCTTATATGTTGAGTATTATCTATTGTTGTGCTTGGATATTCTTGTTATCGTCTCTACGCACAAGTTATATATTTCTCTCTTATTCTCAACATATTTGTGATATTGTTACTTTGGCATGTTTGCTACTTGTTGGAAATTGATCTCCGTATATTATTGCACTTTTTGCATTTGAGGCAAACAAAAGATGTGCATATAGATAGGGGAGACATTTCCATTTTGCTTCAAACATGTTCTCGTCAAGGTTCTATTGCAAATCTTATTATTGTCATCTAACACCAAAAAGGGGAGATTGAAAGTGCATTTCGTTTTCCTGGTGTTTTGTATGTTATTTAACAATACTAAGTACACTATTTATCGAGGTCTTTAGTGTGCAGGTGTTATACTTAACATCGACATCGATCACCGAAAAGATCGGTGAAGTTGGGGCTAAGAGATTTGGGACAGTGAGCAACCGAATTATTCTAACCGGATTATTTTGGGAAACCGGATATTCCGGTTAGGATAGTTTTGATCCATTTTTGGGACAGAGATGAGCCGGAATATTGGTACCAGATTATTCATATCATACTGGATATTCCGGTTGTGGAGTTTCTGCTCGAAAATCGGCTAAGGACTAGAGATGAATCTCACAGCAGTGAACCGGATTATTTGTACCGGATTATTCTGGAGGAGCCAGAATATCCGGTTCAGTTGCCTGTGCAGGACAGAAGCCAGTCGGATTATTGCTACCAGATTATTCAGGGGCAACCGGATAATCTGCTTTTAGTCAACGAACTCGAGCAGATCTGGAGACCGGATATTCCGGTCCAAACTTGGACCGAATATTTCGGTACCTGTTTTCCAGCCAAACGGCTAGATTTGAGGAGGGGGTATAAATACCCATCCTCTTCCACCTTGAGCTCTAGTTCTTCCCCTTGGCATTCAATAGCATTTAAGAGCTCACCAAATCCGCATTAACTCCCAATACCTCCCACCAAGCTCGAAGATCTTTGGAGGATTGAAGGAGAAGGCACCGAGCCGTTCTTTATTTCCCCCTCTCTAGCTTGAGGGATCTAGCTTAGGGTTTCCTCTTGTGGAGAACCTAGGCATCTTGCTACTCTTGGTGACTCAAGATTGTTGGGAGCCCCCAATTTGGTTGTGGGTTTGTCCCCCAAGTTGTTTGTAAAGGATCCGATTTCCGCCTCAAAGGGGATCAATAGTGGAAGCTGGACTAGGCCTTTGTAGCGGGGTTCATCGGAGAATAGGGTGAGGCCTTTGTGGCGTTGAGTAGGCCTTCATGGCGAGCTCACACCCCTCCAACGAGACGTACTCCCTTAACAAGGAGGAACTCGGGATTACATCGTGTCTCCGTGTGCTTCATATCGGTTACCTCGTTCCCTTCTCCCTTTACTCGTACTTGAATTGTGATTGTTGTTATCCTTGTCATATAGGTAAATTCACCTTAGTTGCATTGTCTAGAGAATTTACCTTTGTGTCAAGCCTAAACTCTAAGAAAAATTAAAATTGGTCATACCACCTACTCACCCCCTCTAGGTGCCCATACTATACTTTCACGTGGCGCATCCCCACACTTGTTGTCTCGCTCGCCACTCTCTCTCCCAAAAAATAACCCCGAACTCGCGAGCACGCAACAACACCGGCGAAATGGTGCACGAGAGGCCAACGAGGTGGACGCAGATGACCGCAGCGTGCGACGTGGAGATGTGGGTGCAGTTCCAGGCCGGAGAAGCCTCGGAACCGGAGGCCACCGGAAATGGCCCAGCGGGGGAGGCGGCCGAGGATGTCCTGATGGTGGAGGCTGGCGGCGAGGACGTCGCGAGGGGTACGGAGGAGAAGCGTGGCGAGGCGATGGCGTCGGAGGAGGAGTATGGAGACCGGCGCAAGAGGAGTAGGATATCCAGGGGCAGAGGCGGAGCGCGTCTAGGCGGTCGGGCCGATGGCGGAAGAGGTCGGCATCAGCCTCCAAGAGGCACTAGTGATCTACGAGATCGACTAGCAGCTCGCTCCTTTTGAGGACGAGTACTTCGCCGACGAGCGCCTCGACGAGGACGTAATCGGGTAGATGCTTGACTATGCCGACCTCGTCTGGGAGAACTGGACCCTCCTCGAGAGTTACGAGGATGCGCGGCTCGACGGCAACGAGAAGGAGGAGGAGGGGTACTCCGATTGGGAGTTCTCCGAGGATGAGGAGGAGGAGGACGCCGACGGTGGGGAGATGGCGGATGCTGCCCACGCCGGTGGGGACATCGCGGACGCCACCATCGAGGACATGGAGATGGAGGACACCGCTGATACGTATCAAACGTATCCATAATTCTTGATGTTCCATGTTGTTTTCATGCCATATGCTACATGTTTCCTATACAATTTATGTTATTTTTACGGATTTTCTGGGACTAACCTATTGAAAAGATGACATAGAGCGAGTTCCAGTTTTTGCAGTTTTTTGTTTCAGAAAATTTGTTCTGGAAATATTCTCGGAATTGGACGAAACGAAGTCCCAAAGTCTTAGAAATCTGTCACGTACACGGAGTCTGGAGGGACCCGAAGGGGGGCCCTGGAGGCCCCACACCATAGGGTGGTGCCCCCTGGCCGCGCCAGCTGGTGGTGTGGGCCGCCTCGCCACCCACCAACGTTTCCCTCTCGCCTATTTAAGCTCCTCCTCAGGTTAACCCTTAATAACTAAGCCTTTTCCACCAAAAATATCCATAACCGCCCCCATCATCAACCCTAGTTTGGGAGGGTTCTGGAGCTCTCCCCGGCATCCTTCCGGGAGGGGAATTCATCACCGAAGGGCTCTACATCACCATGCCTGCCTCCGGAGTGATACGTGAGTAGTTCATCCTTGGACTACGGGTCCATAGTAGTAGCTAGATGGTTGTTCTCTCCTCTTTATGCCTCATGTTTAGATCTTGTGAGCTTCCTATCATGATCAAGATCATCTTATTGTAGTGCTACATGTTGTGTTTTCTAGGATCTGATGAATATTGAATGCTATGTCCAATGATTATCAATCTATCATGTTATGTTATTTATGATCTTGCATGCTATCTATTACTAGTAGTTGATCCATCCAAGTTGATACTTATAACTCCAAGGAGGGGTATTCATGCTAGATAGTGGGTTCATGCCTCCCTTTCACTCACGCTCGAGTGACAGAAACATAACGGGTGGGGGATGTGTTGTTGCCATTAGGGAGAAAACAACAATGTTTACATTGTTTACATTACACATTTTGCTTAATGCAATTATCTGTTGCTTGCAACTTAGTACCCGATGTTTGATTGGATGACGCTCCGAGGGTGGATTATTAGTCATAGATATAGTTTGATAACGGTCTATGAATCTTGTTGTAATGCTCGCATGAATCACATAGTAATGATCATGTCATGCATATGCACTACGGTGCAGCCTTTATATATGTCAATTGCCCAGCTGTAATTTGTTTACCCAGCATGTTATCTATCTGTTTTGGAGAGACACCACAAGTGAACCGTGGACCCCGGTCCAATTCTTTACATTGATAATACAACCACTGCAACCGCTGTTTTCCTATTGCAATTACTGTTTTCTTACTGCCATCACTGTTCTCTTTTCATTAGTGCAAACAAGTACCATTTTCCACACTATATGTCTAATCCTTTGTTTCAGCAAAACCAGTGAGATTGAAAACCTCACTGATTTGTTGGGGCAAAGTAATTTTATTGTGTTGTGTAGGTTCCATGTTGCCGCTGAACCGGTAGTGCGCCCTGCCAACATCAGCTGCCAACAACCTTCGGATGTGATTTCTTTCTCCTACTGGTCGATTCAACCTTGGTTTCTTTCTGAGGGAAACTTGTTGTTGTGCTCTTCATACCTTCCTCTTGGGGTTTCCCAATGAGCGTACAATCTACGCGCATCAAGCACTTTTCTGGCGCTGTTGCCGAGGAGGAAGAGGATTTCTGCAAGGGGAGTCTCTCACTTCCAATCTATTTACTTTGTTTTTTATTTTGCTTAGTTTATTTTATTTTGTCTTGTTTGCTTCTCTATATCAAAAACAAAAAAAATTACTTCTTATTCTAATTGTTATTTTTATCCTGTTTTAAGCAACAAGGGGGAGAAAGTTTGAAAGATGCTTGGTATAGAATAAGTGATGCTCATCATAGATGTACTAAAAAATATTCTACCTTGATCGTTCTTATGAATTTTTATGTTGGTATTACTAGCTGGTATAGGTATGTATCAATAGTAAGTATCAATAAGAGAATTACTGTTTTAGAGGCTAGCAACGCCCATGATAATCAAAACATGTGGATTGGTAAACTGGAGGAAGCTATGGAAACTTTAAGTTCAACTTTTTCTTCTCTTAAGTTTAAGAGGGAAAAAGCTTTTATGGGAAAAGAGCAACAATTCATGTATTTTCCCAAAATGTCTAAACCAAAACCCCCTAATGTGCTTAAATTTGATAAAACTTTTAGTGAAACTAAAAGTGATTTGCATGTTGAATCATCTTTAGGGGTACCTAAAGTCCCTATTTCTACAAGATTTATTTTAGAGGAAATTGTTGATTTGGATGCTTCTTCACTTGAAAACACTTGATTCTCTCTTTCTATACCTAGCTGAAAGGCGTTAAAGAAAAGCATTCTTGGGAGGTAACCCATGGTTTATTTTTGCATTGTTTTTCTCGGTTTTATTTGAGTCAATGTGTTGTTTACTTCTGTAGAAACTCCTTTGTATCTTTATTTTCTCGCATTTGTTGTACCAAGTAAAGTCTCTAGCGAAAGTTGAAGTTAGATTTGGATTTCTACGCAGGAAACAGATTTCTGCTGCCCTCTGTTTAAAATCGTATAAACACTAGAAATATCAGAATAACCTGAATGATTTTTTTGCTTAATCCTCAGATATTTTTGAAACTTTCTCTAGTTTTACGTTTTTCGATTTGAGCAACGTAAGTGCCCCGATTTTTTTTGTCTTTACAGACTATTCTTGTTTTGACAGATTATGCCTTTTTACTTGCATTCTCTCTTTTACTATGTCGAGTGGATTTCTTTGCTCCACAAAACATCAGTGGCTATTGCTAATGTTTAAAAAGTATTAATAATGCTTTTTCCAAGGAGAACATGTGAATTTTTGATTGTGCACTAACCCTCAAATGAGAATTACGTTGAGTTTGGTGTGAAGGAAGTTTTCAAGGGACAAGAGAAGAGGATGATATAATGTGATCAAGAAGAGTGAAAAGACAAAGCTTGGGGATTCCCCCGTGGTTCATCCCAGCAAATTCTAAGAAGACTCAAGCGTCTAAGCTTGGGGATTCCCAAAGCATCCCCCTCTTCATCAGCAACTTATGAGGTCACTTCTAGTGAAACTATATTTTTATTCGGTCACATCATATGCACTTTACTTGGAGCATTTGTTTGTTTTTGTTTTGTTTTCTTTTTTTCCCTTGCTGCAATAAACATATTTGGAACCCAGCATTCTTGTGTGGGAGAGAGACACGCTCCGCTTTTTCATATAAATACTCATTTTCTTCCATGCTCGTATTCTTAGTTTTTCTTCTAGATGTTGCTTTTAGCTCATGTTTTTCATGTATCTCTTATTCAGAGCTGTTAGTTATAGTACAGTAGTGTTAGTACTCTCTTGTTTCATTGCTATATCTCTTGGAGAGTTTTTGTTTATATAAAATGATTGGTGTTGGAAAGCAGTAGTACAATTGTTGTGCTTATAACGGTGCAAAAATAAGCTCGTATAGACTGTGGCTAGACTTTATCATGTCATGTTAGTTGTTATTTTAATTCTATGCTTAGTAGTTTTTCTTGCAGCATGACTTGTCTCAAATAGCTGAGAGTGCTTAATGTGCCATTGAAAGAATCATGATTTTTTTTTATCATATTGATGCATAAATTTGTGGTATTCTCCTTCGAATGCTTTATTTGGTTGACTTGGCGCATACTTACACCATGTTTATGACTACAAACCAGTCAGCTATAGCCTCTATAATAATATATTTTTTGACTTGTGATACCCTTTATGCTTTGATTAATAATGTTTTTGTCGCTATGCATGATTATGGCCATTATAGATCTCTTGATTTGTCGCTCCCGGTCTTTTGCTAGCCTCCACCTGTACTGAGTATGAGCTCTACTCGTGCATCCAACTCCCAAAAACCAAAGTTGGCCAAATGTGTCCACCATACTGATACGTCATAAATGTATCCCTAATTTCTGATGCTCCATGATGATATTATGCCAATTGCTACATGTTTTCTCCCTTATTATGTCATTTTTATTGATTTTCCGGACGAACCTATTGACAAGATGCCACAGAGACAGTTCCGTGTTTTCTGCTATTATTAGTTTCAGAAAAGTTGTTCTGGAAATATTCTCGGTACTGGAAAGTTTGAAGCCCAAAAGTCTTATTTTCCCCTGAAGCATCCATAAGACCGAAGAGGACTCGAAGAGGGGCAACAGGGGGGCCACACCATGGGCTGGCGCGGGTCCCCCTGGCCGCGCCAGCTATGGGTGTGGGGCCCCTGGAGCTCCATCGCCTTTGCCCTTTCGCCTATATAAGCCCCCTGGATGGAAAACCCTAAGCACCTGATCAAAATCCCCGAAAAAGTTCCGCAGCCGCCGTCACCGTCAACCCTTGATCGGGAGGGTTCTGGAGGTGTTTTCCGACACCCTGTCGGAAAGGAAATCATCACCGGAGCCTTCTACATCACCATGCCTGCCTCCGGAGTGATGCGTGAGTAGTTCATACTTGGACTACGGGTTCATAGTTGTAGCTAGATGGTTGTCTCCTCCTCAAATGCCTACATGTTTAGATCTCGTGAGCTGCCTATCATGATCGAGATTGATCTTATGTAATTCTATATGCTGTGTTTTCTGGGATTCGATAAATATTGACGTTATGCCAAGTTGATTATAGTCTTTATTGAATATGTTATTTGTGATCTTGCATGCTTTCCATTGCTAATGGTTATTCTGGCCAAATAGTTGCTAGTGACTCCAAGAGGGAGTATTTATGCTTGATAGTGGGTTCATGCCTCCTTGTTGCCTTGCTCGAGTGACAGAAACGTGAAGGGGGAGGATGTGCTGTTGCCATTAAGGAGAAAACAGCGGTGAGAGTACTCGCGTGTATAATCATTGCTTACATTACACACTTTGTTTAATGCAATTATCTGTTGCTTGAAACTTAATACCTAAGGGGGCTCGGATGCTAACCTGAGGGTGGATTATTAGTCATAGATGCAGATGGATGTCGGTCTATGTATCTTGTTGTAATGCCTGCACTAAATATCATAGTAATCATCATGTTATCATGTGCACTACGGTGCAACCTTTATTTTTCAATTGCCCAGTTGTAATTTGATCACCCAACATGCTATCTTTTATGGAGGGACACCACTAGTGAAACTATGAACCCCGGTCCATTTTCCTCACTGTTAAACAATCCACAACAATTTCCTGCTTTCTTTACTTACTGCAAGTGTGGTGACCCGGCATACCACTGCATGTTGTAGTACGCCAGTCGTTGATATAACACTCACAGAACACCGTTCCACAAATATTACATCCCTCAGGGTGGTACAGCAGAAATATTGCGGGTCTGATTGTCATATAACAAATATATTACAAAATAAAATGTACTGACAAGAAGATGATCTCACATCGAGGTCATCCATTATTGAAGTTAGAACGCCAACTGAAAAAGTAAAACATGTGTTAACACGGGAACTCAATAGCCAACAAGAGAGACCATGGATGCTCGATTCGACCGTGATAAGTATTTGTTTAGACTAGGCTAAACCTAGTCAGACTCATCCCCATCGGGGTCAACTCCGTACTGAATGATGTAGTCGAATCCTTCCACTCCAATGGAGAGGTCCGGTTCTTCGTAGAAGATGTCTTCTTGGCCTCCGAGGATATTGAAGGATGCTTCTTCTAAGTTCTCATAGCCTAAGCAGGGGTCAAACGGGATTGAAAGAGTAATGAGCGTTACTCAGCAAGTTCGTTAAGTAAATAAGTAATGGATGCACTAACTACGGTCCTTGACTCTAAAGAGTCTAGACAGATGCAAGTTTTGTCAAAACTTTCTTCAAGAGATTTCTTTTAATACTGAAAACTATGCCCGCCAGTCTTCACGGGATTAGAACTTTCATGGAGTTGGCTTTCCTGCGGCGTTCGCAGTTCCATCCCGGAACAAGGGGTAACATGCCACATCCTTTTACACTCTGCAGAGGTGCGTTACTTTACCCATGGACGACCAAGACCATGTTGCACAACCAGGCGCGCGATCTTGTCCACTCCCACTCAGGTGTGGGGCCCGGTTGTTGGTCCAAGCCAAACCGTGCTTCTCCGCACAACGCATGCCCACCCATTTCTGCCAGCAGGTTGAACGCCTGATTCCACCCCTCACGATGGATATCTACGCGCCCCTGGCAGACCATCATAGATCCGCAGAGTCCGTGGGAATTAAGGGATCCCACCCATGTGCATGTAGTCCCGCAGAACCTATAGCGTACGTCTCTGGCAGCCCATTGACATGCGAACGAGAAAAGATCACTGCTGACTTACTCCCCCCATAGAAGACCCATGGTTAACGCGAATTTGCGGCGCAAGAATCCCGACGACAGTTGTGATTAATCCTAGGTAATACTTTCCCATGCAGATGGAACCTTCCTTAGACCTATTCATTTTACCATGGCTCCATCCGCCCACCAAACAGAACACTACCACTCGGGTAGTCATTCAATTAGTCATATTATTATAGAAATTAGGATCATGCATTCTTTTGAGTGGAGGTGGTACTACGATAGGGTTTTGAAAATAGTTGTTATAAGATAGTTCAAAGGACATGAGCAAGTGATGAACTTGCCTGGATACGGACAGGTATTGAAGTCTGAAGCTTGAGGTGGATCCCGACTTCCTTTTTCTACAAAATACCATCATTGTCTGGTAAAGACAATGTTTAAAGAAGTAAATGATGCTATTATGCGTAATGATGGGATGTATGCAATTTTTTAATGGATGATTTGGTATACTAAATCTTTTATAATACTTGTTTTGTTTGATTACACAACTCTTCATGGTTAATGATTATCGATGTTATTATTTTTATTATTTTTATTTTTATTAATTTAATTAAATGATTGGATACTTATTGTTTTCTCAGGGACATGAATTATGAAATGTTTTGAAAATACTAAATATATAATTTTGAAAGGATATAATCTTATTTGATTTAATTATTCTAAAACAAGTTTTTATTATAAATTAACTATTTCAAAATAATCAATCTTAAGACTATAAATATTATTGTGTTATTATATTTAATAGTTTTTATACACAATTTTTTTATTGATTTAATAAGTATTTATGTTCTAATTAATTGAAATTTGTAGAATTTTATGTATTATTTTTATACTATCTTTATAACTCTTTTATTAGAGATTTAGTACCCTTCAGCCCCTAGAGCTGACAGGTGGTCCCTGGGTTAGGGTTGAACCTAACCCGCTGGTCTGGTCGAGCCGGACCAGACCAGACGCACACACGCCCGAGCCCTCTCCTCTTCTCCTCTTCCTTTCGCTTGGGGCGACGCAGAGGTGATCCCCATCGCCCTCTTCTCTGGCGATTTACCCTGCTCCTCTCTGGCCAACCCTGCCGCCGTGGCCTAGCGCCATCAACGCTCCTCCTTGTCCTCTACTACTCCCTCCTATTCGATCTGGATTTTCCCCTCTGTGTCTCCCGTGGACAACCCCTAACCCTAACCCTAGGTTTCGGGTACCCTGGTGCTCCACCACCTCGTCGGTGACCTATGCTCCTCGAGGTGATATCTTGGACGCTCCTGGTAGCTGAGGTGCTGCTGCTGCTCAAGTGCTAGGGTTGCGGAGTCGACGCCGCCGGGACGGCCTCCTGGAGGCAACCGCGGCTCGCCGTTGTGCATCGCTCCTCCAGCTGGCTATGGTCACCTCGAAGGTGACCACCTGTAAGTGATCCACTCCTCTCTCTCTGCCCCCTCATCTCTCTCTCTCTCTCTAACTCCTTATTCCTATTTGCTCTGGAGCCTAGCCATCGTGCTAGCTCATACCATGCCTCTCTGTGATTCCCTCAGTGAAGTTGTGACTGATTGGGTTAGCTTTGGAATTTATTGTGCTCCTAAGTTATCTCTCTGTTGCTATGTACTGTGAGATGTTGCTGGTTATTGTCCTTGTGCTGTTAGTGGGAACTGTTCTGGGATTTACTCCCAGTGCTATTTCTGTGTAATGACACCCTATGGTTGCTCCCTGTGATAAAACCCTGTTGGTTGGTTATCTGATAATAAATCCTGGTAGCATGTATATGATTTCCAATGTTCTATGGGTGTGCTTACTTGTTGATAGGTGTTACTCTGAATATTTATTCAGAGAATATGCCATCAACTATTGTTTTCCATTTAGTGTTTTATGTCATGATGCAATGGTTCTGTGGTATCAGATCTTTGGATCTGGTGCCCAACAACCCTGTGTGTGTGACATGATACAGTGAACCTTGGCTACTGATTTGACTCAAGATCCCTTTGCTAAAACATTTATATCTTGTGGATCTGATGCTTCTTTGCATCAATAATAAGAACAGAGCACTACACATGATATCTTTTCCTTCTTTGAGACTTATAAATTAAGAACAGATACTTGCACTAGTTTTCTTTGCCCTCAAGCCAATGATGCATAGCCTGAGGCCTTTACTAAATAAGAACATATACTGGACTTGATAAATATATCCCAATGATGAGTTTAGCATAGCATCTCTATGCCTCTCTGAGGGTACTAGCATCCCAACCATCTTGTGTGCAACTAGCCAGAGAATTGCTTAGAGGGTACCCAGAATATTCACCTTATGTGTTGATCAAAATGGTTGGTGGATTTTGGTGCTTGTGGATTGCTTGCTTGTCTCCTTTTGCTCCCTGGTACCTTGGCCTTTTATGTTTGATTGCAGGTTTGCAATCAATTGCTCCAGTATCTAGTAGAGTGATTGATTTGGTGGTGTTCTTCTCCTATTCTTGTGTGCTTGAGCAGGGGAAAGTGAGGTGTGTTTCCCCTCTTACGGCTGTTGGGGTTTTTATACCCCATGTGGTGTTTTGACAGCACAAAAGATGTTGCGTGAGGGTGCTGTGTGCTTAGGTATGACTGTGATGTGTGCCTGCTTACCGAGTGAGAAGATCTTTTCCCAGGCACTCGGTTGGTCTTATCCTATCTGGTATTTTTTTCTTATGATGCCAGTTGTATTTCCTAACCCTTGCCCATGATGTTGGTCTCAGGCTACTTAACAGAACAGATACTGCCTATTTGGCTTAAACCCTGTGATGATTTAATCAGCGCACTTCACTGACCACCTGAGGGTACTAACCCCCCTAACCAATCTGTTTTGGTTTAGTGTTTTTGATTTGCAGGTGTTGAAGAATTTAGGTGCAATGGATTAGATAAGTTTAGTTCTAGGTTTAGTTCCTTGTAATAGCTCATTTGTATGGTTGTTGTAATTTATCCATATTTTGGACCCCATTGTAAAAACATTGTATCTTTTGTATTATCAATAAAGTGTAATTGTTTTTCTATATTTGTACTTGTTAATATTTAGGAATATTTCAATATTTGCTATATCAATTGTGGGTCTAATTATTTATACTTAAGATATAATCTTGTCTTATTCAATTTGATTTAAAATTGAATTACAATTCAAACTCAAATTCTAATTTTCCTAAACTCAAATAATTCAAACTCTTGTATCTCAAATTCAAATATAAACCGGAGGTCATGTCGAAATTCCACCAACTACCAGTAACAACTTCTATCAAAGCATCAGTTACTGGGTGGAACCTTATTCACTCCGGGGTTTTAACTTTGCGAAAAATTTATTCAGGTTTTTCAAACACATGCATGCAGATGCAAAAATTAATATTCTACCCCCCGTGAGTTCCTAAACGCTGGGACATTACAGTCTTCCCTCCTTAACGAGAACTTCGTCCCGAAGTTGTAACAATAATACCTGAAGAGCTCGGGGTAGTTCTGTCGTAATTCCTCTTCCTTCTCCCAGGTAGCTTCACGTTCAGGATGATGTTTCCAATGTACTTTACAGTACTTTATTGCTCTGTTTCGAAGTCTCTTCCATTCTTCGGCTAGAATCTTTTCTGGTTCCTCCACATACGTGAGGTCTGATTCCAATTCTAACTCCTCCTGATTAACAGAATCTTCCGGCTCCTTCAAACACTTTCGGATTTGGGATACATGGAAAAC
This sequence comes from Alopecurus myosuroides, assembly GCA_028641055.1. NCBI lineage: Eukaryota > Viridiplantae > Streptophyta > Magnoliopsida > Poales > Poaceae > Alopecurus > Alopecurus myosuroides. The sequence goes on from CM054058.1 coordinate 125,703,897, forward strand.
ATTATGAACTTGTTTTAATCTTTCGGGTAGCTATAGAGTATAAGCTACATTCCTGTTCTGAGCCAGAATCTTATAAGGTCCTATATACGAGGACTTAATTTTCCCTTAACTCTGAACCTCATAAGCCCTTTCATTGGACTAACTCGGAGATAGACCATATCCCCAACTTCTGGTTCCCATGTTCTTCTCTTCTGATCTGCATAACTCTTTTGACGACTTTGAGCTATTTTCAAACGATCTCTGATGATATCAACAATACGTTGTTGATCTTTGATGTAATATGGTTCAAACTCAGACTTGCCTCCGGGCTCGAACCAACAAATAGGTGATCTACACTTCCGTCCATACAGTACTTCAAAGGGTGCTGCTTTCAGACTGCTTTGATAACTATTGTTGTAGGAGAATTCTACTAATGGTAAATGTTCATCCCATGATCCTCCAAAATCAAGGGCACATGCCCGAAGCATGTCTTCTAGAACCTGATTAGTTCTTTCAGTTTGCCCTCCAGTCTGAGGATGATAAGCAGTACTGAAATCTAGTTGTGAACCTAAATCTTCCTGAAGTTTTCTCCAGAATACTGAGGTAAACACAAATCCTCGATCTGAAACTATTCTTTTTGGTATTCCATGTTTACTAACTATTTCCTTGACATATATATTTACCAGTTTCTCGGCGTGATCCTTCTGACTGACTGCTAGAAAATGGGCACTTTTGGTCAATCTGTCCACAATGAACCAGATCATATCCTTTTGGGTTTTAGTCATTGGTAATCCTGTAATGAAATCCATGCCAATCTCTTCCCACTTCCATTCCGGAATTTCTAAAGGTTGTAATCGTCCTGGTGGACTTTGATGTTCAGCCTTTACTCTCCGGCATGTCTGACATTCAGAAACATACTTGGCAATCTCTCTCTTCATATTGTTCAACCAAAATATATCTCTGAGATCCATATACATTTTGGTACTTCCAGGGTGAATAGAGTACGGTGTTTCATGTGCCTCCTGAAGTATCAACTTCTTGATCTCCGGAATATCAGGTACACAAAGCCTCTTGTTGAACCATAATGAACTATGGTCTCCTAAGTGGAATTCGGAAGGTCTTCCTTCCCCAATTCTTTGGAGTTCTTCTTTTATGAATGGATCTTTGTCTTGCAGCCGAATTATCTCATTCCTAAGATCACTTGTTCTTTCTTCCATGACCTACATGGTATACAAGCCCCCCAAAGATTGTACCTCCAGTATCTCAATCTCTGCTTGTTCTATTTCTCTCTTCAGCTCTTTTGGCAATTCATATTGAATTGGTTGACTGTGAGTACTCTTCCGGCTTAAAGCATCAGCTACCACATTAGCTTTTCCCGGTGTATAGTTGATGGTAAGATCGTAATCCTTGATCAATTCTAACCATCTCCTCTGCCTCATATTTAATTCTTTCTGAGTGGAGAAATATTTGAGACTCTTATGATCTGTGTAAAGCTCACATTTCGATCCATAGAGGAATGACCTCCATTTCTTCAAAGCAAACACTACAGCTGCCAATTCTAAATCATGAGTTGGGTAGTTAACTTCATGTGGTTTGAGTTGTCTTGAGCCATAAGCTATCACCTTACGATCTTGCATGAGTACACAACCCAATCCACTCTTGGATGCATCACAATATACGGTGTAATCCTTTCCTGGTTCAGGTACTGCTAAGATTGGAGCTGTTGTTAAACGTTTCTTCAACTCTTGAAAACTGGCTTCACACTTATCTGACCATACGAAAGGAGTATTCTTCCTTAGCAAATTGGTCATTGGTCCGACTATTTTTGAAAATCCTTCAATGAATCTTCTATAATACCAGGCCATTCCAAGGAATCCTCGAACTTCCTTGACATTGGTTGGTGCCTTCCAATCCAGAACTGGCTGTACTTTTTCAGGATTTACTGCAATACCTGCCTTACTGATAACATGTCCAAGAAATTCTACTTGGTCTAACCAAAACTCACACTTACTAAATTTGGCATATAGCTGATGTTCCCTTAGAACTTGTAGTGCTATCCTTAAGTGCTTGGCATGATCTTCTTTGTTCTTCGAATATATCAGAATATCATCGATGAACACAATCACGAACTTATCCAAGTATGGCATGAAGATCTTGTTCATCAAATTCATGAAAATGGCAGGTGCATTGGTCAGTCCAAAAGGAACAACCAAATATTCATGATGTCCATACCTTGAAACAAAAGCTGTTTTGGGTACATCTTCTAGTTTAATCTTGATCTGATGGTACCCTGATCTGAGATCAATCTTGGATAACACCCCAGCTCCATAAACTTGATCAAACAAATCTTGTATTCGTGGTAATGGATACTTGTTCTTGATAGTGACATTGTTCAGGTTTCTGAAATCACCACACATTCTTCTTCCTCCATCTCTCTTATCCACAAATATCACTGGTGATCCCCATGGTGATACACTTTCTGTGATGAATCCCTTGCTTTCTAGTTCATCTAACTGTTCTTTAAGTTCCTTTAACTCCTTAGGGCCCATCTTGTATGGTGCTTGAGCAATAGGTGATGTACCTGGTATCAAGTCAATGGTAAACTCGATCTCCCTATCTGGTGGCATTCTTGGTAATTCTGCTGGAAAAACATCCGGAAACTCATTGACTACTGGTATATCTTCTAACTTAGCTTCATTGAGTGAGTTGAGCTCGAGTTCTGCCTCCACATGAGTATGCTTATCAGCTTGGTAAGTAACTCCTCCTCCTCCAGGTCTCCTAAGAGAAATTGTCTTCTCCTCACAATCAATCAAAGCTCCATTCTCCGTCATCCAGTCCATTCCCAGAACAGCATCAATGTTCTTCAAAGGAATAACGAATAGGTCTGCGTAATAAGTGCAACCACAGATCATAATGACTTGATCTGGCCTTGCACGCGTAACTAAGAGCGTACCTCCCGCCGTCATAACGGTAAGAGGACATTCTAAACGCGAACACCTTACCCCATACTTATCCACAAAATAACTAGAGATGAATGAGGTGGTAGCACCGGTATCAAATAAAACCTTTCCATATTGTGTAAGAAGACTGAGCGTACCTAGTACGGTGGTGTCTGAATTGATAGCCTCCTCCAGAGATGTGCAGTTCAGTTTCCCGAAGGGCCTTGCGCGTTTGCCGTTACTGTTCTTCCCGCTGCTGCCACTTCCGGCAGAGAATCCGCTGGCTCCTCCGCTCCTTGCTCCACCCTTGTTGAACCCTCCTCCAGTTGTCTTGTTAGGGCAATCTGGCTTAATGTGTCCCTCTTTTCCACACCCAAAGCATACCACCTTGGGCTGTTTACACTCACTCTTGAAGTGTCTGGGAAGTCCACAGTTGTGGCAGATGACCTTATTCCTCGGATTGAATGGTCCACGATTGGTCGGGGCTCCTCCCGACCTTATTCTTGGCTTAAAACTCAAGTTTGTAGTAGGTCTACTGGGTTGAAACGTTTTGGGCTCAAACTTGGCCTTCTTTTGTCGGCTCTGCTGAACCAACTTGTAATCGTTCTCCCAGGTAACTGCGCATTTCATCAACTCCTGAAAGTTAGCTGGTTTGGATGTTCTTAATTGCATGGCTGCATAGGGATCCATCCCTCTCAAGAACCTCTTAATTTTCTTCTTGTCGGTATCAACTTCATCAGCAGCATATCTGGAAAGCCTGCTGAACTCATTGACATACCATATCATATGGTGTGTCCCCTGTTGAAGATCCTCAAATTGCCTCCTCATAAGCTCCATGACGCTGTCAGGGACATGATATTCCTAAATTTCTCCTTGAACTCATTCCATGTGAATTCCCTTTCCGGTGGCTTCATAACAATTTGGTTATCCCACCATGCTGCTGCGGGACCATTTAGAAGGTGTGTAGCAAAGTGCACCTTCTCTTCATCACTGGCCTTGATAGCCTTAAGATTCCTTTCCGTATCGACTAACCAGTCTTCAGCCTCCATGGGATCCTTGGCCATGGCAAACGGTGCTGGTTTAGTCTTAAGGAAATCTGACAGTGTTAATGTCCTTGGTTCCACTGCTCTCCCAGGTCCCACCTGGTTAAGCAGTTCTTGCATGAATTTGTTTTGATTCTCCTGTACAAATATCATGTATTCCAGGAAATTCTGCTCCGCCAATGGCCTGAGTGGTGGTGGTGGTGGTGGTGGCAACTCTGCTCTGGCAGCGTCCTTATCAGCCTTGGCCGTGTTCTCCCATTCCAGACGCTGAGCGTCTGCTTCACTAGTTCCGCCACTCTCCATAACCCCTTAGTCCCGCAATGTGAAGCGAACAAACTCATAATTACATCATGCTCATGCTTTCTGAGCCTCACTTCACATGCAACACTAATCACACAAGAGAAACAAAACCCAAATCCAGATACAAACAACATATTACACATATTATACATATACTTATAAGTTTGTTACAAGCCTTCACCGCAGTGAATATAGAAAGTACAACAGTAGGAAACACAATTGGGTCGCACTGACACTCCGACCCTTATTTAGGTACATGGCTCGAAACTCCAGCCTACTACTTAACTCGAGCCCTCACTTCCACTCCTTGGATGTCGATGTACTACTCCGAGTACATACCAGGAGTCCACCATGTGTAACGTGGAGTCCTGCGCACCGCCTCAGGGAAAACGGCCTCCCCGATGGCACATAGTCTGTGTCGGAAGTATCTATAGACTGGGTATCGCTCAAAGAGAGCCAGTCCATGTCCAGATAATCATCAGAATAAGACACAAACTCATCAGTACTAGTGTACTACGAGGCTTCCCCTCCTGCGAAGCAGGTGGTACTCGTGTAGTGGCTGTGATCAAACGGTTCTTCCTGCATCGACTGGGCTTCATCCGGCTCCTCCTCACCAGATGAGATATTTATAGCGACAATATCTGCTTCCTCAGCTGCCACTATCTCCACACTATCCTGATCCTCATCCTCTGACATGTAGTCTCATGGAATTGGATGCTGACTAGTACCAGGATACCAGTCATACCTCCAGCCATCAGAGTTCTCAATGAAGGAATCTGATTCTAGGACCCCACCAAAAGTGTTTGGCTTTATATCAACGGGTGTATCCGATATGTCAAATGGATCATAGGGTTCTGGCTCACTATGTGGTATAACAGGGTAGTGAATGGGTTCTGGTGTGGTAGAATACCCGGACTGCCGATCATGGTGTGATTTCCTAGCTGACTCGGGTCCTGGGGTGTAATAAGGTTCATCACTCTCCTGAGCCTTCTGCTTCCCCTTTTGCTCAGGGCTCGGCGGTTTGGTTAAATCCTTCAACATTCCATCTTTTTCATCAACAATGACCTGATGTGTCTTGTAGAAAGATCCCACCAATTTCCTGTAGCGATCTAAAAGGCTAGTGGCTAGTTTGGGCTTGGTTTTGATCAGCACAGAATGGTCGAGTGCCAACTCTGTACTAAGACGGTCGTGCGGTATAGCTGTGAAGCTAGTACCAGACAGCTGACTAGCTTTATACTCCCTGATGGTGGCTAAAGCTTGGACAAAAGCCTGTTGGTATGCTGCCGTTTGGCTCCTCCCTTCACCACTAGGTGTGGTTATGTGTGGGGTTAACTCCCTAGGTATTAAAATTAATACCCGATACTTCAAAACCATCTCCCCGTCCTTATACGTGTAAGTATTAACTTTAAGGTTGGTGTCGAACTCGAAAGCTCGGAGCAAAGCTCGCAGTTGCTCGGTCAACTCTCCCTTGTAGTGGTCCAACCTCTCATGTTTAACCCACTCCGTTCTCCCGGAACTCCCGCCGTTCATGATCACTGTTCACAAGTAACATAAATGTTATTATTTGATCATCACAAACATTCAACATTCTGGAAATATGAGCAGAATATTCTCAAGTGAATACCTATCATACTTCCAGTGAACTCTTTATTGGTACATTCTAAAACCCTACAGGGTATATCCCTTTACTAGGTTTCCAACCTAGGGTCAAAGCAATTGCTCTGATACAAGCTGTGGTGACCCGGCATACCACTGCATGTTGTAGTACGCCGGTCGTTGATATAACACTCACAGAACATCGTTCCGCAAATATTACATCCCTCAGGGTGGTACAGTAGAAACATTGCGGGTCTGATTGTCATATAACAAATATATTACAAAACAAAATGTACTGACAAGAGGATGAGCTCACATCGAGGTCATCCATTATTGAAGTTAGAACGCCAACTGAAAAGTAAAACAGGTGCTAACACGGGAACTCAACAGCCAACAAGAGAGACCATGGCTGCTCGATTCGACCGTGATAATTATTTGTTTAGACTAGGCTAAACCTATTCAAACTCATCCCCCTCGAGATCAACTCCGTACTGAATGATGTAGTCGACTCCTTCCACTCCACCGGAGAGGTCCGGTTCTTCGTAGAAGATGTCTTCATGGCCTCCGAGGATATTGAAGGATGCTTCTTCTAAGTTCTCATAGCCTAAGCAGGGGTCAAACGGGATTGAATGAGTAACGAGCGTTACTCAGCAAGTCCGTTAAGTACAGAAGTAATGGATGTACTAACTACGGTCCTCGACTCTAAAGATTCTAGACAGAAGCAAGTTTTGTCAAAACTTTCTTCAAGAGATTTCTTTTAATACTGAAAACTATGCCCGCCAGTCTTCACAGGATTAGAACTTTCATGGAGTTGCCTTTCCTGCGGCGTTCGCAGTTCCATCCTGAAACAAGGGGTAACATGCCACATCCTTTTACACTCTGCAGAGGTACGTTACTTTACCCATGGACGACCAAGACCATGTTGCACAACCAGGCGCGCAATCCTGTCCACTCCCACTCAGGTGTGGGGACCTGTTGTTGGTCCAAGCCAAACCGTGCTTCTCCGCACAACGCATGCCCACCCATTTCTGCCAGCAGGTTGAACGCCTGATTCCACCCATCACGATGGATATCTACGCGCCCCTGGCAGACCATCATAGACCCGCAGAGTCTGTGGGAATTAAGGGATCCCACCCATGTGCATGTAGTCCCGCAGAACCTACAGCGTACGTCTCTGGCAACCCGTTGACATGCGAACGAGAAAAGATCACAGCTGACTTACTCCCCCCATAGAAGACCCATGGTTAACGCGAATTTACGGCGCAAGAATCCTGACGGAAGTTGTGATTAATCCTAGGTAATACTTTCCCATGCAGATGGAACCTTCCTTAGACCTATTCATCTTACCATGGCTCCATCCGCCCACCAAACAGAACACTACCACTCCGGTAGTCATTCAATTAGTCATATTATTATAGAAATTAAGATCATGCATTCTTTTGAGTGGAGGTGGTATTACGATAGGGTTTTGAAAATAGTTGTTATAAGATAATTCAAAGGACATGAGCAAGTGATGAACTTGCCTGGATAGAGACAGGTATTGAAGTCTGAAGCTTGAGGTGGATCCCGACTTCCTTGTTCTACAAAATACCATCATTGTCTGGTAAAGACAATGTTTAAAGAAGCAAATGATGCTATTATGCATAATGATGGGATGTATGCAATTTTTTTAAAGGATGATTTGGTATACTAAATCTTTTATAATACTTGTTTTGTTTGATTACACAACCCTTCATGGTTAATGATTATTGATGTTATTATTTTTATTTTTTATTTTTATTAATTTGATTAATTGATTGGATACTTATTGTTTTCTCAGGGACATGAATTATGAAATGTTTTGAAATGACTAAATATAGAATTTTGAAAGGACATAATCTTATTTGATTTAATTATTCTAAAACAAGTTTTTATTATAAATTAACTATTTCAAAATAATCAATCTTAAGACTATAAATATTATTGTGTTATTATATTTAATAGTTTTTATACACAAAAACTTTTACTGATTTAATAAGTATTTATGTTCTAATTAATTGAAATTTGTAGAATTGTATGTATTATTTTTATACTATCTTTATAACTCTTTTATTAAAGATATAGGGCAATTACCCTTCTGCCCCTAGAGCTGACAGGTGGTCCCTGGGTTAGGGTTGAACTTAACCCGCTGGTCTGGTCGAGCCGGACCAGACCAGACACGCACACGCCCGAGCCCTCTCCTCTTCTCTTCTTCATTTCGCTCGGGGCGACGCAGAGGCGATCCCCATCGCCCTCTTCTCCGGCGATTTACCCTGCCCCTCTCCGGCCAACCCTGCCGCCGTGACCTAGCGCCATCAACGCTCCTCCTTGCCCTCTACTACTCCCTCCTCTTCGATCTGGATTTTCCCCTCTGTGTCTCCCGTGGACAACCCCTAACCCTAACCGTAGGTTTCGGGTACCCCGGTGCTCCACCACCTCGCCGGTGACCTATGCTCCTCGAGGTGATATCTTGGACGCTCCTGGTAGCTGAGGTGCTGCTGCTTCTCAAGTGCTAGGGTTGCGGAGTCGACGCCGCCGGGACGGCCTCCTGGAGGCAACCGCGGCTCGCCGCTGTGCATCGCTCCTCCAACTGGTTGTGGTCACCTCGAAGGTGACCACCTGTAAGTGCTCCACTCCTCTCTCTCTGCCCCCTCATCTCTCTCCCTCTCTGACTCCTTCTTCCCCTTTTCTCTGGAGCCGAGCCATCGTGCTAGCTCATACCATGCCTCTCTGTGACTCCCTCAGTGAAGTTGTGACTGATTGGGTTAGCTTTGGAATTTACCACATGATTTATTTGATATGGAGGGTGTGGAGATCATGCTATGCTCTGTGATGAACAGGGAATTTATTGTGCTCCTAAGTTATCTCTCTGTTGCTATGTACTGTGAGATGTTGCTGGTTATTGTCCTTGTGCTGTTAGTGGGAACTGTTCTGGGATTTACTCCCAGTGCTATTTCTGTGTAATGACACCCTATGGTTTCTCCCTGTGATAAACCATGTTGGTTGGCTATCTGATAATAAATCCTGGTAGCATGTATATGATTTCCAATGTTCTATGGGTGTGCTTACTTGTTGATAGGTGTTACTCTGAATATTTATTCAGAGAATATGCCATCAACTATTGTTTTCCATTTACTGTTTTATGTCATGATGCAATGGTTCTGTGGTATCAGATCTTTGGATCTGGTGCCCAGCAACCCTGTGTGTGTGTGACATGATACAGTGAACCTTGGCTACTTATTTTATTCAAGACCCCTTTGCTAAAACCTTTATATCTTGTGGATCTGATGCTTCTTTGCATCAATAATAAGAACAGAGCACCACACAGGATATCTTTTCCTTCTTTGAGACTTATAAATTAAGAACAGATACTTGCACTAGTTTTCTTTGCCCTCAAGCCAATGATGCATAGCCTGAGGCCTTTACGAAATAAGAACAGATACTGGACTTGATAAATATATCCCAATGATGAGTTTAGCATAGCATCTCTATGCCTCTCTGAGAGTACTAGCATCCCAACCATCTTGTGTGCAACTAGCCAGAGAATGGCTTAGAGGGTACCCAGAATATTCACCTTATGTGTTGATCAAAATGGTTGGTGGATTTTGGTGCTTGTGGATTGCTTGCTTGTCTCCTTTTGCTCCCTGGTACCTTGGCCTTGTATGTTTGATTGCAGGTTTGATATCAATTGCTCCAGTATCTAGTGGAGTGATTGATTTGGTGGTGTTCTTCTCCTGTTCTTGTGTGCTTGAGGAGGGGAAAGTGAGGTGTGTTTCCCCTCTTACGGCTGTTGGGGTTTTTATACCCCATGTGGTGTTTTGACAGCACAAAAGATGGTTCCTGAGTGTGCTTTGTGCTTAGGTATGACTGTGCTATGTGCCTGCTTACCGAGTGAGAAGATCTTTTTCCAGGCACTCGGTTGGTCTTATCCTATTTGGTATTTTTTTTCTTATGATGCCAGTTGTATTTCCTAACCCTTCCCATGATGTTGGTCTGAGGCTACTTAACAGAACAGATACTACCTATTTGGCTTAAACCTTGTGATGATTTAATCAGTGCACTTCACTGACCACCTGAGGGTACTAACCCCCCCCTAACCAATCTGTTTTGGTTTAGTGTTTTTGATTTGCAGGTGTTGAAGAATTTAGGTGCAATGGATTAGATAAGTTTAGTTCTAGGTTTAGTTCCTTGTAATAGCTCATTTGTATGGTTGTTGTAATTTATCCATATTTTGGACCCCATTGTAAAAACATTGTATCTTTTGTATTATCAATAACGTGTAATTGTTTTTCTATATTTGTACTTGTTAATATTTAGGAATATTTCAATATTTGCTATATCAATTGTGGGTCTAATTATTTATACTTAAGATATAATCTTGTCTTATTCAATTTGATTTCAAATTCAATTACAATTCAAACTCAAATTCTAATTTTCCTAAATTCAAATAATTCAAACTCTTGTATCTCAAATTCAAATATAACCCGGAGGTCATGTCGAAATTCCACCAACTACCAGTAACAACTTCTATCAAAGCATCACTTACTGGGTGGAACCTTATTCACTCCGGGGTTTTAACTTTGCGAAAAATTTATTCAGGTTTTGCAAACACATGCATGCAGATGCACAAATTAATATTCTACCCCCTATGAGTTCCTAAACGCTAGGACATTACAGCAAGCATACACTGTTTTCCACACTATACGTCTAATCTTTGTTTTCAGTAAGACCGGTGAGATTGACAACCTCACTATACCATTGGGGTAAAGTATTTTGGTTGAGTTGTGTGCAGGTTCCACGTTGTTGCTGACACCGGTGAAACGCCAGCACCACCGCCAGTGGCATTAACCTTCTGAAGGTCCTCCTTCTCCTACTGGATTGATAACCCTGGTTCTTAACTAAGGGGAAAACTTCCTACCGCTGTGTTCATCACACCCTCCTCTTGGGGTATCCCAACGCAACCATCAAGGACATTTTCTGGCGCCGGTGCTAGGGAGAAGGAAGTCTTCTGGCAAGGGGAGTCTCTCACTCTCAATCTCTTTATTTTTTTTATTGTCTTGTTTTTATTTTTTGTCTTGTTTTTATTCTCTATATTGAGAGCACAAAAAAATTAGTTTACTTCATAGCTGTTATTTATTTGCTTGCTGTTACTTTTGCTTTTCTGCTCTTAAGTTTAATTTGTCATCATGTTTCTCCCTAAATTTACTTTAAAATATTTTCCGGTAGGAATTGGTTCTACACTTGGAAAGGACACTATTAAAGAATTCTTTGATCATGTTAGTAAACATGATAACTTTGAGGAAAAATCCATTGTAGAACTTGCTCCCAATTACGAGACTGTTGCAACTTTTTTAGTTCACATGCTAGAAGCTAGGTTTGTTAACCTTCATCCCATAATACAACATATGTTCCTCAACTTTAACAACATTAAAGATGTTGAGAAAAGAATCTTCATCTTAGAAACTATGCTTAAAGAATTTGGAGATGTTGCTATAGAAGCTAGAAAAGTCTTTGATCGTTTCAATATGTTTGGCTCATGTGTAGACGTTGTTTGTGCTCTAGAAAAAACTGAATATAATAATGAAAACGAGGATAAAATACCAATCCCCTTTAAATTAATGGCACTACATGAAGCCCAAGAAAAGAATTTTGATTGGATTGTTCCTGAGAATTTATTTGATGAAAATAGTAAGCCTAAAAATACTAAGAGGGGAGCCTATGAAACCCACTTGGATAAAATACAGTGCATTATTAAAGAGTTTCCAAACCTTAATTTGAATTCCTCACTTGAAAATACCTGAGTTGCCCTTTTTATGCCTAGCTGAAAGGCGTTAAAGAAAAGCGCTACCGGGAGACAAACCGTTTTATTTCTCTTTTTTCATTCTGTTTTTCTTTATTTTCTTTGATGTGCTTTGCACCTAGCTGTTCTCTATTTCCTTAGAAACCCTGCAGTATCTTTTTTTTGTGTTTTTGTTGAGCCAAGTAAAGCCTCTAGTGGAAAGTTGACACTATGTTTCGGATTTCTACGCAGAAAACAGATTTCTGCTGTCCACTGTTAATTCCGTTAAAACTCACAGAAATTTAAAACTGACCTGAGCTTTTTTGTGCTTAATCCTGAGTTATATACGCAACTTTTATTAGTTGAAAACTTTTTTATTTGAGCAACATAAGAATTTCGAAAAAATCGATCTCTGCCTGATGTTCTGTTTTGACAGATTTCTGCCAATTATTGCATTTGCATCTTAATCTCTTTCTTTTGGTGTTCTTTTGAGAAAAAGAGTTTTAAAAGAAGTTCTGGAAGTAGCTAATGTGTTTTTTATTGCTAGTATTGTGTTTAAACTGAACCATGAGAGTTTATTATTTCGATTTCACTAACATTGCTAATCAAGATTGTGAGGATTTTGATGTGAAGGAAGTTTCAAGGGTCAAGAGAAGAGGATGATATGATGTGATCAAGAAGAGTGAAAAGCCTAAGCTTGGGGATGCCCCGGTGGTAATCCCAGCAAATTCCAAGAAGACTCAAGCGTCTAAGCTTGGGTATGCGCAAGGCATCCCCTTCTTCATCAACAAATTATGAGGTCACTTCTAGGTGAAACTATATTTTTATTCGGTCGCATCTTATGTGCTTTACTTGGAGCGTATTTTATTTTTGTTTTCAGTTTGCTTTTGCTTTTTCTTTCATTTTGTTTTTAATTTCATAATAAGCTTGGTTGGACCCAGCATTATTTTATTGTATAGTGACACGCTCCGCTTTTTCATGAGAATACGTTGTATTCTTAGTCTCTATTTGGCTGCTGCATTTATTCAGCTCCTGTTTTGCATGCATCTCTTATCAGATCTGTTAGTTTTAGTAGTATTATATGAGTACTCTCATGTTTTCTTGATGTATCATAAAGATTATTTTTGTTGAAGCATGTTTTGTATGGTGCTTGTTGGGAGAAAGAAAACTACTGCTTGAAGTAGAATTTATAACAATACTAGTAGAAGCTTGTATAGACTGTGGCTAGAACTTTTTCATGCCATGCTAAATGTTATTTTAGTTTTAAATCCTTGTGGTTATTGAGTAGCATGAATAGCCTCGAATAGCTGAGAGTATTTAATATGTATTGAAAGATTCATGAGTTGTTCTTGTCATAGTAAAGCATCAATATATGGTATTCTCTTTCGAATGATTTATTTGGTTGTCTTGGCGCATGCTCACACCATGTTTATGACTACAAACCAGTCACGAATAGCCTCCATGACCACTTAGTTTTTGAACTTGTGATACTGCTTATGTTTTAATTAATGATGCTTATGTCGCTATGCATGATTATGGCTCTTATGCTCTCTTGATTTTTCGCTCCCGGTTTTTTGCTAGCCTCTGAGTATGAGCTCTACTCGTGCATCCAAACTCCCTTAAACCAAAGTTTTCCCATTGTGTCCACCATACCTACCTACATGTGGTATTTAACTGCCACTCCAAGTAAATTGCTCATGTGATACCTTTAAAACCTTCAAAATATTCATGTTTTGTGTTCTTGTTTTTGCTCATGAGGACGTCAATATAGAATCTTTATCTCACTTGTTGATTGTATTTCACACCCTGGACTAGTGGCTTCATCTGCTTATCCAAATGATAGAAGAGCTGGCAGCGGGGTGCCCAGCCCCAAATTAATACAAACAAATTCTCTTTACTATTTTTGCCCCTGATCATATCAGTCAAAGCATAATTGTGTAAACAAAAGAGAAAGAGGGATGACCTTCTATACCAGTTGCGTCCTTCACCATGGGAGCCGCTCTTGTGAATCCAATTGGCTTGTGACGTACTGTATTGTTTGTTTACCATTCGTTGACACTAGCATACACCCCTCCTAAAATCTAGACATGCCTCCACAAATCTCAAACTTTTAATACTTCTGATTTATAAAATAAAAAGCTTTAGCACATGAGTTAATCCCTGCTTCCCTGTGTGAAGGGCCTTTCTTTTACTTTTATGTTCAGTCTCCATCTTCTAACTTTATGCACAATTGAGAGAGCATTTTTGCCATTCTGAGTTCTATGTGCATTTGTCCCATAAACATCAATAATTACTTCATGATGTGATATCATTTGTTCTTAAATTATTTGTTCTAGTCTTCCTCTTGAACTTTGAAAGTGTACTAGCATTTATGTTTTGTCCTACTCTTAAGGACTAGCGAAATACCACTTTGCCATGCTTTCTCTATACCTGAAACATATGTCTACCTTTCTTTGCATTAATATTCATGATCCTTTATTTGAGTTACTCTTCGTGATGCAAAGTAATTTCTATGCTTTATTATTAAAGTTTTATTTATCATGCCTATGTTTAAAGTTTTATGATCTCAGCGTGCATATGCTTTTACATTAGATTGATCAAGTTTATGTTAGTAGCATGTCACCTCAGAAATTATTGCTTTATCGTTTACCTACTCGAGGACGAGTAGGAACTAAGCTTGGGGATGCTTGATACGTCATAAATGTATTCCTAATTTCTGATGCTCCATGATGATATTATGCCATTTGCTACATGTTTTCTCCCTTCTTTATGTCATTTTTATCGATTTTTTGGACTAACCTATTGACAAGATGCCACAGAGCCAATTCCCTGTTTTCTGCTGTTTTTAGTTTCAGAAAAGTTGTTCTGGAAATATTCTCGGAATCGGAAAGTTCGAAGCCCGGAAGTCCTATTTTCCCCGGAAGCATCCAGAAAACCGAAGAGGAGTCGAAGAGGGGCAACAGGGGGGCCACACCATGGGCTGGAGCCGGTCCCCCTGGCCACACCTGCTATGGGTGTGGGACCTCTGGAGCTCCACCTCCTTTGCCCTTTCGCCTATTTAAGTCCCTCGGATGGAAAACCCTAAGCACCTGATCAAAATCCCCAAAAAAGTTCCGCAGCCGAGGGTTCTGGAGGTGTTTTCTGAAACCCTACCGGAGAAGAAATCATCACCGGAGGCCTTCTACATCACCATGCCTGCCTCCGAAGTGATGCGTGAGTACTTCATCCTTGGACTACGGGTTCATAGTTGTAGCTAGATGGTTGTCTCCTGCTCATATGCCTCCATGTTTAGATCTCGTGAGCCGCCTATCATGATCGAGATTGATCTTATGTAATTCTATATGCTGTGTTTGCTAGGATCCGATGAATATTGACCTTATGCCAAGTTGATTATAGTCTTTATTGCATATGTGATTTCTGATCTTGCATGCTTTCCGTTGCTAGTGGTTATTCTGGCCAAATAGTTGCTACTGACTCCAAGAGGGAGTATTTATGCTTGATAGTGGGTTCATGCCTCCTTGTTTCCTTGCTCAAGTGACAGAAACGTGAAGGGGGGATGTGATGTTGCTATTAGGGAGAAAACAGCGGTGAGAGTACCCGCGTGTATAATCATTGCTTACATTACACAATTTGTTTAATGCAATTATCTGTTGCTTGCAACTTAATACCTAAGAGGGTTTTGATGATAACCTGAGGGTGGATTATTAGTCATAGATGCAGATGGATGTCGGTCTATGTATCTTGTTGTAATGCCCACACTAAATATCATAGTAATCATCATGTTATAATGTGCACTACGGTGCAACCTTTATTTGTCAATTGCCCAGCTGTAATTTGTTCACCCAGCATACTATCTTTTATGGAGAGACACCACTAGTGAAACTATGAACCCCGGTCCATTTTCCACACTGTTAAACAAACCACAACAATTTTCTGCTTTCTTTACTTACTGCAAGCATACACTGTTTTCCACACTATACGTCTAATCTTTGTTTTCAGCAAGACCGTTGGGGCAAAGTATTTTGGTTGAGTTGTGTGCAGGTTCCACGTTGTTGCTGACACCGGTGAAGCGCCAGCACCACGCCAGTGGTATCAACCTTCCGAAGGTCCTCCTTCTCCTACTGGATTGATAACCCTTGTTCTTAACTAAGGGGAAAACTTCCTACCATTGTGCTCATCACACCCTCCTCTTGGGGTATCCCAACTCAAGCATGACATACCTACCTACATGTGGTATTTAACCGCCACTCCAAGTAAATTTCTCATGTGCTACCTTTAAACTTTCAAAATTACTCCTCTTTTGTGCCCCTGTTTTAGCTCATGAGGACGTGAATAGAGAATATTTATCTCACTTTTTGATTGGAATTTAGTACTTTACACACCTGGACTAGTGGCACATCCTGTTATCCAAAATGATAGAAGAGCTGGCAGCGGGGTACCCAGCCCCAAAATTGGTTACTATAAAATTCTCTCACTATTTTTGCCCCTGATTTATCAGTCAAAACATAATTATGTAAACAAAAGAGAAGAGGGATGACCTTCTGACCCCAGTTGTGTCCTTCAAATGGGAGACGCTCTTGTGAAGTCTAGTTGGCTTGTGACGTACTGTATTTTCTGTTTACTATCCGTTGACATAATCATACACCTCTCTAAAAAAATATTTTTAATACCTCTGTTTAATAAATAAAAAGCTCTAGCACATGAGTTAATCCCTGGTTCCCTCTGCGAAGGGCCTTTCTTTTACTTTTATGTTGAGTCTCCATCTTCTAACTTTATGCATAGTTGAGAGAGCATAGTTTCCATTTTGAATTTAATGTGCATCAGTCCCAAAGATTATTATTGATTGATTTATGATGTGTTATTACTTGCTCTCAAATTATTTGTTCTAGTCATCGACTTGAACTTTGAAGGTGTCCTGACATTTATGTTTTGCCCCACTCTTAAGGACAAGCGAAATATCACTTTGCTGTGTTTTCTTTATGCTCGAAACAAACGTATAACTTTCAAGTGCATTATAATTCATGATCTTTTATTTGTGTTACTTTTCATGATGCAAATTGATTGCTAAGTTTCATTGTTAGAATTACATCTACCATGCCTGTGTTTAAAGTACTATGATCTCAACTTACATATGCTTTTACAATTTAGATGATCAAATTCATGTTGGTAGCATGTCACCTCAGAAATTCTTTGTCTTTATCATTTTACCTACTTGAGGACGAGTAGGAACTAAGCTTACGTCTCAAACGTATCCATAATTTCTGATATTCCATGTTGTTTTCATGCCATATGATACATGTTTCCTATACACTTTATGTCATTTTTACGGATTTTCTGGGACTAACCTATTGACAAGATGCCATAGAGCTAGTTCCTATTTTCCGTTGTTTTTGGTTTCAGAAAAGTTGTTCTAGAAATATTCTCGGAATTGGACGAAACGAAGTCCTAGAGTCTTAAAAATCTGTCACATACACGGAGCCCGGAGGGGAGACCTGGAGGCCCCACACCATAGGACGGCCCCCCTAGCCGCGCCAGCTGGTGGTGTGGGCCCCCTTGGCCACCCACCGACTTTGCCCTCTCGCCTATTTAAGCTCCTCCTTGGGTTAACCCTAAATACCCGAGCCTTTCCACCAAAAAGATTCGTAGCCGCCGCCATCGTCAACCCTAGTTCAGGAGGGTTCTGGAGCTCCCCCCCGGCACCCTGCCGGGAGGGAAATTCATCACCGGAGGGCTCTACATCACCATGCCTGCCTCCGGAGTGATGCATGAGTAGTTCATCCTTGGACTACGGGTCCATAGCAATAGCTAGATGGTTGTTCTCTCCTCTTTATGCCTCATGTTTAGATCTATTGAGCTGCCTATCATGATCAAGATCATATTATTGTAATGCTACATGTTGTGTTTGCTAGGATCCGATGAATATTGAATTCTATGTCCAATGATTATCAATCTATCACGTTTATGTTATTTATGATCTTGCATGCTCTCTGTTACTAGTATATGCTCTGGCCAAGTTGATGCTTGTAACTCTAAGAGGGGGTATTTATGCTAGATAGTGGGTTCATGCCTCCCTTTCACTCACGCTCGAGTGACAGAAACGTAACGGGTGGGGGATGTGTTGTTGCCATTAGGGAGAAAACAACAATGTTTACATTGTTTACATTACACACTTTGCTTAATGAAATTATCTGTTGATTGCAACTTAATTAATACCCGAGGTTTGATTGGATGACACTCTGAGGGTAGATTATTAGTCATAGATACAATTGGATAACGGTCTATGAATCTTGTTGTAATGCCCGCATGAATCACATAGTAATCATCATGTTATGCATATGCACTACGGTGCAGCCTTTATATCTGTCAATTGCCCAGCTGTAATTTGTTTACCCAGCATGTTATCTATCTGTTCTGGAGAGACACCACTAGTGAACTGTGGACCCAGGTCCATTTCTTTACACTGATAATACAACCACTGCAACCGCTATTTTCCTATTACAATTATTGTTTTCTTATTGCCATCACTGTTCTCTTTTCATTACTGCAAACAATTACTATTTTTCACAGTATACGTCTAATCCTTTGTTTCAGCAGAACCGGTGAGATTGACAACCTCACTGTTTCGTTGAGGCAAAGTAATTTGATTGTGTTATGTAGGTTCCACGTTGCTGCTGTATAGGTAGTGCACCCTGCCAACATCAGCTGACAACAACCTTCGTAAGTGATTTCTTTCTCCTATTGGTCGATTCGACCTTCGTTTCTTTCTGAGGGAAACTTGCTGTTGTGCTCTTCATACCTTCCTCTTGGGGTTTCCCAACGAGCGTACAATCTACGTGCATTAGCCGCCAACGCCGTCTCGGACGAGGATATGATCTCCGACATCTTGGATGAGGTGGATGGCCCGGCCCCCATCGTCATCTCCTCCGACGATCGTGTGTGTAGTATTGTTTGATCAAATGGCCGAGCATGCAACCGTACGTGTTATAATTGGCGCCAAATAAAAATTAGAGCCGATCTTTACTAACAGCCGTCTGTAAACTTCAGTATTAGGAGACGGTCGGTAAAATTGGTTGTCTAACAAATAAGTTGAGACGGTCAAATATAATAACCGACTCTAATGTAAGATTATTGGAGACAAGCATTAGTTACGACTGGCTCTAATAGTTTTAGAGACGAAACTAAATTATTGACCGTATGAGGTGTAGCATTACAGACGGTTATAATTTTTCTACTCTAAGTGGCTCTAGGCCCCGTTTTGGATGCTTGGTTTTGTACTAGTTGAAGTCAATAAGAAGATGACTTCTCGAAGAAAATGACTAAACTATTATTTTCACGGGAAGAGCTTAAGTTAATTCATCATCAGAGTTGAAAACACCCATACATCGCTTGTGCATTAGGAACTCCATCGGCTTACATAGTTCTATTTGTTAACTCATGAGCCACATAGTTGACTTCTCTATGACAAAAATTGAGAAGTTTGCTTTACGGACATTTCGAAAAACCACCACTTCATGTTTCAATTCCAAAAACCTACCATATTGGGTTTCAAATACCTAGATTGCACTAAGACACGCGCGGGAAAATTGACACCAGAATTGACAAGGCTGGCCCATAAAACTTGATGACGTGGCACTAGTGAGGAGTGTTGCAGACACATCCGTTGTCTACCGTTACGGGGCCATGGGCCCCGCCTGTCTGGCGCGCGGGCATAACGAGTCCTAGCAGTTAGATTTATGATAGTTTTCCCACCACGCGTCGCATGTCTAAATCTCACTCTCCTCGCATTCCTCGGTTATGGTGGCGAAGGCAAGTCCGGCGGCAAAGGAGAGCAGAACGGTGGCGGTTCCTCCGCACGACTGATACGTCCCAAATGTATCTACTTTTCCAATCATTTTCCTTGTTGTTTTCCCTCTAATTTGCATGATTTGGATCAAACTAACACAGACTAACGCTGTTTTCAGCAGATTTACCTTTGGTGTCTATTTTTTTTTCCAGAAATCAACTTTCCCAGAAAATCCCAAAGAATCACAAAGATTATTTCTCTCTGGAAGACTCCCCGGAGCCCGAAGGACAGCTGGAGGGGGGCCTGGGGCCACCAGGTGCGGCCCTCACGTAGCCCGTGCATGTAGTCACCTAGGGCCTAGGACCACTTCCATGGCTCCCCTTTGACTTATAGGTGGCTTTGTTCCCGAAACAGAGAACCCTAAAAGGATTTTGCCACCCGAAACCCTAGTTCGGAAGACATAAGATCCTGTTCTGCCACCCTACCGGGATAGGGATTCGAGAGGGATTGTTGCCATCGTCATCACTATGTTTTTCCCTTTGATGTGTGAGTAATTCCCTTCTATGGGCAGAGGGGATGGTAGGGATTGGATGTGACTGATCATGTAATAGCTCATGAGATTGATAAGGCATGATGCCTAGTATCCACAATTGCTGTTAATTATCGGTGTTGCAACTTGGAGTGCTTAATGCTTGTCACTAGGGTCGGAGTGCCATAATTTCCGATCTGAACATGTTATGTTTTCATGAATATACATGTTATTTTAGATCATATCTACGAGTAGTATGCACCTATTATTTTCTGGAACCCGAGACCCCAATGGCGTCGGCTTGAGATATCAGAGGGGATAGAATTTAGTTTGAGGATTACATGTATCTATTGAGTATTAATGCTTGGATCTGGTACTTGGTGAAACATGTACCATAAGAGCATATCTCTACAGAGCCCCTATTCCTCTGACCAGTAAAAGCGGGATACACGTCGAGTTTTGCCGGTTTTACAGGTTAAAAACGCACGAGACGAAGCAGAAAATAGAAAAACGAACTGTAAAAACGAACATACCAGCTGATGTCTTTTTTTTCCGAAGTCACCTTCTTCCCCAAATCACAGGTAGAGGCAACCTTTCGGCACCCGTGCCCAACTCGCCACAGCAACGCGTCTCCGGCCGCCGACCCAGCTCCTCCGCGGAGGAGTTGAACCTATGAGCTAGCTAAATGTTTAGATGAATGGATCGATCCATCCGTGTATAAGCATGGAAGTATACATGCGTACTAGTTTAGCTAGCACTACTTGAGCTATATATGGATCGATCTATGAGGTAGTACTACTAGTTGAGCTAGCAAGGAAATAGACACGGGTACTAGTTGGCTAGCACTAGTTGGCGAAGCCCCGCCGCCCATGGCGGACGTAGCGCCGGCGACACGGACCAAATGGCCAGCTACCTTGGCGCATGGACGTCCATGGCCCGAGCATGACGAGTGCCAATTTTCGAACGAAGCTTTAACATTTTACCGGAGACATGAGAAATCGACGGCTGGAGACTTGGGCACGGACGGCGGCGTGGGAAGAATTCCGGCCAGTTCGTGACCCGTTCGTGACCCGTATACGTAAAGGTTGAAGATTTGCATTTTCGGTGGCACGTAAACCGTTAACAGGTCTACGAAATTTTACGGTCATTGATATGGCTGCAAAACTAAGCCGAACCCATAAACCTGCCAAAATTTTACGAGTTTGGGATTTTTACAAACTCTACTAGATATGGCCTAGCAGCAACGGGATGGTTGGAAAAAAGATATTGTGCAAATTCTTATTGCAAGCACGCACAACTATTTTCAGGATACATGCCTATGATTGTTAGTGACTTGGATACACTCTTATATATATGTTGCTCTATGTTAGTCTATTACATGGTTGATTCTCACGGCCCCGGATCCAAAGGTATATATACTGTTATGCGCTCCTAGTCATGGACCCATAAGGGCTTCAGGGTTATCAGCCCCGGCCGCAACAAACAACGATAGGCAGACCGGATTCATCGGCACGCAGGCCGGATCACCACGATATACTACTCCTTGTGTCCATGCTAGTCATAACCAACTATGCATATCAAAGCGTCCACAAATCGTATAAAACTGAAGGAACGGGACCAAACCTATACAGAGATGCTATGTGTCCAGAAAGTGCAACAACAATCGAGGGTTACTGGGGTTACCAAGCCCCAGGCCGAATCACATCGGCAGGCGTGCTCGGAATTCGATCATCGGCTCCACAACCCCTCGACTGCGACAACTATGCAGGCATAGCCAAAACTGTATAACAATGAGCTCGAAACCGACAACCGATCAAAGCAGCACTCTAGACATGGAAGCTGTATTAAACTGGTGTTACTAGAGTAAAGCTTTACAATTAGAGGTCACATGACCCAACATTACATCAGACAACGGAAGGCAAGTTATGTTGCTAGTCAACAAGAACCAAAAAGGCCTAAGAGGCCGCAACATAAAGCGACGTCCCAGCCCATAGATTCCAGGCTGCTACCTGGGAACCCCGAACTACTCATCGATGTCCACGTCGGAAACACCACCAATGGAGTGGAAACTTCACCTGAACCACATTAAGCAAACATGAGTACGGAAGGTACTCAACAAGACTTAGTTAACCTATTATATATCTGCTATTTCCAGAAAGGGTTTTATGAAGATTGATTTGCGTATAGCAAAGTTTGTTTTCCAAATCGAGAAAGAATAGCACGTCTCATGGAGTGTTTTTAAAACAAATGATGAAACTACTCAACTACTGTAATCATCATCTTTTCATTCCACCAATCTCATTACCCAGAATCTCACATTCTACAAGGATCACCCCTCTCGACATCTCCGAGGAGGCACACTTCAATCATTGTCAACATATATTACGCCACGTTCAAGTTATCTATGACCTCGTGTCTTCCACCAAGTCGTCCTTAACCGTGGACACAACTTTCCGAAAGATTTATCCCTGCAGGGTGGTACACTTTACCCACACGTACCCTCTGACTCTTAGCACCACATGTACGCTCTTCCATGGAGCGCGACAGAGGGTGGCTGGCTCCGACCTTTACCTTGCTCGACCTATCCATGAGTCAACCCAAACAGGGCCACCCCGTCAACAAGGAGTTGGCCACCTCCTGACGGCACATGTTCTGTGAGTCGGGATCAGGATCCGTGTACGTCCATCACTTGTCCCGATCACACCCTAGGTTTTCTTCAAATCGTTTTCTGACTCACACGCAGATGGAAATAACAAACTACGTGACTCATGGATGTGGCCAAATAAGTTAGTTAGTCGAGCGAGGTTCATTGGCTCGCGCGTTTGGTTGCACGCTCAGTCTTGGTTTCCGCGGCGAGACCTTAATCCTAGGGTTGGCAAGTATATGACAAACAACCACTTCCCAAGTGGCCTCCTATCCAAGCCTTGGTCAAATTAACCACACAGTTCTCATGTTACCACGTTATCATATCATACTAGGTTCTCGTAGCTCCGATTCATCAACCGGATGGAGCAGCAGGTAAACAAACATGTATGGCTAAGCGGAGCAGATATGAGGCTCTGGCGATGCGCACAAGCAAATCTAGGGCGGCTAGGAGCATTGGATCAGGATGTTGAGGCAATGCAGTGTATAGGAGAACTATATCTACTGACATCAAATACTTTGGAATCGAATGCAAGTACGAGGATCAAATGTTGTTCAAAAACTTATATGAGCAGATAAGAGGTTATGCTTGCCTTGGTTATAAGAAAACCAGATATAGGCTTCAGGAATAAGTGCTTGACTTGTCGGTTCAGATCAAGTATTCGACATTGGAGTTGTTGGCCTTCACTTCGGAGTCGGGTTCTACCGAGGGGGAACAACACCGAAAAGACAATCAACACATGGCATTGATGCAATGCGCAATATGTATGCATGAGCAAGTTAATGCACTTAAACAAAGACCTAAACATGTTCGATGGTTTGCTAGGATTCATATGGCAGTTATGTGATTATATTGAAATTAGCCCGAAAGAGACCATGGAGGGGGCACTTCGGACAATTCTGAAAGTAAGTACAATTTTGATTGCTCAAATGGGTTTGAAAACACCATGACTAGATTGCATTTGTCATTTTGAGCAAATTGGTATGTAACTTGTAATTTTCTGATTTTATTAAATAAAAACTTATTTTCTCTATTTTAAATGAAGTAAACAACATTTAAATAATGTTCAATTTTCAACTTTATCAAACAAGTATGAAAGTGACATATTCATGTAGGGTATATTTTTCTGAACATATTGAATATTTTTCCGAGTTGCAATAAAGTTATTAATTTTACAACTTTTATTCATTTTTCGGAATTTAAATAAAGGTGGCGCCCACGTGTCAATGTACTATTCATTTTTCAAAAACAGAGAAAACCCGCGGTGACGTCAGCGTGACACAGGCATGACGTCACATGCTCTGTTCTTCACATATGAGATCGAAATCCAGCGATTCCGCCCGCTATTCGCGAAACAAACTGTACCACAACGGAGAGGAGCTTAAGAGGAACCTAGGGGTGGCGCCGGTGAACCAAATAGTCGCCAGAGACCTCGCCGGCGTGCAGAACCGCGGCGACGAACGGCGGCCTTCAACGTGGAGAGGAACCAGAGGGGGAGGGAGAAAACGGGAAGGTCCAGGAGGACCATTACCTCACTAGGAAGGCGTAGAGATGGACGGCGTCGCTCAAGGAGGCCGCAGTCGACGGCGGCAAGAAGAGGAGGCAGGCGGCCAGACGTGAAGAAGAAGGCCCGATTCCTCCCATCTCGGTCGTTCCTGCAAACGAGGATTAGCGAGGAGGAAGAGGGAGTCGAGGCGGAGCTCCCGGTGTGGTCAAATCGTTGCGGGGTTGCCGGTGTCGACGGCGCGTGGCAGCGGTTTTTCCGGCTAGGGTTTGGCGCGCAGAGACGGAGAAAGGAAGGTGGGGGTGCGACTAGGGTTTTCTGTGGGGTACGCTCGATCGAGACGGCACCCGGGGTCCTCATCCCCTCGCGCGAAGGAAGCAGGAGGTGGCAAAGACCACCTCGGCGTCGTTCTCCGTCCTTATGGCCGGAGTTGAGGGAGAAAGGAAAAGAAAAGGAGGTTTTCCAAAAAAAAAACTTGCATGTTTTGAAAATCACCAGGAGGCCCTTCCGTGGATAAAAAACAAACAATTTTTGATGTTTTAGGGGCCTTTTTGCAAACAGAAAATTTGGCAAAAAACTTTTTGGAAACCGCACAAAATTTCTAATCTCACCATGTTTTGCTTTGGTGAAATTGAAATATTTTTCAGTTCAAAATTTTGAAACCCACATTAAGTAGTATTTGTGGTATTTTCTCAAATCTATTTAAATTCACAATTTAAATTGGTTCAAACATGAATTTTTTCATGCATGTATGATATGAGCACAACACCACAACACTTTGTTAGCAAAAGAAGGATGTTACATTGATCTCATTCATGCAACACCATTACATCCATCCCCTTGCCTACAGTGTTTTAGCACTGTTGTCCACTCCATTTACTTTCGCTGTTACTATTGCTCCTCTTATTTTACTACAACTGTTACTATCACGCTACTTCTGCCATCATATTACCCTTACCACCGATAAATTATGTCAAGCAAGTTGTTTTCCAAGTGCAGCTGAATTGACAACTCAGTTGTTAAGTCTTACAAATATTCTTTGGATCCCCTTCTACCGAATCAATAAATTGGGCTATATTTACCATCGAAGACTGTTGCGGTCCACTACACTTGTGGGTCATCAGGGACCTCTGTGGCGAGTGCGGCCGTCTCACCGACGCCAAGGTCTCATACGTCGGCCACGCTTTCTGCGGAGGCTAGGGCGGCGGAAGCTCTCGCGAAGGCGGTGTTTTCCTCACCGACAATGACCGGCCATTAGTGGGCTTCTTTATTCAAACCATTTGAGTAAGAATCTTCCCCTGAAATAATTTTTTCTTCTTTCCTATTGATTTTAAATAGTAATTTTTTGTCATTTAATAATCTATGTAGTTATATTTGCTTTGATTTAGCCTTGTTAATTTACCTAGCAATGGAATAATAGATCTTTGTTGTCATGTAATTTAGGTGTGTGTCTTGTAATTTAGCATGGTTTAGCATTGTAACAATTTAGATTTGTAGCTAGTAATTCAGTTGTAGATTATATGTAATCTAGGTAGGCCTTTAATAGTTTGTACCAATGCCTAGTATTTTAGAATTTATTCTTAGGTTTTCCTCTAAATGCACTGTAATAATTTTAAATGCATTGTTTTACATAGGATTTGGCTACTGCTATGCAATGCTTGTTTTAATGCATTGATCATGTAGTGCATGTTTTAACCCATGTTATTTATCTATTAAATATTGCATTGTAGGAATTAATTGAGTAAAATATATTAAGGATTGTGTAATATACATTTCATGGCCTTGATGATGAGATTTGGGAATTCAGGTTTCATTTTTGTGGTAAGGATAACTTGGAAAGGACTCTTTCCAAGTCATACATCACAGTTTTGAATCTGTTAGCACCGATAGAAGGACATGGTTACGGAATAAGAGATAATATGTTATATGCAAAAGAAAGGGGCAAAGGACCATAAGGCATGGAGCTGGTTGACAGCATGGATAAGGTCGAGGAGATGCTAGCTCTTTATGAAACTTACAATATATTGGATGTCATAGTGTTGAGGAAAAATTCACTATGGCTAGTTGGATTTAACCTGGAAGAAGGAATACCTTAAGCCATCAACAAGCTGGTGATTTTTCTATTGACAGAGATGGTATGAATTATATTTCCTCTGATGATGATGGCATGTTTCTAGTGGTTATGGATTTTTCAGAGGTTCTCCATATTGGGACACAACATAGCTCAAATTTGTAGAAGACACAATTCAATGAGACTATTTTTGTTGATGCCATCTCTGATGAGGATGAATTTTATTTTGATGAAGGTGAATATCATCCATAAGATCACAATATAAGGTTACAAGAGGAATTGGAATTGATAAAAAACTTGAAGAGGCGGAAAAAAAAAACAGAAACAGATAGCTGTAGAAACTGTTGAAATTTTGGAGAATATGAGTAATCAGAAAAACAAAGGAACAACAGTTTCATGCACCTTGAAGGAAATACAAATGTGGACGAGTTTTTTTAATCCTAAGAGGAAGAAAATGATTTTGATTTTGAGGAAGAGCCAGAACCAGATTATTTTGTCGAGAAGAAGCTAGCATTGAGGATAGGCCCAACTAAGAGGAGTCACTATGAGCCATAGTATGCACTTTATAGTGGCTATGCACCCTCAAGTGATGAGGACACAAGACCTGGAGATTTGTGAGACAGTGATGATGATGTAAATGTGAAACAATTCATGCTAAAAGTGGAAAGAAGAGGCAATTAAAAAAGTTTAAGAAGAGGACATGGTATGATATAAAAGGGCTGATGCACACCTACAATTTAGTCTGCAGCTATGCTTCACAGATGTGTATTAATTCAGAGTTGCTCTCAGTAATTTTCATATACCTCACTTGAGAGATTGTGCATATCATAGGAATGCCCCTGGTAAAATTGTTGTCAATTACAGTGAAATAGAAAGAGATCAAGGATGTCATTTCTTTCTGACAGATTACAAGATAGCACATGAGAAGACCTTTCGTATAAGGAAATTCAGAAATAATCAAACTTGCATACCTCATGAAGAGCACTCAAGATTTACCATTTATTTGTTGGCTGCTAACTTTGTGGCTGCAATTAGAACAGATCCCAACACATGCGTTGACACACTTATTGAGAATGCAACGAAAAATAATGGAGTGGAAGTTCCTAGACTATAAGTTTACAGGCCAAGGGATAAAGCATTTGATGTTGTCATTGGTGATCAAAATTCCCAATACATAAGAATTAGAGACTATTTACATGCTATTCTTGATAAAAATCAGGGGATTAGGTGTATAGTGATGACTAAGAATCTAGTGGACTCTGTAAGCTTGAATCCAAAATTTCATGGGTTATTCATCTTCCTAATGCTTGTATGGAGGATTTTCTTAAAGGATGCAGGCCATTCATATTGGTGTAGGTAGCAGAATTTAATATTTTCTGACCTACATAGCATGCATAGAATTTAAAATTTTCCGACCGTCGTCCTAGTTATATATGTTTGGTCGAATGGCTCTCGTCTCCACCCACCTCCCCTCCCGACCCCTCCTCCTTCCTAGCCATGGATTCCTCTTCTAGACGCCATGGAAGGGCTCCTTCACTGGGATTTCTCCCCAGGCCGTGCGCTTGCGGCTCAGGTGCGTCGCCGATTCAGCTCCTCAGTTCACTTCTCCCCATCTCCCTCGGCGAAGGAATTTTTTCTCGTCGTCTCTTTCTCCTATGCCTCTTTCCCTCTCGCTGTGGATTCGGTGGCCCTTGCTCTCCAATGCTGTCTTGGGGGCGATCCGGCGGGTTTTCGCGTCTTTCAACTCAGCGATCGGCGGTTTCGCTTTTCGGTGGCTTCCAATCGTGTTGGCCATTTTGTTTATGGCCTGAAGGATCGTGTGTGGCCGGATTTCATCTGTCATTTTTCTCTTTTTCGAGGCGATACTTCCTTCTCGGTCGATAGGGCAGCTCAGTTCTGGTTGGATCTTTGTTCGGATAAGTCTGCTCCAGTCCCTAGTAATTTTGCTGTGAAGACCAATCTGCATTATCTTAAAGGGGCTTTTCAACGCAGTAAGGTTTGCCAGCAGCGATTTTCAGTTACCTTTGGTTCTTTTGATCCTCTGGTTCTCTCGTCTCCGCTTGTGTTCAATTCGTTTCCGTCAGACAATGGTTCAGAGTCTTCTTTCAGATTTGGCAGTTTCACTTGTGTTAGGCAAGTCACGGATCCAGTGCCTCAATTGCCGCGTCTAATTGGGACGGTTTTCAAGCAGGATGTTATGGCTATGCTCAAATCACGTGATTTACTGGAGCATATTCTTGATTTACGCCAGGCCAATTATGTTGATCCGGAAATTATGGATTATCTTAATCTTCCGTGGTTGCCTGAATCTGCGACTATCCTTGAAGCTCTGAATTGTTGCTCCAGCTGTTCCTTATTGGGCCATTCTTCTCGTGATTGCCCAGGCCCGTTCTGTCATGATTGTATTCAGTTGGGGCATTCGTGGCGTGATTGCCCAGGGTCTAATCCAATTGAAAAAAAATCAGTGGTCTCCCCAATTATATGTGCTATTTGTAATGGGCTGGATCATCTTACTTTTCGTTGCCCAGGTAGACTATTCTGCTCGTTCTGCAAATGTTTTGGACACACTAATTTCAGCTGCGATCCCTCTAATGATCTCCTTCTGAAATTACGCTGGGTTAAATTACGTAAGAGCATGTCTAACAGACCCCTTATGTTTTCGCCCCCTAAAACGCGTGTAGAGGGCCCTGTATACGCTTTTCGCCGGCCAAAAACTCGGGCGAGCTAGCAGACCCCCTACTCCCACCCCGTAAAACAGAATATTCTGTTTTACGGGGTGGGGGTAGGGGGTCTGCTAGCTCGCACGAGCTTTTGGCCCCTCACAAAACAGGGTTTTGGACATTTTGCATATCAACGCAACATCTCATCACATTGCATAAAATTATCAAACCACACAATAAATAATCTTAATTATTACAATCAATGTTTTCACACAAATAAAATGTTCTAAGCACACAATAAAAATCTTAATTATTACAATGAATGTTTAACACAAATAAAATGTTTTCCGAACTGCCAATCAATGTTTCACACATAGAAGAAGAGAAAATGAATCATTGGCCATGCAACTGCCAGTGGTGATCGATCAGATCTTGGGTGAGCTGGTGATGAGTCTCAGCACATTCAATGCCGCGATGCCCTGCAAGAAAAGCTTCAAGCCGATCAGGGTTTCTCTCGGGCACAACTCGGGTGCCAACATTATCATAGAAACATGGCAATCTTAACCCTCTCTCATCTTCGATGATCATGTTGTGAAGAATCACACAACATGTCATGATGTCGACAAGAGTCTCCTTGTCCCAAAACCGTGCAGGACCCCGAACAATGGCAAACCTTGCTTGCAAAACACCAAAAGCTCTCTCAATATCTTTGCGAGCAGCCTCTTGTTCTCTTGTGAACTTTGCTTCTTTTCTTGTCAAAGGCCTATCCTTTCTCTCTTTAATTGCCTTCACAAGAGTTGCATAGTCTGGGTAAATACCATCTGTGAGATAGTACCCCATGGTGTACTCATTGTTCATAACTTTGTAGTTGCAAGGTGGTGCATCACCCCTAATTATTCTTTTAAATAAAGGGGATCTATTCAAGACATTAATGTCATTGAGTGTCCCCGGTAGTCCAAAGTATGCATGCCAAATCCACAAATCTTGGGATGCCACAGCTTCAAGCACAATGGTAGCATCACTGCTTTTTCCACAATACATTCCATGCCATGCTTTTGGACAATTTTTCCATGTCCAATGCATACAATCTAGACTACCAAGCATCCCAGGCCACCCTCTCTTTTCATTCATCTCCATGAGTCTCTTTGTATCATCCTCATTTGGAGCTCGGAGATACGTCTCACCATACAACTTGATCACCATCTTGGCAAACATACGCACACAATCTGTGGTTGTTTGTACCCCAATGCGAAGGTACTCGTCGGTATAATCCGCAGGGATACCATATGCAATCACCCTCATGGCAGCTGATATTTTCTGATATGGGCTAAATCCCATGACTTGGGCGGCATTTCTCCGTTGCTTAAAATAATCGGAGTTTGCTTCACAATCTTTGACGATTTTGGTGAACAAACTTCTACGCATGCGGTATCTCCTACGGAAGAGACGGGGGGGATAGGTAGGTACCTCGGCAAAATAATCTTGCCACAGCTGTTCGTGGCCGAGCGCGCGGTTCCGCGGGATGCATATGCGGCCCTTCGTAGAACCCTTTCTCTGATCTAGCAGCTTCGCGCGGTCCTCGATGTCCTTGATGCGGAAGATGTACTGCATCATAGCCATGTCGTCGTCGCTCATCAGCTCGTCGAGGTCGGAATCCCCCGAAGACCAGCTCAAGGAATCATCGGAATGCTCCACATCCTCCATGGTCGCGTCCGCAGACATCTACGACGTCGCGAAACTGAGATCAGGCACCCGCAGCACAGCGAAATCGAAGAGGAAACACGGCCGGCGACTACTCACCGTGGGGAGGCGGCGGAGATGCACACGGCGCGGCGAGTCGAGGGGCGCCGAGGTCCGCTGGGGCCCGGCGGGAGGTGCGGCGGTGTCCGGCGGGGGTGCGGCGGTGTCCGGCCGGCGTGCGGTGCCTCGGAGGCGGCCGGATCTACGCGGCGGCGGCTGGGGGCGGCTGGCGGCGGGGTGAACGAAAGTGGATTCGAAGCTGAATCTTCAGCGCGCCCTAGCTCGCACGAGGTAGAGGGTTGGCCCTCTACATTTTCTCCCGACCCGCACATGTAGGGGTCGACGGGCCGCCCCCTACCCAAACTTGTAAAAAATCGTCCGGGGTGGTCGATTTAGGGGGTCTGCTAGATGGCCGGGTAGAGCCCAAACCCGTATATCGGCGGTTATTATACGGGTTTGGGCCATTTAGGGGGTCTGTTAGACATGCTCTAAGGAAATATTGGGGCTTGATGATTTGATTGGAAATTCGCCTGAGGATGGTATGGAATTGGCTACGTTTGGGAAGGCTATCATCTCTGGCCGAGATATTGGGGCTCCTCTTGCCTTTATATTCAAAGTTGATTTACCTCATTGCTCGGTTCGTCTCTGCTTTCCACCTTTTTTCCCCAGGTCGCCGGTGCTCTCTCCTTTCAATCTCGTCATGGCGAATTTTGCTGTTAACCCCACCCCCTTCCTCCCTGGACCGATGGCAATCGTGCAGGGCCCCCTGGATCGTTTGGCTCGCAACATGATCGTCGTCGACGACCCGCCGCTGAATCATGAGAACTATGCCTTGGTAACTGTCAATCCCCCCATCCTTGATGATCGGAAGCAGGAGGTGTTGGATAGGATTTGTGAGATTCTAGTACATGATTTTCATTATGAAGTTTTTCAACCTGAGATTCATCCTTTTGGTGTGGGTCTAGTGGGTTTTCCTTCTCAGATTATCCGAGATCATCTGGTTCGTGAGAGTCCGCATGCTTTAGATGAGGATGTTTTATCAGATGAGGGCTCAACTTTTTCTTTAGTCAGGCACGATGAAGGTCTTAATTTACGTTTGCCTGTGTTTGAATATGAGGCCTGGGTGATGTTGCTTGGTTTTCCTTTGGACTATCAAACTGAGCATTATGTGAACAAGGCTGTCTCATGTTTTGGTAAGCTCATCACTTGGCACCGTCCTGGTTTTCGCAGGGCTAGGGTCCTGGTTAAAGTTAAGATCAACGATATTGCTTTGGTTCCTCATAGTTTGGGTGTTAAGAGAGTTGGAGTGCTAGGAGGGATTGGTCTTGCTTGGTGGGTTCCGGTCTATGTTCTGAATGGCCGTCACACTAATTCTGCACTTATTAGCAATGAGGAGCCTGTCCCACCGTTTAATGCCACTCCCCATCCAACCTCGTTACCTTTTTTGTCGGTGGCACAGCAGCATCACTTGGCTGTCCAGAATTGGATGCAGCATAATGCTGACTTGGGTTGGAATCAAGGTGGTGCTCAAGATGAGGCAGTGGTGCAAGCTGATGGTTGGGCCCCCTGGCCTGCTTCTCCCCCTGTGTATCGGGGTGTCAATTTGAGAACTCTGACAGGTTATGATGGAGCATCCATGCTTGATGGTGTGCCTCACGATGAGAATGTCAGTGATGATCCCCTCGATGCTTGGAATGACAATATTGAAGAGGTTGAATTAGCTGCTGATATTATTATCAATGGTTCTGTTCCTAGTGGTGAGCAGGCCATGTTTGTTAGAGCTGGGGGTGCCAGATGTGAGCTGGATGTGCTGATATGGCCCTCTTTTCTGCACTTTCTGGTTTGGATGTTGATCAAGGTTAACACCCGTACTATCCTCTTGGCTGGGTCAGACGTATCTTCACCTTTCTTTGACGTGGCTCAGCTTCTTGCTCGGGTGACCGCTGCTGTTAACTGGGCAACACTGGATGTGCTGCTTCATGCTCCACCCCTCGGGTGTTTTTCAGTTGCTCCTAGTCTCTGGTCTTGTCAGGCAAACTTGATTTTGTGCTCTGATGAAATTTCTTCAACGGGTTTTCTTATCTCTGCTCACCTGTCCGAGCTCCATAGTTTGGGTTTTGTTTTTGAGGATTCCTTGCATGGTATAGAAGCTGAAGCCCCTGTTTCGGATCAGTTCCTTGGGATACCTATTGATGAGCTCTCTTCTCTGTTGGCCGTGGATGTTTCCCTGCTTGGCGATGTTAGCTCTCCTATTGTGGCTCCTTTGGCTCTAAATGATGCTCCTCCCATTGCTCTAGTCCGTGCTCGTGGCCGTCCTCGTCAGGCAGAAACTCCTGCTAGCTCTGTAGTGCTTCGTCGTTCTCCTCGTCACTCCAATGATGGTTTCATGCATGTGGCCTTGCCTGACCGCACCCCCCGTCGTCGCGCTTCTTCGGTTCCGCGTGCTTCGCCTCCTCCTGTGCTGCAAATTGCTGAAATGCAGCGCATGGGAGTGGAACAATGCCTCATCGACCCTGCCGAGCTCACTGAGGAGCGCCTGCTGCACGACCGTCACGTCTAGCTCCTTCTTCAGCTTTTACTATCACTGTTCTTTCTCACCTTCAAGGTGTTTGCGAGACTTGCTTATTTATTTTGATGAATCCTGTTAATCGTACCTGGTTTGTGTTAAATTGGAACATCCGAGGAGCCAATAGTTCTGAAAAGTGGCCTTTGCTCCACAACAAAATTGATGAATGTGCCGCATCTATTATTTGTTTGCAAGAAACCAAACGTGAGCATATTGATATGAAATTTATTAAGTGTTTTGCTCCACGTCGTTTCGACAAATTTGCTTTCGTCCCTTCTGATGGGGCTTCTGGGGGTATCTTAATTTTATGGATTGGAAATTTATTCTCCGGTCAGGTGTTGATGCAGGAGAGTTTTGGTTTGGCTATTAAGTTTCATTCCCTCTTATCTGATGATTGCTTCACTCTAGTTAATGTTTATGGGCCGTGTGAGGGGATTGAGAGGGATAATTTTATTGCCTGGTTATTTCATTTAGATATTCCAGATGACTCCTTGTGGTTACTGTTGGGCGACTTTAACTTCTATCGCTTCTCTGAAAATAGAAGCAAACCTGGTGCAAATGTCGCCGATATGGCTACGTTTAATGAGGTAATCAGTTACCTTGGTCTGATTGAACTTCCGATCAAGGGAAGACGTTTCACCTGGAGTAACATGCAATCTGAGCCTCTCCTGGAGCAAATTGATTGGTTCTTCACCTCGTCGGCTTGGACTATGAAATACCCTAACACTCTGGTTACCCCTCTGGCTCGCCCCACTTCAGACCACATCCCTTGTGTTGTTTCTGTTGGCACTAATATTCCAAAAGCTCGGATATTTCGATTCGAGAATTACTGGGTTAAATTGCCAGGCTTCTTAGAGGTGGTTAAAAGGATTTGGGATATCCACTGCCCAGGGACAGTGCCAAATGCTTATCATCTAAGCTTAAATTGCTTCGGAAGGGCTTAAAAAACTGGAGTACTAGTATATCTGCCATTAACACTCTGATACAGAACTGCAATGATATTATATTGCTTCTTGAAAGTTTTGAAGGGCTCAGGTCCTTGCACATTTCGGAATGGAACTTTCGGAATATTGTAAAAAACAGACTTCAACACCTTCTTGCTTGCAAACTGGATTTTTGGAAGAAACGGTGCACTGCACGTTGGGCCAAATTCGGCAGTGAGAATACTGCTTATTTTCACTCGATGGCGACAATTCGATATAGAAAAAATACTATCTCTTCTCTTAGCCGTGATGATGGCTCCATTGCTTATGATCATCAGGAGAAAGCGGGTATTCTTCGACAGGTTTTCAGAGATAGGCTTGGTTCCTCCTCCCCCATTGATGCCCACTTCAACTTTTCAGATTTCATCTCACCGGCTGAAGGTTTGGAGTCTCTATCTATCCCTTTTTCTCATGATGAAATAGACAAAACAGTGGCTGGGCTTCCAGGCGACAAGGCTCCAGGGCCAGACGGGTTTACCGGGCTATTCATAAAAGTGTGCTGGCCAATTATTAAGTTTGATTTCTATCGGCTTTGTCATGAGTTTTGGAATGGGACTGTTAATTTGCAGAGTATAAATGATGCGTTCATCACTTTGATTCCTAAGATCAATTCTCCGGAGGGGCCAAATGACTACAGACCAATTTCCTTGCTTAATTCTTGTTTAAAATTGTTAACCAAGCTTTTAGCAAACCGTCTACAAGGAAAGATCCTCTCACTTGTTCATCAGAACCAATATGGTTTTCTGAAGACTCGGACAATTCAAGACTGTGTTGCTTGGGCATATGAGTATATTCATCAATGCAAACAATCCAAAAGAGAAGTGGTGATTCTTAAATTGGATTTTGCCAAGGCTTTCGATACGATCGAGCATCAGGCTATTTTAGAAATTCTAAAATGTTGGGGTTTTGACAATAGATGGCTGCAGTGAGTCCAAGCCATCTTTTCTTCTGGTTCTTCTTCGGTCCTTCTTAATGGGGTGCCTGGTTCAAAATTCCCTTGTCGACGTGGGGTGCGTCAAGGTGATCCCTTCTCTCCTATTTTGTTCGTCGCGGGGGCGGATCTCTTGCAATCCATGGTTAATAAACTCGTCCTAGAAGGCGTGTTGCTCCCCCCCTTGCCAATTGAAAACTCCGACTTCCCCATTGTCCAGTACGCCGATGATACGCTTCTTATTCTTCAAGCTTGTCCAGCTCAACTGCTTGCTTTAAAGAATTTGCTTCAGACTTTTGCCTCAGCCACCGGACTTCGGGTGAACTATGCCAAATCATGCTTGATGCCAATCAACATTGATGATTATCACCTGCATATGTTGGCCAATACGTTTGGCTGCGCTGTTGGAAAGTTACCATTCACCTACTTAGGGCTTCCCTTGGGCACAACAAAACCGACAATCCAGGATCTCTCCGCCATAGTGGACCATATCGAGCGTCGGCTGAATGCGAGTTCTAGGTTTCTGGACTATGGAGGTAGACTTACTCTTGTCACCTCTGTTTTGTCCTCCTTACCAACTCACTACCTTTGCTCTCTCCGAGTACACAAGTCGATTATTAATATTTTTGATCGTTCTCGACGGCACTGTCTTTGGGCTAAAGATGAGGACTCCTCTACTCCAAAATCTCTAGCAGCCTGGTCGGTTGTCTGTCGGCCTAAAAAATTTGGGGGCCTGGGAGTCATGAACCTTGAGTTGCAAAATAAGGCTCTGTTGATGAAGCAATTGCATAAGTTTTATTGCAAAGAAGATATTCCTTGGGTGCATCTTGTGTGGTCCCTATACAGTCCTGGAGCTCCTCACGCTCAGAGTAGAAGGGGTTCTTTTTGGTGGCGCGATGTCTTCAGTCTGGTTCATGATTACCGCAGTATTACTCGTTGCATTATTGGAAACGGTGAATCAACTCTATTTTGGAAAGATTTCTGGTTTTCAGGTGAGCTCCTCTGTGATAAGTTTGCGAGGCTGTTCTCGTTCGCTCTTGATGAGGATGTCACGGTTGCTGATTTATCTCGCTCGACTGATCTCAGCTCTCTCTTTGCTCTACCGCTGTCACCACAAGCTTTTTATGAGTTGGCACAGGTCGAGGCTTGTTTACAGGGGATCAATTATGAGCCAGACATTATGGATAGAAGGATTTTTCCTTGGGGCTCCTCTCGGTTCACCTCGGCAAAATACTACAACTTTATTTTTGCTCAAGCTCCACAAGACCCCAGTCTTCAATCTATTTGGGCGTCGAGATGTCTACCGAAGCTACGCGTCTTCCTCTGGTTACTTTTGAGAGACAGGCTAAATACTAGAGACCTGATGGCGCGCAAGCATTGGACTTTGGACTCGGGTACCTCTTGTGTCCTTTGCGCTGATAGTGTGCTGGAGACAAGGGATCATCTGTTCTTCCTTTGTTCGTTCTCTACGGCTTGCTGGGATTTTATTAATATCCATTGGGATACTGCTGTTCCTATTTCTATGAGTATCATCAGAGCAAAAAGAGTTTTTCCCGGCCCTTGCTTCTTGGAGATTGCTGCTTGTGCTCTGTGGAACATTTGGAAGGAACGAAATGAGTTTATTTTCAACAGACAGACTCCATCCTTCTCTAGATGGAAAGTGCGATTCAAACATGACATCCTCCTTCACCAATTCAGGGTGAAACCAGCCTTAGTCCCAAAACTTCTTGATTGGGTTTTTTCCACTTTTTCTTAACTGTTCTTTTTAATGTTCTTCTTTTCTTTGTTCCACTTCCTCCCCCCTTGATGTAATCCTCGCCCTTTTCCCCTCCCTCTCTATTTCTTGTATTTACCCCTCTCATGATTAATAGAAAATCTACACCGTAGGGGTTTTCCCCTACGGTATCATTGTCTAAAATTTTCTGACCTACATAGCATTCATATTGCTCATCTTGGACTCTGTAGCTTTACCTCTCCCAAACTTCTCACCGACGCATGGGCCGATGGGCATGTGGGCCACTGCTCTTGACCGTGAAAACCCTACGAAGCCAATCTCCTCCCGTGCCACATCGTTCCCACTGCGTCCAATCTTCTCCCCTGGCCTTGTGGTGAAAAGCAGATCTGGCTTTTGGTAAAAATATCTGCACGTGGCTCCTCTCTCTCTCTCTCTCTCTCTCTCTCTCCGGCGAACTTAGCTCTTCCCCTCTTCTGCTCCATGACCTTCAGCGCGACGTCGAGCGGCGGACAAGCCAGAACCAGACTGGACGACTGCAGAAAGCATCCCGGAGGAGGGCGACGGCAGACAGGAGGTGATGCAGGAGAGCATCCCGGAGGAGGGTGAGCGGAAAGCATATGGACCCAGACGAGACGACCGTGGTGGCAGTGTCAGATACTCTGCATCGACAAGCTAGGAATTCCATTCTTCTTGCGTACCCCTTTTGGCGATAAGTGAAGATCAACAGATCCAGCGCACTTGCTCCACCGGATGCCCGTGATCAAGTCTCCTAGTTGTCGTCGTTTACCTTCATTACTATTCCGTTTATTCGCGGTTACCCCGCTGTAATAAGTGAACTGGCTATATAGCCCCCCGTTGGAAAGGACCGGGCTATCGAATGAATTATGCTACAAGCTATTCCTTTGTTCATCTATTTTTCTTGCTTAGCTTAGATATTATCAGTAGAAATCCTCTATTGATCGTGAGGTCTCCACTCATCAGGAGCTTATCGTCCGACTCTGGCTAGTGGGATCTGACAATTTGGTATCAGAGCAGGTCAATCCTTGCCCAAAAAATTTCTCCACAAAATTGAGAGTTGTGAGAGCTCGGAATTGAGAGCTGTGAGATATCGGAAAATTGGGATCCACTACCAAATCGGGAGCTGAGGTGATTCTGACCTAGGTCACAGGAGGCGACTCGGATCAGAGTGAGAGGTTGGTTGGGATCTCCCGTGAAATCCCACCCTCCTCACCATTTTCGCGGCGGCGGAGCGGTTGGTCGTTGGCGCCGCAGGTAGCGGTGACGTCTCCCTTGACGTGGTCGACAGCGGCGGCCCAGGGCAGTGGGCTTGTTTGGGTGTAGATCGAGGTGGTCTCATGGTTACTAGAGAACAAATCTCTGGTGGTAAAATCCCGGAGGAGTCACTCGGTTGGTACACCATGGAGGCGGGATCCGAGTAGGACGGTAGCGATCTACAGACAGTGAGGGTTGGGGAACTTGTTTCGCTGTAAAATTCTAGAGCTTGTCTATCGATCGGAATGGCGAAGTAGAAGACGACGGAAGAACGCGCCGACGTGCAGGAAGTCGCTACCCTGAAGTTGGATATCGAACAGGTTAGTACGCGCACAGAGGAAATTGGAACCAAAGTAGATGGTGTGCAACAGCAAGTAGCAGCGCTCAGTGAGAACTTCGCTAGACTGGAAGCACTGCTGTTAGCAGACAGAGAGAATCGAATTCCACCTGAACAACAACAAAACATGGATAAGAATGCAAGTTCAGAAAAACAGCAAAGCACCAACAATGAACAGGAAAAGGGATGCACTTCCGGCCTCACCGAGGAGGAGAAACAAGACTATCTGCTTGTCAGGGATGGCCCTCCGCACTGGAGACAACGAGCTGATGGCAATCCACCAAGGTATGAGTACCAATTCAATGAGAATCATACATGAGAGTACCAGTCCAGCGTTCCTTACTATGATGCTCAAGGTGCTCTTCATACCGAAACTTTACAACATGTGGCTGTCTCGGAACATAAACAGTACACACAACCCTCTTATGACCCATACCAGCAACACTACTACCCACAACCATACAACCCACAGCCTTACAACCCACAACAATACATGTCACACCCATATAACCCATACCCACCACAACCCAGTCCTTACCCACCACAACCTGCAGCCTACTCACCATGGAACCCAAACCCATAAAACTACCACACAACCCAGACCCATACAACCTACATTATTACCCACACTCCTTGTCCAATTGGAAGCATTCCTACAACCACCCAAACACTCCCAACTACCCACAATATAACATTCCCACACACCATGCCAATGGAAACACTACCAGAAAAGTTGAGCCTCCTGACAGAGAGCATTACATAGAGAGAATAGGCACCAAGAAAGGGACAGATACGCCCAATTTTACAAATCAATAGCAAAGGCTCCAAAAAAGGATTTACCTCGATTTGACGGCTCCAATCCTCATGAATGGATGAGAACAACGGAGAAATACTTTGCTATGGTACATGTTCCAGATGAGGCAAAATTCTATTATGCTCAGACGTATATTACAGGGAGAGCTGATACTTGGTTGAGAAATTCTGGGTTACTCGATGAAGATCTTAATTGGCCCCAATTCTGCCTAGTCTTGCTGAAGCGTTTCAC
The DNA here is from genome assembly GCA_028641055.1 of Alopecurus myosuroides. Classification (NCBI taxonomy): domain Eukaryota; kingdom Viridiplantae; phylum Streptophyta; class Magnoliopsida; order Poales; family Poaceae; genus Alopecurus; species Alopecurus myosuroides. Next base: position 125,743,351 of record CM054058.1, read on the forward strand.
TGAAATCAGTACATATGATGTTGTGGATGAATGTAACAACATTAAACAAGGAAGAAATTCAGTGTCTGAATACACTAACAGATTCGAGGACAAAATGTCCAAATACAAAAAGGAAAACCCGGATGTGAAGGAAGCTTATCATGTCAAATGCTATATTAATGGGCCGAGAGCAGAAATTAAACATTACATGAAGCCCCTCAAGCCTACCAACCTGTATGATGTAGTAGAGCATGCTAGAGATATGGAAAAAGCAGTGTTGCCAACTCTGCATATCAGTCCAGGAAATTCACTCCTTCTAGCAATTACTCCAAAGGGAATTTTGCTTCAAGAAACACCCAGGAGACTACTACCAACAAGAAAGACAGTGATGCTCCAAGAAGAAAACCAGAAGCAAAATTCAAAGAACCTGGTAATTGAAAATATCGCAACCAGAAATGGTTTTTTGGCCATAGATGAAAATATTATATATCCTTGAACCTGATGGCAACTCAAGAACAAGAATTGTCAGAAGATGGTGGGCACAACACTGACACTAAAGACGTGTCCCAAAAAGAGACTACTCCTACAAGCCCTATGGACGAAGAACAAGCAATGCAAATATCACTGCGAGCTGCCCAGGGTAAAAGCTCGAAATCCACATTCACCTTGCTGGTGCAAATTGGAGGCAAACAAGGCATAGCTTTAGTGGACACGGGAAGTACCCACACATTTGTGGACATGAAATTCTCTACAAAGATACAATGCCAAAATGTCAGTAACACACTTGAGAATGTGCGAGTAGCTGGTGGTGGCAAATTACAAACTGGAGCTATTGTTACCGCTATGCCATACACAATACAAGGGCATGAATTCAACAATTCTTTCAAGATACTTGGAGGAGATTGGCTATCAGCACACAACCTAGTAAAATTTGACTACCAAACCAGAGTCCTAAAACTCAATCCATAGGGAAAGAAGATACTCCTCAAAGACACAACTCTCAAGAAAGGTGTTCAACTACTATCCATTGAGAAAATGGAAAAAGAACTTAAGAAAGGAGTCACTGGCTATTATCTCTTTCCAATGACAGCAACAGAAAAATCAAATATCCAAGAATATCATGAGTTGCAGGAGCTCTTACAAGAATACCAAGATGTGTTCCAAGAACCAGCTGAATTGCCCCCTGAAAGAACCTGTGATCATACAATTCCACTAAAAGAAGGAGCGGACCCCCCTATGCAAAGGCCTTATAGAGTACCTCGCAAGAAAAAGGACGAAATGGAGAAACAAATAAAGGAGTTGCTGGAATCTTCAGTCATCATACCAAGTTCTAGTCCCTATGCTTCCCCAACCATCTTAGTGAGAAAGAAAGATGGCAGTTGGCGGTTATGCATTGACTACATAAAGTTAAATGAACAAACAGTCAAAAATAAGTTCCCAATACCTGTTATTGAGGATCTTTTAGATGAACTTAATGGTGCTCGATTTTTCACAAAATTGGATTTGCGGCCAGGATACCACCAAATCAGAATGAAGCCCAGTGATATACACAAGACAACTTTTCGCACATATTTTGGGAATTTCAAATACCTGGTAATGCCTTTCGGTCTTACAAATGCTCGAGCCTCCTTTCGGTCCCTCATGAATGAAGTTTTTTCTCCTCACTTAAGAAAGTTCCTACTAGTCTTCTTCGATGACATTCTCATATACAGCAAGACCAATCACGAGCACCTGCAACATGTTAAAATAGTGATGGACACACTGAGGAAACACGGCCTATTTGCCAAATACAACAAATGTGTCTTTGCTGCCCCCATACAGGTTGAATACCTTGGCCACATTATTTCAGGAGCAGGGTGGCCACAGATCCTAAGAAGGTTGAAGCAGTCAAAGACTGGCCTACACCCAAGAATATCGCAAAATTGAGAAGTTTCCCGGGGCTTGCTGGATATTATCGCAGATTTTTCCAAAACTATGGAGTGATATGTCGGCCCTTGCACGACATGCTCAAAAAGAACTCATTCAAATGGACTGAGAAACAAAGTGAGGCATTCGAAACTCTGAAAACTAGCTTAATTACTGCTCCAGTTATGGCATTGCCAACTCCCCTTCACTCTCGAAACAGATGCTAGTGGTTCAGGTTTCGGGGCAGTACTTATGCAGAATAACATGCCAATTGCCTTCTTCCGGCAAAGCATTAGGGCCAAACTCAGTAGCCCTATCCACCTACAATAAAGAGGCCATGGACATACTAGAAGCCCTAAAACATTGGCGACACTATCTATTGGAGAGTGAACTCATCATCAAAACAGATCAAAGGAGCTTGAAGTTTATCACAGAGCAGAAGGTTTTGGAAGGAATCCAGCATAAGTTACGACCGAAACTGATAGAATTCAATTACAAGATTGATTACAAGAAAGGAAAGGAAAACAAAGCTGATGACGTCTTGAGCAGACGAGAAGAGAACTCGTCGTTGTTGCCAATCACACTAATTAAACCTTCTTGGACTGAATCTATTGAAGGCACCTACACCCAAGATCCTTTCTGTCAAGAACTGCTCCAAAAGCTGGTAGTACATCCTGACACAAGCTCTCCTTATACCATGCATGCTGGTATACTCAGATATAAAGGCAGAATTTACACTAGCAATGATGCTATACAAAAGAAATGTCTCATGGAATCCCTACATGCTTCTCTAATAGGAAGACACTCTGGCATGGTTGCTAGTTGCCAGAGACTCAAGAAAATATTCTATTGGCCTGGACAAAAGAAAGAAATTGAAAATTTCATTTCTGAGTGCCCTATCTGCCAAAGGGCTAAGTCAGAGCACTGTCAATACCCAGGACTACTGAAACCTCTAGATCCTAGTGATATGGCATGACAACACATCACCATGGACTTCATCGAAGGACTGCCCAAGTCACAAGGAAAGGAGGTATTACTTGTCGTAGTGGATCGACTAACAAAAATAGCCCACTTCATTGCCTTGCCACATCCCTACACTGTTAATTCGGTGGCCCAAGCATTCACAGATAATATCTTCAAACTCCATGGCCCACCAATCATTGTGATCACAGACAGAGATAGGATCTTCACCAGTAAAATGTGGCAACAAATATTCAAGGCCTGGAATGTCAAATTGAAACTCAACACATCATATCACCCACAGAATGGCGTGCAGTCCGAAAGAGTCGATCAATGTCTCGAATATTACCTTCGTTGTATGGTATTTCAAGAACCAAAAAATGGGCAACATGGCTTCCTCTAGCCGAGTGGTGGTACAACACTACATACCACACGGTCTTGAAAGTAACACCATTCCATGCTACTGTATGGATTTGCACCTCCAATGACCAGTGAAGTTTCTGTCCTGAGGACTCTGAAGCCAGAGACTTTCTCATGGAAAAACAGCAGCTACTCACCAAGCTGAAAGCAAACCTTACTCAAGCACAAGCTCGCATGAAGAAGCACGCTGACAAGAAACGAACTGAACGCAGTTTTCAAGTGGGGGACATGGTATATATCAAACTGCAACCTTATCGCGTGGTAGAGTTTGGCATCTGCCAGCAGATTAAGCTCACAAGCAAGTTCTACGGCCCCTTTCGTGTGCTAAAGAAGGTAGGCACCCTGGCTTATCACCTATAGCTACATGAGGGAGTCACAATCCACGCGGTGTTCCATGCCAGCCAAGTAAAAAAAACATCTGGGCTCGCATGCTGTTCCAGAACCTGGGCTTCCTCTTTTTTTTTTTGAAATGTGAGCGTAGCCCCAGCCTCTGCATCCTCTAGTCGCTGCTGATGGAAAAATCAAGACAGAACCAACCCAGGTCCTTGAAACACAATCATTATCCAGGAATGGTATCTTAGTAACACAATGGCTCATCCAATGGGAAAATCTGGCTCCAACAGACTCTTCCTGGGAAGACGCTAACTTCATCAAGAGTACGTTTCCTACCTTCTATGCAGATACAACCAAGTCATGGTGGTTCCCTCATGGAAACACTTGAGGGGAAGTGTTGCCTTCAGGAGGAGGTATTGTCAGATCGCTTCTGCTTCAACAAGCTGGGAATTTCATTCTTCTTGCGTACCCCTTTCGGCGATAAGTGAAGATCAACGGCTCCAGCGCACTTGCTCCACCGGACGGCCGTGATCAAGTCTCCTAGCTGTCGCCGTTTACGTTCGTTACTGTTCCATTTAGTCGCGGTTACCCCGCTGTAATAAGTGAACTGGCTATATAGCCCTCCCGTTGGGAAAGGACCGGGCTATCGAATGAATTATGCTACAAGCTATTCCTTCGTTCATCTAGTTTTCTTGCTTAGCTTAGATATTATCAGTAGAAATCCTCTGTTGATTGTGAGGTCTCCACTCGCCCCAGAGGAGGGCGGTGGTGCGCCAATGTAGTCCCGGCGCAAGCGTGGTGCGTCCCCTCGAGGAGGTCGTCCACCGTCGCCTGCCAGGGCCATTATTTGCCCCGTCCCGTTCTCTTCATCTTCAACATTGGAAGCAGGGATGGTCACCACTCTGTCGCCACTCCTCCCCGTTCTCTGCTCCGTTTGTCAACAATCCAGTAGGAGGGTAAGATCTTAAGTGTTTCAACAATTTTAATTATTCAGCTCAGCCAGTGAGTCACCTGAAGTCTGTTAATGCTGCACCAAATAGTTATGACTGTTTTAGGGGCCAAAATTCTTGTGTTTGACTTGGGTGATATGCTTTGGTTGGTTTTTTAATGAATATGGGAAAACATTCCAAGTTTTTCTATTTATAAGCATGTAATATTTCTGTGATTAGGAGCTCACTGTTTGGTTAGTTTTCTTCAGTGATTGAACCATGTGCTCATTTCCGTTCTGTGCTTGATTTATATAATCTGGCAATAGCCGTGGTGCTGAGATGGTCAGTGAAAGGGGATGAAGTCCGTAGAGGTTGTGTGTCTACCTTCTAGCAGGCCTTAAGTCCTTTGCACTTGACAAATTACAGTTTGCCTAGATTGTCAATGGTCAGGCACATGTACTGACCATGCGCAACGAGTCACACGAATGTAACCCACTTGTATTGGTCATTTTGTTGCGTCCGTAGTGACTAGATTCCGGTAGGCCTGGAGTCCCATGCATTTTTTTTATCTAGGCGCACAAGGTGTTTCATTAGAATCCACGAGCAGATTGACATGGGAGGTTTAATATCTGTAATTGAGGTAATTTTATGTTTCTGAAATTCTGCCAGTCGATGAGAACAAGGTCAAGTTGTAGATAAATACTGAGATAGTTGGTTGATTTATCCTCTTTGGCCATGCCTTTCCATGCCCGCGGCTACTGTCATGCCGAGTAACGCCAACTTATGTTTCTTTTGTAGATAAATGGACCCTTAGTGGAGGTGCATCTTGCAGCGTACCTAAATGAAGATATACCTGATATAGATTCTTATTTCGAAAGGTATGTTCAGTGCTCTCGCTTTTTTCTCCATTTTTAAGATGCTTGGCTTTGTGCTCATTGCTCCTTTCTTCGTCAAGGCGGGCGAAAAGTTCAGGAAAGTCATGTGGATTTCTATGGGTGCTGATATGTTTGCCCCGCCTCACTCATGGGCTCGGTATGTTTCAATCCTCCAATATTTTTATTGCCATACAGCAAACTATAAGGCTCGGAATGTTCTATATAGCTTAGTCCCAGGAAAAATGCAATATTTATGTATGTGTTCTGCAATCCCTTGCCTTTGTTGTATTCTTGTGGGTTTTGCCTAATATCCCTTGCCTTTGAAGACCTGCAGGCCGTGCTTTCATCCTCTCTACTGGATACAGCTTTGGATGTTTTCTCCGGTGAAGTTTTGGATGGCGGTGAGGACATTCTATAATCTCTCTTTAGATCGATCGATTTCTGACTTTCTTTTCTGCTGCAGCTATTGTTAAATTTTTGTGCATCCATTAGTTTATCCATGATTTTTCTTTGCTTTGGTTTAAGATATATGTGTGCCTAAAGATTTCTAGGAGTAATAAATAGTTACTTATGGCATGAGTCAGTCTTCATTCTGAAATCAAGCGTGATGCAATTTTTTTTGTATTGGTTCACGTACAACAAAATCGGATAAGTAACAAATAACTCTCTGTTGGAAACAAATTCAGGTTTCCGAGTACCAATGAGGAAGACTCGACTTAAAAATAGTGTGAGATTTACACATCAATTCTTGCAGAATTTTGTGTTTGAGATTTTTTTTTTTTGGCTATTTCTTTTAATCTCTGCAGCTAAGCTTTGTATCCTAGCGAGTTAAATAATTATGAGCATCCTGTCAGCTTGCCGGTTATTTATCCCATTGCAACTGAGCGTGGTGTGATGACGGATTCGGTGATGAAGGGAAGCAGGGTCGATGGGTCCTCACTGCACATGCATAGTGTAGCTCAACCATGAAAAGAGCAGATGTCCCATACCTCAGGTGATTCTTAAATAATGTACCTTTTATTTTCTAATGTTGCAGTTATGAAAGATATTTTTCTTCTATATTTTTTATGCGACCTGTGTTATATTTCCTCTTTTTGTTATTTACCAAAAGGATCATATGCATTTGTTGGGCGTTGCCGCAGGCCACTGCAGCTAGCCATTCCATTACTACCTAAACTGGTGAATCATCACCGTACAGTCAAGTTTTTGACCTGGCATCCCTAGATCTGGCATCTTCTTTCCTAGATCCATCCAGGTCGCCTGCACCGTGCCTACCTTCCGGGGCAATTTAGATTGAGAAGACCTTTGATGCTACAACCAGTTACCTGTACTTCAGGTTTAATGGGAACAAGCATTCTGTGACTATTTGTGTGTTTCAAATTTCTCTTGCGTGTTTTATAAATTCTGAACCAGTTTATATTTGGTTTTCAGCTACATACCCCCTTCCTATAGTGCCAAGCCTGTCACTTTAACTCATTCCCCTGTTATGTTGTCACTGATTTATTTGTGGTGACAGCTTGTTGGGTCATAAGCGTGCTCCAAGGCGTTCTATTTACTCCACCCCTCCATGCAGCAAACAAAAGCTTCCACAAGTCAGGGCCACTCTATCTGAAGAAGTCCCTTATGTTGGTCCTGCTATTTTGAACTCTCTTGCATGTGTGTCTTCTTCTGCTCTCTACTTTCCTTGACTACTATATGCTATCAATTTTTCTAGGCTTCTCTGTGAGCCGACGTCGGTTCTTCTGTGCCTATCACAGGGAAAAAGGATGGGTATGTTCACTGATAAAAAATATAAAAGGTTATCCTTCCTATTGATGTGTTTATCCTCACCTATGTTAATTGCATTATAAAGGTGAGAAAATCCTTAGCTTCGTCTTCTCGGTCTGGACTCATCGCATCGACGTAACTATACTACCTTCTGCTTACATGCTTATGAATTGATAATGAATTTTTATTTCTGTGGTATTTCCTTTCTACAGCTAATCTTGATTGGCCCCTAATTATGCATCTTTACCTTCTGGTTCGTCCTAACTACTTGTTTTTTTTTAGCTTACTTATGCATCTTTACCTTCAGATTATTCCCAACTACTTGCCTTTGTAAACTATTTTAGTGTACTTTATATGGTGCATGATTTCTACTAAATCAACGAAAATTCATATCGATTGGACGGAGTACTTCATTTCTTACCTGAGAATCTGATGACATTTGATCCTTATGTTGATAGAGATGTGCTGGCAGACTATTGTTGATGATTGTTGTAAAGGTCTGCCTCTCTTCTCCCCTCCCTTCTTTCTGCATGCGCCCTCAGAAGACTGACCAGTCAACAACTAGTGAGAACGTTATGTTCCTATGTTCATTCGGAAATCGTTTCATAAATTCACTTTTTTTTCAGTATCGTTGTTAGTGAGAACGTTATGTTCCTATGCTCATTCAGAAATCGTTTCATAAATTCATATTTTTTTCTCAGTATCGTTGTTATTGTATCCCAGAATGGCATGTAAATACTATATTAGTGTTTCTGGTTTTGGTGTCCCGTTGATAGACGTCCACAATCTATGGTTTTTCTTGTGTTTGTTATTATCCAATCTGATCATGAACTGTTCTCTGACTGATGCTGGTCCAGCTATGGAAATTGACCAACTGATGTGCATTTGGTAGGTATTTCATCTGCAGCCTGGGATGAGAGCAACGTGCCAGATGATGACGACATTGCATCATTGTAATAAGTTTCCAAAACTATAAAAAGAAACTAGTCCCGCAAACTGAGTTTGTGAGCGTTCATGTGTAAATGTTGCACAGTACACATTAATCTTTTACGGGGAGGAAAAATGCAGAAATGGGGGTACATCTGATATGCAGTAGTCGTGGAGAACCTTAGCAGAACTGATGGGGCCAATCGGACCGTCTGTGTTCATATTCAGGTCATCTATTACGTCATCTCTCCTGCCACCATTACTGAGGTCATACCAGTACGTTTCACGCCACCCACACATTTCTTCCTCTGAATAATGCGTCTGTTCACGGTATAGGCAGTTGGGATCGATGGATGGAAACTTGTCTGCGTCAACCCAGAGGCACCTCGTAAGGCCTAGAAATAGTGCGCGGCGGCCAATGCTGTGGAGGCGCTCCAGCACCTTGCGCTCAACGTCCACCCTGTAAACTTCAGCGGCGCTGCAAATTTGCCGCAGACGGACAACCAACAGCTCCCCAGCACACTCCACGAGATACAACATGCTGCCATCAAGTCCAAAGTCCACCCTGGTGATGAGCTCGCCATAGCCATAGGACAGCCGCTCCTCCGCATCAATAATCCTGAAGACGCACCGACCCACCGAGTCGAGCACATAGACATGGCCTGCGTGGGCGACAGTGCTGCTCATAGACATGGCCCCATCAGTTCTGCTAAGGATCTATTTAGCTTAGGATTACATTCTACTCCAGTGAGTGGATTAGTTCTACTTAGTAAAACAGAGGGACTGCAAAGTCACAAACAGGTTGCTTCTTCAGTAATGCTACAGGCCTTGCAATCAGCCTAGCCAGCTTGGTAAAGAGCCAACTACCGTATGTCTGGTTACAATAACCTGATGACTGTAACTCTACAGGCCTGAAATCACCACGTCCTAATCCTAGATTCCTAGGCACTGATCCAATCTAGCAAGACTTGCTTCTACCCAAGAAACAAAAAACACTACTGGTCCGACGATGTTCAACTGGAAATCGAAATTCAGGACTAATTCGTGGGCTGTACCAGATCTATCTGGAGAGGTGGCAGTCCGGCCGGCGATGGGAACAGATCGATTCCTGCCGGAAGGAACACGAACTGAGAAAGAAACGAGAGATCGAGAGCAGAGAATAACAGAGAAGATGAGAGGGGTTACCTGGCGAGAATAGGCGGAGTGGATGCGGCCGGAGAGTTGCGTCGATCCGTCCGCGGGCACGTCGAGACAAGGAGGCGGCGTGGTAGATTTGAGACGGAGGAGCGGCCACGGAGGAGGGATGGGCGGGATGCTAGCAGGACGAGGGGGAGCTGAAGGGCCGGTCGGCGACGGGGCAGTTCCTCCTGGCTCGGCGTCGGCCGGCGGCGCAGTTCTGTACGTTGCCACGGTGGGCAACAGAATGTGTGGGATTTTAATCAGATGGACCGAAGGATTCTCATTCACTCCTGTCGCCCGAGCGTTAAGTGCTACAGTGGCAGCGAACATCCCCACTCCTCCGCATCAATAATCCCACTCCTACAGTGGCAGCGAACCAGGGCGGGGAGTCGTCGGTGGCAAAGCAGCTGATCCAAGTTGAACGCGTCCGCGCCAGGCGCTTTCGGGGTCGCGGTCGTGGATGCGCACTGGCTCCCGGACTGACTACTCTCCTATTCACGTGCACGTGCATGAGCGGGTACATCCGTCGCCTTTCCTTGGATCACGCATACGAATCGATCGCAAGTAGAGTAGCAAGCAGAGTGATGCGCCTGTGCCACGGAAGTTTTTTTTTTGCATGAAGAGTCGTTGTGTACCGTATCCGTATTGACTTCTCTCCTATTCACGTGCATGCGCCGATGTGCGGGTTATTAATTTTTTTTTTTAGCTCCATCACGCCAGCGACCAACCCAAAATCGCTCGGCTGTTTTTCTTTTCCTTTTTTTCCCCTCTCTCTGGGTTCGATCCAGTCGCGGAAATCGCTCCACCATTTGCAAATCGCTCCCGAAAGAAACCTGGTATAAACTAGAAAGTAAACAGCATCGTCGCTGAGTTGGAGAAAAAAAAATACCCCGGCCGTGGATGCGCACTCGCTCCCGGATTGACTACTGGATGGATTCTTCACGGAACCAACCAAAACCAAAACAAAACAAAAAAGAGCAAAGAGATGAATGGCAACCATCAATAAAGATTTTACCCGGTGATGGAAAGAAGAAAATGAATGACCTCGCCGTCCAATCGGAGCTCCCATCCCATCCCCTCCTCTCATCCTCAGTCCAAAGTCACAAGTCACGTACGCGCACCCCGCATGCGGTCCGTCACAGATGGTCTATACTTATAGAGTAGCCGGCGAGAGAGGCAACGAGCCTGGGCTTCCGTTTAGGCCTGATGGACGGCCAAGATACCAATGTAACGACGCGGATCGATGACCTGTCACCGGCCCAGATAATTAATTACGAGATTCCTTTCCCGGTGCGATAATTAATTGCACTCCAGGTTTTTAGGCGGCGGCTAGCCAATGCATTTACTATTTTCTACCACATTAATTGCACTCCAGGTTTTACGGCGGCAGCTAGCCAATGCATTTACTATTTTTTACCACCAAAATCTAGGTCATAATTCTTTTCAGGCTTTCCTTGTGAAACCGTTTTCTACTTCTCTGGTGGCTTGGCTCCTTTGGGGCCAAAATTCAATTCCGGATAAAAAGGGGCTCCACCGCTACTATTATTTTCAGGGAAAATAACCAAAACTTAATTCCGGACAAAAAGGTGAGCCTTTTCTTTTGTTGAGCAGCAGCCCTACAATCGATTGGAGCATCAACTTGCTAGCTCTGACTTCTTATTTATTTTCCTTGCTCGCCCAACTAGCAAAACCTGGCTCCTTATGTACCGAGTTAACTTTCGTGGCCCGCAGATCAAAATCAGTTCGACGATTATTAACAACAACAAAAATTTGCTTTAAGAAATGTACAAAAAACAAGTGCCTAAATTAGCAGGAAAATTCAGCATGACCTCCTTAACTACTTGAGGATCACGATACCAACAAATAACAAATGATTACCACAACCTAGCTAGTCAATGTACCAGCCACCTAGCTACAAGCTCAATCAAACATAATATGTGCAAATAAATATGAAACGATTTCTGGAATTTTCCACCCGAATACTAGCCGGACATCAGCTCCTCCAATGAATGAGTACTAGCAATACAAGAGTCGAAACCCATCAGAGACCAACACCAAAGGGAGCTGTAGCCCAGGCTGGATTACAGCCCTCGGCGGCGCCTAGCTCCTGGTTGCCAGCGTGCAGCCGCTGCCCTCGGCGGCGCGGTTTGGATGGGGCGCCCCACTGTTGGGAGGAGTGGAGAAGAGAAAAGGGATGGGAAGTCTGGTGAGCGGCGGCGGTGGGAGCAAGAAGAAAGGGGATCGAGGAGATGCCTCGGGTAACGAGAAAGACGGCGTGCGTGAATGAGGTGCGTCGGAGCCCGCAAAAAATTCGTCCGACGGGCGTGCGTCGTTTTGCTTTTGCGTTCGGTGCGTTGGATCGCTATGGATGGTTGAGATGTATTCTTTCATGCGGCGATCCGCGTGAGGCTTTCTTCTCCCGTCTCGTTGGCTCTCCATTAACCGTAGGCTTTTATAGCAGTGCATTAACTAGGCCGAGAATTACGTGTCTTGCCTCTCTTATCTCATTGGTTTACTTGTGCCGGTGAGTAATAACTATATACATGCCATGAAGACCAACGCGCCACCCAACACACTACACAAGTAGCCGGCGATATTCGAGCCTACATGGATCGGTCATCCTATTCCGCCGCGCGTGGATCATCGTCGCTGATGATCGTGTGGCACCCCGCCGCGACTCGGCGACCAAGTCGGCCACCAGAGTGCTCTCAAACAGCCGCACCATCCCCATCTCTTTCCATAGACCGTGGTGGAGGTTCCAAATTCACGCTAGGCCCGAAATATTTCATCGGTGGCTCGTGAAACTTCCAAGGGACAGCCGGCAATGTAGAGGGTTTACGGTGTCGGTCGAGACGATATCTAGCGTGAGGACATCTTCTTCGGCTCCTCCACGAGCCTCGCCTACATGTTGATCATGAGACCCATGTTCGGCATCGCAGCCTTCCCCCATATGGGTGACGCCGTGAAGGGTCGGGATGATGGTGGCGCCCTAGCGCGACAAGAAACGTACTAAGTACAATGCGTCTACCACCGACTTCAGATATATATGTACACGACTAATCCGATAAATTAACATCGTTACGGCTCACCCTTCTCCTACGCTGGTCGGCCACGACGGGTGGATCATCACCGACGATGCCCGCGTCCGCATGCACGTTGCGATTCACTACCTTTTCAAGGGCCATGTCGACACCCTCAACCCGAGACACTCCATTGTTTGCCCACGGGTCACTCTGGCTGCTACCCGCGGACGGATTGACATATGTTAGTCGACGCTTGCTCTGTCGCAAGGTGGTCCTCTCGGACTCCTCCCCGAGCATCGATGTCATTCTAGGATGGTCATGGTCCCCAGGTTTGGGCCCGCGGCGTTATCTGTTGGCGACGATTGTGGATGGTGATCGCACCCTCGCCAACACTATATACTACAAGGGCGGGTCGGTTCTAGAGTGGTCGCGACGATAACGCTATTGGACGATGTGGACCGCAAGTACCCTCGAGGCGGTGACGGGTGGCATATGGTCATGCTAAAGAATCTATGGATACAAGAGTCGGTACATAACTAGGTGTCGATGGGGACGTCAAGAGGGGAAGGATATGGAGAACATATGCGGTCAGAATTTAGTTTTATTAGGTTGCATAGCCAAGTCTAAAGTAAGCAGACGCAGGCCGACCATGTGGTGGTTTGCCTCCATACATGAGGTGTCTTGCCAGAAATTAACCAAACGTCGACCGATCGTGTGGAGGTTTGTCTCCAGCATGAACTGTCTTATCGAAAATTGAGCAGGGTGGTGACATCATCACCATGGAGGCCTGTTCCAGGGCCATGGCAACACTGCATGCACGGATGTTGCACCGAAAACTCGGTGATGTTCGGTATGAAAAAAAATGTCTCGACCAGGACACCAAGCTCATGCCAGTGGAGACCGACTAGGTTAGACGTCGAGGGGTTTTACGTGGTTGGCTGGAATGAGTAGGAACTAGATAGTTAATTGTTGATGGTGAGTCGTTGACTCCCTCTAATGGTGCGCACAACAATGTGGACCTAGCTCGAATTCATGGAGGCAAGGACGAATGGAGCCGATATCAGCGTGGGCATAGATGATCATGATTTGATGGTGTCGGTGGATCTAGCATGGTGGTTAGGATTGGCCGGCGGCGCTTCTTCCGTCGGTAAAACATTCAGTTGATCATGCAAGGTGCCCTTCCTTTGGTTTGCTTGATACATAATCCAAATAATTATTTCCACTCATGTGAGAATTTTTGTTATTACTACTCCTTCCAATTAATTAATTAATATGTCATACATGCATTATTATGGAGAAAATAATTGAAAATAATTATATTTGTTATTCTCAAAAACGGCTCTATATTACTTCATGTACTCCAACTAATTAAGTTACACGCGTATGCTACACTTTTATTTTAATACTGCACATTAAATACTTGCTCGATCAAAATTCCGCAGTAAAGTATTTATACTAGCCACGAAATGTCATGTCCAAGTCGACCGAGTATGGGACGACCTCACATGTGGCCGCGCGACAATGGGTGGTCGAGCTCGCATGCGAGGGGCTCGGTGGCGTGATGGAGTGTTTGGTGGAGGGAGCGTGGACAAGCGCGGAAGGCGGCCATAACTTGTCGAATCCGACATGTCGATGACAATGGTAAGGACGGGATTTGGCGGGTGGTTTGAGTTTTACTTGTTTGTTAACTCAACATGTGTTGAGTGTTTAAACAAATCACTTGGATGGATTGTTTTCTAGACAAAAGGCCACATATGATAATGAATATATAGTTCCGCCTTGATTATGAAGCCACTAATGAATATCGCTATGTCCATGCTGCATGGAAGACATGCATCAGTCACATGGTTTTGAAATCTTTATGTTACCTCAACCAAGACATGTACGGTTGATTATATTTTGGGGTATTATATTTGGACGATACATAATTTAAAGACTATTAACAAAAATAACTCCTAACATCACCCAAATAGTCGAGATCCCTGGGCGAGAGATATCCGAGCATCGGCTTAACAAAGTGCCGGCACGAGCTAGGAATCCATAGCTTAGATTAAAAAATGTCACATGTTATAAAATAGTCATAATATCACGAAATAGCATAATATAATAACATGAATGAAAATAAGACACATGAGATTATATGTAATAACTCTCATGGAATAAAATAATAACGTATGGAAAACAAATGTCACATGAAATAATCAGTATTAACTACCTCCTAGCATAAATAATAGCACAAGACAACAAAATGACACATGAAATGATAGGTAATAACTATCTTACATAATATCATCAATTCATTCATTACTGTCAGGGTTAGCTATGTGCCGGGTGTGGCTACCTAGCAAGCAAGCAAACACGAAGGACTAGTTCAAACTTGAGAAAATTCTAATTACTTTTTACCTTTCAAACTTACGAGTCTTGTTTGAAGACCTAGAAGATTTGTTTGACTTGTAACGACCTATAGACGAAGGTACACACGAAATGATAGGTAATAGACGTGTCGATCCCGGAATAAACTAGGGACCACGCAAACAAAACGAAATGTCACATGAAGTAATAGAGTAATAACTATCAAAGATAACATACGATAATCACACGAAAATAAAACGAGACGTCAAATCATAGGCAATAACTTTATCCTTACATAAAATAATAATGTCACGAAAATAAATGACCCATAAAATGATAAGTAATAACCATATCCATGCTTTAAATAATAAGCGCACAACAACGAAATGGCCTATGAAATAGAGGTCCCCACTTACGCTTATGTTGGTCGATAGTAGTAAGAGAGGTGTATGTACGTAGGACACACCATATGGGAGGCATATGTAGGGTTAGACGGCTGAGTAAGTTGTAGGTGGGACCATTTCCCGAAGAAGGTATTCATGAATCGATGTCACATAGAGGTGTATGCACGACACGCAAACCGATAAATATTTATGGAAGTTTATCTAGAGAGATTTATTTGGGTTCATATGAGAAATGGAAGTTCGAATGACCTGGGGAGGTATGTGCGATACCGGATGACCGAGAGAAGTGAGCGATGACAGCGTGAGATTTGTGTGGGCCGAACGGCCGAGAGAGGTGCATACGGTTCGAATTAGCAAAGGGGGTAAAATGATCTATAGAGTTCTATGTGGTACCAAATGAACAATAGAACTGGATGTGGAGCGGGCCGGATGAACTAAATAGTTGTAGCTGGGGTTAGATACTATCAAGAGGTGTACGTGGGACATGGTGACTTAAAGAGGTGTATGTGAGTTTAGATGAAAGGTAGAGGTGTATGTGACACCCACGAGAGAGGTGTATGTGTGACCAAATGGTTTAGATAGTGCATGCAGGACAAGATAATGAAGCCAAAAGTGCATCTGAAGCCGAATGAACGGGAGATGTGTATGTGGGTCCAGAAAATTTAGAGAGGTCTACGTGGGTCCGGACGCCAAAGGAAGGTGTATGTGGGTACACACAACTGGGATAGATGTATGTGGGACCGGGAGACTGGTCGAGGTGTATGTGGAACCATATGATTGAGAGAAATGCATGCTTGATCGGTTAACCGAGAGAGATTTATCTGGGATCAGGCGACATAGGGAGGGCTATAGTATTCGGATGAGCGAGGGGAGTTCAGAAGACTAAAGACGAAAGGATACTTGAAATGATATGGATTAGCTATCTTGGGGCATAAACCATAGACCGTACTAATGAATGAAATGACACATGAAACAAAGGAGTACTAAGTACTTTTCTAGCATACAATAACAATACCGTACAAACAAATGGTCCACGGGGCTTCTTCCGTCGGCAATACATTCAATCGATCGTGCAAGGGCATCATTCCTTTGGTTTGCTTGATACATAATCCAAATAATTATCTCCACTCATGTGAGATTTTTTCTTTGTTACTATTCCTTCCAATTAATTATTAGATATGTGATACATTGTTATGAACAAAAATAATTATATTTCATATTGTAAAAAACTACTCTATATTATGTCATGTACTCCAACCATTTATGTTACGTGCGTCTGCTATATTTTTATTTTAATATTTATTGATTATTAGTTAAAGCATTCTATTTATATTTATTGATTTTGTTCTGCTTTCCCTAGAAGTTTTACGAAAGGATTTTTTATAATTGATCTTTCGGAATTCTCCTGTACGTGGGTTGTTTGATTTACACGATGTAATAAGTTGCGAGAATAAATGATCCTATCGCGGCGGTCCTACCAAAACCTATGTGGCAACCAAGTGACAAAATGATAATGCCAATATAAGTCAAATAGACTCAAGCAACAAGTCCCGACATGGTCAACATGTTAAAGGATAAAAAACATAAAAAGAAGAAATCCAAGACATGAATGACCAACAAAATAATGCCACTAGTTGCAGTGATTTAATTGGGCATCCACCTTTGGACCATGCACCGCATGCTCTCGCAGGTCCACCATAGATTCATACAAAAAAAGATTACCTCTACTACCCCTCCCACCTACCACTACAAGGGGAAACATTGGTCACTTATCAAAACCACTAGCTAGGTTATGAATGCCCTCATGACTATGTACTCTACTCGCTCTCATTTGAATGAATACAAAGGGAGAGCATTAGAGCTTTAAGATTTGGTTCATGAAGGCTAGATTTGAATCCACAAAGACTTGCTTCACACCCCAGATACACGTTGAATAAGTGTGTTTCTGGAGATGGACTCGCGAGAATATGATTCTTCTCGAGGCCTCGTACGAACGTTTCTTGATGCTTCCCTAACATAGTAGTAAGTTTTACTCCAACAAGGCAACCAAGCCTATTTAAAAAAGCATGGCCACCTCCAGAAATTGGGGGTGTCGTTTTTAAACGCAATATGAGGTCCTAAATTTGAAAGAGAGACACATTAAAATGAGTTTGTTTAGCCATGAAATGATCAAATTCATCTAAGCATTCTTCAAGACAATTATCATAAGGAATATCACTAGCATTAAATTTTCGAAGGGAATGTACCTCTACCATAGGAGGGTGAGTGGTAGGATCACATAGAGTTTCAATTGGAGGTAAATTCTTCACATCTTCAGATTGAATACCCTTCTCTTTAATAGATTTCTTAGCTTCTTGCATGTATTTAGGAGTAAGGAAAATAAATCCTCTCTTCTTGGGTGTAGTAATGGTGTAGCCTCAGGAATATCCCAATCATCATGATTCTTGGCTATATTTCCCAATGATTCTTCAGCTTCATCAACCGTTCTTTCCCTACAACCAACACAACTATCCAGGTATGTCCTAGATTTAGTAGTTAGTCCATTATAAAATATATCAATAACCTCATGTTTAGGTACATCATGATTGGGTGTACCCTTGAGGGTAGCACAAAACCTCCACCAAGCGATTGGAAGTTTCTCATCCTCCAATTGTTTGAAGTTAAAAATCTATTGTAAATCTGCATGTTGCATATGAGGAAAATATTTCTCGCAAAAGACACGAGTCAAGCATTGAGTAGTCTTAATGAAAGCATAAGGAAAATTATCATACCAAACCTTAGCACCCCCTTTTATGGGAAATGTAACAACTTAATAACGTAATAGCCTCTTATAAAATTCTCATCAGAAAATGACATATCCAATTTTAAATAATTTAGTCAAGTGGGCTACAACATCATTATTGTCTATACCATCAAAGGGTTCAGTTTCAACCATAGGAATGAGCGAAAGATCAACAGAGAAATCAAACTTCTCATCTCTAATGTCCACATGAGATTTAGCAAACTCAGGATCAGGAGTAAACTTGTTTTTCATGGAATGTTTCTCAAGCAGTTTATTAAAAGTCTCAGGACCAGAATCCTCGCGCCGCCCCCTAGGCGGCTCGGGGGGCTACGCCGCCGCCCTAGCCCTACCCACCATCCCCTCTCCTCGTCGTCGCCTGAGGTTTCGCCGGGCTTTCCCTGGGCGGCGCCCGTGATGGCGGCGGCGAGGCGTTGCTTCCGCGCCGGACCGGCATCACGCGCGGCGCTGGAGGCGGGCCTCGTCCAACGCCGCCGGGTGGCCACCGGGGACGGCATCGGGGCGTTGTGGAGGCGGGGATCTGCTACCGTCGAGGGAAGGCCGACGACCGGCGACGCTGCTGCGAGGGCATGCGTGGCAGGTTCACGGCACAAAGATCGGCAACAGTGGAAGGCTTCGCGTGGCAGGAGCACGAAGATCTCCCCTAGCGTGGAGGAGGACCGCTGCTGCAGGGCCGCCGGCGCGATCAGATCGAATCGAACTCCGACCAGCATCAAGGGCCGACGCGCCCCCTACGGCGGTGGTCCATCCACCTTGGACGACATCCAGGCCGCCTGGACCTCTCCCGGTGGTCAACAATGTGGAGGCGTGGTGGTGGCGAGGATCTAATGCTACCGACGGCGTCCCTCCGTGGGTCGTCTTCGACGTCTTCCTTCGCGCCGATGCTCGTGGTTGGAGGATCCTAATGGTGGTCGATTTGATGCCTTCGACGTGGATGGGGCGCGGCTTCAGCTTCGGGACGAGCATGGGAGGAGGCACAGAGCGGCGCGCTGAGCCGCCCGCGGAGGAGGAAGAGGACTGTGAGAGAGAGGAGGAGGGGGTCACAGTCGGAGGGCGCCGGCCATGGGAGTTGGGGCTGGTCGCCAGCGGCGATGTGTGCGAGGACGTAGTCGAGGGAGAACCCCGGCTGCGCCCAGAACGCATTGCACCCGGTCTTGTTGCGCACGGCGTGGATGCGCTTGAAGGCCGCCTCGTAACGCGACGTGCTCGCGGGGATCACCGGGTCCCTCCGGGTCGGGCGCGCTGATCGTCTGTGAGTTTGTCGTAGAAGTGGGCAAGCACCGACGCGTTCCAAGAGGCGTCGCTCACCCTCGTCGCATCCGGGATGGGCGCGCCGGCGCGCCATACGGTGAAGCCGTGCCCCGCGCGCACGTCCGGCGGGCACGCATGCCAGACGGCAAAGAGGGCACGGGCCTGGTGCTTGAGAAGGGAGCGGCGAGGTTGTCCATTGGTGCTGGTGGAGAAGGAGCTTCGAGAGGGAAGCGAGGCGAGCAGAGTGGTGGTGGAATGCTCCGGAGGCACCCCATTTATACCCGCAGCGGTAGGCCAAAGGGCCGCCCGCATTAACATCGGTGTCCGCGTGGGTAAGCGGCGCTCGCGCCGCGTGGGCGTCGGGACGGCTGGCTGCGCCGCCTCGGGAGAAGACGAAGACCGGCTAGCCGCTTTGACTGCCCGCCTTTAACTGACAGGTCGGGCCCGCGGACGCCACAGGGCATTTTCTTCCCGTCCGGAGCGCCCATGAGAGGCCCTACGCGACGGGGTTGGGCTGAGCTTCTGGACGGGAATGCCCAATGAGACGCACGAGTTGGGCGCGTTGGGTAGGGAAAAGGCTTGGGGGTGGGGGAGGGTCTTAGGGGTGCGAGTGGAGACGCTCTGGTCTCTAGGCCCACATGTACACCCGCAGATAAGTGTTGATCAAGTCTTTACCGTGAAGTTCTATCGATCTTGGAGCCCATTGTCTATAAAGAGAATAGACCACAATTGAGTTGGTCCCACTCCGAGGATGACGGGGGCAAGTATGTCACTGGCGTCGATGAGGACAGGGCATATTATGGTACTCCCTCCGATCCATATTAATGGTCGCTAAATCGGATGTATCTAGCACTAAAATATGTCTAGATACATCCGATTTAGCGACCATTAATATGGATCGGAGGGAGTATGTAAAAGGCGTTGAGCTGTCTGGATCTTGGAGTAAAACCTTGCTCACTCCATGTTTGGAAGGACACATCTGTGAAATAGTGTTCAGCAATTCTTTCGGGTTCGACACCGATGCAGTCTTCTTTGGCGTCTGGGATACATCGGTATGATTCGTTAGGGGCGTCTCTCTCACGTCGAAATAAAGCATTGGTAGGTATGGCACGCATGTTACGTTAGCAGTGAACCTACTCACGATGTACGATACTTGTTTTGAACCGTAGGTACATGTTCAGCAAATGGACCGTACGTGATGGATGGATCCATGCATGGAAATTGCATGCACCATGTGGTAGCTAGCTAGGTAGCCCGCGTGTGCGTCCGCCGCCATATACATCGGCATCCTGTCTAATCGGCACAACGATTCCCTACAGAGCTAGTGTATACTCGTACATATACATCTAAAAAAAGTGTACTCGTACATATACGAAATACATAGCTTTCACGTCTGGCTAGCTACTCGATGCATTCATCATATATGCATGCATTGCCTTCTTTACCATTCCATCCGATCCATATTGATTAATTAGTAGTATAGTAGTATTTTTGCATTGGGTGGTCGAGGTGCACATACTTAATTCCATGTGCACGCATGCATGTAATATGTTGATGGTATCTCCGAGTAAGCCGATTAGTGATAGATTATTGTTTCGGTAAAATAAAGGAGAGAGAAGAAGATGATCTATAGGCGCCTAGGTTTTTCGTCGCACCCCACCCCTCTTGCGGGTGAACGGTCCACCTCCGATGGCCCTTTAGGCATTGGAGGTGTGGCGGACCCGATCTCTTGTCGGTAGGATGTCACTCGCTTCTTTTCTTAGTTATTGCTAGTGTTGTCTTCTAGATGGTGAGGCGACGACGACATCCTATCGTCGTAATAAGACTCTCCCACCCTATCATAGCTCTAGTGATGCATTTAGCGCTAGCAGAGACCTCATCCAAACAATCCCATGCGAACTAGCTCATTTTTATGTCTGTTTCTGTGGTTGTAGGTCTAGCCCTTCTCATATAGAGTTCTCATCATTGGTGATGTTTTTTTTTGCCCTAGTGCACAACGACTTATCGTCTGACTTATTCAACAAGCTCTACTATGGCAAACTTTGTTCACCTTCGATGAGGAACGCCCGAGGACGGCGACACACCTTCGTCTCGCTCTAGTGCGTCTAGTGTGGTGGCTAGGTGGTCCAAGGACCTAGTTGTAACTTTTAGCTTTCTTTGTTATATTGTTGGTTATAACAAACAAGTAAAAATTAAGTAATCATGCATGAATTTTTAACCACCTTTTGCATACAATTCACGTGAAAGATGCATGGGGTATAGTAGAAGTGTAGAACCATGCACGTACCAATGATTGTATCACTTGCACGTTTCAGTTAACCTTTTAAAGCAAGAAGCTAGCATACTACGAGTAGACGTATAGCACATATAATAGCTAGCCTCTCCGGCACGCCTTGCATGATCCCTCAATAGAAAGACCTGACCGATAGAAAATAAGCAACAGGCAAGTCAATAGAGAAAACAAGGAAACGTTAACGTCATACTAGGCGTGGAGGACCTCTTGGAGCGAGGTAGGGCGACCGTCCTACCTTGATTTTTATCAAAAATAAAGTACTCATATGCATCTCTCAGATTTTCGTTTTAGAGCTAAATACTCATCGTAACACTTTCCTTTGGTCTTCCCATCTAGTAATTTCATCTGAAGGGGTTTCGATCTAGCTGGGCTCAGACTAGCCATAGTGGTGGTATCATAGGTAGTATCATGCAACTTGGTCCCACAAAAAAACTGATGTGGCATGCAATTAAAGAAGAGAGAGGAGATTAGAGTAACATAGGTTTATACCGTATCATGACACGCAAAACTAAGAAAATTAATGACAAACAAATCTTGTACACATATTTGCATTGAGATTCTACAAAATAATAAATACAAGGTGATTATGATACTCCTACTTCTATGTGATACTATGCATTAGAGATGTATTATCATATATTAGTACCATATGCATGATACTTTTGTATAATACTTCCCACTATGACTAGTCTCAGCCGCAGACAATGAGAGCACATGAATAGCCTCCCGCAGATCGCCCATCCGAACCATCCACGCGCCACCAATCCAACACATGCGGACCGAAACAAGACTTAGTAACACACACAGACACATATATTATCTAGGGTGTTTTTTGTGGTTTTTTAAGACAATATGGGGAAATTTGCAAACACACGTGAGAGAAAACCAAGATAAAAAATTAGTGGAAAACCATAGGAAGAATGGATTCAAGTCAGAGCTAATAAATAGGCATCTTACGTGGTACTCCTTTTGTTCTGGTTTCTAAGGCCACTCCCTCTTTAAGATATTTCAGGTATCTGAGGGTAGACAGAACGTATGGCAAATTTGGTTGTCAGATAACATATTTTGCTTTTGGCATCACGTTTCTATGTTGTGAAACTATTAAATCTTGATGCCAAACCCCAAAAAAAATTGGCATCAGAGTAACTAGAAGCGTTGATGCCAAATCCACAATGCCAAACAAAAAAAACATACCCCCTCTCTTACTCCAACTCCTCTTTCTCTCGGGAGTTGACAAAAATAATAATGACATACCACTACTCGAAATAATTGCGTGCCCCACTATATTAATATAACAAACACACCACACAAATCTGAGACCAATGTTGGGGCAAAGAGCACTGTTTTTTTAAGAACAAAAGAAAAACTAGTGCCAACAACACCAGTTCAGTGAAAGCGGTGATGATTCGCAGCCGTTGCGCGTACCAGAGTTGTCCCACCACGCTCCTCTACCCTCGAAGTATCTTGCAAAAAGAAACACCTTCAAGAAGGAATGCGACGACGACGGCACTACTGTCCGGACTGATCCTACGACTTCTCCCGGTACATACATAGGGGTGGAGGAGGGGTACTCCCGACGCCCTCCAAGAAGCACGGCGGCACCCGCATGTGTCGCCGCGATGGTGCCTGCAACCACCGACATCGATTTCTCCCGACCCCAACAAATCAAAACCACGAACACACCTTTGGCACCACCAAGCTCGCTGCCAACAATGCGCGCTAACAAAGACTTGAGGCCATCATCGACGTCTCCCCACGGCAATCATTGTAAGGCCAGATGGATCAAGAAAGAATAACCGAAGACACGAGACTTCATTTCGACAACCACGTGGGAGGGAACAACCTCCACCGCCATAGGCACCAAACGCAACAACAGGGCTCATCCGTCATGTAATAAATTTTGTACAAGCGTTCATCCATCTGGAATCGGCAGCAGCGGCCGCCACACCGTGCGGCCACTTGGTCGGACATGGACGATGTCTTTGACGGATGGTAGACTTCGGTGCCAAGTCAAAGACAACGGCGAGGTCGCTTCAAGACTTGGAAGCGGGGTTTAGGTGGTCCAAGTCGTCGTGGCAGAAGATTTATGAGGGGTTGTGTCGTTTCCGAGTACGTGTCGTTTCGCTCTAAAACCTTGTAAGTAGTAGTATTTTATGTATTACCCACCAGAAATATTAATGATTGTAGATATCGTTGGATGAAGCCAATGAGATGACACAAAGCGTTCCCCCATGGATCACCGTACCCAACCTGATCGCAGCCGTCCGAACCGCGCCCATCCAACGTTCGTCGCTCGCCCTCAGTCCCGCAGTCTTCCCGAGAATGCGCCGCCCCAACCCGTCCACTCATCCCGCCGCCCAACACATCCACTCTCCCAAATCAATGCGCCCCCTCGCTCTCCCAAATCCCTCAATCCCCCTGCGCCGCCGCCCACCTCTAGATCCTCCTCCCACCGTGCTTCCAGGCCTTGCCGGACGATGCGGCCGTCGGTGCTAGTCCTCGGCTCCACACGCCGTCGAATTCGCCTGCCCGTGTCCGAGGGCTCATTGCATCCACACGCCGTCGAATTCGCCTGCCCGTGCCCGTGTCTGCCGACGCAGATCCGCACCAACGCCTTGGACTTGCCGTCGGCGCTGCCTGCCCGCGCCCAAGCTCGTGGGAAGGCTCTGCGGGTCTGTCTCCTCCGGCCGGGAACCCTCTTCGCTGCAGGCAGGCAGGCAAGAGCCGGTGAGGACCTCCCATCCCCCCCTCCTCTTTTTACTGCAGCAGAACACATCTTGCTGACCACTGCCCAGCTGTAGCAAAAAAAATCGCACACGATTTAGTGCAGTCCACCGCTCGTAGCTAGCTTCGTCTTAAGCTATTGGACATTTTCTTGCTGCTCCTCCTGCAGAAACATCCTCCTTTGTTCAGATCCCAACCCAACTTACGCACAGATCGATTCGAAATTTCCCAGAAATTTGCTTTTCTTGTCTATATTCATCCTCTTTAAAGCCTGCAAAATTTGCTTTTCTTGTCTATATCCATCCTCTTTAAAGCCTGCAATGATAACATTGTGTCAAATAATTAACTAAGTATTGGATTTCCTTCTCTAAATGTGTAGGACCCAAGCTTCTTCCTCTGTATGAACACATGGAGCCATGTGCAAATTCATCTTATGTATTTGAGTCAGAGTCCACGCTTATCGAGACCAAGGCCAGTGGAGTCAGAGTCCGCGCCTCAATTTGCAAGGGAGACGCTTCACCGACGGACTAGAGTTGCTTGTTGACTCGGCTACACTTCAACATGAGACAGGTCAAAAATACTTACTTGCTCCAGTTGTGTGTCTCGTGTATCTCGATACGGATTTTTTACCTTGTATGGTTTCTCAATCGGATGCTCTGTTCTGGTCTCTTTACATGCATTAAGTAGCATCAGGGAAACTACCAGTTTAGTTTGTAGTCAATCTACATAGCGATTCTTAGTGTAACCAGTGCAGGTAGGATAGATGAGCATGGCAGGATACTAGTTGGAATGCTCCTCATAAACCGGTGCAGGTAGGATAGATGAGCACGATGAATTTATTTCTCAACTTTGATGTTAAACCTCTACCTTGGTGATGACAGATGCGTAGCGTCGAGTTCTACTTGGTTTGTAAAATATTTAGCAGCATGGTACCCTTTCCGTCGGATATTTTTGAACCCTTGAAGAATTATGCAGCTGTATGCTAACATTACACAGTGCTGATAAAAAGTTTAAGAAAGTACATAAAAGTGTGATCCATTCTTTCTGCTTTACACCTGTATATACAACTCTCTGTGTCTTATGATTTTGAGCTCTAATGTTAAATGAAGTAGCTTATTTTCTTCTGAACCTGTAGACTTTCCAATGTTCATTGTTTTCAGAAAGTATTGGAATTCTTTAGTGCCAAATAGATATTGTTTCTTACGTATGAAAACATGCCATGCAACTTCATCTTACGTAGTCGAGTCAGAGCTAATAAATAGACCTGCAACAGGGGGAGGCAACGATGGCGATGTAGTTACTGCTAGATAGATGATGGTTGTATGTTTTGTCGAATAATTAACTAAGTATTGCATCTTCTACTCTAATTGTCTAGGACCCAAGCTTGTTTCTCTCTGTGAAAAAGATGGAGCCATGTGGTTTCATCTCACGGAGTTGAGTCATACTCCGGGGTAATCGAGAACAAGGCCAGAGGAGCCGTCGGCGATGAGCATCCCGTGCAGATGGTGGCGCTCTGAACCGGCGCACAGAGCAGGAGCGGCAGCAGTGACGCAGCTGCTTGTGCCCTGCCCAGGCTGCTGTCGCGCCCCGTGTCCACTTCTCCAATATGCTATATATCGGTGTCCACCTGGAAATGGTGGCCGTAGCTGGAGGCTGCAGATGCACTGCGCCTCCGTCCGCAAGGGAGACGCTTCGCTGACGGACTAGAGCTACTCGTTGACTCGGCCACACTTCAGCACGCGACAGGTAAAATATTGTTACTTGCTCCAATCTTGTGTGTTTGTGTGTATCTAGATACGGATTTTTTTACCTTATATGGTTTCTCAATTCGATGCTCTGTATGGGCTCTCTACATGCATTAAGTGGCATCAGTGAAACTACCAGTTTAGTTTATAGTCAATCTGCATATATAGCAATTCTTAGTGTAACCAGTGCATATATAGATGAGTTGGAATGCTCCTCATAAACCGGCGCAGATAGGATAGATGAGCACGTTCAATTTATTTTTTCAACTCTCATGTTGAACCTACCTTAGTGGTGACAGATGCATAGCGTCGAGTTCTACTTCGTTTGTATAATACTTACCAGCATGGTACCCTTTCTGTGGGATATTTTTGAATCCTGGAAGAGTTATGCAGCTGTATGTTAACATAACACAGCGATGATAAAAAATGTAAGAAAGTACAAAGTAGTTAAAAGACGATCCATTCTTTTTGTTTACACTTGTATATTTATGCCTGAGTACTGTAAAATGAAAAGGCTTCTTCTCTTATAAACCTGTAGACTTTGTCAATGTTCAATGTTTTAGAAAGTATTGGAATTATTTAACTGCCACAGAGATATTGCTTAGGTATGAAAACATTCCATGCGACTTCATCTTATGTAGTCGAGTCAGAGCTAATAAATAGGCCCACCACAGGGGAGGCAGCGACGGTGGCACTTTGCGAACGGCGGGACCTCGACGTGGCGCAGGCCGCATGAATGGCCCCTGCCGTTGCCGTTTTAACTGACCACGTCCCCGAGTTGGAGGATGTTGCAGCTGGAGGCTGCAGGCGCACGTCACCTCCGTCCACAAGGGAGAAGCTTACAACTCGTTCAGAAGGGCAATTGATAGGTGATAAAAAATTACTTTCTTTGTTTCTCCAATCGTATGCATTGTCCACATTTGGAATTTCCCCTGTATGGTTCCTCAACTTGATGATATGTATTGCTTCTCTACATGCGTCAAGTGGCATGGGAGATCACAGAAACAGTTTCGTTTTTAGTGAATCTGCATAGCATTTGTTAGTGTAACCAGTGACATCACATAATCTGTAACACAAATAATTTGGGGGTGCCCATTCAAACGTTCTTAAGTCAAAATAACTCTTCTGATAAAAAAATTATGAAAGTACTTGAAGTTGTGTGATCCATTCTTTTTGGTTTACACATCTATATACGATTCTGTGTGTCCATGATTTTGAGATCTAAAGTAAAATGAAGTAGATTATTTTCTTCTAAAGCTGTAGATTTTTACCAATGTTTATTGTCTTCAGAAAGTATTGGAATTCTTTAGCTGCTACATAGATATTTGCTTCTTCCCTATGAATACACGCATGCATGCAACTTCATATTACTTATTTGAGTCAGAGCTAATAAATAGGCCCGCCATAGGGAAGGCGGAGACAGCGAGTAGGCCATGGAGACGATGGCGCTTGGTGATGGCGGGATCACGGCGTGGCACAGGAATGGCAGCAGGCACGCACGGTGGAGGAGGTTCGGCTCGTGCCATGCCCATGCCGGTGCTGCCGCCGCTGTCTTAACCGACCACATTCCCGAGTTGGAAAATTTCGTAGCTGGAGGTTGCAGGCGCACAACTCCTCCGTCCACAAGGGAGAAGCCTACATCTCGTTCCCAAGGGCACTCGGTAGGTGAAAAATTCTTACTTGCTTTGTTTCTCCAATCATACGCGTTGTCCAGATTTTGAATTTTCCCCTCTATGGTCCTCAACTTGATGCTATGTATTGTTTCTTTACATGCGGCAAGTGGCATGGGAGATCACGGAAACTACCAGTTTTGTTTTTAGTCAATCTACATAACATTTGTTAGTGCAACCAGTGGCATCACATAATGTACAACACATTTTAGATAATCACATCTCTTAAGACATCGGTGCAGGTAGGATATATTAGCAAGGTGAATTCTTATTGTTGAGCTTTGATGCTGAAACTCGGTGATTATAGATGCGTTGCACTGAGTACTACTACCAATTGTGTGATATTTAGTAACGTGGTACCATTTCTGTGAGATATTTTCTAATCCCAGAAGACAGTATATGGTGGAGATCGGAAATGTACTTGTGCAATTCATCATTTTTGGTTTACACTTGTGTGTTCATGTCTAGATATTGTCTGATTATATGTGTCCTGGATTTTTTTGGTAATTCCTCCAGAGGAATATGAATGGTAATTTGCTTGTGTCGTTGTGTTCTTATGAAGTCATATTGAGCCCAGGAAGAAATTCAAGGAGAAAAATGTATCTCTTTTTTGCGTGTAGTTGGATTCGAGAATGAAAACTCCCAGTTTATTACTCAAGTCTTGCTTAACTACTAGCTAGTTTGTGACATGCTGCTATGTCTGTCCCATCCCTGTATTGTTCAACTTGTCATGCCAGTACTGTGTTTTTCATTCTTCGATGTAACGCTCTCAGTTGAGGTGTGGTGCACGTCAGATATAAGCGTGAAATGCCATAAAATTGTGCTACACCTGGCGCACTTTGCCATGCAAGTCAAGAACCTTTGGCAAACAACAATAGTTTTAGGAAGTTATGAAGTCATTCTTTTATGAGTCATTAAGCAAATATTTATAAAGATTTCATTAGAAAAGTTCTATTAAATTAGTTCTTGATCCCTTCCTAATGCATGCTCAAAAATTGGATGCCATCTTCCAATTTTGAAGAAGTTTTTTCAACTCTTTAGTATCATTGTATGTTGTTCACTTCTACTGTTGAATACTATTGGTATCTAGAGTCCATGTCTTGCAGAAGTTCGTCCCCAGAGCCCACTATGGCGACCGTGAAGGTTGTTCAGGAGCTTGTCGACATTGACATTTAGAGGTCATTTTTTTTCTTTGGAGGTCGTGGCCGTTTGTGTGTGTTGTTCTGGCCAAGCATTATACTTTACTGAACTCTTTCGACAAAAAATAACCCATTGATGCTAATATGCATAAATTTCCTTAACTTTGCTGGTAGAATAGTAGAAAATGCATATGCACTACTAGTTGCAGTTTTCACTCTGTTTAACTGTGAACCCCATGCCTTCGTTTGTAGACTTGCATGGTCATGCCGGATCTAAAGGCTGGTTGTGGCGTCCACGTCGTGAAAGAGGCAGGACATTACTGGAACTTGGTGAATATAGAGATAGTCATGTCCATAGAAAAAAAAATATATGCAGGACATTACTGGAACTTGGTGAATATATCTACTCCAAAGGAATATGAATGGTAATCTGCGTGTGTTGTTGTGTACTTCTGAAGTCATATTGAGCTCAAGAAGTTAAAGGAAATATATCTCTTGTTTATGTTTAGTTGGATTCGAGAACGAAAACTCCCTCTTTATTACTCAAGTCTTGCTTAAGTACTAGATAGTTTGCGACATGCTTCTATAATAAGTTCAACTTGACATACCAGTACTATTTTTTTTTCATTCTTCGATGTAATGCTCCCAGTTGAGATGTTGCGCGCTGCAGATTAATAATAAGTTAATTGTCGCAACACACCACTACACCCGGCACACTTTGGCAGCCCCTTCTCGTTGTTTTATTTCTTCAACTGATGTGGGCAGTTGGTATGGTACTAGCTAGTTAGATGAAGGTCGTCTCGAGTGCTGGAGTGGCTTTTGGCCTGGATCATCTATCTAGCATAGATTGAATTAAGAAAGTCTTGGTCATGATAAAACCTGAGAAGCACCAAAATGCTAGAGAAACCTGCAGCGACGTGTTGAACCTTTGCTGATGCTAAGCTGGGGTTCTTGTTTAAGAGAGTACTAATTGTAGCAGCTCAAGTGCAGGTTGTGTAGTTATTCCTTTCATTTTAAAGTCTGGTATATGATCAGGTGAGCTTGTAGTGCATGCAGATTCTGAGGCTGAATTACTTATCATACACTATATATATGTATATGGACGATATGGAGATGCTGGTGTTGTTTTCCAGTGGAACGGTCCATTTTCATCGATCTGGTTCTGTGTCTACCAAGGAAAACAAATACTTTGTTCACTAGCTACTTACATGTGTTGTTTTTTCTGTTGGATTTCTAAATACTTACTCATGTCTTGCTAAAAATAATAATTACTACTGGTACTGCCATTAGGTATTTAATCATGCAGCTCGTAGTTGATGGTCTGGTGGAGGATGGATACAAATAAAAGACGCATGTGGACTAACTAATTTTCCTAATAATAGGATGATTGTAGTAGCAATCCCAAAAATAAAAGGCACATTGTCCGTGGGTCTCAAGAAACATGGCACGATAACTGAACGGGCGTCATGGACCCCGAATTAACTACGGGCCGTAATTAATTATTCCGATGGATAGACCGAATCAGAAAACAACACATATGTGGTTGTCAAAAAAAAAAAAAAAAAAAAAAAAAAAAAAAAAAAAACAACACATGCCTCTGGAGTATGCCCCCGTTTAAATTCAATTTAAGAAAGAGAAACGCGAGATCCTAGCAATTACTACCTCGTATCAGGGCGCCAGCCATAATAGTAGGCTTGGATTTCAAGGTGGCACACGCCCCACGTCACACCGATCCAAGCCATTAGGCATCTTGGCCGTCCATTCGGTGCTACAGACTAGGAATATGGGCCGTCGCTTTAGTGATCTAGTAGACATGCTCCCAATCTCATCTTCTTCTTCCCCCGCACGCCTCCACTCTAACCCATTGATAGCTTTCTATAAATCCTAGACCATGGTCACCAAACCCGCGTGCGGTTGCGCGTGTGACTTGACGCGACTTGAGCGAATTGGCGATGCGGTAGGCGTAGAGCGAGCTAGGCGAGGGACAAAGTGCTTGCTCCGAGATGATTCGGTTTCCGGATTCAGGGCGGTAGGCGTCGAGCGAGGACAGGGAGGGCAGGCTTTACTGAAACCAAGTAGGGCAGTGCTCTGTGCAGTTCCTTGGCGGCGAGCGTGATCCAGCTGGTTGTTGCTCCGCTCACCGGGCGTTGATCGGTTGGAATTTAGTGGACGGATTTGCTCTTGTAGATAATTCTTGTATAATCTCTTGTTCCGATTGATTCTTGTATGATGGATGCGTTCTTCCTACTGATTGAGTGGATGGATTTGTTCTCCGGATTGATTTTAGTGGAGAGAAAAGAGGAGTTGGGTAGCGACGAGGTGAGTGAGATTTGTTTTTTGAGATGGGTGCGTGCGTGCAGTTTGCCTGGAAAGAAGAAAAAAAAAAGAAACAGATTGCATCCGTACGTAGAATCAAGGCGTTGGCAAGAAAAAAAAAAAACTGGTTGACTGTTAGATGCATGGGCTGCTATTGGGCTTGTTGGATGAGCTCGTGCCAGTCTATTCTCTTTCAAACTTGTGTTGTTGTTTAGCTCGAAAAAAAAAACTCGATCGTGTTGTTGTGTACGTATTCAGGAAGGTAGTGACACCGTGTTGAACGAACGTACATGGAGCGGGAATCTCGTCGGCCTTGTCAAAGGTTGCCTTCTAGTTTTCGGATCATTCCAAAGCTGCACGTAGGGCGCCTCAATCCGCAAGGCGAACGTATAATAAATCCGCGCATCCCCTTGCACTTGTACACGCTAGAAACACAATCCGCACTTGGATCGACCAGCGTTTAGTTTACCCGCACTTGGACGGTCTCTGTCTGCAGGCCCACCTTCTCGGAGACGTGCTGCTCGGCATGCGAGGGCCAGCGCGACCCATGGGGCAGCGGTCTCACCTACGCACGACGTACGCAAACAGAGATCGATCACCTCCCTTGCGTTTCACGTACGTATCCGCCTGCCCATTCCCCCCGTCTACCGATCGCCTACGCAAGCAGATCTAGGACGATCTCGATCTCGGCTAGCTCCCCGGCTCGCCGCTGTCCAGATCGTCTTCAGCCTCCACCTCATCTCCGCCCAGGTCGACCTCAGCCTCCAGTTCGTGGCCGACTGCCTTCCGGCCGGGAAACATATCGTTCCATCATCTTCCGATGCTGCACGAGAAGCCCGTCAAGTATGGTCTACTGGTTGACGATGTAGATGAAACCAACATGGCGTGGACGGGGGAGAAGAGGCGCCGCAAGCACTCCCCCCAATCGTCATCTTCTGATGCTCCCACTGCCGCCACTGCCCAGGAACCGATTTCTCAAGCGCTTTTCGGGGCCGGCGAGGCTGCCAGGGATCACCAGGGCCCGATTCCAGACATGGCCATCGTCCAAGAGCAAGATCACGCGCTGCTTCCGAGAGCGGAATCGGGAGAAGAAGAAGAAGAGGAAACCCAGGAGCTTTTCGGGCCGCATGTAATCCTCAGCGAGGAAGATCAGGCCAATTATGTTCAAAAATTGGCTCCCGATCTTTCTCTTCTTGACAGCATGACGCCTTCGATGAGTTGGACGGACAAGTTCGAGGTACTAGCGCGCCATGCACACTATCGTGTCGCTTATTACAAGGTACTTACTGTGTCAACCAGTTGCACTCTCTTAATTTTAGTCAATCTATGCGGCAAAGATTGCATATGTGTGCCATATCAGCTAATTCAGTCCTTTGGTTTGGCATGTGTGAACAATTTTGGCTTGTGCTTTTATCGTCTATGTGTAGATTGTGGAGCCGGAGTCTGGACGCAAGCTTAAGGATCCGTATGAATACTCAGTGGCTGAACTTCGCGAGCAGGGGTATTTTAAATATTTAGAGGAGGATGGAGGTTTTGAGTGGTTCTTCCATACTGACGATATCTGGAACCCTGATCTGGATGACTATCAAAGGATTGCCCTTAGAACCATGGTAAGTGGACTGTCTATATCTATACTTGAGTCTTTGTGCAGAGACTATCAAAGGTTTGCCGTTAAAACTTTGGTTATTATTGATCATGGGTGGTATTCAGAAATGGTTAAACACACACTAGTAAAAGTTTAAAACCGGTAATCAACGAGGTAGCTCGTTTTGCTTCATTGATTCCAACCATAGCTGCAATGTTAGTACAGAAAATTGAGCCACAGCTTTGACGGTATGCGTTTAAACTGTTATTGAACAGTCTACTTTTAATACATCTTGTAGATGATGATTGTTTGACTTGCAATATTCTCTTCTGTGCTTTATGAGAACATGGGTTTTGTATCTATTGCACCATTATTGTTACTTTGTGTCTGCTGATGCATTGGAGTGCTTGCTGGGTTTTATTTGAAAAGTTTTGCCATTTTTTTGCGTTTATTGTAGCTTTTGATAAGTCTAGCTGGCGCATTTGCTTAGTAACCCCTTAAAATCGGTTGGTTATTTAGCCATTTCATATTTGAACTTAACTTGTGGAAATGCTAGGAAGTGTATCCCACATTCCCACTTGGTTCTTGCCTTCTTGGACCTCCTTCCTTTGTTTTAAGGCTGAGGTTCAGCATTAGAAGATGAAAATATCATGTTTTTATGACTGCAGGAGCAGTCCAAGCTATGGTATCTTAAATGTTTTCGCAAACATTGCTATTTCGAAACTTATTCTCCGTTACGTGATGATATTACTTCATGATGGTAATTCTTTAGCTGCTGAAACTAGTTGATATTTCAATTGCTTCTGAATTTTTCATGTCGATCTCTTACAGTGGATTGACTTATTAAAGGCAATTTAATTTTATGGTACCATTTCTAGCATGTCTGATCTTACTACAACGAAAAAAATGTGAATCTTTAGCCAGTTACTTTAATAGACAGAAACACGCCGTCTCACTTCACTGTAGCCATTAAGTATGTCCAGTAATGTGCTTTGAAAAAGTAATATTATGTGTTTATCTTATTGTATTTGTCCTTTCTAATTCTGTGCGTAGCTATGAACCGTAATTATTGTTGAATGGACACATGACATTCCTGAGGCACATCGCTGCTGTTTTAATATAAATCCAAATTAAAGTGATAGTTATTTGCAGCTTGAAGACCAGATCACCTTGAATAGATATTGCTTATCTGTTCCCCCAATGGTAGATTGTACCTATTAGAAAACAATTTGAAACAATAATGCTATGCGTTTATATCCTATTTTATTGTCCTTTTTATTATGTGTGTAGCTGTGAACCGTAATTATTGTTGAATGGACACATGATATTCCTGGTGCACATCACTGCTATTTATATAAATCGAAATTAAGGTGACAGTTATTTGCGGCTTGAAGACAGTTATTTGCTATCTGCTTACAAGCTCCGAATTGTGTCCTGACTTCGGACACTGGGCACTGCCCAGATCATCCACATCTGCGGACTCAGGTATGAACATGTAAAGTATCACATGGAATTGGTATTAGCCGGCCAACTTTCTGCTGGATTGCATTTGCAATTTGTTATGCATTCGTCTACTTTAATTGAAAATAACTGCTTTTTTCTCGTTAAAAAAAAGCGCTTCTGATCTTTTATGTGTTAATTATCTGTCAGACAAATTAATAAGTAGTGAAGGCTGATTTCTCCTTCG
This sequence comes from Alopecurus myosuroides, assembly GCA_028641055.1. NCBI lineage: Eukaryota > Viridiplantae > Streptophyta > Magnoliopsida > Poales > Poaceae > Alopecurus > Alopecurus myosuroides. The sequence goes on from CM054058.1 coordinate 125,777,614, forward strand.
GAAAACTGACCAGTCAACAACTAGTGAGAACGTTATGTTCCTATGTTCATTCGGAAATCGTTTCATAAATTCATATTCTTTTCGGTATCATTGTTAGTGAGAACGTTATGTTCCTATGTTCATTCGGAAATCGATTCCAAAATTCATATTTTTTTTCAGTATCGTTGTTAGTGTATCCCAGAATGGCATGTAAATACTATATTAGTGTTTCTGGTTTTGGTGTCCTGTTGATAGACTCCCACAATCTACGGTTTTTCTTGTGTTTGTTATCCAATCTGATCATGAACTATTCTCTGACTTTGCACATGATGCTGGTCCACCTATGGAAATTGACCAACTGATGTGCATTTGGTAGGTATTTCATCTGCAGCCTGGGACGAGAGCAACGTGCCTGATGATGACGACATTGCATCATTGTAAGTTTTCAAAACTATACAAAGAAACTAGTCTAGCAAACTGAGTTTGTAAGCGTTCATGTGTAAATGTTGCATGGAGTACACATTAATCTTTTACGGAGAGGAGAAATGCAGAAATGGAGGTAAATCTGATATGCAGTAGTTGTGGAGAACCTTAGCAGAACTGATAGGGCCAATCGGACCGTCTGTGTTCATATTCAGGTCATCGATTACGTCATCTCTCCTGCCACCATTACTGAGGTCATACCTGTACGTTTCACGCCACCCACGCATTTCTTCCTCTGAATAATGCGTCTGTTCATGGTATATGCAGTTGGGATCGATGGATGGAAACTTGTCTGCGTCAACCCAGAGGCACCTCGTAAGGCCTAGAAATAGTGCGCGGCGGCCAATGCTGTGGAGGCGCTCCAGCACCTTGCGCTCAACGTCCACCCTGTAAACTTCAGCTGCAATGCAAATTTGCTGCAGACGGACAACCAACAGCTCCCCAGCACACTCCACGAGATACAACATGCTTCCATCAAGTCCAAAGTCCACCCTGGTGATGAGCTCGCCGTAGCCATAGGACAGCCGCTCCTCCGCATCAATAATCCTGAACACGCAAAGACCCACCGAGTCGAGCACGTAGACATGGCCTGCGTGGGCGACAGTGCTGCGCACATCGAACCAGGGGCAGTCGTCGGATTTGAGGGGGAACTGCACCACACGTAGTTCGCTGGCCGGATCGGCAACGGAGTAGACGGTGATCATGTCTTCGTCCTCGTAGTTGTCTGGTGTGGGGAGCACAGTGCCTGTGAAGGGTTCGAGGACGCAAGTGGCATGTGGGGAGATTTTTTCCCTAAGGACGAGGAGGCCGGCGGAGGCAGCAAGCAGGTCGTGGTCGCGGAGCATAGGGACGCGGCGGTAGAGGAAGCGGCCCGTGGAGACGTTGACGAAGAGGCGGCGGTCGTCGGCGTCAACCTTGGACTCGCTCTCATCGACCATGACCCACTGCCGGGGACGAAACCGGTGGTCGGCACCAACGCCAAGCGGACGTGGCTTGGGGATTGCAGAGCGCCAGCTGTGGCACACAGAGCGCATGTCCATGTAGTAGTCGATGTCATTGGCGGCCAGGTGATGGTCGCCAATGCGCCGGAGCAGATCCGGGGGAAGGGATGACCAGTCGACAGCCATGATGGCTAGGATAAATGCTGGATCGATCTTCCTATAACCTAGACAAATAAGAAGAAAGGAAAAAAAAATCAGAATTGATCACACAAATTTAACATGTGTATAATGGCCAAGATACCTTCTATAACGAATTAAGTGCATACAAGTTGTCATCTACAAGAAGTGAAGGTAATTTGAAGTACAAAAAAGTAATGGAAGTCCAGCGCCAGCACAATCTACACAATGATACAGGAAGGATCTATTTAGCAGTAGGATTACATTCTACTCCAGTGAGTGGATTAGTTCTACTTGGTAAAACCGAGGGACTGCAAAGTCACAAACAGGTTGCTTTCTTCAGTAGTGCTACAGGCCTTGCGATCAGCCTAGCCAGCTTGGTAAAGAGCCAATTACCGTATGTCTGGTTGCAATAACCTGATGACTGTAACTCTACAGGCCTGAAATCACCACGTCCTAATCCTAGATTCCTAGGCACTGATCCAATCTAGCAAGACTTGCTTCTACCCAAGAAACAAAAAACACTACTGGTCCGACGATGTTCAACTGGAAATCGAAATTCAGGACTAATTCGTGGGCTGTACCAGATCTATCTGGAGAGGTGGCAGTCCGGCCGGCGATGGGAACAGATCGATTCCTGCCGGAAGGAACACGAACTGAGAAAGAAACGAGAGATCGAGAGCAGAGAATAACAGAGAAGATGAGAGGGGTTACCTGGCGAGAATAGGCGGAGTGGATGCGGCCGGAGAGTTGCGTCGATCCGTCCGCGGGCACGTCGAGACAAGGAGGCGGCGTGGTAGATTTGAGACGGAGGAGCGGCCACGGAGGAGGGATGGGCGGGATGCTAGCAGGACGAGGGGGAGCTGAAGGGCCGGTCGGCGACGGGGCAGTTCCTCCTGGCTCGGCGTTGGCCGGCGGCGCAGTTCTGTACGTTGCCACGGTGGGCAACAGAATGTGTGGGATTTTAATCAGATGGACCGAAGGATTCTCATTCACTCCTGTCGCCCGAGCGTTAAGTGCTACAGTGGCAGCGAACATCCCCACTCCTCCGCATCAATAATCCCACTCCTACAGTGGCAGCGAACCAGGGCGGGGAGTCGTCGGTGGCAAAGCAGCTGATCCAAGTTGAACGCGTCCGCGCCAGGCGCTTTCGGGGTCGCGGTCGTGGATGCGCACTGGCTCCCGGATTGACTACTCTCCTATTCACGTGCACGTGCATGAGCGGGTACATCCGTCGCCTTTCCTTGGATCACGCATACGAATCGATCGCAAGTAGAGTAGCAAGCAGAGTGATGCGCCTGTGCCACGGAAGTTTTTTTTTTGCATGAAGAGTCGTTGTGTACCGTATCCGTATTGACTTCTCTCCTATTCACGTGCATGCGCCGATGTGCGGGTTATTAATTTTTTTTTTTAGCTCCATCACGCCAGCGACCAACCCAAAATCGCTCGGCTGTTTTTCTTTTCCTTTTTTTCCCCTCTCTCTGGGTTCGATCCAGTCGCGGAAATCGCTCCACCATTTGCAAATCGCTCCCGAAAGAAACCTGGTATTATTTGTGAACTCATGTGATAGTTAAAATTACAGAAAAGGAGCTCTGAAGTTAGAGAAGAAATTCGGCGGGAAGGAGAATAGAGGAGGGAGGTGATATCAAGCTACATGTTTTATATACCAGCACACATATGCATTCGCTAGCCATATTTATAGATAAAAAGTTATATGTACTGATAGTTCCATTTCAAATCTATCGTTCATGTTGTGTTATTTTTGTTCAGTATTGGCTAGAAGCTCCAAATGTTGTTCAACGATACTGCGGGCTTGCTAAAAGAAATGGACATTGGTTAAAAGAGTTATATCAGGGTAATATCGAGGCATAAGCTCAATATTTTCCTGTTTTCCATTATGTCGGACATCATCTTGATAATCTGCACAATGTAATGGTTCAGAAAAACACACATCATATACTCTATCAATCATCCCTTATAAATCAAAAGATTGGTATGAATTGTGAAAATGGATTTCTACCTGTCTAACATTATTCTTCTACTTCAGAAAGCTATTTTTTTGGATTTCTGTCTCATATGATTTGGTTGCAGGTTTTCCGAACCAGCTTCTACAACATGTGATCAAATCTATGCTATCTTCATACTAATGGACTTCTCCTGATATATGAATGAAAGAAATTATTGTGATAGCTGCAGCGTATAATTTTCTGTTCTGTAGGCATTACATAGAGCCCCATACCATGTAAATACAGTCATGTTCTTGGGAGATAAAGAAAGAACATAAAGAAACTTCAGCTACATTTCAGAAATATTTTAAGCAGATCTTTCTAGCAGAGGTGGTGCGTTGGCTATGACAGTCTATCAGAGACTAGCACAAGTGTTCAGATTAATGGTAGTTTGGTAAAAAAAAAAATATGTAGATGTTATTCCTGCACTACATGCGTTCAATGTGATTCGAGTTGACAGGCTCTAAACATGATTAGAGCTGGTTTAATGGTGTGAATTTAGCAGCTCACAACTTGTAAGAGTTATACATGCAGCTGTCGTGTCTAGCATTTGGTGTATGAAAAAAAAAGTGTATTTGGAATTTAGAATTAAAGATATAGAATTAGTAATTATAATGTATATATTTATTGGTACTTGACAATAGATTTATGTTGTTTCAAAACACACAACGGTTTGAAATTTAGCATTGCTTATGTCGTATACTATTTATATGTGGTTTGGAATTGGGGTGGTCTTTGATTTCTATATTCTTAGGTGAAACTATATATCTTGCAAACTGCAAATGGAAAAAAAACCGGTAAGTGGTGGGCGTATGTAGCTAAAATTTTATGTTTCTTCAGAAAAGGAGATATCTCATGCGTGTTCACCAAGATGCTCGATTTCTGGATGGTACACTTTTGTCCAAATCATTACACATCTAGCTACATGTGAGTTGAATTTAAACGAGACGTGCATTGCACGTGCACACTTACTAGTGTGTACAAGGACGTGTACGCAATGCATCAATATTTGATGAACGTGAACTGTTGTGCATCAAGGAGAGCTGTTCAACGTGAACGTGCGCGTGTTTTGAGCGGGAAAAGAATTCACAGGCGAAAGGCAACGTGGCCCATAGCAAAACTGGGCCAAGGTCCTGACGGACGGCCCAGTTTCTTCTCAGAGCCGTCCGATCCGATGGAGACGAACAAAGCCAGCGCAAGGCCGAATCCAAACCTTAGCTTCATTCTATCCCCCACCTCCCTCCCCGCGACAGAACCTCCGTGGCGGCGCGGCAGGCTGGCTCGCCGGCGCGCGCGTGCGTCGCCCGAGATGACGGCGCGCGCGGCCCCGTCGACCTCGCCTGACCGACCCAGCCGCAGCTGCTGGAGACGGCGGCGGCCCCTTATCCCAGGAAAACCAAACCATAACCCCATTTTCGTCTCTCCCCTCCCCTTTTCGGCTGCTGGACGGAGGAGACGGCGACGCGAGCCGCTCTTGGTCGAGCTCTCCTGCGGCTGTTTGGAGGGCGCTGCACGCCGACGACCAGGACTCGGAGGGCACGGACGGCCGTCGTCACCCACGCCGCCACAGACGGATGGTGGCGCTCGCTCGACGCTGCTCAAGGTGCCTCGCCGGCGCCCGTCTCCAGATGCGCAAGGTATGACACCCCCCCCCCCCCAACCGCCAGTCCGCTTCCTCTTCTCCCCTAACCTCAAAATCGATGCTTTCTTTCTTGAGCAGCCGGACGAGTCCACAAACCATCTCCCGATGTAACCAACATAGCCATCTCTTTGATTACATCCCCCTGCAATAGGCATATAGGTTCAAATTTAGTCTAGGCATGTAACCCTTCAACCAGACTAGTTAATTTAACGTGATGTGCTAAGCCCGACCTTCTCAGGATATTGAATCCGTTTTTGATTGCTGATACGAGTTCAGTTTCGTGAAAACTATTATTACTCCATGTTGAAGATGTTTATATCAACCTAGTGAATCCAAATCTGAGATTGTTTCTGCTGATGTCTACTTTATTCCAACCTGGTCAAGTGTAGAACTCCTTTATTTTTTTAATTCTAATAAGAATATGTACTTGCCGGCTCTCCAGGCCATCTGCGGCGTCGACGTGCAGCAGTATCGTGAGGTACCTCTGCTGGGAGGGCGCACCAGCCACAGAGGGCCGTCGTTTGCCAGAACTTGCAAGGAACCATGAACCACAAGGCCATGGTGCTGCTGCTGGAGGCCGGCTACGGGGCGGCCTCCTTCCCGGTGTCGCTCGTGTAGCTGCACCGCTGCAGCACAACTGCCAAGGTAGGCGTGCACAAGTGACTGAATAATAGTCTGGCTGGTCTACAGAATGCTGACGGATTGATGAGTTTATTTTCCTTCCTTTGTTGGGTTCAAATTATGAACACCGCGCTAGGGCATACCGATGCATTTCAAACTGCACGATACCATCCATTTATCCAGAAACTCAATCAAGCCACACATCCATGAATGTTTTCTTCTGAGAATCAAATCATATTCATTAATAGTTTGTAAGATTGTGAGATCGACTTGCCTGTTGCTGCTTTGGTGGCTGCATGTTGAGCTTTGTTGGTTTTTTTTTTGTGGAGAGCACTTGTTAATGTAACTGTGTTTGGATCTTATATCATGTGATGGATGAGAAGTTCCATCTACGCACCGTTCTCCCATGGTGAATAACTACACTTGATCTTTGTTATGCCTCTGTTGAACTTTAGCAGTTTACCTTGTAGGCTTGTACCATATCGAGGAGATGAATTTGCTTACATGTCCTACTTGTTTCATGTACACTGATATTGTATGTTTGTTAACTGCAAGGCTTGGAGCTTAGGACACGGCTGTCTCCTCTGTTGCGAGGTTCTTCCCATGCTCTCGATCTTGCATTTCGACCCTTGATGGCCGCGATGCGATGGTTTAGGTGAGCATCTTCTTGTCTCCTTGACGTGGTGTGTATGAGTATCGATAGTGAAGATGATGTAGAATACCAAAGGAGTACATGTATGTGTACATGCCTAAATCCTCTTTTTTTTATGTTTAAATAATTATTATCCATGTATGTGTAGTTGCTATTTGTTATAGTGAAGGTGATGAAAAATCTGTTGCATTTATTAAAATAGTTGATGCAAGTGCTTTCACATAATTTTAGTATGTATGCATGCCTAAACCCCCTGTTTTGTGTTTGAATGATTATCCATGTCTGTGTGTGCAGTAGCTAGTTGTTATAGTGAAGGCGATGAAAACATGTGTTGCAATTGTTAGAATTGAGTTGGTGCGTATGCTCACTAGTTAAGGCGTGCGCGGTGTGTTTGTGTACAAGAAAGAATATTTTGTCACTAGATGTAGTCTCTATATTTACCCAAGCTTGGTGGTGTGCAGGCTCTGCCTTGTGCTGCTGGTCTGCGGTTGTTCCTTGACGCGGACATTTGCAAGGAGGCTGCTCGGCAGCTTGGCCTAGGCCACGCTGTCGGGTCGGTAAGCGCTGGAATCTCGGTGATTTCCAGCCGTGTCTATACTGATTGATTTTCGTAAGTTTGGTGGTGCTGGTTTTGTCTTGCTATAGGTTTCTTTTGAATTGCAATCTCAGAAGTGGCATGTCGTTGTCATAGCTTCATCTTTGTGATGAGCATGTGTTAATGTAGGTTGTGCGTGTGTGTGTGCAGGGGGGTGGCTGCTATGGACGACTACCCTCGGGTGGAATTGGTTAGAGCCCAAATACAGTGGTAGAAGAAAATAAGAAGGCGAGCATGTGAAGCAAAAGCATCCAGCGACGGTCACTACCAATACACGGAATCGCGTGCGTATACAGGAGAGCTCCTGTACTACGATTCGCAGTAGTGACGATGGATGAAATAAGTAAGAGTTGAGGAAAAAAGGAAGAGAGTTCATAGGGATCCTGATAGTTTTGTACGTACGTGAACCAGATGTGACTTTTTTTTTTTGGGAAGGGATCTTGAGATGGATCCGTAGATAGCGTTCACGTACGTTGGTCCTAAGAAAAGAAAAGAAAGTAGATTGGTTACGCGCAAATAAATCCGGAGAGCGATCGCTGGATGGTTTTTATAAGCGTTGGTGATGCCCAGAAATAGATCCGTACGTGTAAAAAGATTTGGAATGAGACCCAATCCGCTGCATTTGGTTGCAGAAGTAATAAATCCGCTCAGTTGCCAAACGAGGTACTCCATCCGAAGGGAGAAGTAATAAATACGCTCACGTGTAAAAAGATTTGGAGTAGACTCAATCGACGCGCTCGCAAGGGAGAAATAATAAATCCGCGCACTTGCACTTGTACACACGCGCACTTGAAACTTGGACCGACCGCGTTTAGTTTGTGGCCGATCACCCGCACTTGGACGGTCTCTGCCTTCAGCAACAGACGTGGTGCTGGACTGGTACGTCAACATCGACGCCCGCGACGGCGCGACCGATGGGCACCTACGCACGACGTACGCAAACAGAGATCGATCACGGCCTAGCTTAACGAGTTTAATCTCAATCAAACCTTCACGTACGTATCCGCCTGCCGCCTGCCCATTCTACCGAATACCGATCTAGGACGATCTCGATCTCGGCTCGCCGCTGTCTAGATCGTCTTCGGCCTCCAGCTCAACTCCGCCCAGGTCGACCTCAGCCTCCAGTTCGTGGCCGACTGCCTTCCGGCCGGGAAACATATCGTTCCATCATCTTCCGATGCTGCACGAGAAGCCCGTCAAGTATGGTCTACTGGTTGACGATGTAGATGAAACCAACATGGCGTGGACGGGGGAGAAGAGGCGCCGCAAGCACTCGCCCCAATCGTCACCTTCCGATGCTCCCACTGCCAATGCCCAGGAACCGATTTCTCAAGCGCTTTTCGGGGCCGGCGAGGCTGCCAAGGATCACCAGGACCCGATTTCAGACACGGCCGTCGTCCAAGAGCAAGATCATGCGCTGCTTCCGAGAGCGGAATCGGGAGAAGAAGAAGAAGAGGAAACCCAGGAGCTTTTCGGGCCGCATGTAATCCTCAGCGAGGAAGATCAGGCCAATTATGTTCAAGCATTGGCTCCCGATCTTTCTCTTCTTGACAGCATGACGCCATCAATGAGTTGGCCGGAGAAGTTCGAGGTACTAGCGCGCCATGCACGCTATCGTATCGCTTATTACAAGGTACTTACTGTGTCAATCAGTTGCACTCTCTTAATTAATCTATGCAGTAAAGGTTGCATCTGTGTGCCATATCAGCTAATTCAGTCATCTGGTTTGGCATGTGTGAACAATTTTGTCTCATGCTTTTATCATCTATGTGTAGATTGTGAAGCCGGAGTCCGGACGCGAGCTTAAGGATCCATATGAATACTCAGTGGCTGAACTTTGTGAGCAGGGGCACTATAAATATTTAGAGGAGGATGGAGATTTTGAGTGGTTCTTCCATACTGACGATATCTGGAACCCTGATCTGGATGACTATCAAAGGATTGCTCTTAGAACTATCGTAAGTGCACTGTCTATATCTATACTTGAGTCGTCCGTTTGGTTAGTATTGATCATGAGTATTCAGAAATGGTTTGAACACACACTATTAAAAGTTTAAAACCGGCAATCGACGAGGTAGCTCGTTTTGCTTCATTAATTCCAACCACAGCTGCAATGTTAGTGTAGAAAATTGAGCCACATGTTTGATGGTATGCGTTTAAACTGTTATTGAACAGTCTACTTTTAATACATCTCGTAGATGATGATTGTTTGACTTGCAATATTCTCTTCTGTGCTTTATGAGAACATGGGTTTTGTATCTATTGGACCATTATTATTACTTTGTGGCTGCTGATGGATTGGAGTGCTTGCTGGGTTTTATTTGAAACATATCGTTCCATCATCTTCCGATGCTGCACGAGAAGCCCGTCAAGTATGGTCTACTGGTTGACGATGTAGATGAAACGAACATGGCGTGGACGGGGGAGAAGAGGCGCCGCAAGCACTCCCCCCAATCGTCATCTTCCGATGCTCCCACTGCCGCCACTGCCCAGGAACCGATTTCTCAAGCGCTTTTCGGGGCCGGCGAGGCTGCCAGGGATCACCAGGGCCCGATTCCAGACATGGCCATCGTCCAAGAGCAAGATCACGCGCTGCTTCCGAGAGCGGAATCGGGAGAAGAAGAAGAAGAGGAAACCCAGGAGCTTTTCGGGCCGCATGTAATTCTCAGCGAGGAAGATCAGGCCAATTATGTTCAAAAATTGGCTCCCGATCTTTCTCTTCTTGACAGCATGACGCCTTCGATGAGTTGGACGGACAAGTTCGAGGTACTAGCGCGCCATGCACACTATCGTGTCGCTTATTACAAGGTACTTACTGTGTCAACCAGTTGCACTCTCTTAATTTTAGTCAATCTATGCGGCAAAGATTGCATATGTGTGCCATATCAGCTAATTCAGTCCTTTGGTTTGGCATGTGTGAACAATTTTGGCTTGTGCTTTTATCGTCTATGTGTAGATTGTGGAGCCGGAGTCTGGACGCAAGCTTAAGGATCCGTATGAATACTCAGTGGCTGAACTTCGCGAGCAGGGGTATTTTAAATATTTAGAGGAGGATGGAGGTTTTGAGTGGTTCTTCCATACTGACGATATCTGGAACCCTGATCTGGATGACTATCAAAGGATTGCCCTTAGAACCATGGTAAGTGGACTGTCTATATCTATACTTGAGTCTTTGTGCAGAGACTATCAAAGGATTGCCGTTAAAACTTTGGTTATTATTGATCATGGGTGGTATTCAGAAATGGTTAAACACACACTAGTAAAAGTTTAAAACCGGTAATCAACGAGGTAGCTCGTTTTGCTTCATTGATTCCAACCATAGCTGCAATGTTAGTACAGAAAATTGAGCCACAGCTTTGACGGTATGCGTTTAAACTGTTATTGAACAGTCTACTTTTAATACATCTTGTAGATGATGATTGTTTGACTTGCAATATTCTCTTCTGTGCTTTATGAGAACATGGGTTTTGTATCTATTGCACCATTATTGTTACTTTGTGTCTGCTGATGCATTGGAGTGCTTGCTGGGTTTTATTTGAAAAGTTTTGCCATTTTTTTGCGTTTATTGTAGCTTTTGATAAGTCTAGCTGGCGCATTTGCTTAGTAACCCCTTAAAATCGGTTGGTTATTTAGCCATTTCATATTTGAACTTAACTTGTGGAAATGCTAGGAAGTGTATCCCACATTCCCACTTGGTTCTTGCCTTCTTGGACCTCCTTCCTTTGTTTTAAGGCTGAGGTTCAGCATTAGAAGATGAAAATATCATGTTTTTATGACTGCAGGGAGCAGTCCAAGCTATGGTATCTTAAATGTTTTCGCAAACATTGCTATTTCGAAACTTATTCTCCGTTACGTGATGATATTACTTCATGATGGTAATTCTTTAGCTGCTGAAACTAGTTGATATTTCAATTGCTTCTGAATTTTTCATGTCGATCTCTTACAGTGGATTGACTTATTAAAGGCAATTTAATTTTATGGTACCATTTCTAGCATGTCTGATCTTACTACAACGAAAAAAATGTGAATCTTTAGCCAGTTACTTTAATAGACAGAAACACGCCGTCTCACTTCACTGTAGCCATTAAGTATGTCCAGTAATGTGCTTTGAAAAAGTAATATTATGTGTTTATCTTATTGTATTGTCCTTTCTAATTCTGTGCGTAGCTATGAACCGTAATTATTGTTGAATGGACACATGACATTCCTGAGGCACATCGCTGCTGTTTTATATAAATCCAAATTAAAGTGATAGTTATTTGCAGCTTGAAGACCAGATCACCTTGAATAGATATTGCTTATCTGTTCCCCCAATGGTAGATTGTACCTATTAGAAAACAATTTGAAACAATAATGCTATGCGTTTATATCCTATTTTATTGTCCTTTTTATTATGTGTGTAGCTGTGAACCGTAATTATTGTTGAATGGACACATGATATTCCTGGTGCACATCACTGCTATTTATATAAATCGAAATTAAGGTGACAGTTATTTGCGGCTTGAAGACAGTTATTTGCTATCTGCTTACAAGCTCCGAATTGTGTCCTGACTTCGGACACTGGGCACTGCCCAGATCATCCACATCTGCGGACTCAGGTATGAACATGTAAAGTATCACATGGAATTGGTATTAGCCGGCCAACTTTCTGCTGGATTGCATTTGCAATTTGTTATGCATTCGTCTACTTTAATTGAAAATAACTGCTTTTTTCTCGTTAAAAAAAAGCGCTTCTGATCTTTTATGTGTTAATTATCTGTCAGACAAATTAATAAGTAGTGAAGGCTGATTTCTCCTTCGGAAAACTGACCAGTCAACAACTAGTGAGAACGTTATGTTCCTATGTTCATTCGGAAATCGTTTCATAAATTCATATTCTTTTCGGTATCATTGTTAGTGAGAACGTTATGTTCCTATGTTCATTCGGAAATCGATTCCAAAATTCATATTTTTTTTCAGTATCGTTGTTAGTGTATCCCAGAATGGCATGTAAATACTATATTAGTGTTTCTGGTTTTGGTGTCCTGTTGATAGACTCCCACAATCTACGGTTTTTCTTGTGTTTGTTATCCAATCTGATCATGAACTATTCTCTGACTTTGCACATGATGCTGGTCCACCTATGGAAATTGACCAACTGATGTGCATTTGGTAGGTATTTCATCTGCAGCCTGGGACGAGAGCAACGTGCCTGATGATGACGACATTGCATCATTGTAAGTTTTCAAAACTATACAAAGAAACTAGTCTAGCAAACTGAGTTTGTAAGCGTTCATGTGTAAATGTTGCATGGAGTACACATTAATCTTTTACGGAGAGGAGAAATGCAGAAATGGAGGTAAATCTGATATGCAGTAGTTGTGGAGAACCTTAGCAGAACTGATAGGGCCAATCGGACCGTCTGTGTTCATATTCAGGTCATCGATTACGTCATCTCTCCTGCCACCATTACTGAGGTCATACCTGTACGTTTCACGCCACCCACGCATTTCTTCCTCTGAATAATGCGTCTGTTCATGGTATATGCAGTTGGGATCGATGGATGGAAACTTGTCTGCGTCAACCCAGAGGCACCTCGTAAGGCCTAGAAATAGTGCGCGGCGGCCAATGCTGTGGAGGCGCTCCAGCACCTTGCGCTCAACGTCCACCCTGTAAACTTCAGCTGCAATGCAAATTTGCTGCAGACGGACAACCAACAGCTCCCCAGCACACTCCACGAGATACAACATGCTTCCATCAAGTCCAAAGTCCACCCTGGTGATGAGCTCGCCGTAGCCATAGGACAGCCGCTCCTCCGCATCAATAATCCTGAACACGCAAAGACCCACCGAGTCGAGCACGTAGACATAGCCTGCGTGGGCGACAGTGCTGCGCACATCGAACCAGGGGCAGTCGTCGGATTTGAGGGGGAACTGCACCACACGTAGTTCGCTGGCCGGATCGGCAACGGAGTAGACGGTGATCATGTCTTCGTCCTCGTAGTTGTCTGGTGTGGGGAGCACAGTGCCTGTGAAGGGTTCGAGGACGCAAGTGGCATGTGGGGAGATTTTTTCCCTAAGGACGAGGAGGCCGGCGGAGGCAGCAAGCAGGTCGTGGTCGCGGAGCATAGGGACGCGGCGGTAGAGGAAGCGGCCCGTGGAGACGTTGACGAAGAGGCGGCGGTCGTCGGCGTCAACCTTGGACTCGCTCTCATCGACCATGACCCACTGCCGGGGACGAAACCGGTGGTCGGCACCAACGCCAAGCGGACGTGGCTTGGGGATTGCAGAGCGCCAGCTGTGGCACACAGAGCGCATGTCCATGTAGTAGTCGATGTCATTGGCGGCCAGGTGATGGTCGCCAATGCGCCGGAGCAGATCCGGGGGAAGGGATGACCAGTCGACAGCCATGATGGCTAGGATAAATGCTGGATCGATCTTCCTATAACCTAGACAAATAAGAAGAAAGGAAAAAAAAATCAGAATTGATCACACAAATTTAACATGTGTATAATGGCCAAGATACCTTCTATAACGAATTAAGTGCATACAAGTTGTCATCTACAAGAAGTGAAGGTAATTTGAAGTACAAAAAAGTAATGGAAGTCCAGCGCCAGCACAATCTACACAATGATACAGGAAGGATCTATTTAGCAGTAGGATTACATTCTACTCCAGTGAGTGGATTAGTTCTACTTGGTAAAACCGAGGGACTGCAAAGTCACAAACAGGTTGCTTTCTTCAGTAGTGCTACAGGCCTTGCGATCAGCCTAGCCAGCTTGGTAAAGAGCCAATTACCGTATGTCTGGTTGCAATAACCTGATGACTGTAACTCTACAGGCCTGAAATCACCACGTCCTAATCCTAGATTCCTAGGCACTGATCCAATCTAGCAAGACTTGCTTCTACCCAAGAAACAAAAAACACTACTGGTCCGACGATGTTCAACTGGAAATCGAAATTCAGGACTAATTCGTGGGCTGTACCAGATCTATCTGGAGAGGTGGCAGTCCGGCCGGCGATGGGAACAGATCGATTCCTGCCGGAAGGAACACGAACTGAGAAAGAAACGAGAGATCGAGAGCAGAGAATAACAGAGAAGATGAGAGGGGTTACCTGGCGAGAATAGGCGGAGTGGATGCGGCCGGAGAGTTGCGTCGATCCGTCCGCGGGCACGTCGAGACAAGGAGGCGGCGTGGTAGATTTGAGACGGAGGAGCGGCCACGGAGGAGGGATGGGCGGGATGCTAGCAGGACGAGGGGGAGCTGAAGGGCCGGTCGGCGACGGGGCAGTTCCTCCTGGCTCGGCGTTGGCCGGCGGCGCAGTTCTGTACGTTGCCACGGTGGGCAACAGAATGTGTGGGATTTTAATCAGATGGACCGAAGGATTCTCATTCACTCCTGTCGCCCGAGCGTTAAGTGCTACAGTGGCAGCGAACATCCCCACTCCTCCGCATCAATAATCCCACTCCTACAGTGGCAGCGAACCAGGGCGGGGAGTCGTCGGTGGCAAAGCAGCTGATCCAAGTTGAACGCGTCCGCGCCAGGCGCTTTCGGGGTCGCGGTCGTGGATGCGCACTGGCTCCCGGATTGACTACTCTCCTATTCACGTGCACGTGCATGAGCGGGTACATCCGTCGCCTTTCCTTGGATCACGCATACGAATCGATCGCAAGTAGAGTAGCAAGCAGAGTGATGCGCCTGTGCCACGGAAGTTTTTTTTTTGCATGAAGAGTCGTTGTGTACCGTATCCGTATTGACTTCTCTCCTATTCACGTGCATGCGCCGATGTGCGGGTTATTAATTTTTTTTTTTAGCTCCATCACGCCAGCGACCAACCCAAAATCGCTCGGCTGTTTTTCTTTTCCTTTTTTTCCCCTCTCTCTGGGTTCGATCCAGTCGCGGAAATCGCTCCACCATTTGCAAATCGCTCCCGAAAGAAACCTGGTATAAACTAGAAAGTAAACAGCATCGTCGCTGAGTTGGAGAAAAAAAAATACCCCGGCCGTGGATGCGCACTCGCTCCCGGATTGACTACTGGATGGATTCTTCACGGAACCAACCAAAACCAAAACAAAACAAAAAAGAGCAAAGAGATGAATGGCAACCATCAATAAAGATTTTACCCGGTGATGGAAAGAAGAAAATGAATGACCTCGCCGTCCAATCGGAGCTCCCATCCCATCCCCTCCTCTCATCCTCAGTCCAAAGTCACAAGTCACGTACGCGCACCCCGCATGCGGTCCGTCACAGATGGTCTATACTTATAGAGTAGCCGGCGAGAGAGGCAACGAGCCTGGGCTTCCGTTTAGGCCTGATGGACGGCCAAGATACCAATGTAACGACGCGGATCGATGACCTGTCACCCGGCCCAGATAATTAATTACGAGATTCCTTTACCCGGAGCGATAATTAATTGCACTCCAGTTTTTAGGCGGCGGCTAGCCAATGCATTTACTATTTTCTACCACATTAATTGCACTCCAGGTTTTACGCGGCAGCTAGCCAATGCATTTACTATTTTTTACCACCAAAATCTAGGTCATAATTCTTTTCAGGCTTTCCTTGTGAAACCGTTTCTACTTCTCTGGTGGCTTGGCTCCTTTGGGGCCAAAATTCAATTCCGGATAAAAAGAGGCTCCACCGCTACTATTATTTTCGGGGAAAATACCAAAACTTAATTCCGGACAAAAAGGTGAGCCTTTTCTTTTGTTGAGCAGCAGCCCTACAATCGATTGAGCATCAACTTGCTAGCTCTGACTTCTTATTTATTTTCCTTGCTCGCCCAACTAGCAAAACCTGGCTCCTTATGTACCGAGTTAACTTTCGTGGCCCGCAGATCAAAATCAGTTCGACGATTATTAACAACAACAAAAATTTGCTTTAAGAAATGTACAAAAAAACAAGTGCCTAAATTAGCAGGAAAATTCAGCATGACCTCCTTAACTACTTGAGGATCACGATACCAACAAATAACAAATGATTACCACAACCTAGCTAGTCAATGTACCAGCCACCTAGCTACAAGCTCAATCAAACATAATATGTGCAAATAAATATGAAACGATTTCTGGAATTTTCCACCCGAATACTAGCCGGACATCAGCTCCTCCAATGAATGAGTACTAGCAATACAAGAGTCGAAAACCCATCAGAGACCAACACCAAAGGGAGCTGTAGCCCAGGCTGGATTACAGCCCTCGGCGGCGCCTAGCTCCTGGTTGCCAGCGTGCAGCCGCTGCCCTCGGCGGCGCGGTTTGGATGGGGCGCCCCACTGTTGGGAGGAGTGGAGAAGAGAAAAGGGATGGGAAGTCTGGTGAGCGGCGGCGGTGGGAGCAAGAAGAAAGGGGATCGAGGAGATGCCTCGGGTAACGAGAAAGACGGCGTGCGTGAATGAGGTGCGTCGGAGCCCGCAAAAAATTCGTCCGACGGGCGTGCGTCGTTTTGCTTTTGCGTTCGGTGCGTTGGATCGCTATGGATGGTTGAGATGTATTCTTTCATGCGGCGATCCGCGTGAGGCTTTCTTCTCCCGTCTCGTTGGCTCTCCATTAACCGTAGGCTTTATAGCAGTGCATTAACTAGGCCGAGAATTACGTGTCTTGCCTCTCTTATCTCATTGGTTTACTTGTGCCGGTGAGTAATAACTATATACATGCCATGAAGACCAACGCGCCACCCAACACACTACACAAGTAGCCGGCGATATTCGAGCCTACATGGATCGGTCATCCTATTCCGCCGCGCGTGGATCATCGTCGCTGATGATCGTGTGGCACCCCGCCGCGACTCGGCGACCAAGTCGGCCACCAGAGTGCTCTCAAACAGCCGCACCATCCCCATCTCTTTCCATAGACCGAGGTGGAGGTTCCAAATTCACGCTAGGCCCGAAATATTTCATCGGTGGCTCGTGAAACTTCCAAGGGACAGCCGGCAATGTAGAGGGTTTACGGTGTCGGTCGAGACGATATCTAGCGTGAGGACATCTTCTTCGGCTCCTCCACGAGCCTCGCCTACATGTTGATCATGAGACCCATGTTCGGCATCGCAGCCTTCCCCCATATGGGTGACGCCGTGAAGGGTCGGGATGATGGTGGCGCCCTAGCGCGACAAGAAACGTACTAAGTACAATGCGTCTACCACCGACTTCAGATATATATGTACACGACTAATCCGATAAATTAACATCGTTACGGCTCACCCTTCTCCTACGCTGGTCGGCCACGACGGGTGGATCATCACCGACGATGCCCGCGTCCGCATGCACGTTGCGATTCACTACCTTTTCAAGGGCCATGTCGACACCCTCAACCCGAGACAACTCCATTGTTTGCCCACGGGTCACTCTGGCTGCTACCCGCGGACGGATTGACATATGTTAGTCGACGCTTGCTCTGTCGCAAGGTGGTCCTCTCGGACTCCTCCCCGAGCATCGATGTCATTCTAGGATGGTCATGGTCCCCAGGTTTGGGCCCGCGGCGTTATCTGTTGGCGACGATTGTGGATGGTGATCGCACCCTCGCCAACACTATATACTACAAGGGCGGGTCGGTTCTAGAGTGGTCGCGACGATAACGCTATTGGACGATGTGGACCGCAAGTACCCTCGAGGCGGTGACGGGTGGCATATGGTCATGCTAAAGAATCTATGGATACAAGAGTCGGTACATAACTAGGTGTCGATGGGGACGTCAAGAGGGGAAGGATATGGAGAACATATGCGGTCAGAATTTAGTTTTATTAGGTTGCATAGCCAAGTCTAAAGTAAGCAGACGCAGGCCGACCATGTGGTGGTTTGCCTCCATACATGAGGTGTCTTGCCAGAAATTAACCAAACGTCGACCGATCGTGTGGAGGTTTGTCTCCAGCATGAACTGTCTTATCGAAAATTGAGCAGGGTGGTGACATCATCACCATGGAGGCCTGTTCCAGGGCCATGGCAACACTGCATGCACGGATGTTGCACCGAAAACTCGGTGATGTTCGGTATGAAAAAAAATGTCTCGACCAGGACACCAAGCTCATGCCAGTGGAGACCGACTAGGTTAGACGTCGAGGGGTTTTACGTGGTTGGCTGGAATGAGTAGGAACTAGATAGTTAATTGTTGATGGTGAGTCGTTGACTCCCTCTAATGGTGCGCACAACAATGTGGACCTAGCTCGAATTCATGGAGGCAAGGACGAATGGAGCCGATATCAGCGTGGGCATAGATGATCATGATTTGATGGTGTCGGTGGATCTAGCATGGTGGTTAGGATTGGCCGGCGGCGCTTCTTCCGTCGGTAAAACATTCAGTTGATCATGCAAGGTGCCCTTCCTTTGGTTTGCTTGATACATAATCCAAATAATTATTTCCACTCATGTGAGAATTTTTGTTATTACTACTCCTTCCAATTAATTAATTAATATGTCATACATGCATTATTATGGAGAAAATAATTGAAAATAATTATATTTGTTATTCTCAAAAACGGCTCTATATTACTTCATGTACTCCAACTAATTAAGTTACACGCGTATGCTACACTTTTATTTTAATACTGCACATTAAATACTTGCTCGATCAAAATTCCGCAGTAAAGTATTTATACTAGCCACGAAATGTCATGTCCAAGTCGACCGAGTATGGGACGACCTCACATGTGGCCGCGCGACAATGGGTGGTCGAGCTCGCATGCGAGGGGCTCGGTGGCGTGATGGAGTGTTTGGTGGAGGGAGCGTGGACAAGCGCGGAAGGCGGCCATAACTTGTCGAATCCGACATGTCGATGACAATGGTAAGGACGGGATTTGGCGGGTGGTTTGAGTTTTACTTGTTTGTTAACTCAACATGTGTTGAGTGTTTAAACAAATCACTTGGATGGATTGTTTTCTAGACAAAAGGCCACATATGATAATGAATATATAGTTCCGCCTTGATTATGAAGCCACTAATGAATATCGCTATGTCCATGCTGCATGGAAGACATGCATCAGTCACATGGTTTTGAAATCTTTATGTTACCTCAACCAAGACATGTACGGTTGATTATATTTTGGGGTATTATATTTGGACGATACATAATTTAAAGACTATTAACAAAAATAACTCCTAACATCACCCAAATAGTCGAGATCCCTGGGCGAGAGATATCCGAGCATCGGCTTAACAAAGTGCCGGCACGAGCTAGGAATCCATAGCTTAGATTAAAAAATGTCACATGTTATAAAATAGTCATAATATCACGAAATAGCATAATATAATAACATGAATGAAAATAAGACACATGAGATTATATGTAATAACTCTCATGGAATAAAATAATAACGTATGGAAAACAAATGTCACATGAAATAATCAGTATTAACTACCTCCTAGCATAAATAATAGCACAAGACAACAAAATGACACATGAAATGATAGGTAATAACTATCTTACATAATATCATCAATTCATTCATTACTGTCAGGGTTAGCTATGTGCCGGGTGTGGCTACCTAGCAAGCAAGCAAACACGAAGGACTAGTTCAAACTTGAGAAAATTCTAATTACTTTTTACCTTTCAAACTTACGAGTCTTGTTTGAAGACCTAGAAGATTTGTTTGACTTGTAACGACCTATAGACGAAGGTACACACGAAATGATAGGTAATAGACGTGTCGATCCCGGAATAAACTAGGGACCACGCAAACAAAACGAAATGTCACATGAAGTAATAGAGTAATAACTATCAAAGATAACATACGATAATCACACGAAAATAAAACGAGACGTCAAATCATAGGCAATAACTTTATCCTTACATAAAATAATAATGTCACGAAAATAAATGACCCATAAAATGATAAGTAATAACCATATCCATGCTTTAAATAATAAGCGCACAACAACGAAATGGCCTATGAAATAGAGGTCCCCACTTACGCTTATGTTGGTCGATAGTAGTAAGAGAGGTGTATGTACGTAGGACACACCATATGGGAGGCATATGTAGGGTTAGACGGCTGAGTAAGTTGTAGGTGGGACCATTTCCCGAAGAAGGTATTCATGAATCGATGTCACATAGAGGTGTATGCAAGACACGCAAACCGATAAATATTTATGGAAGTTTATCTAGAGAGATTTATTTGGGTTCATATGAGAAATGGAAGTTCGAATGACCTGGGGAGGTATGTGCGATACCGGATGACCGAGAGAAGTGAGCGATGACAGCGTGAGATTTGTGTGGGCCGAACGGCCGAGAGAGGTGCATACGGTTCGAATTAGCAAAGGGGGTAAAATGATCTATAGAGTTCTATGTGGTACCAAATGAACAATAGAACTGGATGTGGAGCGGGCCGGATGAACTAAATAGTTGTAGCTGGGGTTAGATACTATCAAGAGGTGTACGTGGGACATGGTGACTTAAAGAGGTGTATGTGAGTTTAGATGAAAGGTAGAGGTGTATGTGACACCCACGAGAGAGGTGTATGTGTGACCAAATGGTTTAGATAGTGCATGCAGGACAAGATAATGAAGCCAAAAGTGCATCTGAAGCCGAATGAACGGGAGATGTGTATGTGGGTCCAGAAAATTTAGAGAGGTCTACGTGGGTCCGGACGCCAAAGGAAGGTGTATGTGGGTACACACAACTGGGATAGATGTATGTGGGACCGGGAGACTGGTCGAGGTGTATGTGGAACCATATGATTGAGAGAAATGCATGCTTGATCGGTTAACCGAGAGAGATTTATCTGGGATCAGGCGACATAGGGAGGGCTATAGTATTCGGATGAGCGAGGGGAGTTCAGAAGACTAAAGACGAAAGGATACTTGAAATGATATGGATTCGCTATCTTGGGGCATAAACCATAGACCGTACTAATGAATGAAATGACACATGAAACAAAGGAGTACTAAGTACTTTTCTAGCATACAATAACAATACCGTACAAACAAATGGTCCACGGGGCTTCTTCCGTCGGCAATACATTCAATCGATCGTGCAAGGGCATCATTCCTTTGGTTTGCTTGATACATAATCCAAATAATTATCTCCACTCATGTGAGATTTTTTCTTTGTTACTATTCCTTCCAATTAATTATTAGATATGTGATACATTGTTATGAACAAAAATAATTATATTTCATATTGTAAAAAACTACTCTATATTATGTCATGTACTCCAACCATTTATGTTACGTGCGTCTGCTATATTTTTATTTTAATATTTATTGATTATTAGTTAAAGCATTCTATTTATATTTATTGATTTTGTTCTTCTTTCCCTAGAAGTTTTACGAAAGGATTTTTTATAATTGATCTTTCGGAATTCTCCTGTACGTGGGTTGTTTGATTTACACGATGTAATAAGTTGCGAGAATAAATGATCCTATCAGGGGTCCTACCAAAACCTATGTGGCAACCAAGTGACAAAATGATAATGCCAATATAAGTCAAATAGACTCAAGCAACAAGTCCCGACATGGTCAACATGTTAAAGGATAAAAAACATAAAAAGAAGAAATCCAAGACATGAATGACCAACAAAATAATGCCACTAGTTGCAGTGATTTAATTGGGCATCCACCTTTGGACCATGCACCGCATGCTCTCGCAGGTCCACCATAGATTCATACAAAAAAAGATTACCTCTACTACCCCTCCCACCTACCACTACAAGGGGAAACATTGGTCACTTATCAAAACCACTAGCTAGGTTATGAATGCCCTCATGACTATGTACTCTACTCGCTCTCATTTGAATGAATACAAAGGGAGAGCATTAGAGCTTTAAGATTTGGTTCATGAAGGCTAGATTTGAATCCACAAAGACTTGCTTCACCCCAGATACACGTTGAATAAGTGTGTTTTGGAGATGGACTCGCGAGAATTTGATTCTTCTCGAGCCTCGTACGAACGTTTCTTTGATGCTTCCTAACATAGTATTAAGTTTTACTCCAACAAGGCAACCAAGCCTATTTAAAAAGCATGGCCACCTCCAGAAATTGGGTGTCGTTTTTAAAACGCAATATGAGGTCCTAAATTTGAAAAGAGAGACACATTAAAATGAGTTTGTTTAGCAATGAAATGATCAAATTCATCTAAGCATTCTTCAAGACAATTATCATAAGGAATATCACTAGCATTAAATTTTCGAAGGGAATGTACCTCTACCATAGGAGGGTGAGTGGTAGGATCACATAGAGTTTCAATTGGAGGTAAATTCTTCACATCTTCAGATTGAATACCCTTCTCTTTAATAGATTTCTTAGCTTCTTGCATGTATTTAGGAGTAAGGAAAATAAATCCTCTCTTCTTGGGTGTAGGTAATGGTGTAGCCTCAGGAATATCCCAATCATCATGATTCTTGGCTATATTTCCCAATGATTCTTCAGCTTCATCAACCGTTCTTTCCCTACAACCAACACAACTATCCAGGTATGTCCTAGATTTAGTAGTTAGTCCATTATAAAATATATCAATAACCTCATGTTTAGGTACATCATGATTGGGTGTACCCTTGAGGGTAGCACAAAACCTCCACCAAGCGATTGGAAGTTTCTCATCCTCCAATTGTTTGAAGTTAAAAATCTATTGTAAATCTGCATGTTGCATATGAGGAAAATATTTCTCGCAAAAGACACGAGTCAAGCATTGAGTAGTCTTAATGAAAGCATAAGGAAAATTATCATACCAAACCTTAGCACCCCCTTTTATGGGAAATGTAACAACTTAATAACGTAATAGCCTCTTATAAAATTCTCATCAGAAAATGACATATCCAATTTTAAATAATTTAGTCAAGTGGGCTACAACATCATTATTGTCTATACCATCAAAGGGTTCAGTTTCAACCATAGGAATGAGCGAAAGATCAACAGAGAAATCAAACTTCTCATCTCTAATGTCCACATGAGATTTAGCAAACTCAGGATCAGGAGTAAACTTGTTTTTCATGGAATGTTTCTCAAGCAGTTTATTAAAAGTCTCAGGACCAGAATCCTCGCGCCGCCCCCTAGGCGGCTCGGGGGGCTACGCCGCCGCCCTAGCCCTACCCACCATCCCCTCTCCTCGTCGTCGCCTGAGGTTTCGCCGGGCTTTCCCTGGGCGGCGCCCGTGATGGCGGCGGCGAGGCGTTGCTTCCGCGCCGGACCGGCATCACGCGCGGCGCTGGAGGCGGGCCTCGTCCAACGCCGCCGGGTGGCCACCGGGGACGGCATCGGGGCGTTGTGGAGGCGGGGATCTGCTACCGTCGAGGGAAGGCCGACGACCGGCGACGCTGCTGCGAGGGCATGCGTGGCAGGTTCACGGCACAAAGATCGGCAACAGTGGAAGGCTTCGCGTGGCAGGAGCACGAAGATCTCCCCTAGCGTGGAGGAGGACCGCTGCTGCAGGGCCGCCGGCGCGATCAGATCGAATCGAACTCCGACCAGCATCAAGGGCCGACGCGCCCCCTACGGCGGTGGTCCATCCACCTTGGACGACATCCAGGCCGCCTGGACCTCTCCCGGTGGTCAACAATGTGGAGGCGTGGTGGTGGCGAGGATCTAATGCTACCGACGGCGTCCCTCCGTGGGTCGTCTTCGACGTCTTCCTTCGCGCCGATGCTCGTGGTTGGAGGATCCTAATGGTGGTCGATTTGATGCCTTCGACGTGGATGGGGCGCGGCTTCAGCTTCGGGACGAGCATGGGAGGAGGCACAGAGCGGCGCGCTGAGCCGCCCGCGGAGGAGGAAGAGGACTGTGAGAGAGAGGAGGAGGGGGTCACAGTCGGAGGGCGCCGGCCATGGGAGTTGGGGCTGGTCGCCAGCGGCGATGTGTGCGAGGACGTAGTCGAGGGAGAACCCCGGCTGCGCCCAGAACGCATTGCACCCGGTCTTGTTGCGCACGGCGTGGATGCGCTTGAAGGCCGCCTCGTAACGCGACGTGCTCGCGGGGATCACCGGGTCCCTCCGGGTCGGGCGCGCTGATCGTCTGTGAGTTTGTCGTAGAAGTGGGCAAGCACCGACGCGTTCCAAGAGGCGTCGCTCACCCTCGTCGCATCCGGGATGGGCGCGCCGGCGCGCCATACGGTGAAGCCGTGCCCCGCGCGCACGTCCGGCGGGCACGCATGCCAGACGGCAAAGAGGGCACGGGCCTGGTGCTTGAGAAGGGAGCGGCGAGGTTGTCCATTGGTGCTGGTGGAGAAGGAGCTTCGAGAGGGAAGCGAGGCGAGCAGAGTGGTGGTGGAATGCTCCGGAGGCACCCCATTTATACCCGCAGCGGTAGGCCAAAGGGCCGCCCGCATTAACATCGGTGTCCGCGTGGGTAAGCGGCGCTCGCGCCGCGTGGGCGTCGGGACGGCTGGCTGCGCCGCCTCGGGAGAAGACGAAGACCGGCTAGCCGCTTTGACTGCCCGCCTTTAACTGACAGGTCGGGCCCGCGGACGCCACAGGGCATTTTCTTCCCGTCCGGAGCGCCCATGAGAGGCCCTACGCGACGGGGTTGGGCTGAGCTTCTGGACGGGAATGCCCAATGAGACGCACGAGTTGGGCGCGTTGGGTAGGGAAAAGGCTTGGGGGTGGGGGAGGGTCTTAGGGGTGCGAGTGGAGACGCTCTGGTCTCTAGGCCCACATGTACACCCGCAGATAAGTGTTGATCAAGTCTTTACCGTGAAGTTCTATCGATCTTGGAGCCCATTGTCTATAAAGAGAATAGACCACAATTGAGTTGGTCCCACTCCGAGGATGACGGGGGCAAGTATGTCACTGGCGTCGATGAGGACAGGGCATATTATGGTACTCCCTCCGATCCATATTAATGGTCGCTAAATCGGATGTATCTAGCACTAAAATATGTCTAGATACATCCGATTTAGCGACCATTAATATGGATCGGAGGGAGTATGTAAAAGGCGTTGAGCTGTCTGGATCTTGGAGTAAAACCTTGCTCACTCCATGTTTGGAAGGACACATCTGTGAAATAGTGTTCAGCAATTCTTTCGGGTTCGACACCGATGCAGTCTTCTTTGGCGTCTGGGATACATCGGTATGATTCGTTAGGGGCGTCTCTCTCACGTCGAAATAAAGCATTGGTAGGTATGGCACGCATGTTACGTTAGCAGTGAACCTACTCACGATGTACGATACTTGTTTTGAACCGTAGGTACATGTTCAGCAAATGGACCGTACGTGATGGATGGATCCATGCATGGAAATTGCATGCACCATGTGGTAGCTAGCTAGGTAGCCCGCGTGTGCGTCCGCCGCCATATACATCGGCATCCTGTCTAATCGGCACAACGATTCCCTACAGAGCTAGTGTATACTCGTACATATACATCTAAAAAAAGTGTACTCGTACATATACGAAATACATAGCTTTCACGTCTGGCTAGCTACTCGATGCATTCATCATATATGCATGCATTGCCTTCTTTACCATTCCATCCGATCCATATTGATTAATTAGTAGTATAGTAGTATTTTTGCATTGGGTGGTCGAGGTGCACATACTTAATTCCATGTGCACGCATGCATGTAATATGTTGATGGTATCTCCGAGTAAGCCGATTAGTGATAGATTATTGTTTCGGTAAAATAAAGGAGAGAGAAGAAGATGATCTATAGGCGCCTAGGTTTTTCGTCGCACCCCACCCCTCTTGCGGGTGAACGGTCCACCTCCGATGGCCCTTTAGGCATTGGAGGTGTGGCGGACCCGATCTCTTGTCGGTAGGATGTCACTCGCTTCTTTTCTTGGTTATTGCTAGTGTTGTCTTCTAGATGGTGAGGCGACGACGACATCCTATCGTCGTAATAAGACTCTCCCACCCTATCATAGCTCTAGTGATGCATTTAGCGCTAGCAGAGACCTCATCCAAACAATCCCATGCGAACTAGCTCATTTTTATGTCTGTTTCTGTGGTTGTAGGTCTAGCCCTTCTCATATAGAGTTCTCATCATTGGTGATGTTTTTTTTTGCCCTAGTGCACAACGACTTATCGTCTGACTTATTCAACAAGCTCTACTATGGCAAACTTTGTTCACCTTCGATGAGGAACGCCCGAGGACGGCGACACACCTTCGTCTCGCTCTAGTGCGTCTAGTGTGGTGGCTAGGTGGTCCAAGGACCTAGTTGTAACTTTTAGCTTTCTTTGTTATATTGTTGGTTATAACAAACAAGTAAAAATTAAGTAATCATGCATGAATTTTTAACCACCTTTTGCATACAATTCACGTGAAAGATGCATGGGGTATAGTAGAAGTGTAGAACCATGCACGTACCAATGATTGTATCACTTGCACGTTTCAGTTAACCTTTTAAAGCAAGAAGCTAGCATACTACGAGTAGACGTATAGCACATATAATAGCTAGCCTCTCCGGCACGCCTTGCATGATCCCTCAATAGAAAGACCTGACCGATAGAAAATAAGCAACAGGCAAGTCAATAGAGAAAACAAGGAAACGTTAACGTCATACTAGGCGTGGAGGACCTCTTGGAGCGAGGTAGGGCGACCGTCCTACCTTGATTTTTATCAAAAATAAAGTACTCATATGCATCTCTCAGATTTTCGTTTTAGAGCTAAATACTCATCGTAACACTTTCCTTTGGTCTTCCCATCTAGTAATTTCATCTGAAGGGGTTTCGATCTAGCTGGGCTCAGACTAGCCATAGTGGTGGTATCATAGGTAGTATCATGCAACTTGGTCCCACAAAAAAACTGATGTGGCATGCAATTAAAGAAGAGAGAGGAGATTAGAGTAACATAGGTTTATACCGTATCATGACACGCAAAACTAAGAAAATTAATGACAAACAAATCTTGTACACATATTTGCATTGAGATTCTACAAAATAATAAATACAAGGTGATTATGATACTCCTACTTCTATGTGATACTATGCATTAGAGATGTATTATCATATATTAGTACCATATGCATGATACTTTTGTATAATACTTCCCACTATGACTAGTCTCAGCCGCAGACAATGAGAGCACATGAATAGCCTCCCGCAGATCGCCCATCCGAACCATCCACGCGCCACCAATCCAACACATGCGGACCGAAACAAGACTTAGTAACACACACAGACACATATATTATCTAGGGTGTTTTTTGTGGTTTTTTAAGACAATATGGGGAAATTTGCAAACACACGTGAGAGAAAACCAAGATAAAAAATTAGTGGAAAACCATAGGAAGAATGGATTCAAGTCAGAGCTAATAAATAGGCATCTTACGTGGTACTCCTTTTGTTCTGGTTTCTAAGGCCACTCCCTCTTTAAGATATTTCAGGTATCTGAGGGTAGACAGAACGTATGGCAAATTTGGTTGTCAGATAACATATTTTGCTTTTGGCATCACGTTTCTATGTTGTGAAACTATTAAATCTTGATGCCAAACCCCAAAAAAAATTGGCATCAGAGTAACTAGAAGCGTTGATGCCAAATCCACAATGCCAAACAAAAAAAACATACCCCCTCTCTTACTCCAACTCCTCTTTCTCTCGGGAGTTGACAAAAATAATAATGACATACCACTACTCGAAATAATTGCGTGCCCCACTATATTAATATAACAAACACACCACACAAATCTGAGACCAATGTTGGGGCAAAGAGCACTGTTTTTTTAAGAACAAAAGAAAAACTAGTGCCAACAACGCCAGTTCAGTGAAAGCGGTGATGATTCGCAGCCGTTGCGCGTACCAGAGTTGTCCCACCACGCTCCTCTACCCTCGAAGTATCTTGCAAAAAGAAACACCTTCAAGAAGGAATGCGACGACGACGGCACTACTGTCCGGACTGATCCTACGACTTCTCCCGGTACATACATAGGGGTGGAGGAGGGGTACTCCCGACGCCCTCCAAGAAGCACGGCGGCACCCGCATGTGTCGCCGCGATGGTGCCTGCAACCACCGACATCGATTTCTCCCGACCCCAACAAATCAAAACCACGAACACACCTTTGGCACCACCAAGCTCGCTGCCAACAATGCGCGCTAACAAAGACTTGAGGCCATCATCGACGTCTCCCCACGGCAATCATTGTAAGGCCAGATGGATCAAGAAAGAATAACCGAAGACACGAGACTTCATTTCGACAACCACGTGGGAGGGAACAACCTCCACCGCCATAGGCACCAAACGCAACAACAGGGCTCATCCGTCATGTAATAAATTTTGTACAAGCGTTCATCCATCTGGAATCGGCAGCAGCGGCCGCCACACCGTGCGGCCACTTGGTCGGACATGGACGATGTCTTTGACGGATGGTAGACTTCGGTGCCAAGTCAAAGACAACGGCGAGGTCGCTTCAAGACTTGGAAGCGGGGTTTAGGTGGTCCAAGTCGTCGTGGCAGAAGATTTATGAGGGGTTGTGTCGTTTCCGAGTACGTGTCGTTTCGCTCTAAAACCTTGTAAGTAGTAGTATTTTATGTATTACCCACCAGAAATATTAATGATTGTAGATATCGTTGGATGAAGCCAATGAGATGACACAAAGCGTTCCCCCATGGATCACCGTACCCAACCTGATCGCAGCCGTCCGAACCGCGCCCATCCAACGTTCGTCGCTCGCCCTCAGTCCCGCAGTCTTCCCGAGAATGCGCCGCCCCAACCCGTCCACTCATCCCGCCGCCCAACACATCCACTCTCCCAAATCAATGCGCCCCCTCGCTCTCCCAAATCCCTCAATCCCCCTGCGCCGCCGCCCACCTCTAGATCCTCCTCCCACCGTGCTTCCAGGCCTTGCCGGACGATGCGGCCGTCGGTGCTAGTCCTCGGCTCCACACGCCGTCGAATTCGCCTGCCCGTGTCCGAGGGCTCATTGCATCCACACGCCGTCGAATTCGCCTGCCCGTGCCCGTGTCTGCCGACGCAGATCCGCACCAACGCCTTGGACTTGCCGTCGGCGCTGCCTGCCCGCGCCCAAGCTCGTGGGAAGGCTCTGCGGGTCTGTCTCCTCCGGCCGGGAACCCTCTTCGCTGCAGGCAGGCAGGCAAGAGCCGGTGAGGACCTCCCATCCCCCCCTCCTCTTTTTACTGCAGCAGAACACATCTTGCTGACCACTGCCCAGCTGTAGCAAAAAAAATCGCACACGATTTAGTGCAGTCCACCGCTCGTAGCTAGCTTCGTCTTAAGCTATTGGACATTTTCTTGCTGCTCCTCCTGCAGAAACATCCTCCTTTGTTCAGATCCCAACCCAACTTACGCACAGATCGATTCGAAATTTCCCAGAAATTTGCTTTTCTTGTCTATATTCATCCTCTTTAAAGCCTGCAAAATTTGCTTTTCTTGTCTATATCCATCCTCTTTAAAGCCTGCAATGATAACATTGTGTCAAATAATTAACTAAGTATTGGATTTCCTTCTCTAAATGTGTAGGACCCAAGCTTCTTCCTCTGTATGAACACATGGAGCCATGTGCAAATTCATCTTATGTATTTGAGTCAGAGTCCACGCTTATCGAGACCAAGGCCAGTGGAGTCAGAGTCCGCGCCTCAATTTGCAAGGGAGACGCTTCACCGACGGACTAGAGTTGCTTGTTGACTCGGCTACACTTCAACATGAGACAGGTCAAAAATACTTACTTGCTCCAGTTGTGTGTCTCGTGTATCTCGATACGGATTTTTTACCTTGTATGGTTTCTCAATCGGATGCTCTGTTCTGGTCTCTTTACATGCATTAAGTAGCATCAGGGAAACTACCAGTTTAGTTTGTAGTCAATCTACATAGCGATTCTTAGTGTAACCAGTGCAGGTAGGATAGATGAGCATGGCAGGATACTAGTTGGAATGCTCCTCATAAACCGGTGCAGGTAGGATAGATGAGCACGATGAATTTATTTCTCAACTTTGATGTTAAACCTCTACCTTGGTGATGACAGATGCGTAGCGTCGAGTTCTACTTGGTTTGTAAAATATTTAGCAGCATGGTACCCTTTCCGTCGGATATTTTTGAACCCTTGAAGAATTATGCAGCTGTATGCTAACATTACACAGTGCTGATAAAAAGTTTAAGAAAGTACATAAAAGTGTGATCCATTCTTTCTGCTTTACACCTGTATATACAACTCTCTGTGTCTTATGATTTTGAGCTCTAATGTTAAATGAAGTAGCTTATTTTCTTCTGAACCTGTAGACTTTCCAATGTTCATTGTTTTCAGAAAGTATTGGAATTCTTTAGTGCCAAATAGATATTGTTTCTTACGTATGAAAACATGCCATGCAACTTCATCTTACGTAGTCGAGTCAGAGCTAATAAATAGACCTGCAACAGGGGGAGGCAACGATGGCGATGTAGTTACTGCTAGATAGATGATGGTTGTATGTTTTGTCGAATAATTAACTAAGTATTGCATCTTCTACTCTAATTGTCTAGGACCCAAGCTTGTTTCTCTCTGTGAAAAAGATGGAGCCATGTGGTTTCATCTCACGGAGTTGAGTCATACTCCGGGGTAATCGAGAACAAGGCCAGAGGAGCCGTCGGCGATGAGCATCCCGTGCAGATGGTGGCGCTCTGAACCGGCGCACAGAGCAGGAGCGGCAGCAGTGACGCAGCTGCTTGTGCCCTGCCCAGGCTGCTGTCGCGCCCCGTGTCCACTTCTCCAATATGCTATATATCGGTGTCCACCTGGAAATGGTGGCCGTAGCTGGAGGCTGCAGATGCACTGCGCCTCCGTCCGCAAGGGAGACGCTTCGCTGACGGACTAGAGCTACTCGTTGACTCGGCCACACTTCAGCACGCGACAGGTAAAATATTGTTACTTGCTCCAATCTTGTGTGTTTGTGTGTATCTAGATACGGATTTTTTTACCTTATATGGTTTCTCAATTCGATGCTCTGTATGGGCTCTCTACATGCATTAAGTGGCATCAGTGAAACTACCAGTTTAGTTTATAGTCAATCTGCATATATAGCAATTCTTAGTGTAACCAGTGCATATATAGATGAGTTGGAATGCTCCTCATAAACCGGCGCAGATAGGATAGATGAGCACGTTCAATTTATTTTTTCAACTCTCATGTTGAACCTACCTTAGTGGTGACAGATGCATAGCGTCGAGTTCTACTTCGTTTGTATAATACTTACCAGCATGGTACCCTTTCTGTGGGATATTTTTGAATCCTGGAAGAGTTATGCAGCTGTATGTTAACATAACACAGCGATGATAAAAAATGTAAGAAAGTACAAAGTAGTTAAAAGACGATCCATTCTTTTTGTTTACACTTGTATATTTATGCCTGAGTACTGTAAAATGAAAAGGCTTCTTCTCTTATAAACCTGTAGACTTTGTCAATGTTCAATGTTTTAGAAAGTATTGGAATTATTTAACTGCCACAGAGATATTGCTTAGGTATGAAAACATTCCATGCGACTTCATCTTATGTAGTCGAGTCAGAGCTAATAAATAGGCCCACCACAGGGGAGGCAGCGACGGTGGCACTTTGCGAACGGCGGGACCTCGACGTGGCGCAGGCCGCATGAATGGCCCCTGCCGTTGCCGTTTTAACTGACCACGTCCCCGAGTTGGAGGATGTTGCAGCTGGAGGCTGCAGGCGCACGTCACCTCCGTCCACAAGGGAGAAGCTTACAACTCGTTCAGAAGGGCAATTGATAGGTGATAAAAAATTACTTTCTTTGTTTCTCCAATCGTATGCATTGTCCACATTTGGAATTTCCCCTGTATGGTTCCTCAACTTGATGATATGTATTGCTTCTCTACATGCGTCAAGTGGCATGGAGATCACAGAAACAGTTTCGTTTTTAGTGAATCTGCATAGCATTTGTTAGTGTAACCAGTGACATCACATATCTGTAACACAAATAATTTGGGGGTGCCCATTCAAACGTTCTTAAGTCAAAATAACTCTTCTGATAAAAAAATTATGAAAGTACTTGAAGTTGTGTGATCCATTCTTTTTGGTTTACACATCTATATACGATTCTGTGTGTCCATGATTTTGAGATCTAAAGTAAAATGAAGTAGATTATTTTCTTCTAAAGCTGTAGATTTTTACCAATGTTTATTGTCTTCAGAAAGTATTGGAATTCTTTAGCTGCTACATAGATATTTGCTTCTTCCCTATGAATACACGCATGCATGCAACTTCATATTACTTATTTGAGTCAGAGCTAATAAATAGGCCCGCCATAGGGAAGGCGGAGACAGCGAGTAGGCCATGGAGACGATGGCGCTTGGTGATGGCGGGATCACGGCGTGGCACAGGAATGGCAGCAGGCACGCACGGTGGAGGAGGTTCGGCTCGTGCCATGCCCATGCCGGTGCTGCGCCGCTGTCTTAACCGACCACATTCCCGAGTTGGAAAATTTCGTAGCTGGAGGTTGCAGGCGCACAACTCCTCCGTCCACAAGGGAGAAGCCTACATCTCGTTCCCAAGGGCACTCGGTAGGTGAAAAATTCTTACTTGCTTTGTTTCTCCAATCATACGCGTTGTCCAGATTTTGAATTTTCCCCTCTATGGTCCTCAACTTGATGCTATGTATTGTTTCTTTACATGCGGCAAGTGGCATGGGAGATCACGAAACTACCAGTTTTGTTTTTAGTCAATCTACATAACATTTGTTAGTGCAACCAGTGGCATCACATAATGTACAACACATTTTAGATAATCACATCTCTTAAGACATCGGTGCAGGTAGGATTATATTAGCAAGGTGAATTCTTATGTTGAGCTTTGATGCTGAAACTCGGTGATTATAGATGCGTTGCACTGAGTACTACTACCAATTGTGTGATATTTAGTAACGTGGTACCATTTCTGTGAGATATTTTCTAATCCCAGAAGACAGTATATGGTGGAGATCGGAAATGTACTTGTGCAATTCATCATTTTTGGTTTACACTTGTGTGTTCATGTCTAGATATTGTCTGATTATATGTGTCCTGGATTTTTTTGGTAATTCCTCCAGAGGAATATGAATGGTAATTTGCTTGTGTCGTTGTGTTCTTATGAAGTCATATTGAGCCCAGGAAGAAATTCAAGGAGAAAAATGTATCTCTTTTTTGCGTGTAGTTGGATTCGAGAATGAAAACTCCCAGTTTATTACTCAAGTCTTGCTTAACTACTAGCTAGTTTGTGACATGCTGCTATGTCTGTCCCATCCCTGTATTGTTCAACTTGTCATGCCAGTACTGTGTTTTTCATTCTTCGATGTAACGCTCTCAGTTGAGGTGTGGTGCACGTCAGATATAAGCGTGAAATGCCATAAAATTGTGCTACACCTGGCGCACTTTGCCATGCAAGTCAAGAACCTTTGGCAAACAACAATAGTTTTAGGAAGTTATGAAGTCATTCTTTTATGAGTCATTAAGCAAATATTTATAAAGATTTCATTAGAAAAGTTCTATTAAATTAGTTCTTGATCCCTTCCTAATGCATGCTCAAAAATTGGATGCCATCTTCCAATTTTGAAGAAGTTTTTTCAACTCTTTAGTATCATTGTATGTTGTTCACTTCTACTGTTGAATACTATTGGTATCTAGAGTCCATGTCTTGCAGAAGTTCGTCCCCAGAGCCCACTATGGCGACCGTGAAGGTTGTTCAGGAGCTTGTCGACATTGACATTTAGAGGTCATTTTTTTTCTTTGGAGGTCGTGGCCGTTTGTGTGTGTTGTTCTGGCCAAGCATTATACTTTACTGAACTCTTTCGACAAAAAATAACCCATTGATGCTAATATGCATAAATTTCCTTAACTTTGCTGGTAGAATAGTAGAAAATGCATATGCACTACTAGTTGCAGTTTTCACTCTGTTTAACTGTGAACCCCATGCCTTCGTTTGTAGACTTGCATGGTCATGCCGGATCTAAAGGCTGGTTGTGGCGTCCACGTCGTGAAAGAGGCAGGACATTACTGGAACTTGGTGAATATAGAGATAGTCATGTCCATAGAAAAAAAAATATATGCAGGACATTACTGGAACTTGGTGAATATATCTACTCCAAAGGAATATGAATGGTAATCTGCGTGTGTTGTTGTGTACTTCTGAAGTCATATTGAGCTCAAGAAGTTAAAGGAAATATATCTCTTGTTTATGTTTAGTTGGATTCGAGAACGAAAACTCCCTCTTTATTACTCAAGTCTTGCTTAAGTACTAGATAGTTTGCGACATGCTTCTATAATAAGTTCAACTTGACATACCAGTACTATTTTTTTTTCATTCTTCGATGTAATGCTCCCAGTTGAGATGTTGCGCGCTGCAGATTAATAATAAGTTAATTGTCGCAACACACCACTACACCCGGCACACTTTGGCAGCCCCTTCTCGTTGTTTTATTTCTTCAACTGATGTGGGCAGTTGGTATGGTACTAGCTAGTTAGATGAAGGTCGTCTCGAGTGCTGGAGTGGCTTTTGGCCTGGATCATCTATCTAGCATAGATTGAATTAAGAAAGTCTTGGTCATGATAAAACCTGAGAAGCACCAAAATGCTAGAGAAACCTGCAGCGACGTGTTGAACCTTTGCTGATGCTAAGCTGGGGTTCTTGTTTAAGAGAGTACTAATTGTAGCAGCTCAAGTGCAGGTTGTGTAGTTATTCCTTTCATTTTAAAGTCTGGTATATGATCAGGTGAGCTTGTAGTGCATGCAGATTCTGAGGCTGAATTACTTATCATACACTATATATATGTATATGGACGATATGGAGATGCTGGTGTTGTTTTCCAGTGGAACGGTCCATTTTCATCGATCTGGTTCTGTGTCTACCAAGGAAAACAAATACTTTGTTCACTAGCTACTTACATGTGTTGTTTTTTCTGTTGGATTTCTAAATACTTACTCATGTCTTGCTAAAAATAATAATTACTACTGGTACTGCCATTAGGTATTTAATCATGCAGCTCGTAGTTGATGGTCTGGTGGAGGATGGATACAAATAAAAGACGCATGTGGACTAACTAATTTTCCTAATAATAGGATGATTGTAGTAGCAATCCCAAAAATAAAAGGCACATTGTCCGTGGGTCTCAAGAAACATGGCACGATAACTGAACGGGCGTCATGGACCCCGAATTAACTACGGGCCGTAATTAATTATTCCGATGGATAGACCGAATCAGAAAACAACACATATGTGGTTGTCAAAAAAAAAAAAAAAAAAAAGAAAAGAAAACAACACATGCCTCTGGAGTATGCCCCCGTTTAAATTCAATTTAAGAAAGAGAAACGCGAGATCCTAGCAATTACTACCTCGTATCAGGGCGCCAGCCATAATAGTAGGCTTGGATTTCAAGGTGGCACACGCCCCACGTCACACCGATCCAAGCCATTAGGCATCTTGGCCGTCCATTCGGTGCTACAGACTAGGAATATGGGCCGTCGCTTTAGTGATCTAGTAGACATGCTCCCAATCTCATCTTCTTCTTCCCCCGCACGCCTCCACTCTAACCCATTGATAGCTTTCTATAAATCCTAGACCATGGTCACCAAACCCGCGTGCGGTTGCGCGTGTGACTTGACGCGACTTGAGCGAATTGGCGATGCGGTAGGCGTAGAGCGAGCTAGGCGAGGGACAAAGTGCTTGCTCCGAGATGATTCGGTTTCCGGATTCAGGGCGGTAGGCGTCGAGCGAGGACAGGGAGGGCAGGCTTTACTGAAACCAAGTAGGGCAGTGCTCTGTGCAGTTCCTTGGCGGCGAGCGTGATCCAGCTGGTTGTTGCTCCGCTCACCGGGCGTTGATCGGTTGGAATTTAGTGGACGGATTTGCTCTTGTAGATAATTCTTGTATAATCTCTTGTTCCGATTGATTCTTGTATGATGGATGCGTTCTTCCTACTGATTGAGTGGATGGATTTGTTCTCCGGATTGATTTTAGTGGAGAGAAAAGAGGAGTTGGGTAGCGACGAGGTGAGTGAGATTTGTTTTTTGAGATGGGTGCGTGCGTGCAGTTTGCCTGGAAAGAAGAAAAAAAAAAGAAACAGATTGCATCCGTACGTAGAATCAAGGCGTTGGCAAGAAAAAAAAAAAAACTGGTTGACTGTTAGATGCATGGGCTGCTATTGGGCTTGTTGGATGAGCTCGTGCCAGTCTATTCTCTTTCAAACTTGTGTTGTTGTTTAGCTCGAAAAAAAAAACTCGATCGTGTTGTTGTGTACGTATTCAGGAAGGTAGTGACACCGTGTTGAACGAACGTACATGGAGCGGGAATCTCGTCGGCCTTGTCAAAGGTTGCCTTCTAGTTTTCGGATCATTCCAAAGCTGCACGTAGGGCGCCTCAATCCGCAAGGCGAACGTATAATAAATCCGCGCATCCCCTTGCACTTGTACACGCTAGAAACACAATCCGCACTTGGATCGACCAGCGTTTAGTTTACCCGCACTTGGACGGTCTCTGTCTGCAGGCCCACCTTCTCGGAGACGTGCTGCTCGGCTTGCGAGGGCCAGCGCGACCCATGGGGCAGCGGTCTCACCTACGCACGACGTACGCAAACAGAGATCGATCACCTCCCTTGCGTTTCACGTACGTATCCGCCTGCCCATTCCCCCCGTCTACCGATCGCCTACGCAAGCAGATCTAGGACGATCTCGATCTCGGCTAGCTCCCCGGCTCGCCGCTGTCCAGATCGTCTTCAGCCTCCACCTCATCTCCGCCCAGGTCGACCTCAGCCTCCAGTTCGTGGCCGACTGCCTTCCGGCCGGGAAACATATCGTTCCATCATCTTCCGATGCTGCACGAGAAGCCCGTCAAGTATGGTCTACTGGTTGACGATGTAGATGAAACCAACATGGCGTGGACGGGGGAGAAGAGGCGCCGCAAGCACTCCCCCCAATCGTCATCTTCCGATGCTCCCACTGCCGCCACTGCCCAGGAACCGATTTCTCAAGCGCTTTTCGGGGCCGGCGAGGCTGCCAGCGATCACCAGGGCCCGATTCCAGACATGGCCATCGTCCAAGAGCAAGATCACGCGCTGCTTCCGAGAGCGGAATCGGGAGAAGAAGAAGAAGAGGAAACCCAGGAGCTTTTCGGGCCGCATGTAATCCTCAGCGAGGAAGATCAGGCCAATTATGTTCAAAAATTGGCTCCCGATCTTTCTCTTCTTGACAGCATGACGCCTTCGATGAGTTGGACGGACAAGTTCGAGGTACTAGCGCGCCATGCACACTATCGTGTCGCTTATTACAAGGTACTTACTGTGTCAACCAGTTGCACTCTCTTAATTTTAGTCAATCTATGCGGCAAAGATTGCATATGTGTGCCATATCAGCTAATTCAGTCCTTTGGTTTGGCATGTGTGAACAATTTTGGCTTGTGCTTTTATCGTCTATGTGTAGATTGTGGAGCCGGAGTCTGGACGCAAGCTTAAGGATCCGTATGAATACTCAGTGGCTGAACTTCGCGAGCAGGGGTATTTTAAATATTTAGAGGAGGATGGAGGTTTTGAGTGGTTCTTCCATACTGACGATATCTGGAACCCTGATCTGGATGACTATCAAAGGATTGCCCTTAGAACCATGGTAAGTGGACTGTCTATATCTATACTTGAGTCTTTGTGCAGAGACTATCAAAGGTTTGCCGTTAAAACTTTGGTTATTATTGATCATGGGTGGTATTCAGAAATGGTTAAACACACACTAGTAAAAGTTTAAAACCGGTAATCAACGAGGTAGCTCGTTTTGCTTCATTGATTCCAACCATAGCTGCAATGTTAGTACAGAAAATTGAGCCACAGCTTTGACGGGATGCGTTTAAACTGTTATTGAACAGTCTACTTTTAATACATCTTGTAGATGATGATTGTTTGACTTGCAATATTCTCTTCTGTGCTTTATGAGAACATGGGTTTTGTATCTATTGCACCATTATTGTTACTTTGTGTCTGCTGATGCATTGGAGTGCTTGCTGGGTTTTATTTGAAAAGTTTTGCCATTTTTTTGCGTTTATTGTAGCTTTTGATAAGTCTAGCTGGCGCATTTGCTTAGTAACCCCTTAAAATCGGTTGGTTATTTAGCCATTTCATATTTGAACTTAACTTGTGGAAATGCTAGGAAGTGTATCCCACATTCCCACTTGGTTCTTGCCTTCTTGGACCTCCTTCCTTTGTTTTAAGGCTGAGGTTCAGCATTAGAAGATGAAAATATCATGTTTTTATGACTGCAGGGAGCAGTCCAAGCTATGGTATCTTAAATGTTTTCGCAAACATTGCTATTTCGAAACTTATTCTCCGTTACGTGATGATATTACTTCATGATGGTAATTCTTTAGCTGCTGAAACTAGTTGATATTTCAATTGCTTCTGAATTTTTCATGTCGATCTCTTACAGTGGATTGACTTATTAAAGGCAATTTAATTTTATGGTACCATTTCTAGCATGTCTGATCTTACTACAACGAAAAAAATGTGAATCTTTAGCCAGTTACTTTAATAGACAGAAACACGCCGTCTCACTTCACTGTAGCCATTAAGTATGTCCAGTAATGTGCTTTGAAAAAGTAATATTATGTGTTTATCTTATTGTATTGTCCTTTCTAATTCTGTGCGTAGCTATGAACCGTAATTATTGTTGAATGGACACATGACATTCCTGAGGCACATCGCTGCTGTTTTATATAAATCCAAATTAAAGTGATAGTTATTTGCAGCTTGAAGACCAGATCACCTTGAATAGATATTGCTTATCTGTTCCCCCAATGGTAGATTGTACCTATTAGAAAACAATTTGAAACAATAATGCTATGCGTTTATATCCTATTTTATTGTCCTTTTTATTATGTGTGTAGCTGTGAACCGTAATTATTGTTGAATGGACACATGATATTCCTGGTGCACATCACTGCTATTTATATAAATCGAAATTAAGGTGACAGTTATTTGCGGCTTGAAGACCAGATCACCTCGAATAGATATCACTTATCTGTTCTCCAAATGCCAGATTGTACATATTAGAAAACAATTTGGGTAGTGTTCAGTTAATAATTGAGACCAGATTTTATTTGAAACCTGCAAATAGATATTGCTTATATGTTCTCTGAATGCCAGATTGTACATATTAGAAAACAATTTAGTTAGTGTTCAGTTATTAATAAAATGTGGCTTAGCTTTCAGGTAGTTTTCCATGCATCTCCGTAGTCTCCTATATGCATTTTCAGATTCCCTCTAATTCTTGTCCTTTTTGTAGCTGCCTGATAGCATTAAACCAGAGTACCGCGATGTCGACGAGTACCATAATTGTCATAATACATATGAAATGGATAGTGTTTATGTCAAGTTTTATGGAAAAATATCAAAGAAATTAAAGGTATACATCATGTAATGAAGCTATTGGAATTTAAAATATTACTAGTGGCTGTATTATTTTAACACTGATACACTTCTATCTTGTAACAGTGGATTGAAGATTATTTATATCTGGATGAAAGGACTGCGGCGGTAAGTTTGCCCTACAGAAAATCATGAATAATAGGTGTATGGTGAAGCACCAGATTATTAACTTCCTTGCACTTCAGTGGAAAGACATGGAAACTAGAGGATGGAGGCAAGCATTGAGGATTGCAACAAACTTACCCCATATGACTCGTCATTTAGCTGCTTTGGCATATAATGTAAGATATCCTCTCATCTGCTCAATTAGGTGTTCGTCACTGGTGTTACTCACAATCTGCGTCCATTTGATTCAGGAGTACATTTCTGAGCTGCGTAAGGATGCGGCCCTCAAGGACTTAGATCTTGTCTATTTTGAGATCTGGAGACATGTCGTTAAGGATAATGTCAGCATCTTGCTGCATCAAACATTTTGTGTACTAAACCACTACAGACTTGTGTTTGTGCATAGTTTTTACTGTTTCACACGTATTTCAGCTAAATTACATCGATGCTGTGAAGTCAGTACATGCAGCGGAAAAGTTCAGTATGCACAAATCTACAATGGAGGATGAACTGGCAGGGGCTCCTGTCTTTTGGACAATGAAACAAAGGGCAAGTTGCTCTCTTAATTAATTCGGAGCTGTTTTGCAAGTTTATAGCCATTTCCTGCGAGTTTATATTTATGGTGTCTAACATATAGCGTATTTACTTTCTAGATTTATGGCATTATTCACAAGGGTGAGATTGCTGCGAACGTAAGTAGGATACTGTCTGTTTGACATCATAATGCACATGTAACTTGAATACGTTGGTTACTTGGTTTCCCCTTTTTTGTGTGATTTTAGACTGAAGATAATGAAGCTCGGGATTTGTTCCGGAAGGGAGTTGCTCAGCTTAAAACAAAGAACATGGTGAA
Organism: Alopecurus myosuroides; assembly: GCA_028641055.1. Taxonomy (NCBI): domain Eukaryota; kingdom Viridiplantae; phylum Streptophyta; class Magnoliopsida; order Poales; family Poaceae; genus Alopecurus; species Alopecurus myosuroides. The sequence goes on from CM054058.1 coordinate 125,817,871, forward strand.
GTATGCTGAGAAAAAGATGGAGATCGCGGAGCGGTTGAATTTGCACAAGACGTAAATCTCCAGTATGTTAACTATATAAACATTGACCAAGCTAGGGTGCTGTACCAAGATTGAATAAACATAAGTATGTATTTATAATCCGCCAGGACAGATTGAGGTTCCATGATCGGGAGGGAAACAGAGCACAAGAGCTTCACCTAATGCATATTTGTTTGCATACATGTCAACCATCGCGCTGGCAAGCAAGAAATATGTTGGAGTCCAACCTGGCCTTCACAAGAAAGAAATATGTCGGAGTCCAACCCAGCCTTCGCAAGCAAGAAACATGTCAGAGTCCAGCCCAGCCTTCACCACACATTGCATTTACATCAAGGGCACGCCCAGACCATCGTGCGACATGTCCGTGATGGCAGAGGTGGACACGTGCGTCCGAAGCTGAGGAAGATAGAGTTGGAGGATAGGGCTGCAGTGCTACGCAACATTTCTAAGAGCGTGGGTCACCAGGGCATTGCGGCATGGCGTTGGTGCGCGGAGTGGCAGCAAGGCTTCCGCAGCCCCTCTAGTGCCGCCGTTTCGCACCCCTCCCAGACTTGGGCTTGGCGCAGTCTCGCTCCATGTAGCTGGAGAGCTAGCAACGGCGGCACTAGAGGGGCTGCGGAAGTCGGCGATGCGGAGGGATTGGAGGGGATGGACAAGCACCAGCGGCAAAGGTTCTTGCAGAGCCGTAGACCGCCTTCAACGGTTTCGGTGGCTGAACTGCCATGTCATGTCTATCCTCTTCGTAGGCAATGTCCGGAGTCGATCTGTGCTTCAGCTTCTCTTCCATTGCAGTCTTCTGGATGTCAAATCTTGTTGGTCCGACAGGTGTCCTGAACCCAGCCACCCTAATAAAGCAAATGGCCTCCATTCTCACCCTCGGCACCTTGAAAACTTGGAGCGAGTGCAATGCCAGGTTCACCTCCATTATCGAGGAGGTTTGGGACTTTATTAATTTACACTAATTTAAATTCGACATAGACGTGATAAAATTACATGATGTTTCAATTCCTATCCAGCCACAAAATCACGTCGCTGGACATATAGCTTCAGGCGCGGCCTCACCAGCGGCATCAGAGCATTGACGACGATGCTCATGTCTGGCCGGAAGTCCACCTCGTACTGAAGACAAAGCGCCACGATTGCAGCCATCTGCTTGCAGAAGTGCGGAAATATACACGAAAGCAACAATTGTTATTCTTTTCATATACAGTAGTATTAGAATTACAACTTGTCGAAGAAGATCTACGAAGAAAATGTCGGGAATAGTTCTTTTTCTCTCGTGTAACCAAGAGGAGCACGGTTGGACAATTCCTTCGACCTTCTGCCTGCACCATCGGCGATGCTGAGAGGGACAATCCCGTGTCAGTTACCAGCGTCAACCACCCGGGGGCGAAATCCGCAAGTTCGGCAATTTCTAGGAAACTTATTGGACATGCTACATCCTAATAGCTAGAACGGCATCGATTGTGCGCTCCTGGCGCCGTTTTTTTGCTCGGCTTGATTTGGCTTGCAGTTGGAAGGTGTTGTTTTATTTTGAAACACAAGGTAAAATATTTGCCTGTTTTATTGATAAGAAAATAGTTGTCCAGTTAATTGCGGAAACAGGAAATTGAAGGTGTGGTGGTGCTGTAGGCGTGAGGAAGAATTTTGGAACGGCGACTCCAAGACCGCGTGGTGGCTGCGAGTGCAGCCGTCCATAGCCTGTTGGCGGCGTGGAGGTCATGCAGCCTCGTTTCTTCAGGCTGATAGGCCTAGGGAGTGGGATCTGCAGCAGCGTGTGGCGGGGAGGTGGTGGCAGCCGATGGTTGCTGCCATGTGGCAGCATAGTAGCCTGCAGCTGGTCAAGCGAGTGACGATCTAGTCATGATCTGCTCGTTGCAGTGGCACAAATATTTGGTGTTAGAGGCAGCAACCTCACTTTTTTTTACAACGGCGGGCTCCATGGTTCTGTGAACGGTGTGGAGGCTAGACCTCGAGATGGTGACAACCTCTCTTAGACCGACGACTATATGGGACACCGCCTCCACCTCTCGAGATGGTGATGACTCATCAAGTGCGACATGCGGCAACTCTAGCTAGCGGATCCGCCAAGTCTCGCGTGTTGCTGGTGGGTGCTACACGATGACTCAGGTGGAGGCACCAAATTATGCATGTCGCTGGTAGGTTCTATGTGGTGTCTCGTATCGATATGACAAGTCATGCCTGTTGCCGCTGGATCGAATCTGGTGCAACAGTGATGGGACGCAAGGCGGTATGAGACATCTATACTTTCCGATGTAGTCAAACAAGGGATGATGATAGAGGTGGCTTCAACGACAATATGCGTATCCAACGGAAACGCAAGAGCTACGATCAGGCTACGTTGATGCGTTTCTATGTTGTGTCCTTACTGAAAGTGGCTCAAATTTCGGAATGAATATCCTAATACCGATCTACGGTGGACTCAATCACCATCGGCGCACATGTGATATTTCCTTGTTGAAGGTTTAACCTACAACTTGTGTATGTTTTGTTCGTTTCTTTCTTTTACCGTAGGATTATTAATTGTCTGGTTGAATTTATGTAGCGAGGCACACAACCTCAGTTTATAATCCGGTTCTTTTTTTGCTGCTCGATTTTTTATATAAATATATATTGTTGTGTGCATCAATCAGTCTAGAGACCTGGGTTATCATTTTTTCGGGGAAATAAAAGTGGAGCGGTTGAGTGTGTTAATCTAAAGGCTTAGTTGAGACAACACATTGAAATAGGTTGTCTCGTCTTGCTGCTCGTATGTTTCCTGTCTAACTAGTCCAAGAAGAGCGTACAACCACACGAAGGCATATGTGGTAGGCTGCGAGCCATGTATAGAACTTACGGGTTCAGTCTCTGAAAATCTCGAGTGGGCTCCTGTTCGCCTTCCTCCCCGCTCCCCGCTCCTCGCTCCCCGTCGCCATCTCGGCGGCGGCGCCCCCACCTCCGCGCTAGCCATGGCCAACCCTGCGTTGCCTCTGTCCCTTCCCCCTCCTCCTTCGTCGCTGCCCGCTGGTTTTGTCCCCACGCGCTTGGATCTGCCGGGTTCTCCGGTCGGTGGCGTGGCTGTTTCGTTCCGCGACGTGCTCCTGTCCCCATCTCCGTCTGCCACGCCAGTGCACGCCGCGATGCAGGCCCCGAGCGAGATTTCGCGTCCGCGGCTGAAATCCGTCATCAATGTGCCTGTGGACATTGATGAGGGGTGGCAGATGGTGGGTGGCCGGCGTCGCCCACAGCCTCTCCGCGCCAGCTCCATTTATGGTGCCACCGAGTTCAAGGAGCTCCTTTTAAGGAAAGCGAGAGGCCGTTGTTTCCGGTGCCTGTGCTCTGATCATCGCATCGCGGCGTGTAGGAACCCTGCCAAGTGCTTGCTCTGTGGAGATCTGGGCCACAAAGCACGGTGGTGTTCCAACCCGAAGGTCCTTGCCAAGCTCGCCGCCAAGCCTCCGGCCCGCAAGGTAGCTGCTGCCCCGGGTCCTCCTCCACCCTGTCCGGCCGCGCTGGTGCGCTCTTCCTCGCCCTCCTTCACGACGATGGCGGCACCGGGCGGTAACCGCGCTGGTTTCGTCTCGGCTGTGGCCACCCGCACGGCGGCGATCGCTGACTCCGAGCGTGACCTCCTCCGTCACGCCGTCGTGGCAACAGTCGTGGGCGACTGCCCGCCTCTTCTGCTGGCGGCCGTTTCGTGGGGGTTTGCCACGGCGTTCGGGGTGGCGGAGGCGGACCTGCAGGTCTCCTGGCTGGCCAAGGGCGAGCTCTTCATCCGCTTCAACGACCATCGTGTCCGGGCGGCGGCGCTTTCCCTGCAGGGCCCGTTGGTGATCGGGCATGTCAAGTTCGCCATCGCGCCATGGACACGCTTCCGCAAGGCCACGGTTAACTTGCTGCAGTACAGGGCGCGGGTTTGTCTTGAGGGGGTGCCCAGGAGTGCTTGGAACCTGCCGGCGGTGGCGCCGCTGTTTGGTTCCGACATGATCCTCGACGAGGTCGACAACCGCTGCGATTCGGAAGAGGAGACTGCTTGCTTCAAGCTGTGGGTCTGGCTCGATGACATCAACAAGATAGCCACAAAGGGAGTCCTTCGCCTCGAGGAGCCGATTGAGGTTGATTCGCCTCTTCTTCACTTCCCCGAGCACGGCATCTTCGCCGACGTCCCTGTGCGCTCGGGGCCTGTGCGGCTGCTCCGACATGAGGTGCTGATCCACCTGGATCGGGTTCACGATTTCGCCCCCTCGCCTGGCTCTAGCCCTGACAGCCATGGCAGCTACCATAGCGATGTCAGTGGGCTGCCGTCCGAGGGCTCTTCCGGAGCCGCGGAAGTGGTCAAGTGGCACTACAGGTGGAACCTCTTCTACGAGGACGGCACCTTCCCGCCGGCGCCTCCGCGTGGTTCGGTACACTCCCGTCTGCGCTTCCCCGACAACGGCAGCGGGGGTAATGGAAGTGGCGGCGGTGGATTTGGAGGTGGCGCAGCTGGCCCTGCTGGTGGTGCTGGCCGGGCTGCTGGTGGTGCTCGCTGGGTTCAACGGCCGCGGCAAGGAGACGGCGGAAGGCGGCGGGATGGAGCTGGTGGGCAAGGTTCCACGTTGAGCGGTAGGCGGAGAGCTGGAACGGAAGGTGGGGCCAGCCAGGCCACACAGGTGTCAGATGGTGGCGTGCGCGCCTCTGTTGCTGTCGAGGAAGACAGGACCCTGTCTGCGTTGACGCTTGTTCGGGCAACCACTGCTTCTCAGTCCGAGGTTGGGCAGCACGCTGGTTGCCGTTTTCGTGAAAGTCAGCAGGAGGTCCCCCTGATTGATCAGGAGCAGCTGGTCCCTCTGGACAAAGAGCACCAGGGTCCTCTGTACTTGGTGGTGGATAAAGATGGCGTTCCCTCTGCAGATGCAGTGGTGGGGGTGGGCGCGTCCCTTATTGGACTGTTGGGGGAGGGTTTTGGGCTTTCTGCGACCGTACCCGATCCCCCTACACTTCCCTGTGAGCGCGCCGAAGGGCCCATTACTTCTGGCCCATTGGGAGATTCTGTGACTCCCATCGAGACTGGAACCGCTCAGATGGCGGATCTCATCGCCTTGCTCACCTCCCCAATCCAGCCACCGCTGCTCTCCGCCCCCGCTGCTTCCTCTACTCCGCGCCCCACTTCCACCGCTCCTGCTTGCCTTGCTCCGGCCGGGGCCCCGCCTCGCTCTAGTTCTAGGCTTGCGGCGAAGCCTTCTGCCGGACTCTCAGCTCTAGACAAGGTCAAGTTGGTCCTTCTGAAGAAGAATGGGATCGTGCCGGAGGGGGAGGATCAGACGGCGGCGGCGCTGAAGAAATACGGTGACCTCTACAAGAATCCGCTACAGCCGGCGGCCATCAAGGCGATCTCCTCCTTGATGGAGGCCTCCCTGCCCAAGCGCGGAATCGGGAGGGGGATGGTCGCGGCCGCGGCCGTAGTGCCTGCTTGATGGCCTGCAATGGTGGTGTTTTCCGGTGTGAGTCTCCTCAGGTTACGATGTTAGCACGTTTTTCGTTGTCTGTCGGTGTGTGTTTGTTGTTGTTGTCTGGCTGCTGTCTTTGCTTGGGCTCGTTTCCAGCGCAGTTTGCAGCTTTGTTGTGTCCGAGCTTTTCAGTGTCATGGATATTAGGCTTCTGAACTGGAATCCTAGGGGGCTTAACAACCCTGCAAGAAGAAGGTCCATTCAGCGTTTTGTATCTGATCATGGTTGTAATGTTGTGGTTCTTCAAGAAACAAAATTAGCTTCGACCACCGCGGCGCTGGTGGGTGAATCTCTTGGGGTGCGGTTTGCGAGCAATTTCATCGCCAAGGATGCAGAGGGTACAAAGGGAGGGATTCTAATTGCTTGCACAGAGGATTTTGCCATTGATCTGGTGCCGGTTGCCTCCGGAGATTTTTGCATTACTGGTTTGGTCACTGATCGCTCGAATAACGAGTGCTGGTCGCTCACGGCGGTGTATGGCCCGCAAGAGGATGCAGACAAGGTTCTCTTTCTTCAGGAAATGAGGAGGATTCAGCCGCTGGTGCTCTCTGAGTGGGTCATCCTTGGCGATTTCAATCTGATAAAGAGCGCGGCAGAGAAGAGCAACTCCAACCTCAACCTGCGAATGATGGGCAGATTTCGCAGTGTGATTGATGAGCTCGAGCTGAGAGAGATTCATCTGACAGGGCGCAAGTTCACTTGGTCTAATGAAAGGGCAAATACGGTGCACTCCAAGTTGGACCGTGTCCTGGTTACAAAGGAGTGGGAAATGAAGTTTTTACAGTATCATTTGTTGCCTGCATCCACTCATATCTCAGACCACTGCCCTATGATACTTAAGAAGATGGAGGTGAAGCATTTTAAAGGTTTCAGATTTGAAACCTGCTGGGCTAGTGTTGAGGGTTTCAAGGATGTTGTCGCTGCCGCGTGGTCCAAACCGGTGAGATCCACTGAGGCGGTGAGGAAGCTGCATATTAAGCTTTCCAGGACGGCCACTGCTCTGCGTTGCTGGTACAGAGAGCTTAAGAAGTACACGAGGCTGCAAGAAGATATTGCACAGGAGGTTATCTTTCAGTTGGATCTTGCACAGGAGGAACGGGAGCTTTCTGCTGACGAACGGCTACTCAGACAGTTTCTCAAAGCACGCCTCCTTGGGATTGCTGCGATTGATAGGTCGAGGTGGAAACAGAGGGCAAGGGTTAATTGGATAAGGGTTGGAGATGCTAACACACGGTTTTTTCATCTGCGAGCAAACGGGCGAAGACGTAAAAATCACATTCCATTCTTGTCAGATAACTCCGGTGGTAGCGTGTCTGATCATGCTGCTAAGGCAAGCATTCTCCATCAACATTTCAGTGGTTTGCTTGGGAGTACTTTTCAGAGACCTTTTAGTTTGAATTGGGACGCTCTTGGGATTCTGCCGACGGACCTGGGACATCTGGAGGTGCAGTTCTCATTGGAAGAACTGAAGAGGGCCGTGTTCTCAGTCCATTCAGAGAAGGCCCCAGGGCCTGACGGTTTTACTGGGCTTTTTTTCAAGGTGTGTTGGGATCTTGTCAGTTTGGACTTGCTGGATGCTGTTAATGAAGCTTTTTTGGCACAAGGAAGACATTGGGAGCTGCTTAACACCGCTGCTATTGCCCTGCTCCCTAAATCCCATGGTGCAGCTTCGGTTTCAGAGTTCAGACCTGTTAGCCTGATGCACAGCTTTGCTAAGCTGTTTGGGAAATTGATGGCAGCTAGATTGGCCCCGGAGTTAGGGAATTTGATCAGTACTAGCCAGAGTGCTTTTGTCAAGCAGAGGTCTATTCATGACAATTTTGTGTTTGTCCAAGGGGTTATCAGGGAGGCTTTTATTATGAAAAAGCCTTTGCTGTTTCTAAAGCTTGATTTCGCTAAGGCTTTCGATTCAGTGCATTGGGAGTATTTGATGGAGGCCCTAAAAGCGTTTGGTTTTGGTGATACATGGCGAAGGATCATCTTCCTTATGCTATCTACGTCTTCCTCCAAGATTCTGCTCAATGGGGTGCCTGGCATCTCCTTTCGTCATCGAAGAGGGCTGCGCCAGGGGGATCCTCTAGCACCAATGCTGTTCATCCTTGCCCTAGAGCCTCTGCAGCGTTTGTTTGCACTGGCGACTGAGAGTGGTCTGTTGTCACCCATCTCCAACAGAGCGCAAAGGATGAGAGCTAGCTTCTATGCAGATGACGCGGCTCTTTTCATCAACCCGGTGAGATCTGAGCTGGAGGTTGTGTATGGGCTGTTGGACTGTTTTGGGAAAACCTCTGGACTTCTTATTAATCACAGTAAATGCAAGGCTTTTCCTGTTAGGTGTGAGGACATCGATCATTTAGCTTTGCTTGAAGGTTTTGGTGGCAGCTGTGGTGCTTTTCCATGTGTCTATTTGGGATTGCCTCTTAGTCTGAAGAAGGTTCGCCGTGTTGACTGTCAGCCTTTCATTGATAAGGTGGCTGGAAAGCTAAAACCTTGGAAGGGGAAACTTATGTCAAGACAAGGGCGTTTAATTCTGGTTAACGCGGTGCTTTCTGCTGTTTTAACTTACTTCCTCTCGGTGTTCGACCCACCTAAATGGATGGTTAAAAAGATTGATAGGTTGCGAAGAAACTTTCTGTGGAGTGGAGAAGATCTTGCCTCTGGGGCGAAATGCTTGGTCAATTGGGGCGCTGTGTGCTCACCAAAGATTTATGGTGGATTGGGTGTGAAAGACCTTACTCTGTTTAGCAAGGCCTTAAGGCAGCGGTGGCTTTGGCTAGGTTGGAAGGAGGCAGACCGACCCTGGCATGGCTTGCCTATTCCAATTAAAAGAGCAGACTCGGTGTTGTTTCAGGCATGCACTCAAGTACAGATTGGCGATGGTTTGAAAACTAGTTTTTGGAAGGACTCTTGGCTTCAAGGCTCAGCTCCTTGCAATCTGTTCCCTGAGCTCTACAAGCTAGCTTACCGCAAGAATTTTTCTGTTAAGGAGGCTCTCACTGATGGGCGATGGATGAGGGGCTTGGCACGCATAGACTCACCGGGCCTGATTGATTCTTTCACTGTACTTTGGGAAACAGTACAATTGATCCAGCTGATTCCAGAGGAAGACTCCATCTCCTGGACGCTAAACCCGGGTGGCAACTTCACGGCTGCTTCTGCATACGCAGCATGTTTTTTCGGAAGAATTCAGAAACCTTTACTTGCGGCTGTTTGGCAACTGAAGATCGAGAATAAGATAAATTTTTTTCTGTGGCTGATTCTGCAGAACAGGCTCTGGACTGATGATCGACTACAGGCGCGTGGCTGGCCACATCAAGCACTTTGCGTTTTTTGTGACCAGACCATTCAAACAGCGAACCACCTGGCTTTAACCTGCCCCTATGCCAAGGAGACCTGGCAAGGCGTTGCTCCTTCGTTCGCCATTGCCGCTTCAATCAGCTTGCGATCGAATACCCTAGGAGGCTGGTGGAGAAAGATCTCAAGACTCAGGAAGAATAAGACTAGAAGCATTCAGGCTTCTGCCGCGGTGATCGTCGTTTGGCACCTGTGGAAAGAGAGGAATAGAAGAATTTTTGAGCACTGTAATCTTGCGGTTCCCAGCCTGGTAGCGCAGATTAAAGCGGACTTGGGGGTTTTGTCCCTTGCCTTTCGAGAGTAGTTAGTTTAGCTTCGCTGTCTCTTTTTTTCCTTTTTCTCTTCCTCTGACCTTGGTCATTGTACAGTTGTTCCCTCTATATAATGCATTGGGAGAGCTCCTCCCGTTTAACGTCAAAAAAAAGAACTTACGGGTTGATGATACAGTTATACAATAGGTGTTCCAGACTTTCTAAGGGTATATCCAGGTAGAAACAGTCCAATGTGGCCGCAGTTTTATAGTGCCAACGATCTTTGCATACCGATGATAATTTGTGTGAATTTGCATATCTCCAATTCCTATTCTCAACAAGTATCTTTTGAACTAAAACAATATTTATATTTTCCATTGATGAAGATCATATTAGTTTCTCGGCTATTATTGTTTCTATCATCTTTGATTATTTGTGTTCAGTTTACTTCTAACCTTAGTTAGATTGGTAATACTAACTACAGTCACATGACAGTTTTTTGTTTGTTTTGAAAAGGGGTGTTACTCCGTCCTATACCTGGCCATGGAAAACCCTGCCCGGTCGGTCCGACCTGACTCGGCCCAAAATTTCCGGACCTAGGCCCGACGGACTTACCCATAGGCCGGGGTTGGGCATAAGGGGCTTTGTATGTTGGTGTTTTAAGTAAGAGGCTTTCCACTGATGGGTCGGGCTTGGGTCTGGAAACTAGGCCTGAAAGACATGCATGGGTCTAGGTTTTTTTCTGCGGGGTTTTTTAGTCCCGGCCCGACGTACGGCTAGTTATACCTGACCTCTACATCGAAAAAATGCAGACAACCAGGATTTAGATATCTACGTGCGGAATTGCATATGTTTCTGCTAGCTATTGTAGAGCATTTAGAATGTAGACTGAAATCTCAAGAATATACCTTGGCGGCAGCCTTGGGAGGGTAATCTCCTTCAAGCCTCGGATCGACGCATTGATGCACCTTGGATTCGTCAAGTCTTGGTTTAGCCTGCGTATCGATGTGATTACAGTTTTGTTGTTGCATTTTCTGAAGAAATTATGCCCGGCAATGTGCATACGTACCCATGTCACGAGGTCTCGCTGGCCTGGACGTATTGGAGCATTAAATACCTTCTGTCCGGTTAAAAGTTCCAGCAAAACAACTCCAAAGCTGTAGACGTCGCTTTTTCTGCTCAATTTTCCGGCCAATGTACACCTATTAGAACCAAAGACTAGATAAGTAGGAGAGTTGATATGATTCTCCAAACTCTCTGGAAGAATCTAACAGCATGCATTAAGCATTTGGTTACGTATTTTGTTCCATACTCAGGCGCTTGATAACCAGAAACGGGATGATAATTATTCCAACACGTCTGGCCGTCCCCATTTCTAAAAAAAAAACGTATGGCCGTCCAAACGATCAAGAAAATTGTCTATGTAATCATAGGCCGGTCTGGAGACACCAACGCCGCCGATCTTGGTGACGTCGCCGTCAAAGAGTAGTATGTTGCTGGAATTGATGCAACCGTGGATAATGCAGGGTTGTGCCTTGTCGTGGAGGAACTCAAGTCCAGTTGCAGCGCTTAGGGCAATATCCACGCGTTCCTCCCATGATAGAACTGGTCCCCTTTCAGCTACAGTAACATTATTTTTACCTGTGATCATCATAAACGACAAGAATATCAGTTTTCTTTTGTGTGCTGATCATAAACCAAATCTTGGTCTCGCTCGAGCTCCTTATAGCACCTTATATAATGCAAAGCATGCCCCTCCTATTCCCATATATATGAGGTGACAATCTCGCATGGTAAGGGCCAATGACAGAAAATTTGGTCCCAACCATAGTTTTAAATAACGGGCTATGACATTTAAAAGGCGACCTGGTTGAAACGCTATAGCGATGCTAAATAGCCGCTACAACGTGCTATTTAAGGATTTTGGTACATTTAGCGTGCTAATGCACTTATCGTCGAACTGCAGAAAAAGCTATAGCAACGCTATAGCGCGCTATTTAAAACATTGGTCCCAGCAACGCCCCATCATCGTTTCAGGCCGTAAGAGCATCTCCACCGCGGTCCCCATAACCCCGCCCCACCCCTCCCCCACACGGGAGGTTCGGACATAAAATTCAGCCCCGACAGCAGACATGACCGCCGATAGGTGGGGATCTCATGCCATACACATGGGCCCAACGACGAGATATACACTATTGGGTGCCAATTTCTCCCCTCTCCTTCCACATTGCCGCCTGCCGGTCGCCAAAACCTCAAATTCATTGTTCCCCTCCCGTGCCTCCAATAGCTGCAAACCTCTCCTTCGGCGACACCTTACGCCTGCCCTCTCGCACTCCCTCTCAAGAAGGCGTCGGAGATGAAGCCAACAAAGGGAGGGAAGACGATGAAGCCGGAGCCGGAGGAGTTGGCTGGAGGGCAATCGAATGATCTCAACCATCGAACGAGTTAACGAGTGCAGACACCAGAGGGCAAGAGAGGCGCGGCACATTCCTCTTCCGAACGAGTTGACCAGCGCGGATTTCAGCCAAGGGATGACCACCGCACCCAGTCCTTCACGTTCCTCCTCGTCGTATTTTCCGAACTACTTCGATGACCCCTCCGCGCATACACGGACACAAATCCATTTTTTCTTCTCCCTGAAGGTGGGCGAGAACGACACTGTAATTAACCCCAATGTGGCTTTCTCGTTAGTTGCGCCCATCAACCAAGGCGGTGCGGGAGGTATCAAACTCAACACGGAGGCCGCCTACACCGAATCGTAGGCACTACGTCTGCCAAGACATATCTCGCATGATGGCGCCACGGGTTCCTAGTAACAATTCTTCAATGACGACACCAGTGAAATTACAGCAAGGCTTTCCATCGAGCCCTCTCTCCCGTCGTCGACCAAGACTAGATTAGTCTTAATTTGTTATTTATCTAAGTTTTATTTAAATTTCATTGTAATTTGTCAATGAAATTCGAGAGTTTTCTTAAATTTTTGTGTTTAAATTTCGAAAAGAAAATACTAGGTGAGGTGCCGCTCGGGAAGCAATCCCCATAGAGGCCGAAAAGTGTACGCCGGCGCCAATATTCATACAGTTTCTGGGTGCCGGATGCATTATCAGGGTCGCGAGATGTTCACATCTCCAAAGTAAGAGTTCACCCTGTGATTCTCAAAAATTAAAAATAAAAGAACGCACCCTGTGAAGGAGTGAAAATACTAACCGTGAAGAATATTGTGCAAGGACCCCCTGGATGTGTACTCGTAAGCAATAACACGGTTATCTCCTTCAACACAGTATCCAAGTAGCTGGACAATGTTATTATGCTTGAATCTTGAGACCACCGGAACCTGCAGCTGAAGGGTAGTCGTTAGAAGGCAAGCCTTACTGTACTGAAAATTTAAGTGATTTAACTGAAATGGCAAAAAAGGAAGGGCATGCGGCCATGACCTCCAAAATAATTTCTTTAGCAGGATAAAGCTTCTTGATTGTGGACTTATGCCCATCTTTCAGCACTCCGAAGAAAACTTCACCGAATGAGTCCTCTCCTATTAGAGCATTATGGCTAAAGTTTCTTGTTATTTCCTTCAGTTCATCCATGGAAATAGTGGGTACCACAGATTGCAGAGTGCTACCATTGTTGTTCACAGTAGCAGGTGTAATAGGAGTAGGCTCTGCCTTTCCGCTTCTAATCTGTCCAGAGTTGCTACCTGCATTAGGGGAACATCGTAATAGAATCTAATATGGGAAGCTGCCAAGAAACATTTGATTGTAGAAGAGTGCTACCATTGTTGTTCACAGTAGCAGGTGTAAGTGTAATAGGGGTAGGCTCTACCTTTCCGCTTCTAATCTGTCCAGAGTTGCTACCTGCATTAGGGGAACATCGTAATAGAATCTAATATGAGAAGCTGCCAAGAAACATTTGATTGTTAGTTGTGCTATTTAGCACAGTGGATATCCAACTACAAGTTGCTGAAGTGACAAATCTGAATGAAATTGTCTCTATGTGCTTGACCCTGTGGACTTGAACCACCGTAGAACACGTTTATGGAATACAAGGAATTTGTCCCAATATCTATATCTTACTTTTGGAAGTAAAATAGTGGCAATTTAAAGTTAATCATGTTCGTTTTTCACATACGAATGTGTTTTATAACGGTAGCGATATTTTAAGCAGAGTGCAGAATAAGCAATTTGCGCTCTGTCCAGAGTAGCACACTAGCATGCACTGTATCAGACCAAACCACTGAGGTCGTATGGGGTCCATAGTAAAATGCTACAAATATGTAGTAGAAAATAGGGAGTGACAAATTACCACAACAGAACAATTGCAAGTTCAATAGTAAAATGTTCTCAATACGTCATAAATACTGAGAGAAAAAAAACTACAAACCTCTATGATACAGCCACCAATCTCCTACTGTACTAGTAGAATCTCTTGTTGATCAATAGTAAAATATTCCGAACCAACAATTAATATTGAAACAAAACTACTGCTACCCAGGGTCAAGCTTAAATTTTCCAAGCTATATTGTGGATTCTGATAAAAAATTGCTAACATCTATTTATTGTGGTTGTGGTAGATTGGGCTGCAAGAGCATGAACCCGGTTCTGTCCTATGGTTTGGGGGCGGAATAACTTTCTGTGCTCACCACAAGAAAAGAGGAACTATTATATTTTCATGACATCTAGTGAGATAGACTTGCATTAACTGGAGGGGGAGGAACTACTCCCACCGTCCTGGTGTATAGCGCATAATAGCAAAAACATGCAATTCCATTTTTTACGCACATGTTTTATTAATTCTCTTCTAATTAGTGGGTGGTTAGCTCTCTTCACCCCTCTTCACCAATGCATGTAATGTTTAAACCCCCAATTAATATATACCTAGGGCCTAGAGATTCGCTATTTGTTCCCTATGCACGGAGGGAGTAGTATAATTTCCATGCCAATCAGAGAGCAACACAAATCGTTATTACCTGTAGAAGTTTTGCCCTTGCGCTGATGGAAAGCTTTTCTAACTGTCCGAAGTCTGTCAGCTACTTCAACCATTTTTGGACGCATTTTTTCCTCCATTTTCAAGCATTCAGCTGCTAGTTTTGCGATATCATCAAGCAATTTCATATTCTTTCTATCATTTGCAATTTCCTCGTCAAACATTTGTCTCACCTTTTTCCCTTTCCTCATGGCTTCGGCGAAACTTTGAGCTAGGATAATATTCCCATCCACAGCTTTCTTTCGCATGATGATTTCCAGTATAACAACTCCAAAACTGTATACATCACTCTTTGGAGTTAGGATCCCACTCTGACAGAACAAAGGGTCCATGTAACCTATGGAGCCAATGATAGATCTGGTATACTGATTCTCTTGAGCAGCAAGCAATCTTGCTATACCGAAATCCGATATCTTTGGCCGAAGATTTTCGTCCAGAAGTATATTAGCCGGTTTGATGTCACCGTGAAGAACAGGACTATACATTGAATGCATACATGATAATACTTCAGCAGACTCAATGACAATGTCCAAACGTTGGTCCAAAGGGAAGGGGACAGGACCATTAGTATTTCTGGAGTGAAGGATGTTTTCGAGGTTGCCATTGCACACAAATTCCATAACAATCATAAGAGCATTTTCCTCCGTGCAGCAACCTAACAGTCTGACAACATTCTTGTGATTTATCTGGGAATGCACTATCACTTCCTTGGAAAACTCTTCTTTCTTAGTTCCATTTTTGTATCTCTTTACTGCGACTGGACGGAGATCATCTAATTTACCTTTGTAAACCTTACCAAATGCCCCTTCTCCCAGCACGGTGTAATACCCATTCGTGATGTATTCTATTTCTTTTTGAGTGAAAGATCTTAGATTGTAGTTGTTATCCACTCTTTCGGGCGCCACGTTTCCATTAGCATGAATGAAATTTCTAACATTCCTTCCTTGGTAATCCATGTGCAAACTACAAACCAAGATCAAATTCGTACAACAGGGAGAGGTGTGACCTGCCGGCGTCAGAATGTAACTAATATCAATGTGCTTACTTGAAACTAATAGTGTATGTTTGATGAGGCTCCAACAAAAGATATCACAAAATTGTTTTAACTTTGAATGCAAGTATTTTCAGTTTACAAATAAGAATGTGAATTAGTGTCCATACAGAAAATGTCAATATCAAAGATGACCTATAATATGTATTTTGGATGCATATGCTTACAACTAGGACATAGCAGGAGCGCTCAGTTTGATGCAAGAACGGAAAAAGTTAGCATTACCAGAAAATATAGCATTTAGATCAATTCGTTGGCAGAGAAATAATATTCCCTTCTTGCTGAGATAGGGCCAACACGACACATATTGGGACTTGGGAGGCAGCGAATCATGAATTTACCTCACACATATGTGTTATTAACACCTACTTTCAGGGGCGGAGCCAGGATTGAACTACAGCAGGGTCCGACCAAGGTAAAATTCATATAAGGGGGGCCGGCCGCTAGCTAAGCCAATCTTCCCTTATTAGACCTTCTAATCATCTCTGAAACAGATCATTTTGCATGCTGCATGTTGGCATAGGGGGTCATATAATTAATTTCAACCAGCAAAATCTGAGGAGTAACCCCTTTCCTGACGTGCCTCCTCCCAAAAGTGGTCATTTGGCATTTGGCATCGGGTTTATTCTTGCCCGGGCGCAAAAACACGCGACTTTGTACGAGGAAGGCCGGGCAGGGAAAACGAGGCTGAAACTGAATAGCAGCTTTCAACTTAGAGTATCGGAACTCGAATTTGATATTTTTAATTTCCAAACGAGAACTAAGCACTTTTGAAAAACATCTGGCTCACTGCAATATGGCAAAGATAGGAAGCGACGATCGGCGCCAGCCGCCGGCGACGTACCTGGTGGCGGCTCATTGTGCGGGCGTACAACGCAACCTGGAGTTTAATAGAGTTTGCGGGTGCAGCACATGCCGCGAAACAAAATCCTTGAAATGATCCTGAAGCCAAACCCCTCGAAGCAATACTTACTATTCCAGACTCTTTAAGGCAAAATTCATTCTGAATATGCGCGAAATATTTCGTGCAGAACCATTGCGAAAATAGCGATGGATAACAAACATAGAGGTGATGATGATGAGTCGAGCTATCGGTACCTGTTCCTCAGTAGTAGGAGTGATTCGTAACGCCTGCTATCGAGCTAGCTTGCGGATCTGAGAAGTTCTTCAACAGCAGCAGCAACGCAAGTATGCCATAGCACTCATTTGTTTGCAGCGCAGGACGCGGCCGGCAATTTCAGAAGCATACAAAGGAAATCAATGGGAAGTAGCACAGTGGGAGTCATGACTTATTCAGCAGGCGACGATTCCAACTCCCGGTCGCCCTCACCTTACGCACACGCATACATCAGATTTTAATCTAAACTGCTGCAAATCTCGACCCTTAGATCGACTCTTCCTCATGCTCGCCGGTCATATATACAACGCGATAATCTCTCTTCTCGCGGGCACCGAGCATTGAAGTAAGAAAGCGTCGGATTTTTTATTCGTTGCGACATGAAAATTATGGGAGGCGATGGCCGGCGCCGGATCACTGGGCGGCGCGCGTACAATGCAGATTGGAAATAAATAGGGTTGCTTGTGCAGCACATGCGGTGTCTTCAGTTCTTCGGATCAAAATTCTGAGTGTTGTTAGAATAGGAATACGAGATGCGTTGGAAATAGATTAGGACTCCTAGATCAACTTGTAGTCCAAGTCTCTCTCCCCCTTTACCTCCTTTATATATCCCAATATGAGGGCCAAATCAATACAACAGAAAATTAGGGTTCAATACTTTCTACATGGTATCAGAGCGGTTAGCCTCACGACCTCGATCCTAGGACTTCCACCACTTCCGCGTCGCGCGCCGCCCCCGGGGAGATCAATCTCCTCGGGGGGCGCGGCATCCGGTCTAGATCAACGATCTGATCGGTTCTTTATATTAGATTAGACAAAAATTCGAAATTTAGTTCGGTAGATTAGATCCAGTTTAGCCAAATAAATCCTAACGTATCTCATTGCCCTCAAATTCCGTGCAAATGGGCGCAAAATCCAGTGCAAATCGGTGCAAAATCCAATCTCTGAAGCGACCTCAAATTGATCCACGCATCTGCGCCACCGACCGCACCAGCTGCCCGGGATAGAAATCGATCCATCAAGCCAGAAGCGCGTCTGCAAAAGCGAGCGGATCGGACTTCATCACGTCGTTCCGGGAGCCGCGGAAATCGCCGCAACGCCAGCATGCTCGACAGCAGCAGAGGCCTACGCGAGCGTACGTCACACCTGCCATCAAGGAACTCGAGCCGAACACAAAGACCGAGGGCCGTCGCGACGCGCCTCTTGTCTCACGTTCATCTACCAGCGGCAGCATCTGAAAATTGGACATGCACAACTCGCCAGGATGCATATGCATACAGCATACGTGCATGGCATGGACTCACGTGCAGCGTTTGACACGTGCATACCATGGAATCCAATCGGGACTGCTGCAGCATCTAAGCACCAGCCCAGGAGGCAACAGCTGAACGTCTACGCCTTCACCTACCCGTGTCACGGCGTGACAACGGGAGGCCTCGGAAGATCTATATATACTAGATCCCCGGGCGCGGCTTGCCGCGCGCCACCCGCCGTTGACAATGGTAGTCGATCGATAAAACGGTATGATAAGCATCATTAATGACACAATAGTTAAAGATTACTATACAAAGCATTGGCATTATAGTTTTAATGCAAAGGACAATGCTCTTACATACACAATGTTTACACCCTTCAGAATAGAGAATAAATAGATCCTTCATTACAACATGTACAAAATATGGCATATATAAGTATAGAAGGCACAGAAATATAGCATCCACATGACAATTTATCCGTAGAGATACTCCATAGAGCGGCCATAGCTGTCATATATGATCCCATCATCCAGGAAGCTCTTATATAATGTGAAGGTGAGGGCGAGCGACGTGAATAGCAACCTGGGAACTGATCGCCTTCACTTAAATCAGAGTCCATCATATAGATATTTTCCATGCTTTCTGCATCACATCCAACCAACTGTACACCCTTCTTTGGCAATCTGGTAGAGCTTGTCATTTGTGCTGGCAACACTATGAAATTGTCTCGGCACTTACTACTTAGTAATCTCCGTAATATTCTGATCCTTCTCCTTGATAAGTCTTCAAGACTTAATATTATTTTCAATAACTTGGTTGATGTGATAATCTGCGGTCTGTTTTTTTCTCATGATGTTGATCTCATACCTCTCCTTAATATTCTGGTCCTTCTCCTTGATAAGTCTTCAAGAATTCCTATTATTTTCAATAACATGGTTGATGTGATAATCTTCGGTCTATTTTTTCTCATGATGTTGATCATAGCTATAATCTGTCAGTCCAATATTTTCAATGTACTTGATAGATCTTCTTTGCTGCATCATTGTTTGAAACCTCCAAACTGTACATAGAATAGCCTTACATTGAGATGGTACCATAAGAAAAACCAAGACAGAGAGTTCACAGATAGAATGTGACCGAGGCCATCAGTTTTGCTTCTCTAGACATGTGAGTCTTCATGCCGGGCAGACATAGCATCTTCAACCACCATGTTTTGTTGGCTCCCAGAGGGCGTTTTGGCGGGCCTACCATAAATAGATAATGCAACTATTGTGGTCAGTGTCAATAATAATTAACATACACAACAATCATTCATAGAGTAAATAGAATGCTTGCATGCGAAAGATAATTTTCTTAAACATGAGTGAAATGAATGCAAACCAAAATAATGAGTGGCAGTAGTGGCACAAACTAATATTTTTCTTTTGCATGACATAGAAAGTATCTCCTCAGGTAGATTTTATTACTATTAACACAGAGGAGCCACCACCATTGTGATGAGCTAAGCTTAGACAAAGTGGCGGTAATATGAGACATGGGAATGAAAGAGAGAAAACTGAGAGAATGAGAAATACAACATGTCAATTGCATGTCAGAAAACCCAAACGATGACTGTTTTATGCATCCTCATCTCCTATTTGAAAAATATCTAGCCAACTCATCAAGTGTCTTAAACTGGTCACTAATTTTGTACACACAGATCAAGCAACATAATTTAAATTTGAGTGCTCGAAGATATGGTTTAAAACCAAACCTGAAATGTGATAAAACGACATACTAAAGAAATTTGAATGTAACTGTATTGCTCAAAGTATATGATTTGCATATATGGATTACAAATTGATAAAAAAATCTTACTAAAATTGCTGTGTGTACTCACACAAGGACAGAACAGAACCAGAATGTTTACCCGAATGCAAAAGTTATCTCCTAAAACCATATTCAGAGAAGGAACACCGAGCCGTAGCCAAACGTTCCTGATAAACCGAAAAAGAAATACTCCCTGTGAAATTACTTCAAGAAAGTGGTATTGTTAAGTGATAAGAACAAAGACTATGACTTAAATATAGAAAACCGAATAAGCAAAAATTTCCACTCGGCCACATTGCAAATTCAACATGAAACGACTTCCAGTTCTAGGTGGGGAATACATGAGTGGATTAAACAGATGTACCACAAATAGCTATTGTGACCTACGCCTGCATTTATATCTTTCATCAAGAGGTGTTGATTCAGATCAAAAGTATTATCACTAAGTTCATTGGTATGGCACCGTGTAACTCTGGAAAGATTACCCACTTCTTATCAGATGGCAGTGGTGCAGGACCAGTGCAATACTCCGAATCAACCAGCGTATCCTTTAGAACCTGAGAAAATAGTTTGTAAGCAAACAGATGCAACAAAGAACATACTGGTTACTGTAAGTTCAGACATATCGGTTTCGACAATCGAAACATGTGAAAGCAAAAACCCAGTAGCGGAAATCCATTTAGCATACCACAAACCCAGTAGCGGAAATCCATTTAGCATACCACAGGACGATCACTCTATGAGAAATAGTATATTACCTCGTTGGTTTCAGCAAGGTCTCCAGTTTTGTTTAGCACTCTGTCTCCTGGCTTAGCTGCCTAATTTTTATCCTTAATGTACTGGAATAAAGGCTTCCGCACTTTGATGTCGTCAAAAGCTGAAACAACGTGAAATCAGAAATTGTAGCAGCATGCACTAACTGATACCAATAAATACATCCCCTCATGTTACTACGAAATCTAGATACACCTATTTTTCAGAAAAACTGCATTCTATTGCATCCAAGAACCAAAAGACCGAGAACTATACGGCCAACAATATGAAGCATTATGAACATATATCCATCTCACCTGCACTCACTCAAAGAGTGAGTACGGAAGCGTTGATTTCAGCCTCGGCAAGGGAGAGAGATCAGTCCCCGGGAGATCCCAAAGAGAAACACAAAGTGCAAGCGAAATAATGGTAACATTGTCGCAAAGTGACATGGGTTATGTCTGCAAGACAAACATGAACATGAAGAGGAAGCATGTCAATAAATCTGGCTCTAAAAAGGATCTATACATGTAAAGAAATGTAACCGTGAACTTTCCCAATTGGTTATTTATTCTGTGAACAAAGTATGCTTCAAACAAACTTTGTTTCTAACAAAATACTGATATGACTATGAATACACACGCCAATCAAGACAACACCCCTTCTCCTAGAAGTAAGATCAGAATCGGAGATGATAAAATATATACTCTCTCTGGAACCTGAAGACACTAAAAAAACTAACACATACTAAATATTTCTAACCGCTAACAACAGATCATAACCACATCGTAGTCTGGATTGACCAAACAAACAAATATACAAATACGATATTATAGTATTTTAGAACTGTTTTTGAATTATACATTAACCATCCTTTAACTATTTTTTAATATCACCATAGAAGAAAATAACGCCAATATGCAATTGTTCTAAAGCTGAGTTCTTAATTCCATATAGAAAAATCTAATTTGTTCCCTTTATTTACAGTATTCCCTGCATGATGAGAGACATTGCTCTCCATTAGGAGAAAATTCAATATATATAGAAAAGGATATCGGAATGTAAGAGTACATGTAAAGTAAATGTACCATTCAAGATGAAAAATATAACGAAGAACAAAACATACTTAGCACATAGACGTAGCCCCATGTGGTAAAATTGTTCCCCATCCAATGCTGAAAACTGGAACAATTGGCTATAAGAGTCAGCTGTACATACTTTAGCAAACCAACAAAGGAAAACCTGTAGGTATGAGCACAGTAAGTGTTCCCTGTAGGTATGAGCATAGTAAGAGTGGACATATTCTACTCACCTTTCCTTGAAGCAAACTAAAGCAAAAGGACAGAAGATTCGTGGTCATCGTCCCATAGGACGGTAAAAGAGGGAATGCACTTACTGGAGCTTGAGGTTAATCCCCACGGATTCGAGGTGCCACCATTGCGACTGGCTTCTCCGTCCTCAGCATCCACTTTTACCGTGCTCATACCGATTGTACCAAAGCGAACTAAAGCAAAATATGACAGCTGCTTTTGAGCCCATTACACCACCACGGCTCCTATCACCTGAAACAAAGACCATGAACCACACAAATTGTATTATACTACTCATTATTTGAAAGCTATTTAAAAATTACACCGATTAAGAGGAAAAATGTTACATTTGCTTCATGATACCCATGTAGAGCAGAATGCCAAAAGCTGGTTTAGGCTTCACCTACAACAGTAGAGGAAACTGAATTGGTTTATTTGGTTGAGGTCGAATAAAATACCAATGCAAGAAACATCATAATGGTCTATTGAGCACCTCTTTTCATTCAAGAGTAACATTTGAAAATTCCGAAGGTTGAAAACTGAGATTCTAGAGGTAGTCGTTGCTTGTTTAGGGATATGTGTGCTACATCACAGCTTGCTTGTAGGCACCCTGCAATGATAAAAAGGGGGAATAAGAAACTTTGATTTTCAAAGTAAGTACCGAATTGTCATTGTGTTTACTTGATAATAATTTATATTATTACACTGGATCTTATAACTCAAGATATCGTCGTTGACTTGAGCTAAACTAAACGAAATGGCAAATGAGTAGACAACAAAATCTAAACATTAGATTGAGTAATTTCTCTGAAACATGGTTCAATTTTTACATGTATAAAAGAATCTGCACACACACAAAGACAATATTTCCTATGGATTAGAAACAGAGTGAAAGAGAGAGAGAAAGAGGGGAGTCTAGGCACCTGTGAGAGGGGGAAATGAGGCGAGGTCGAGCGGAGCAGAGGTGCCAGGTCAGCTGCGGCGGCGTCCTCAGCTTCTCCTGCGATGAAAACCATCAATCGGCGGCGGCTGTCGGAGCCTCCATCTCCATCCCTGTTCGGCCTCCAACCAACGCTGCTCCTCCTCGCTGGCAGATGGAGTATGGGCGCCCGATGCTGCACCACGCGAGAGGAGGCATGCGGGCCAAGATGGCGGCCATGGCTTCCACCTGCCCACAGCTCATCTTCTTTAGGCACGGCGGCCTACACAGCTCTGCACGACTGCACCACCACCACACCAGATCTCTCTCTCTCTCTCTGAGAAGGGATAGGCGGCTCGGAGAAGCGCACGAGGGGCGGCGGCTCCGCTCCTCACGCCGAGGGCAGAAAAGCCAGCTGCAGCGGTGACGCGATGGACGGACGAGCCCGGAGAGTATCTCGATGAAGGGGGAGAGGAGGGGAGGAAAAAACGCGCCAAACTGGGGCAGGGTCGCCGGGCCGGCTGGCGGCTAGGGTTTCCACCGCGAGGTTCCTTCGGTTTTATACCATACGGTGAAAAAACGAACGGTCCAGATCTGCTCTGTAAGTCCTCGATCCAACGGCCGAAATGGCCTAAGCTCTGAGGAAGCCCCTTGAGGTCTCAAGATTTACCTCTTTAGATGACTACATCGACATCTCGCGCACCTATCTGCACCGGTCCAGCGCCCTAGCCAGACTACCTGAGCCAAACCACTACATCGACCTGTATGACTACGCTCGGCTACGCGCCAAAATCTTCGTCGAGCACGTCCATAAGAAGCGACATCCACCACACGCCAGGTCGGTGTGAAATTTCGTCGTCTTCTCCGACACCATGGCATCTACGTCATCGCCGCGAGGGACGCCTCCAAGCGATGTACCAATTCATGTCTGCGGCCTCATCACCGACATCATGTCGCCAAGGTCTACATCACGTGGTCTTCATCGACAACCTCGTCAACACACCGCCGCTGCCGCTACAACTACGACGTCCACAAGACTGGACATGCGTCCTCTGACAGTACAACTGCAAGATGCCACGACAACGACGACGGCATCGACCGCGTCCGACGGCTAAGACTGCATCGACAACCCGGCATCACTACGGTGAAAGCCCCTACAACCGCGCACACGGTTCTAGCAAAACCATGTGTGCTAGGTGAGCTTCTCTCAGTCCTGGCAAAACTGGTGGACTCACTTATGATCAATGACCGCGTCCTCTGACATTTTCAAGACGCCCCCGCGACGGTACCTCTCAAGGTGCGAAACGTCGTAAAAAAACACAACTGCAGCACCGTCATACATATCGCGAAATTTTTTGCGCCTCCGTCATTGCGGCTACAACGACTACGACGAGTACTACATCGACCACTACCTCGACTACGGCTACATCACCATCAGCTACCTCGACATCGACATCACGGCTACGTCTACGGCAACACATCGGCAACAACTCCAGTCAGCAGCGCCCGTGTCGTCACTTGCGTCCACGCCACTCCCGCTGTGACTGCGGGAGGGAAGAGAGGAGAGATGATGATAACGGAGAGGAAGAGCGATGAATGCACAAAAGTTCAAATCCAGTCGCAAGCGTTCGCTTCACTCCCGCTACGACTGAGGGGGATGTTAGATACATATACGGATATGAGTAGGAAACGGCATCGACCTCGTCCGACGGCTAAGACTGCATCGACAACCCGGCATCACTATTGTGAAAGCCCCTACGACCGCGCGCACGGTTCTGGCAAAACCGTTGTGTGCTTGGTGAGTTTCTCCCAGTCCTGGCAAAACTGGTGGACTCACTTATGACTTATGACCGCGTCCTCTGACGCCCGCGGCGGTACCTCTGAAGGTGCGAAACGTCGTTAAAAAAAATTAATCTGCAGCACCATCATACACATCGCGCAATTTTTTGCGCCTCCGGTATTGCGGCTACAACAACTACGACGAGTACTACATCGACCACTACTACCTCGACTACCGCTATATCACGATCGGCTACCTCGACATCAACATCACGGGCTACGTCTACAGCAACACATCGGCAACAACTCCAGTCAACAGCGTCCGCGTCATCACTTGCGTCCACACCACTCCCGCTGTGACTGCGGGAGGGAAGAGAGGAGAGATGATGATGACGGAGAGGAGAAGCGATGGAAGTGCAAGACTTCAATTCCAGTCGCAAACGTCCGCTTCACTCCCGCTACGACTGAGGGGGGATGTTAGAATAGGAATACAAGATGCGTTGGAAATAGATTAGGAGTCCTAGATCAACTTGTAGTCCAAGTCTCTCTTCCCCTTGTACCTCCTTTATATACCCCATATGAGGGCCAAGCAATACACAACAGAAATATTAGGGATCCACAACTTTTCACAAGTGTAACCCTGGGTGTTTCAGGTGTTGTTGAGTCGGCTCAAACCTCCTTAGAGCATCTCCACCCATACCTCAAAGGCCCAATGAAGTTGGTATAAAAATTTCCCCCAAAGGCACCCCAAGTGTCTGGCGTCAAAATATGTCCTGCATATCCGAGCTGCCCTCCAAACTGGTGGCTTGATACGAGTGCGGGCAATATCCACGCACACTCATGGGTCTGGATGACCCACATGTCATCTGTTATTTTGTGGTGATCCAAATTCATATAAAGATAAAGAAAAGTTTGTACGAAGCGGAGCGAGGCCCGTCACCGGAGGCTTAGGGCCAAATTTTGATACGAGTTGTTACCGACTTTGAGTTGAATTCAGCGTTACCGACCTAGTTAGGCCAGGACCGCTTTTATATACCGCGTGTAAGCCGCCGCACGGGATAAGCTACACATTGTAAATCCCGGCGCGTTTGTTACCTCACCCGAAATAGTGAAGTATTGCTGGCTGCCGCCCGTGGTTTTTTCTCTTCCTTGTTCTAAGGGTTTTCCATATTAAAATATCGTATCCCTGTTGGTTCGATCTTGTTTAACTTCATCGTTGTTTTACTATTGCATGTAACATCATCCACTATTACGCGCGAGGAGAACAAGCCATCTATAGGGAGGATTTTATGTGCCTACGCGTGTGTTATCTTTATTTATTTATTTGGTCACACAAGATCTAGTGTGGACCACTCAAATGAGTTGCCTGTCCTAAAGCTATCCACTTGGCTAGGCACACTTCTCGGTCTTTTGTGTGTGTGTGTGTAATATGGTAAGAGAAGATCCACCGAGTGTATCTAGTGGCCTTCCCACTCTGAAGATATTCATTCAAAGGATTATCTATGATACCAGCTAAAAGATAAATTGCATAGCAAATCCACTTGTCCAGTTTGTTCAGGGGCGTCATGGGAGAAGTCTCCCTAAATAATCGGACACATGCCCGCCACCCAAAACAGATAGAATTGGAAGTATTGAACATATTTTTAAGGGGTGTCCACCACCCAAAACAGATAGAATTGGAAGTCCAAGAACCAACTAGGAATGGGATTAGTCATGATGTACCTGAGACATAAAGAAAACCCCAAAATTGATGGGATATGGGTGTAGTAATTTTGCCTTCGACGCTTCATGCGACCCCTCAATCAATAGTTTGTCGTTACATCTACCAAGTGAACGTGTAGGTAGTACATCATGACACGTCTACACTACCGAGTCTCCTTGACATGATATGTGGAGAAGTGTAGGAAAATGTGTTGCCATTATGGCATTGTTGTGACGAAATAACTCGTTACATCGCTGTTGCGACGTAAACGCGTCACAAGAACACGTTCTCGTGTACTCGTGGCGTTGAAGGAGATACTCCGCGACTCAAAACACATGAGGTTTGCTGAAAGCGCGATACGCAACACAATTAAACCATCTCTTTTGAAGGTCAAACGTGCCGCTTGCCCGGAAGGGACCCGTCAGATCTCGCGGCAATGATTGGCTACTCCTGGTGAATTCGCTCGCCCATAGAGGCTCGTGGCTTCGCATCTTGCCCGCATGATGACCCCCTTACGAAAGAAGTGGAGAGAAGGTACAAGGGTAAAGGGATAAACTGAGCACACAAATATGTGATAGATTGATATGTTTGATTGGTGTTATTCAACTGGCCATCATGTCTCACATATATATGAAGCAGCTCTTCTTCCCATACAAATATAGGACTTGTCTAGGTTTTCCTAACGAGAAAAGCACGTCAAATCACGTCCTAAGCCTCTAGGTATTTCTTAAACTGGACTCCGGCCAGGATTCACATCACCTTCGGCTCACCCGAGTGGGGAAATGATGGCTTGTCGGCTCTTCTCTTTGATATATGGCACACGATGTCGGCTTCCCATCTGCCCTCCTCGTCTGCTACGTTCTTAGGGATGTCGCCCTTCCCGAGATTTCCTTCCGCGGCGTCGTCTTGCGAGGTCGACAAGCCTTCTCGGACTATTATCTTTGTTCTCGGGGATGCCGCCTTCCCCGGATGTCGTATTTTGGAATAGAGCCTTCCGACTCAACACTAACGACCGAGACATGGTGGGAAGCTGAATCCTAGGACATATGTCGACAAATGGCGGGATGCCGGCTCTATATGGAAGTAAGCTAATGGATCACCATCTTTGAGACTGTGGCGCACTTGTACTTATCAACGAGTCATGGGATCATGAAGGCTCAACTGCCGACTGGGACATAGCGATGTGGCAGAATGCCAACGAAAGCATGAAGGCTTATCCTCCGACTGGGATGAGAGTATGTCAGCTTTTTCCAATTGGTATGTGGCGGTATGTTGGCCTCTAGCTACTTGGATATGGTTGATGTTGGATGTATGCCTAAAACATAATAATATTTGTACATTTGTTTCATAATTGTGATTCATATTGCTATCCTGTAAGTGACATGGCTCCTGAGTATGAACATGAGATTCAGAAGAAAACTCACGCTCACGTGTAGTGACATGAACAAGGATTAGAAATCCTAGTCTTGCCTTTTCAGACTAATTTTTTGTATGCTTGAGGACTTTACGTGTTTTCCTTGTCATGGGCTTAGTTTATGTCAGCATCAATGATTAGCATATTGTTGGAATGTAACAATATGGCTAGGTATATCCTGGTAGTTGATATACTAAGAGATTCCATTGTGATGTCTTTTGTCTTTAGTGACATATCGCAGGTTGTATTACAACATATCCTTTGACCATGAGGTCATCGGGGTTATATATTCTTGAGTTTTACTTTGGTACTTGATACGTTTCAAAAGTATAAATATTTTTTGATGCTCCATGCTTGTTTCTCCAATTACACTATGTTTTCTAGCATTTACTGGACTAGCATATTAATCCAGTACTTAATGCAGGTTTTTGTTTATTTTGTTTGTGTATTGCAGAAAAGGTCTAAAATTGAAGTGCTCACAAAAATCCTGAAAAATTACAGAAATTATAACTTCCCGGAAGACTCGCGGAGCCAGAAGGACTCCTGGAGGGGAGGCTCATAGGCACCCAGCAACCACCAGGCGCGTCCTAGA
The DNA here is from genome assembly GCA_028641055.1 of Alopecurus myosuroides. Classification (NCBI taxonomy): domain Eukaryota; kingdom Viridiplantae; phylum Streptophyta; class Magnoliopsida; order Poales; family Poaceae; genus Alopecurus; species Alopecurus myosuroides. Next base: position 125,845,683 of record CM054058.1, read on the forward strand.
CCCACTCTCACAATGAGGTCGCCCGGTTGCCTTGGCCCCCTCCCGGCACCACCTCTTCACCTATAAGTTGCCTTCTGACCTTAAAAGGAAGACCCCTTGAGAATTTTTCTAAAAACACGTTTGAGCTCCGCCGTTATCCAAAACCTTACTTTGGGAGGATATAAGCCTCTGTTCTGGCACTTTACCGGGACGGGGAAGTGCCCCTAGAGCCATCTTCATCGATGTTATTGTTGGATGTATGTCCAAAAGGCAATAATATTTATACCTCTATTTCATAATTATGATTCATATTACTATGTTATAACTAATGTGACTCATGAATATGAGATTCATAGGAAAACTCAACCTCACGTGTAGTAACATGAACATAGTGTCAAACCCTTGTCTTACCTTTTATGACTAATTCGTTTGATGCTTGATGACTATGTTTTCGTAGTCATGGACATTGTATATGTCAGCTTCAATGAATAGCCTATTTTTGGAAGGGAACAATATGGCTGGGTATTTCCTATGCTAAGAGATTCCATTAAGACATCTTTGTCCTTACTGTCATATCACAACAGGCAGACGTGGGGATGTCCAAAGGACCCCTCACGGTGAAAATACCAGGTGCAGTCCAATTACATGAACCTTTCAAAAATCCCGCAGGAGTATGAAGACCTAGGACCATCAACGGATGCCTGTACAAAACGACCCGTCCTTGCGGGTCAAGAAGAGGTTAGGAAACATGCAATGTAAAGAGTCCGAGTTGTACACGAACTCCCAAGACCCGACCTCGTAGATAAAGGTTGGGAGGGTTTCATAGCGAGATTGTAATCCAGGGAGAGAAATAGAGAGAGAAGGAAGAATAGGCCGGAATACTACTGTAACTGAGATCTTACTCGCCGTAATAAAGAGACATGCAGTAAGTAGGGGTTTTACCTTCCCGAAGGGCCCTAAACCGGAGTAAATCGTTCCTTTCGTGTCCTGTCAACCCTAGTATTCCACCATCACTCATATCCCTTGGAAACATTACCCCGTAAAGCATGGGATATGTCGTGGTACCCCTATGAGATTTGGCGCCGTCAGTGGGAATCTGGAGCCGTGGATTTGCGGCTGCTTCGACATTAACCTCAAACATCAACTCGACGAACAAGGAGGACCCGATTCGATTCGGGTCCTTGGACTTCACCAAGCATTCGCCGCCATTGCGCCCGGCTTTCTACTCCATCCGCAAAAGCATCAGCCTAACGTTCGGCGATATAAACTTCTGTGCTACAAGTGCTAGTGTTTTGCACCTTCAGGACTAAACGTGTCTACCTGCCCAGGTAGCCGCTGCGTTGCCATACGCCACTTCATTGGGATGGTGCACCATACAGGATCTTCGGGAAGCGAAGACTCGGGCACCCCAAGTCCAGACAAAAGTGAAGAAGATGACCCCTAAGTACCCTTGAGGGCATGTGTAGGCGTCCAGTACGGGGACAGACGAGTACGACGAAGACGAGAGCGAATATGAAGAAAAGGAGGAAGATGAAGACAAGAAGGGGGACACAACTCCTCACGATGGGGACACTAGGGACAAGGAGGCTCCACGACTCCCCGTGTCCTCTGCAATGGGTGAGGGACGTGCCGGAAAGCCACGCCATCGTGCCCGACCCCAAATAAACATCCACATGAAGGTGATGGAGGAGATAGAGCAACTAGTCGCCAACGGACAGAGCCTACCCGAGGATGCTACGCAAGAAGGCCAATGCGCGTATCGGTACACCTTGAGCAAGCAGACGAAGAAATTTCTCAAACTGCAGAGACTTAGGTGCCCGTCAGGGAGTACCCAGTAGCGGGAACGCCAAAAAAGGGCATCGAGTTATAAGGCAGGATGATCATGAGCCAACACGACAAAAACGAAACACCAATCACGTACGGCCCAAATACCTAAAGGGTCGGCGTGGAAGACTACCAAGAAGTTGGAGTTTGATATAGACAATAATCCAGGGTATATGGTGCCCAAGACACCTCAAAATGGACTCCTATAGGCAACCATGTATATGATGTCCATACAGCCAAGGGCCAACGACCCGCGGGCTGGGATACACCAGCAGTCAATACAAGCGTTGAGCATGGTAGGAGCTGCACTCGAGGCCGCACAGGCCACGTCTGTGGTTATGGCGTCCTCCTCCTAAGGACAAGTCGGTGAATCTCGTGGAAACATAGCGCGCTATTTCGGCGCCAACAGCACGATATAGCATATCTAGAGGGTCCACGCTAAATTTAATAATACTTTTTCTCGCTATTGCGCTGTCCACGAAATAGCATGTTGTATCACGTTAAAACGTCATAATGTTATATCCTACTATTATTTTTCCAACCTATCATCCCAAAGGCCCAAGTTTTCCACCTTAGAAATAAGAAGATGTTGCTTCCTTTTTCGTGGCGATGAAAAACCGTCGTGAAGATGACATTGCTAGGTTTGTAATTCTGAATAAGTAATTTATACTGTGTTATTTCCCCGTGGGATGTTGATGTTAGGATCTACCCAACTATAGAACAACTTTGTATGTGGTTATACATATATTTTTCTGCCATTTTATAACTAAATCGTTTATTCTTGTATGTCTCCTGCATAGATTTGATCCGTGGCCTCCTCCCTTGCGTCCAACGTACTGTATACACCTGCGCCCAACTGGCAACCGCCGCACAGTATACCACGTATGGCCGCCGCGACCGACGACGTCATCGTGCGCCTTCGCGCCATGGAGGAGCCGTACGTTGGCGACGTGGCCCCCGGCTACCCGCTGATAAACTACGGTGGCAGGAAAAACCCGCCGGCGGCCATCGGTTACGCGCCGCCGCCGGAGAAAAAAGAGCCACGGCCATCGACGTCCGCGACAAGACCACCTCCCGGCGACAAGTGCGCCTCCTGCAAGATGTTCGGCCAGGTAGGACAAGATCGAGCGTGTACGTGCGTACCTCGGTTACATTCTGTCATCAATTTGGCCATGGTTCTCACACCTCTGCTCTCTATCGTTGCAGGGTTTTGTGATGGCCTTGATGCTCGTGTTGGTCACGGACCTTGTGCTGGGCACGTTTTTGCAGAGACATCCGAATCCCCTCTTGGTGCTGATATGTTTACCCTTTTTTCCTCTGGTTTGTGGTGGAATAATCCTGCTGATTTTGTGCTGTGAATCAAAGCATGAAAGTCGGGTCGGCTAGGTTAAGCTGCTAAATATTTCCTTAGCTCTTTATCTAGTTCAGCTGTACTACTCCACGTTTCTGAACATAAGATAGTTTATCAAAAAAAAAATTGTTCGCGTGCATCTATACATATTTTAGTGTTTAATAGCAAATATGTCTTGACGCGGCGTGGTTGCATGATTAGCCAAAAAGACTCGACGCAACGGAGCGAGTCGACCCGGCGGAGTTGCGGTGATTAGCCGAAAGAATTCGAGGCAGCGGACGGAGTTGACGTGACAAAGTCGCGTTGTTTAGCCGAAAGTACTCGACGCAACGGACGGAATCAACGTGACAGAGTCCCGAAGATTAGCCGAGAGGACTCGACGCGGCGGACGGAGCAGCGGAGTCACGTTTGTCGTGTGCACGCGAAGGGCAATGTCGTTGTCGAGCCACCGGGCGATAATACGGTGAGTCTCCCCCGTCGCAGTCGATGTTGCCGCCGGTGTCGGAGATGTTGAGGCTGACCTTAGTCTTTGTGTTGACTCGCAACTTCGATGAAATAGGTTTTGTCTCCGATCCGTGATTTGAATTCGGCGACTCGTAGAGATTCAAATATTTGTCGTAGTGCGCGAGCCGCTGACAGAGACTAACCGTTGAAATTGGTTAAAAAAAATACGGTCCAGTGCGGGGTTTGTATCCCTTGAGTATTTGTATAGTTCGTAGCATAGAAAAAATCTTTCCTACGCGATAGACACCTGAAGGGCCAAAGATCAAATCTAGGAGAAGAAAACAACGGGAGAAAGATTCTTAGAAAAACATACCCTCGAAGACTCTAAACGTTACAAGATCGAATCTCGTTGTTGGTGTAGTCGTACTCAATTCGATCTCAAGATCGAGAAGATGTGCCCCGCAATCTGTTGGTGCCTCCGTGATCGGTCACACGCTCAGTTTGATGACGACCTCCATTCCCTCGATCCAGCGGGGCAGCAGAAGTACAGGATCCCCCGTAACTCTAGCAGCACGACGGCGTGGTGCGGTGGAAAACTTCACGGTCACGGCTTCATTAAGCGGATAATCAACAGCGGGATTTGGACATACGTGATGACTCCTATATATTCAACGATTAATCTTGTGATCGTGTGAACCATCAATGTCATAGCTAATTCCCTTTGTCTCGCCATAATTTACTTGACCGAGATACAATCATCAGTATCAACCATACCTTGTTCGATCTTGTTACCGACAAGTGCTCTTTTACTCGTTCTATGCTATGACATCCTTATGATCTAGTCACGTGCTTACAAGTGTGTTGATGTGATATCACCGAGAGGGTCCAAAGTACATCTCTCCGTCGTTTTGGATGGACAAATCCCACTATTGATCCATGAGGCTCAACTAACACTTTCCGAATACCTAATACCACCTTTATAGTCACCCTGTTATGGTGTGAGTTTTGATGTCATCAAAGCACCCATCCGGTATTAGTGATTACCATGATCTCATGGTCTAAGGAATATCGTTACTTCCTATGCAAGATATAACAATATAAACTAAATGACTTTATTGTATTGTTATACTTAATTTGGGTATATGTTTATCACATCATTCTCCTAATAACATGATCCCGTTATTAGCAACATCCACTGTTCATGATCAAGAAACCATGACCATGAGTTAATCAATGAGCTAGTTAAATGAGAGGCGTTAGTAGGAATCATTGTTTGTTTATTAAAGACACATGTATCAACGTATCCGGTTAATATAATTCTAGCATGAGAAATAAACATTCATCATAAACAAGAAATAAGATAATAACAACTTTATTATTTCTTCTACGGTATATTCCCTCCATTCTCCCACTTGCACTAGGGAAATAACCTATATTACATGGTAATGAATCTAACACCCATGACGTCCTGGTGTTTATCATGTTTTTCTCATGATAGTGGTTTAGTCAACGGATCTGCCACATTCAAATCCGTGTGTACTTTTCAAATCTTCACATCTTCATCCTTGACATGCTCACGGATGGAGTGAAACGGCACTTGATATGCTTGGAATTCTTGTGAGACCTTGGTTCTTTAGCATTGGCTATGGCACCATTGTTCTCATAGTAGATGACCATCAGATCCAACGCACTCGGAACCACACCTAGTTCGGATATGAACTCCTTCATCCAAATTGCTTCCTACGCTGCCTCCGAGGCAGCAACATATTCCGCTTATGTGGATGATATTGCTACCATGGATTGCTTGGAACTCCTCCAGCTTACTGCTCCTCCATGCATAACAAATACATATCTGGATTGTGACTTAGAGTCATTCGGATCGGTGAAGAAGCTAGCATCGACGTAACATCTTGCGACGAGCTCTTCTCACCGACATACACGAGAAACATATCCTTAGTTTTTCTCAACTACTTAAAGATATTCTTTACCGTCGTCCAGTATTCCAGACCTGGATCGGATTTGTACCTACTAGTCAAACTAATAGCATGTGCGACATCTGGTCTTGTACATAGCATAACATACATGATAGAACCTATGGCTGAAGCATAGAGGAATCTTATTCATTATCTCTCTATCTTTTGCTATAGCTAGACTTTGAGTCTTACTCAACGTCTTGCCTTGCATGATTGGAAAGAACCCCTTCTTACTTTCTTCCATTCTGAATTTCTTCAAAATCTTGTCAAGGTATGTACTTTGCGAAAGTCCAATTAAGCATCTTGATTTATCCCTGTAGATTTTGACACCTAATATAAGCTGCTTCACTGAGGTCTTCCATCGAAAAGCTACTGTTCAAATAACCTTTTACACTTTCCAAAAGTTCTATATCATTTCCAATCAACAATAAGTCATCCACATATAGTACTAGAAATACTACAAAGCTCCCATTCACTTTCTTGTAGATATAAGCTTCTCTGTATGTTTCGACAAATCCAAAACCTTTGATCACCTTATCAAAACGGAGTTTCCAACTCCGGGATGCTTGCTCCAGTCCATAAATGGAACATTGAAGTTTGCACACCTTGTCAGCATCCTTAGGATCAACAAAACCTTTGGGCTGCATCATATAGAACTCTTCATCAATGTCACCACTAAGGAACGCCGTTTTGACATCCATCTGCCAGATTTCGTATTCGAAAAATGCAGCAACTGCTAACATGATCCTAACTGATTTTAGCATCGCTACTGGTGTGAAAGTCTCATCGTAGTCAACTCCTTGAATTTTTCAGAAACCTTTTGCAACAAGTCGAGCTTTATAGACGGTCACATTACCATCGGCGTCAGTTTTCTTATTAAATATCCATTTGTTCTCAACGGCCTTGCGGTCATCGGGTAAGTCCACCAAGGTCAAAACATGGTTTTCGTACATGGATCCTATTTCGGATTTCATGGCTTCTAGCCATTTGTTGGAATCTCGGCTCATCATTGCTTCATCATACAGCGCAGGGTCATCACTTCATCTACCTTGAAATTTAAGATGGGGTCCCCATACAGTTCAGGAGTTGTACGTTCCCTAGTTGACCTACAAGGTACGGTAGTTTCCTCTTCCAGAGTTTTATGACCTTGATCATTAGTTCCCTCTTCAACTGGCGGAATCGGCACTGGAACAGCTTCTGGCGTTGCGCTACTCGCCATTCCAAGAAGAGAAGGTTCAGTAACCTCGTCGAGTTCTACCTTCCTACTACTCACACCTTTCGAGAGAAACTCCTTCTCTAGAAAGGACCCATTCTTGGAACGAAAACCTTGTCTTCGGATCTGTGATAGAAGGTGTACCCAGTTGTTTCTCTAGGGTATCCTAAGAAGACGCAATTTTCCACTTTGGGTTCGAGTTTATGAGGTTGAAGCTTATTCACACAAAAATCGCATCCCCAAACTTATAGAAATGACATCTTAGGTATGTTTCCAAAGTATAATTCATACGGTGTCGTTTCAACGGATTTAGATGGTGCCCTATTTAAAGTGAATGCAACTGTCTCCAGTGCGTGACCCCAAAACGATAGTGAAAAATATGTAAGAGACATCATAGATCGGACCATATATACTAAAGTACGATTACGATGTTCGGAAACACCATTACGCTATGGTGTTCCGGCAGGTGTGAGTTATGAAACTATTCCACGTTGTTTTATACGCATTCCAAACTCGTAACTTAAATATTCACCTCCACGATCGGACCGTAGAAATTTAATTTTTCTGTTACGATGATTTTCAACTTCACACTGAAACTCTTTGAACTTTTCAAATGTCCCAGACTTGTGTTTCATTAAGTAAATATACCCATATCTACTCAAATCAATAGTGGGTTCTCGAGATCCGTGATGACTCCTATATATTCAACGACGAATCTTGTCATTGTGTTAACCATCAACGTCATAACTAATTCCCTTTGTCTCGCGATATTTTACTTGTCCGAGATCCGATCATCGGTATCAACCATACCTTGTTTGATCTCGTTACCCACAAATAGTCTTTTACTAGTCCGACAATATGACATACTAGTGACCTAGTTACGTGCTTGCAAACGGTGTCGATATGATATCACCAAGAGTGCCCAAAGTATAACTCTCCGTCATTTTGGATGGAAAAATCCCACTCTTGATCCATTACCCTCAACTAACACTTTCCGAATACCTAACGTCACCTTTATAGTCACCCTGTTACGCTGTGACATGTGATGTCATCAAAACACTCCTCTGGTATTAGTGATTATAATGATATCATGGTCTAAGGAATATAGTTACTTCGTATGCAATATATAAGAATATAAACTAAATGACTTGATCATGTTGTTATACTTAATTTGGGTGTATGCTCATCACATCATTCTCATAATGACATGACCCCGTTATTAACAACATCCAATGTTCATGATCATGAAACCTTGATCATCAATTAATCAACGATCTAGTTAAATGAGAGGTGTTACTAGGAACCATTGTTTGTATTAAACACACATGTATCAACGTTTTCGGTTAATAAAATTCTAGCATGAGAAATAAACATTTATCATAAATAAGGAATCATAAAATAAACACTTTATTATTGCCTCTAGGCATATTCCCTTCTGTATTCAACGATGTAATCTTTGAATTGATGTCCGAGTCGATCGTGAGAATATATTCCCCAAAGTCACGCAGAGTTCCGTTGAATTCTGACAAGATTCAGTTTTCGAGTCATCGACGGAGATCTAACCGTCGGAATTCGCCGAATCTTTTTGGGGCTGATAGATTATTTGGTTTCACATCTTTGCACCGAACGAATCGTCAAGATGAGTCCCGAGTCAGCGTCGGCGATGTCCACAATACAAAAGCTGGCATGCAGCCTGTGCGTGAAGAACGATGTCTATGTAAATAATGAAACCAGTGGAAGTTAGATCTACGCCCTATAGAGAGTGTATAATGCCGTGCAGGATGCCGAAGAGTGCTTAGTGAAGTCTACAAAACCGGAACGAATCGAGCCCGCTCCGATCGGCGAGTAACATCTTGTTGATGTTGATGCCAACGAAGCTTCGGTTCCAGCGCCCCAGATCCCCATAATTGGCGCCAATGATGAGGTGGTACCTCGAAAATTCCCATCGTGAGTGACTTGGGTTTTCGTAAGGGGGAAGAAGGCGTTGGTGGACTACTCACCTTGACAGGACTCGGGGCAAGGTTTGCTCAGGTTCGTGACACTTCGAAGAATATAACACACCTACCCACGCATGTTTGATTATTATTCCGCCGATATGAATCCTAGTAGATATGATCTAGGGTTACATGTTTAGTTGTCGTCCGTCTTTTCTCTCATCCCTCTTGGCTTTATATCGGTAGCCAGACATGGTTTACATGAGTCCTAGTAGACTACGAATTCGAGTCCTTATCTTGTACTCCATGAATTTGCTAGCAGTTTCTTTGGGCTTAATGAGTATTGATGGGCCACCAAGTGGGTCTTTGGTTGTGCTGCACCCGGTATACCAACGGTGGGTACACGAAAGGGTATGCCCACGCCAGCCCTACTTTCAACCTTTAGAGCAACTTGCCTTCTTTCTTGAGTGTGCCAGATCTGTGGCTTCTAATGTAGATGCAATGCATATTACCTATGAAGTATCTAGCCATGTTGCGCTAGAAACATTGCTATGTTGGCCTTGGACTTGATTCTTGGCCTCTGTCACTTGTAATCCATGTTGGCATTTGAAATTGCAGGGTATTGGGCCCTATGGACTATATAGTGTACGTAGTTGTTCCAATTAGATATTTGAATTTTAATTTCTGTTTTCCAAAATTGAAATGGATGGCTAGAGAGCTCTTCTTTTGAATTTCTCTCTTGTCAACTCACTCGTACTTGTATTTCCTGACGTGTTACTTAGTTTAGTCCTGGTATTGGTTCAAATACTTATTGTTGAATGTATTACTATTCTTATCACTAGATTGAACTGTCAAGTAGCTCACTTGAGGCTACTATAGCTTATCTGCGGTAGTTCTTCCATGTTACTTCCTTTGATGATTCAATATTGTTTCCTATTTGACTTATCCTTTTGTTGTGGATGAATACATGGTCTTTTGTCTCTATACACTTGTCTATTGATTTGAAATCCTGAAATGTAGTCATGTTGCTTCTCCTAGTGTGACTTTCAAATTCCGTACCCTTGGCTTTCAACTATCTGCCTTTGAACTTTCTGTTTCTTGCCATCTAGCAACCTGACTTGATCAACCAAGTGTTGATCATGTCTTTAGCCTTCCAAACAGCAAAATGCCACAGCTAAGGGTGCTGGCAACATTCTAACATACACAAATTGCTTCAGTATTTGCTTGTGTGCATGTACTGAAGATCATCTCCAAGTCTTGAAGAATAGCAATAGGTTTAGAGTAGAAAATTTTGCAATTTCTTTTTCTGTAATATTTCAATGTAATATTCCTTTGTAGCAAAATATCAAAGTTGAAGTTAAGTGTGAATTTGATCTTCGGTTAATTTGTATATTTTAAATTATGTTTGAATTTTCTTAAGAATTAGTCAAGAATGATTTTATTAAAAGAATTTTAATTCAAATCTCAAATTTGAATTCTCACCTCATTCTTGAACACAATGTAACATCCCAAGTATGAAAAACTCCCTTTAGAATGTTTGTTTCTTGTTTTATTATTGTTTTGCATCATGACATGATCATTGCATTTGTTTTGCATTTGATTTCATTTGTTTTCATCTGTTTTCACTTGCTTTCTAATATGAATTTCAAACAAAAATTCAAATTCTTGTTCATACTTGTTATGTTACAATGTTCAAATAAAAACTACAAAACAAACAAATAAATTGATCCATTAAACTTGAAACTAAAAACTTTACATTGATTAAGTTTCAATTATTCATTTAATCTCAAATTCATTCAAAATTCAATCAAATTGCAAACAGCAACTAATTTCAAATTTTTTTGGAAAACCAAAGTGTGTACTTGTTGCTATTACAATACTTAATCAATACAAATTATCCCTAAAATTTTCTAACCACTAAAACCATCTCTTTTTCTCCCTATTCCTTTTCAGCAAAAAAAATAAACAGAAGAAAAAAATAAAACAAAAAAAGGAGAGGTGGAAAGGGCAGCCAGCCCTATTGAGCCAGCCCACCTAGCCCTGGCCTGCTACCCCCCTCGCTCATCCCTAACCTTCGTACGGCAGGCAGATGCGCCTGTCCACGTTGACAGGTTCAGAGGAGGAACGGCCATCCGAGCTTCCCCTCCTCCCTTTTAGCTGAGCCCGAGCCTCCCTCTGTGCCCTAGCTTCCTCCACCTCCCTCTTTTCCTCTCGCCGCCGCAGCTCCTTCCTCCATCTCTCTGCACGCTGCTCCTCCCTCTGTTCTGCAACCACACCGAATACCCACCGCCATATCTCTCCGATGATCGCCGCACCTACGCTTCTCCTCCTCGATGGCTAGGGCTGGGAATGGAGCTGCCACGCCTCCCTCTCCCGCGTCGTTTCCTCGGTTTCCCCTGAGGGTCACCGGAGCGCCGCCGCCGTCCTCGACTCCGTCGCCGGTCGCCACCTCCCTGCTCCCTCTGTTCTTCACCGAGGTGAGCATCGCCACCTTTCCTCTTGTCCTATCCCCTCTCTGTCCTCGCACGACCACCGCCGCGAGCACGCAACACCACCTGCACACGCCCACTCGCAGCAGCGGCAGCGGCGAACACGCAGCGGCAGCGAGCCGCAGCCGCCGTCGACCACGACTCCCTGTCAGATGTTCAGAAACCGCACCTGCAACCAAAAATTCAGTTAGCGCCATAACTGAAGGTTATCCTCCCCCCGTACCCCTTCACTGACAAGCAACCGCACCCACCCCACTGGCAGTGCACCCTTGCGCGCGAGCACCGCATCGCGGGTTCGATCACCGCGGGAGGCATTTCGCCTCCCAATTTTTTCCCTTGCGCGCGCACACGCTGGGCCCGCGCGGCTGTGGCCCTGGGTGCCACGTCGACCCTCAGCCACGCCACCTAGGCGCCACGGAGGCCCTGGCCCACTGGCAGTGGCCTATTCTAGGTCACTCCGCGGTGCAGTTAGCTTTTCTGCCCATTTTCTTTTAATATCAGTCTAGTTTTTTTCACAGATTAGTCCCTAGGTCCAAAATGCAAATAACTTTTAAATGCCAACTCCAAATAATACAAATAAAATATGCTTACTGAACCAAATTAAATTCTCTATATGATTAAATCAATTGTTTCCTGTTTTGAGCATTGCAAATGTTTGTTAAATTCAAATTCAAACAACTCATTACAAATTTAATTAAATGCATAACTAATTCAATATTAATCCAAATGTCACATATGAAATATGTTTTCCATGCTAAATTAAACCGTCTCTCCAAATATAAACTTTGTTTCATGTTTTGAATAATTAAAATTGGTTAAATAATTTAAACCTTGTTTAAATCATTTAATATTGCTAAATTCATAACTTGGTCAAATTAATTTCTTTTTGAACATATAAAATATGTTTTCAAACCAGAAAAACATAACCTTTTCAAATATGAAGTTTATTTAATGCTTTGAACAAATAAACTTCAATTAATATTCATACTTGAATTAAATTCAATTAAATCTTGTTTAACTTGTTTAATTCCTAAGTAATTCATTCTAATTCCTTTTTCAATAATTGGAACATGTATTCCACCTAAAATTGTGTGTTCTTTTCAAATATGAACTTTGTTATCTGTTTTGAACAATTAAACTTGATGAAAACAACAAGTGCTTGTGTAACTCCTTTAAGAAGCAAATTTTCATAACTTAATAAATAAATTTCCAAACTTGGTAAACATTATTTCAAATTGCTTCTATTGTTGTTTTCTTTCTGTTTTCTTCATCCATGCATCATGCTAATTCACTTACACATGATGATTAGTTGTAGAACAATTATTTCAACCTTAATTCATGGGCTTTCCATATGCAATCCAAATTGCATATGGGTCCATTTAAGCATGTTATGTTACCATGTCAACTATGCTTACTTTTGATGCATAAATTAAATGGTCATGCATCATCCCATGTTTGTGCATTATGCCATGTTATTGATTGTTTGTCTCTCTGCGTTGTTTGTTTGCTTCTTCTCGAATAGACGACGACGTTGAGACAGACGATACTTACGACACCCCTTCTGAGGATCTAGCTCAGTACCAGGCTGATGAGCTTGCAGGCAAGTATTCACTCACATGAACCATCGTGTTCCTTTCAACATTGGATACCGATACTTTCCGTTGTCTATTCTGCTAGCCCTATGAATCGTTGCTTGTGTTCCGATCCTACCATATGTTATCCTTTAACCCTGATATGGCCTCACCTCCACACCTATCACCCCGTTGCTTGTTGCTTGTGTCTTACTAGCATGCTTAGGGTTGTTTTTCCTCGAGTCTGTTGTCCGTTACTTTCTGTTACTATTTTATTATGTTCTGGGGCTCGATGTTTAAACAATCAATCATGCTAATGTTATGGTTAATAATAATTTGATGATAAGACACCGGCAAGAGGCCCGGCGTGGTTTTGAGGCCTGCTAGTGTCGACCCTAATTAGGAAAAGGGTCTTGTCTACTGATCCATGATGAGCGTGCTCACCGCATCCGGGTGGTGGTACGGAACCCCCCTCGACTTTGACCTGATCCGCAGTTTGTCCGAAGAGCCACACTTAGTTCGGGTGTTCCATTTGGCTCATACGCATGAATGGGTCGCTCCCATGGTTACTGATGATGATGATGACGCACACATATAGGGCGAGGCATGTATTGCCGGGGTATTGCGTCCTGCGGGAGTTTTGCACACTTGCGCTGAGTATTCGGCTGCGTGGTTGGGACCTTATAGCTCCGTGGCTCCTAGGACAGGCTGTAGAGATGGTTCGAGTCGTGTCGAGCCAACCTGAGTTTTAGTTGGTGGCTCGAGTGTGTACGGGTACTGGAGCACACCCTGCAGGGATGAATCTTCTCGAGAAGCCGTGTTGTCCGCGGTTATGTGACGACTTGGTGAAAGTACTGGCTAACAAGTACTCAGACAACTTACACCTAACTATAACAACTTGACTAGTAATATAGATTACTTCCACCTTAAGAATGATGTCATCTTAATCCAACAGTGTGAGTTATCCTCAGGTTGCTTCTTTGGATAAGGGGCGAGATCCAGGATGGGTTTGTTTGGAATTAGTTGTAGTTGGTTACGATACGCTATCTTATCTCCTTTTTGATAGCCGGAAGTTGTAGTATGTATCTGTAGTTGGTTAGTGCAGCCCGCTGCCGCATCTTTTGTATCACCCCTTTCTTCCGTTGAACCCAAAGCATCTGTGCTTGGTGTTGACGGGTTACACTTTGGTGAACTGTGAGTCTTGCTTGCCAGTACGTTTATGTACTGACCCCTTTGGGGCTGTGGTTTCCGCAGACTACGATTCCGAGGATCCCCATGGTGGCTACTACGTGGAGTACGACGAGGCTGTTGATGAGTAGATAGCGGACCCGGGCAGGATCCGAGACTTCGTGGATGGGCTCCGTCTTCCTTTCATTCCCGGCCTCTTAGGCCTATTTGGTTTTGTCTGTACTCAGACACTTTGAGTGCTTCCGCTGTGATGTAATGATGAATTGTTGGGACATGTGTCCTCTGAATGATTGTATTTGCTATTCTCTGCTCTAGTGAGAGCTATTTGCAACTTATTTCCATCTTTTGTGTCTTAGAGATCTGTTGTGGTATCATTTCGTTTAACGCCGTTGACGTACCATGTGTGTATGGTATGAAGTACGTCAATGGTAGTATTCTGATCTCTATGGGATAGTTTACATCGACGGTGGATAGTAGAGTTTGGTTGTCACACTTAAGTGTTGGCCTACTCGTAAGAGGATGCGGGCGCAGTTAGGCCCCGTAATCCAATCATCTACTATCCAGTTCGGCCCGGTGAGTATCCTATAGAAGTCCGGGTGCGACAAATGGTATCAGAGCCTGTCTGCCTGTAGGATCCCTTTTACTGGTCGCAGTTGAGTCTAGAAACTATTTTGTAGCTATATAGGAAAAATGAAACGTGAGAGTAGGAATTCCGTTCTTTTATTTCTTTCCCCACCCACCCTCCCTTTTCTGGTAAGGAAGTGCAACGTTGTTTTCTCTCCTCATCTAAACTTTCAAGTTAGGATTTCACGTATCCTGGTTTCTCTAGGATGGTTATATCTACTAGACCATAGGAATGGAGGTGGTTGTGACATGATTTATCATGTTGCCTACTCACGATTGAGAACGGAGGCGTGTAAGCCCCGGAAGCAGATCCTCTATTCCTTAAGCAGTAGATATTGATCCTTTAGAAGCCCAGATGGGTTCTCCGTAGTACCTCAGGTGTTTGTGGTCTCCTGTTTCCCAGTTGTTGCTTCGATATCGTCCTTCACAAGTCGTCTCTTTCGTTGTTAACCTCCATCCGTTTTGTTCCGGAGTTTTTCTTCTTCAACGCGGCTATCCGTGTGGTACTCGAACCATTTATGGTGAACGTTGAGGGTAGTATATGTTTGCTCCATGCTACCTTCTTACCGTCTGAAGTAATCATTTTAAGCACTTATATTGGATTTTGTTATCCGGTTAGTGTGTTAACCTTGGTATCCTCTTCAGGATGGAAAGTG
This sequence comes from Alopecurus myosuroides, assembly GCA_028641055.1. Classification (NCBI taxonomy): domain Eukaryota; kingdom Viridiplantae; phylum Streptophyta; class Magnoliopsida; order Poales; family Poaceae; genus Alopecurus; species Alopecurus myosuroides. Next base: position 125,860,929 of record CM054058.1, read on the forward strand.
GTGACGAAGAACCCACACTGCCACCCGCGATGGGAAAAGTGCTGTCTCAGATGACACAAGTTATAAAGCAGATGCAGCAGAACCAAGACCTTGGGAGTAATGGCAACGCCCGTGTGTCTATTCGGGAGTTCCTTGAGCTCAATCCGCGCACGTTTGATACCTCCTCCGAGCCATTGGATGCTGATGACTGGCTCCGTGAAATGAACCGTACTCTTATGGTAGCTCATGTGGCTGACGAGGACCGTGTTCCGTACGTGACCTACCTTCTCCGTGGACAATCCATGTCTTGGTGGGAGAACTTCCAAGAAATGGGAGGTCCTAGTGTGGCAATCACATGGGAGGATTTCAAGCAAGCCTTCGTGCGCCATCACATTCCCGATGGGATCATGGAGAGAATGCGTGAGGAATTCTATTCTTTCACACAAGGCAATTTGGATGTTCTTGAATACCAAAGAGAGTTCAATCGTCTGGCTCGCTACGCCGGAGATGAAATATCCACGGAAGCGAGAAAGATGGCAAAGAACCGCAGGGGTCTCAACCCAGAACTCAAGTATGCTCTCACCAACGTCAAGGCCAAGAATTTTGAGGACCTCATCAACATCGCTCTAAATGAAGAGCATGGGCGCAAGTTGGTTGAGGAATCTCGTAAGCACTCTCGTGAACAGGCTAATCTCACAAAAGCTATCATGCCTCCACAAAAACGAAGAGTTTGGGTTCCATATACCACTCCAACACCGCCCATCTGCTTGTCAAGCCCGGCAGGATTTCTTGCCCGCCCTCCCACCCCAGTGGTATCTTTAGGAGGTGCTCCATCTCAGCCAACTCTAACAGATCCTCGTTCTGCTAGTACATGCTTCAAGTGCGGTCTACCAGGACACTACTCCTACAAGTGCCCGCAGAACAAGCTACCATCACTACCTATCCCTAATGTCAATCATGTGATGGTACACACTTCTTCGCCTAGGCCCCGCAACAGGAACAAGTCTGTCTTGAGAACTGTGAGGGTGAACCATGTCAAGGTCCAGGGAGCAGAAGAATCTCCAGAGGTTGTAATGGGCACACTTCTTGTGAAGTCGTTTCGTGCTAAAGTCTTGTTCGATTCTGGTGCTTCACACTCTTTCATCTCTCAAAACTTTGCAAACAACAGTAAATCAACTTCGAACAGTTGTCTATCCCTCTCCTAGTGAAATCACCGGGATCTAGCTGGAAAAGCAATAAAGTTAGCCAGAACATCGAGATCACAATTGGAAACCTTCCATTCCAGGCATCTTTGATAGATCTCCACTCTTCAGATATTGATGTCATTCTTGGGATGGATTGGCTGGTAGCCAACAAAGCAGTCATTGATTGTCCTGCTAAGTCTGTCAAAATCACACACCCTTCTGGCCAGATAGTCTACTTCCATGCTGAAAATCCAGTTGTTAAACTCTACACACTCAATGCAAATCCTCTACCATCTATTGAAACTATTCCGGTGGTTTGTGACTTCCCCGATGTCTTTCCAGAAGAATTGCCAGGAATGCCTCCTGACAGAGCAGTTGAGTTCGTCATCGAACTTGAACCAGGTACTGCTCCAATCTCTAAGCATCCATACAAGATAGCTCCTCCTGAACTGAAGTTGTTGAAGGAGCAAATCGATATGTACATGGAGAAAGGATATATTCAACCTAGTTCATCGGCTTGGGGTTGCCCAACTCTGTTCATTGCGAAGAAGGATCAAACAAAGAGACTCGTTGTTGACTATCGTCCTCTTAACGAGAAAACCATCAAAAACAAGTATCCAATTCCTCGTATCGATGATCTTTTTGATCAACTTGCTGGAGCCTCAATATTCTCCAAGTTGGACTTGAGAATGGGTTACCATCAAATAAAGATCAGAAAGGAAGGTATTCCGAAGACAGCTTTCACCACTCGCTACGGTCTATATGAATACACCGTCATGTCCTTTGGCCTCACCAATGCACCGGCGACCTTCTCTCGACTCATGAATTCTGTCTTCCATGAATACCTCGACAAGTTCTTTGTGGTATATCTTGATGACATTCTTGTCTACTCAAAATCCGAGGAAGAGCATGGAGAACATCTTCGTCTCACTCTCATGAAACTTCGCGAGCATCGTCTCTATGCCAAGTTCTCCAAATGTGAGTTCTGGATTTCAGAAGTTGCTTACCTTGGTCATGTCATCTCTGCCAAGGGCATAGCCATTGATCCAGAAAAGGTTAAGGCAATTGTTGATTGGAAACCTCCTAAGACGGTGAAGCAAGTCAGAAGTTTTCTTGGTTTGGCTAGCTATTGCCGTCGTTTCGTCCAAAACTTCTCCAAGATTGCCAAACCTCTCACTGACCTCACAAAGAAGGACAAGAAGCTCGCTTGGTCTCCACAATGTGATGAAAGTTTCAACCTCCTCAAGACTAAACTCACTTCTACACCAGTTCTGGTTGGCCCAGATACTACCAAATCTTTCCAGATATTTTGTGATGCTTCTCTCCAAGGTCTAGGAGCAGTTCTTATGCAAGAACGCCAAGTTGTGGCTTATGCTTCACATCAGTTGAACCCACATGAGCTCAATTATCCCACTCATGATCTAGAACTTGCAGCAGTTGTGTTTGCCCTCAAGAAATGGAGACAATACTTGTTGGGTAACCGCACTGAAATCTTTTCCGATCACAAGAGTCTGAAATACATCTTCACTCAACCAGATCTAAACCTCAGACAAAGGAGATGGATTGAAAAGATCAAAGACTTCGATCTTACCATTTCTTACACTCCAGGCAAGGCTAATGTTATGGCCGATTCTCTCAGTCGCAAGTCGTATTGCAATAATCTCATGATCATGGAAAGCCAACCTCCACTTCATGAAGAATTCCAGATACTGAACCTTGGTCTTGTTCCTCAAGGCTATCTTGCAAACTTGACAGCCAGTCCAACTCTCGAGGACAAGATTCGTTCTGAACAACTTCGTGATGCTGAAATCAAGAAGATGGTAGAGCACATCAAAGAAGGCAAGGATAAATTCAAGTCCTTCTCAATTGATGACAAGGGAACTGTGTTCTTCGAAGGACGCATAGCAGTTCCTCAAATTCAAAGTCTCAAAGATATCATTCTCAAGGAGGCTCATGAAACTCCTCTATCCATATACCCTGGAAGTACAAAGATGTACCAGGATCTCAAAACACTGTATTGGTGGTGTGGCATGAAACGTGAAATTTCTCAATACGTTTCTGAATGCGATGTTTGTCAACGTGCTAAGGCAGTTCATCAGAAAACAGCCGGTCTTCTCCAACCTCTGAAAATCCCTGAGTGGAAGTGGGACATGATTGAAATGGACTTTGTTGACTGGTTTTCCAAAGTCCAAGAGGGGCAACGATGCAATCTTCGTTGTCATTGATCGACTCACTAAGGTAGCTCACTTCTTTCCTGTCAAAGAGACAATCTCAGCTAGCCAGTTAGCAGAGCTCTACACAACAAAGATTGTTCCTCTTCATGGTGTTCCATTGGAAATAAGCTCAGACCGTGGAAGCATATTCACTTCTCATTTCTGGAAGAGTTTTCAAGAAGCATTGGGCACCAAACTTCTGTTCAGCACAGCTTATCATCCTCAGTCTCAAGGGCAAGTCGAAAGAGTCAATCAGATTCTCGAGGATATGCTCAGAGCATGTGGTCTCTCCTTTGGCATGAAATGGGAGGAATGTCTTCCATATGCTGAATTCTCCTACAACAACAGCTTCCAGGCAAGCCTAGGCATGGCACCGTTTGAGGCTCTCTATGGCCGCAGATGCAGGAGTCCAATCAATTGGTCTGGAGCTGGTGAACGTTCACTCTTAGGCCCTGACATTGTTAACGAAGCCGAAGAGAAAGTTCGCATCATTCGTGACAATCTCAAGATTGCTCAGTCTCGTCAGAAAAGCTACTATGACAGCAAGCACAGGGACATGGTCTATGCACCTGGTGACAAAGCATATCTCTGTGTAACTCCCCTCAGAGGCACTCATCGTTTTGGTGTGAAAGGAAAGCTAGCACCGAGATACATTGGTCCTTTCAACATTCTCTCAAGGCGTGCGGAAAATGCCTATCGTCTTGAACTTCCAGAAAAACTATCCAAGGTGCACGATGTGTTTCACGTGTCACAGCTCAAGAAGTGCTTCAAAGACCCAGGTCGTGCAGTTGATCATGATTCTCTTGAGCTGCAAGAAGACCTATCTTATGAAGAGCATCATGTTCGCATTCTCGATGAGACCGAGCGTAAGACTCGCAACAAGAGCACCAAGTTCTTAAAAGTGCAGTGGTCGCATCATTATGATAAAGAGGCAACGTGGGAGACCGAAGAGGATCTTCGCAAGAAGTATCCGGACCTTTTCTCTTCTCAGTAGGAATCTCGGGGCGCGATTCCTTCAAGGGGGGGCGTTTTGTAACATCCCAAGTATGAAAAACTCCCTTTATAATGTTTGTTTCTTGTTTTATTATTGTTTTGCATCATGACATGATCATTGCATTTTTTTGCATTTGATTTCATTTGTTTTCATCTGTTTTCACTTGCTTTCTAATATGAATTTCAAACAAAAATTCAAATTCTTGTTCATACTTGTTATGTTACATTGTTCAAATAAAAACTACAAAACAAACAAATAAATTGATCCATTAAACTTGAAATTAAAAACTTTACATTGATTAAGTTTCAATTATTCATTTAATCTCAAATTCATTCAAAATTCAATCAAATTGCAAACATCAATTAATTTCAAATTTTTTTGGAAAACCAAAGTGTGTACTTGTTGCTATTACAATACTTAATCAATACAAATTATCCCTAAAATTTTCTAACCACTAAAACCATCTCTTTTTCTCCCTATTCCTTTTCAGCAAAAAAAATAAACAGAAGAAAAAATAAAACAAAAAAAGGAGAGGTGGAAAGGGCAGCCAGCCCAATTGGGCCAGCCCACCTAGCCCTGGCCTGCTACCCCCCTCGCTCATCCCTAACCTTCGTACGGCAGGCAGATGCGCCTGTCCACGTTGACAGGTTCAGAGGAGGAATGGCCATCCGAGCTCCCCCTCCTCTCTTTTAGCTGAGCCTGAGCCTCCCTCTGTGCCCTAGCTTCCTCCACCTCCCTCTTTTCCTCTCGCCGCCGCAGCTCCTTCCTCCATCTCTCTGCACGCTGCTCCTCCCTCTGTTCTGCAACCACACCGAACCCCCACCGCCATATCTCTCCGATGATCGCCGCACCTACGCTGCTCCTCCTCAATGGCTAGGGCCGGGAACGGATCCGCCACGCCTCCCTCTCCCGCGCCGTTTCCTCGGTTTCCCCCGAGGGTCACCGGAGCGCCGCCGCCGTCCTCGACTCCGTCGCCGGTCGCCACCTTCCTGCTCCCTCTGTTCTTCACCGAGGTGAGCATCGCCACCTTTCCTCTTCTCCTATCCCCTCTCTGCCCTCGCACGACCACCGCCGGGAGCACGCAGCACCACCTGCACACGCCCACTCGCAGCAGCGGCAGCGGCGAACACGCAGCGGCAGCGACCCGCAGCCGCCGTCGACCACGACTCCCTGTCAGATGTTCAGAAACCGCACCTGCAACCAAAAATTCAGTTAGCGCCATAACTGAAGGTTATCCTCCCCCCGTACCCCTTCACTGACAAGCAACCGCACCCACCCCACTGGCAGTGCACCCTTGCGCGCGAGCACCGCATCGCGGGTTCGATCCCCGCGGGAGGCATTTCGCCTCCCAATTTTTTCCCTTGCGCGCGCACACGCTGGGCCCGCGCGGCAGTGGCCCTGGGTGCCACGTCGACCCTCAGCCACGCCACCTAGGCGCCACAGAGGCCCTGGCCCACTGGCAGTGGCCTATTCTAGGTCACTGCGCGGTGCAGTTAGCTTTTCTGCCCATTTTCTTTTAATATCAGTCCAGTTTTTTTCACAGATTAGTCCCTAGGTCCAAAATGCAAATAACTTTTAAATGCCAACTCCAAATAATACAAATAAAATATGCTTACTGAACCAAATTAAATTCTCTACATGATTAAATCAATTGTTTCCTGTTTTGAACATTGCAAATGTTTGTTAAATTCAAATTCAAACAACTCATTACAAATTTAATTAAATGCATAACTAATTCAATATTAATCCAAATGTCACATATGAAATATGTTTTCCATGCTAAATTAAACCGTCTCTCCAAATATAAACTTTGTTTCATGTTTTGAATAATTAAAATTGGTTAAATAATTTAAACCTTGTTTAAATCATTTAATATTGCTAAATTCATAACTTGGTCAAATTAATTTCTTTTTCAACATATAAATTATGTTTTCAAACCAGAAAAACATAACCTTTTCAAATATGAAGTTTATTTAATGCTTTGAACAAATAAACTTCAATTAATATTCATACTTGAATTAAATTCAATTAAATCTTGTTTAACTTGTTTAATTCCTAAGTAATTCATTCTAATTCCTTTTTCAATAATTGGAACATGTATTCCACCTAAAATTGTGTGTTCTTTTCAAATATGAACTTTGTTATCTGTTTTGAACAATTAAACTTGATGAAAACAACAAGTGCTTGTGTAACTCCTTTAAGAAGCAAATTTTCATAACTTAATAAATAAATTTCCAAACTTGGTAAACATTATTTCAAATTGCTTCTATTGTTGTTTTCTTTCTGTTTTCTTCATCCATGCATCATGCTAATTCACTTACACATGATGATTAGTTGTAGAACAATTATTTCAACCTTAATTCATGGGCTTTCCATATGCAATCCAAATTGCATATGGGTCCATTTAAGCATGTTATGTTACCATGTCAACTATGCTTACTTTTGATGCATAAATTAAATGGTCATGCATCATCCCATGTTTGTGCATTATGCCATGTTATTGATTGTTTGTCTCTCTGCGTTGTTTGTTTGCTTCTTCTCGAATAGACGACGACGTTGAGACAGACGATACTTACGACACCCCTTCTGAGGATCTAGCTCAGTACCAGGCTGATGAGCTTGCAGGCAAGTATTCACTCACATGAACCATCGTGTTCCTTTCAACATTGGATACCGATACTTTCCGTTGTCTATTCTGCTAGCCCTATGAATCGTTGCTTGTGTTCCGATCCTACCATATGTTATCCTTTAACCCTGATATGGCCTCACCTCCACACCTATCACCCCGTTGCTTGTTGCCCGTGTCTTACTAGCATGCTTAGGGTTGTTTTTGCTCGAGTCTGTTGTCCGTTACTTTCTGTTACTATTTTATTATGTTCTGGGGCTCGATGTTTAAACAATCAATCATGCTAATGTTATGGTTAATAATAATTTGATGATAAGACACCGGCAGGAGGCCCGGCGTGGTTTTGAGGCCTGCTAGTGTCGACCCTAATTAGGAAAAGGGTCTTGTCTACTGATCCATGATGAGCGTGCTCACATCATCCGAGTGGTGGTATGGAACCCCCCTCGACTTTGACCTGATCCGCAGTTTGTCCGAAGAGCCACACTTAGTTCGGGTGTTCCATTTGGCTCATACGCATGAATGGGTCGCTCCCATGGTTACTGATGATGATGATGACGCACACATATAGGGCGAGGCCTGTATTGCCGGGGTGTTGCGTCCTGCGGGAGTTTTGCACACTTGCGCTGAGTATTCGGCTGCGTGGCTGGGACCTTATAGCTCCGTGGCTCCTAGGACAGGCTGTAGAGATGGTTCGAGTCGTGTCGAGTCAACCTGGGTTTTAGTTGGTGGCTCGAATGTGTACGGGTACTGGAGCACACCCTGCAGGGATGAATCTTCTCGAGAAGCCGTGTTGTCCGCGGTTATGTGACGACTTGGTGAAAGTACTGGCTAACAAGTACTCAGACAACTTACACCTAACTATAACAACTTGACTAGTAATATAGATTACTTCCACCTTAAGAATGATGTCATCTTAATCCAACAGTGTGAGTTATCCTCGGGTTGCTTCTTTGGATAAGGGGCGAGATCCAGGATGGGTTTGTTTGGAGTTAGTTGTAGTTGGTTACGATACGCTATCTTATCTCCTTTCTGATAGCCGGAAGTTGTAGTATGTATCTGTAGTTGGTTAGTGCAGCCCGCTGCCGCATCTTTTGTATCACCCCTTTCTTCCGTTGAACCCAAAGCATCTGTGCTTGGTGTTGACGGGTTACACTTTAGTGAACTGTGAGTCTTGCTTGCCAGTACGTTTATGTACTGACCCCTTTGGGGCTGTGGTTTCCGCAGACTACGATTCCGAGGATCCCCATGGTGGCTACTACGTGGAGTACGACGAGGCTGTTGACGAGTAGATAGCGGACCCGGGCAGGATCCGAGACTTCGTGGATGGGCTCCGTCTTCCTTTCATCCCGGCCTCTTAGGCCTATTTGGTTTTGTCTGTACTCAGACACTTTGAGTGCTTCCGCTGTGATGTAATGATGAATTGTTGGGACATGTGTCCTCCGAATGATTGTATTTGCTATTCTCTGCTCTAGTGAGAGCTATTTGCAACTTATTTCCATCTTTTGTGTCTTAGAGATCTGTTGTGGTATCATTTCGTTTAACGCCGTTGACGTACCATGTGTGTATGGTATGAAGTACGTCAATGGTAGTATTCTGATCTCTATGGGATAGTTTACATCGACGGTGGATAGTAGAGTTTGGTTGTCACACTTAAGTGTTGGCCTACTCGTAAGAGGATGCGGGCGCAGTTAGGCCCCGTAATCCAATCATCTACTATCCAGTTCGGCCCGGTGAGTATCCTATAGAAGTCCGGGTGCGACAAATGGTATCAGAGCCTGTCTGCCTGTAGGATCCCTTTTACTGGTCGCAGTTGAGTCTAGAAACTATTTTGTAGCTATATAGGAAAAATGAAACGTGAGAGTAGGAATTCCGTTCTTTTATTTCTTTCCCCACCCACCCTCCCTTTTCTGGTAAGGAAGTGCAACGTTGTTTTCTCTCCTCATCTAAACTTTCAAGTTAGGATTTCACATATCCTGGTTTCTCTAGGATGGTTATATCTACTAGACCATAGGAATGGAGGTGGTTGTGACATGATTTATCATGTTGCCTACTCACGATTGAGAACGGAGGCGTGTAAGCCCCGGAAGCAGATCCTCTATTCCTTAAGCAGTAGATATTGATCCTTTAGAAGCCCGGATGGGTTCTCAGTAGTACCTCAGGTGTTTGTGGTCTCCTGTTTCCCAGTTGTTGCTTCGATATCGTCCTTCACAAGTCGTCTCTTTCGTTGTTAACCTCCATCCGTTTTGTTCCGGAGTTTTTCTTCTTCAACGCGGCTATCCGTGTGGTACTCGAACCATTTATGGTGAACGTTGAGGGTAGTATATGTTTGCTCCATGCTACCTTCTTACCGTCTGAAGTAATCATTTTAAGCACTTATATTGGATTTTGTTATCCGGTTAGTGTGTTAACCTTGGTATCCTCTTCAGGATGGAAAGTGGTGACGAAGAACCCACACTGCCACCCGAGATGGGAAAAGTGTTGTCTCAGATGACACAAGTTATAAAGCAGATGCAGCAGAACCAAGACCTTGGGAGTAATGGGAACGCCCGTGTGTCTATTCGGGAGTTCCTTGAGCTCAATCCGCGCACGTTTGATACCTCCTCCGAGCCATTGGATGCTGATGACTGGCTCCGTGAAATGAACTGTACTCTTATGGTAGCTCATGTGGCTGACGAGGACCGTGTTCCGTACGTGACCTACCTTCTCCGTGGACAATCCATGTCTTGGTGGGAGAACTTCCAAGAAATGAGAGGTCCTAGTGTGGCAATCACATGGGAGGATTTCAAGCAAGCCTTCGTGCGCCATCACATTCCCGATGGGCTCATGGAGAGAATGCGTGAGGAATTCTATTCTTTCACACAAGGCAATTTGGACGTTCTTGAATACCAAAGAGAGTTCAATCGTCTGGCTCGCTACGCCGGAGATGAAATATCCACGGAAGCGAGAAAGATGGCAAAGTTCCGCAGGGGTCTCAACCCGGAACTCAAGTATGCTCTCACCAACGTCAAGGCCAAGAATTTTGAGGACCTCATCAACATCGCTCTAAATGAAGAGCATGGGCGCAAGTTGGTTGAGGAATCTCGTAAGCACTCTCGTGAACAGGCTAATCTCACAAAAGCTATCATGCCTCCACAAAAACGAAGAGTTTGGGTTCCATATACCACTCCAACACCGCCCATCTGCTTGCCAAGCCCGGCAGGATTTCTTGCCCGCCCTCCCACCCAAGTGGTATCTTTAGGAGGTGCACAATCTCAGCCAAATCCAACAGATCCTCGTTCTGCTAGTACATGCTTCAAGTGCGGTCTACCAGGACACTACTCCTACAAGTGCCCGCAGAACAAGCTACCATCACTACCTATCCCTAATGTCAATCATGTGATGGTACACACTTCTTCGCCTAGGCCCCGCAACAGGAACAAGTCTGTCTTGAGAACTGTGAGGGTGAACCATGTCAAGGTCCAGGGAGCAGAAGAATCTCCAGAGGTTGTAATGGGCACACTTCTTGTGAACTCGTTTCGTGCTAAAGTCTTGTTCGATTCTGGTGCTTCACACTCTTTCATCTCTCAAAACTTTGCAAACAACAGTAAAATCAACTTCGAACAGTTGTCTATCCCTCTCCTAGTGAAATCACCGGGATCTAGCTGGCAAAGCAATAAAGTTAGCCAGAACATCGAGATCAGAATTGGAAACCTTCCATTCCAGGCATCTCTGATAGATCTCCACTCTTCAGATATTCATGTCATTCTTGGGATGGATTGGCTGGTAGCCAACAAAGCAGTCATTGATTGTCCTGCTAAGTCTGTCAAAATCATACACCCTTCTGGCCAGATAGTCTACTTCCATGCTGAAAATCCAGTTGTTAAACTCTACACACTCAATGCAAATCCTCTACCATCTATCGAAACTATTCGGGTGGTTTGTGACTTCCCCGATGTCTTTCCAGAAGAATTGCCAAGAATGCCTCCTGACAGAGCAGTTGAGTTCGTCATCGAACTTGAACCAGGTACTGCTCCAATCTCTAAGCATCCATACAAGATAGCTCCTCCTGAACTGAAGTTGTTGAAGAAGCAAATCGATATGTACATGGAGAAAGGTTATATTCAACCTAGTTCATCGGCTTGGGGTTGCCCAACTCTGTTCGTTGCGAAGAAGGATCAAACAAAGAGACTCGTTGTTGACTATCGTCCTCTTAACGAGAAAACCATCAAAAACAAGTATCCAATTCCTCGTATCGATGATCTTTTTGATCAACTTGCTGGAGCCTCAATATTCTCCAAGTTGGACTTGAGAATGGGTTACCATCAAATAAAGATCAGAAAGGAAGATATTCCAAAGACAGCTTTCACCACTCGCTACGGTCTATATGAATACACCGTCATGTCCTTTGGCCTCACCAATGCACCGGCGACCTTCTCTCGACTCATGAATTCTGTCTTCCATGAATACCTCGACAAGTTCGTTGTGGTATATCTTGATGACATTCTTGTTTACTCAAAATCCGAGGAAGAGCATGGAGAACATCTTCGTCTCACTCTCATGAAACTTCGCGAGCATCGTCTCTATGCCAAGTTCTCCAAATGTGAGTTCTGGATTTCAGAAGTTGCTTACCTTGGTCATGTCATCTCTGCCAAGGGCATAGCCATTGATCCAGAAAAGGTTAAGGCAATTGTTGATTGGAAACCTCCTAAGACGGTGAAGCAAGTCAGAAGTTTTCTTGGTTTGGCTAGCTATTGCCGTCGTTTCGTCCAAAACTTCTCCAAGATTGCCAAACCTCTCACTGACCTCACAAAGAAGGACAAGAAGTTCGTTTGGTCTCCACAATGTGATGAAAGTTTCAACCTCCTCAAGACTAAACTCACTTCTACACTAGTTCTGGTTGGCCCAGATACTACCAAACCTTTCCAGATATTCTGTGATGCTTCTCTCCAAGGTCTAGGAGCAGTTCTTATGCAAGAACGCCAAGTTGTGTCTTATGCTTCACGTCAGTTGAACCCACATGAGCTCAATTATCCCACTCATGATCTAGAACTTGCAGCAGTTGTGTTTGCCCTCAAGAAATGGAGACAATACTTGTTGGGTAACCGCACTGAAATCTTTTCCGATCACAAGAGTCTGAAATACATCTTCACTCAACCAGATCTAAACCTCAGACAAAGGAGATGGATTGAAAAGATCAAAGACTTCGATCTTACCATTTCTTACACTCTAGGCAAGGCTAATGTTATGGCCGATGCTCTCAGTCGCAAGTCGTATTGCAATAATCTCATGATCATGGAAAGCCAACCTCCACTTCATGAAGAATTCCAGAAGCTGAACCTTGGTCTTGTTCCTCAAGGCTATCTTGCAAACTTGACAGCCAGTCCAACTCTCGAGGACAAGATTCGTTCTGAACAACTTCGTGATGCTGAAATAAAGAAGATGGTAGAGCACATCAAAGAAGGCAAGGATAAATTCAAGTCCTTCTCAATTGATGACAAGGGAACTGTGTTCTTCGAAGGACGCATAGAAGTTCCTCAAATTCAAAGTCTCAAAGATATCATTCTCAAGGAGGCTCATGAAACTCCTCTATCCATACACCCTGGAAGTACAAAGATGTACCAGGATCTCAAAACACTGTATTGGTGGTCTGGCATGAAACGTGAAATTGCTCAATACGTTTCTGAATGCGACGTTTGTCAACGTGTTAAGGCAGTTCATCAGAAAACAGCCGGTCTTCTCCAACCTCTGAAAATACCTGAGTGGAAGTGGGACATGATTGAAATGGACTTCGTTACTGGTTTTCCAAAGTCCAAGAGGGGCAACGATGCAATCTTCGTTGTCATTGATCGACTCACTAAGGTAGCTCACTTCTTTCCTGTCAAAGAGACAATCTCAGCTAGCCAGTTAGCAGAGCTCTACACAACAAAGATTGTTCCTCTTCATGGTGTTCCATTGGAAATAAGCTCAGACCGTGGAAGCATATTCACTTCTCATTTCTGGAAGAGTTTTCAAGAAGCATTGGGCACCAAACTTCTGTTCAGCACAGCTTATCATCCTCAGTCTCAAGGGCAAGTCGAAAGAGTCAATCAGATTCTCGAGGATATGCTCAGAGCATGTGGTCTCTCCTTTGGCATGAAATGGGAGGAATGTCTTCCATATGCTGAATTCTCCTACAACAACAGCTTCCAGGCAAGCCTAGGCATGGCACCGTTTGAGGCTCTCTATGGCCGCAGACGCACACGCAGCCACCGCGTCGGGAACGTACTCCTTGCCCTTGCCGATCGACCGCCGCACCTCCGCCCACTTCTCGCACCCCTCGATGACGACGAAGACGTGGAGGAACTTGAAGTCGGAGCCCTCATTGTTCCTGTACGCCTCGAGCATCCGGACGAGCTCCATCTCACGGTTGGCGCCGCTCTGCGGCCTCATCGAGATCTCCTCCTGGATGCCGTGCCACTTGTTGCAGGAGGCCTGGATGTTCGCCCAGTGGTTCGCCATTGCCTTCTGGCCGCGGTCGGTTACGCATGAGGCGAAGTAGGGGTCGATCATCCGGCGCTCGTCGTATGCAGTCTTCACCCGCTTCAAGTAGTTGTCGACGTGCTGGTTGGCGCTGACGATCGGGTCCATGCTGATCGTCTTCCACACCTCGGCGAGGAGGACATCCTCCTTGTTCGCCCACTTGATGCGAGGCTCGAAGGGGGGTGGGGGTGCCTTGGGTTCCTTGCGGGGACGGCCAGGACCACGGCGCTTTCAGCCTTCGCCGGCGGGATCTGCCCCCCTCTAGCGCTACCGGCGTCTCGTCCACCTCGTCGTCGCCGCCCTGCGTCTCCGGCGCCTGCGTGCCGGCAGAGCATCCTTCCCGTAGTCACCGCCTCCATGCGTGAAAAACTCTCCGATGTGCTTGAGGAAGCCCGGCCTCGCCACCGCCGCCATCGAGCCGGCCATGATGATCTCCTCCATGTAGCTGTTGTTCTGGGTCTGCAGTCCGGCCATGATTGCACGGTGGTGGGACGGGGAAGCTGCGTAGCCCGGCGGGGCTCGATACATCATCGGCGGATGGTACGGGAAGGTGAGGTTGGTTGAAACCGCTTAGGGGGTCGCCTTCGACGAACCACGCAGGCGTCGGGTGCGGTGACGGGCGTGGTGACGGCGATGGCGACTTCTTCCATCCGGCGAAGATGGGGCCGAAGCCGGTCTTCCACTTGACGAGCGACGCTGCGGCTGCTACCGGAGTAGGCAGCTCATCCGGCGCCACCTCATCCTCCAACTCCTCTTCCTCGGCGGCGGCCTGCTCCTCCGCCTGCAGCTGCGTCATCAACTGCCTCTGCCGCTGCGCTGCCTCCCTCCCCCGGCGCTTGACGTTGGCCGTTTCCAGGCGCGTCCTCTCGGCGATCCACTCCTTATTGGTCATGTCGGGCGGTTTCTCCTTCTCCGCTCTCCCCTTGCGCGGTTTCTTGCCGAGCTCGGAGATCGCGGGAATGGCTACGACGACGGCGGCGACGCAGGGTCCTATGAATCGGGCGGGAGCCATGGCGTCTAGATCTCGGGGTTGGGGGAAAATGGCGGGAATGAAGCGGGGGAGAGGTACATGATGGGGGAAAATGGAGGGAAACGCCAAAAAACGGAGGGAAATCGTCTTCCGTCGCCGACAGCTCTTGCGCACGCACGTATTTCACCCCCCAGGCCGAACCCAGCGCGCTGGGTTTGGGCTGGGTTCGGCGGCGCGAAACGGCGGATAAAACGGCGAAAAGCGGCGCTAAACCGGATCTTGGGGGGCGACTGGTGAATTTTTGGCGCTTTCGGCGCGAAAAACGCCGCTTGGGGGGGGGGGGGGTTCTGGGGGACGGCTGGAGATGCCCTTAATATGAGACGGTGGGAGTATTTCTCGATTTTGAAATTGAAATATTGTTTGAGAATCGAGTCGGCGATTTCGAGTATTGCTTTCTTTTGTCCCATATTAGATAACTCTTGTATAGATGTATCTGGACATATTTTAATATTAGATACATCTAGTTGAAAGTTATCTAATATGGAACGGAAAGGAACGGAGGGAGTAGATTTTTTCCTTGAGGCTTTCCGTAATGGGAGTATCTTGACACGGTATCATAGGCATTTTGCTTATGTGGCAACCTATTTATTGAAGAAAGAGAGTGTAGTTGTTTATATAAGACTACTCACAATAGGGGTATCATAGGTGGTATCATAGATGCCATGTTGGCAAAAAGCTGAGGTGGCAGTGCAATTAATGATGAGAGAGCTGATAGTGGTATCATAGGTAGATACCGTAACATAACGCAACCCAACACAAAATGAGTCTACAACGTAATAAATGCAGTACTATATGATACTACAAATATGTTACTACCCATTGTGGGACTAGTAACATAGACTAGTATCATATGCATGATACTAGTGTATGATACTCCCCATTGTGACTAGTCTAAGGCTAGTCATAGTGAGGAGTAACTAAAAGTAGTAACTTCACGATGTTACTAGTCTATGTTACCACCTCCATAGTGGGAGTAACATACACATGTGTCATGCAAAGTTCTATTAATTGACTTATAGACTCATAGTGCATTGGAAAGCGTGATGTTATGATCTTGCCACGTCAGATTTTTTTGCCTTTGTTGCACTAAAGTTAGTACTTAGTTACTACCCACTATGACTAGCCTAAGATACAACTCTTGCACGAGATCATAGGCAAAAAATGTTGCTAGTCCAATCACAAGCAAGTATTAGACCAAAATCAATTAATGCAACTTAACTTAGATAACGATGTATAAGAAACAACGCATTAGGATGGTTGTTTTTTAGATTGTATTTCTATCTATGATAAGTTGATAACGCGCTAAGATATCATGCATTACGGAAGGCCTGAAGGAGAGACATAAGTGCTCTGCTCTTCACTTGTTCGGTAACCGAAAAACAGAACGGATTTCTAACTGAAATTCTTCGAACATCTCAGCTGTCCCGCGCCTCGCCACCGTATCACCGTCTCTCCCAAGTTCCAACTGAACCCACCTCCCCCAAATCACATTCCACCTTCCAGAAATTTCTTTCCTCCCTCCCCAAATCACCTTCCGCCCGCATTGCTAGTTCCTGGGTCGCGTTCTCGGCGACGATGGAGAGCAATCTGAGCGAGCCCCTACTAGCAGGCACCGGCAAGAACCCGCCCACCGACGAGTGCTCCGGCTCCGGCGCCGACAACAGCAAGGCGAGACGGGACTCGCCTCGCCGTTCCCCTCCTCCGCCTCCGCCGCCGCCGCCGCCTTCGCTGCTTGGCTTGGGTGACGCCAAGAACCAGGTCATCTTCTCCTCGTCGCCTGCGCCGCCTTCGCTGTCAGCCCATGGCATCGCGAAGAACCAGCCCGCCTCCGCCTCCTCGCCTTTGCTGCCTGGCATGTCCGATTTCGACCCCGAGGCGCTGCCTGGCCTGACCACGGCGCCTACCTCGCATCGCGAGGGCCTGGGCAACGAGACGTCGTCCTCTCCCTCCTCCAGGGCCTGGTGGGACTTGTTCGGCAGGCTGCGGCGAAGGGCGCCGCTGCACCTTCCCGTCTCCGCTCCGCGTGGCAGTGGCCGTTTCGATGCCTTCCGCGAGTACGTCGAGGAGCTGCGTCACAGCGGCCCACGGGTAATCTTATCTCCCAATAATCTTCTTGGGAGGAAATCATCTTCTGTCATTCAGTTAGGTTTAGCGTACTTCCGTGATCGATTAACTGTTGAAAACTGCATAGCGAGTAGTAAACAGAAAATGCTATGATCCTTTCTCACTGGATATTTAGAACGCTGTTGTAATCCGAAGAAATAGTGTTCTCTCAACATTCTGACCAGCTAACATGTGTACCAGAAGTGGCACTATTTTAGATTAAGTTGTTTCTTTAATTGGGGAAACCATACAACGAGAATGAAGAATAAGGACACCGAGTTACTGCCTAGAATAAGGCCATTCAGCGTTCCATGCTAGTTTTTATTTTCAACTGTCCTAACCTCATTACATAGACGCAGGGTTTTACAGAAGTCGTTATGCTACCTACATCCTAGAGACTTTAAGTAGGATGCTTCTTGATGAATAATGATCCGGTGTGTTGTCACTTTCTTGATGATGTCAACGAAAAATGTGGACAAATTATTTTATAATTGTACACATTCTGCTTCCTGCTCTGTGTTACTCCTATACTAGCTAGAGGATAGCATTGGCTGTCTTGCCTTCTGGATTTTACTTCCTATTAGTTCACCGGTGATAAAACCCATAAGGATTTTTGAATATCTAAAAAAGTACAGGCTTAATCGCGCATTGGTGTGAGCGAGGGGGAAGATTCGGAACCTACCGCTATGGCATATTACCAGCTGATACAATTAGAAAGCGAGGCCAAACACTCACTCTAAACTTTCTCAGTTCATGTATGCATATTTAGAACAGCTGTGCATAAACAGTATCTTCACAGAAATATTATTCTCTGATAACAATAACGTTCTCACTACAGCTTGACTCAGTCGGCGTGGAGAGGGTGATCGGCATATTTGGGTTCTCGCTATTTGGGTCGATCTCCCTTTTCCCCTACACGATGGACCGCATCAAAGACTTTGCCACTATCAACAAGAGCATGGTCATGTTCTGCTTTGGCTTGATCTGGGTGCTGGCCAGCGTTGGGGTCCTGTCCGGGCTGCAAGGGAAGAGCGACTTCGAGCAGGCATTTTGCAGGTTCACAGGCCGCCTCGGGGTCTTCGGTCTGGCAGTGCTGGTCACCTGCCACGTCTGGTGGACGCTACCCAGCGACAACACCTACTGCACGGCAGGCTTCTACGCCTTGCTGACTTTGGCCTGCCTACTTCACCTTGTTTCTGGGGGAATGGTAAACATACTTCTTCACTCGACAATGATAAATTTCTTATATTACTCTTCAGAAATGAACCTGAATATGTCTCTGTTGCTACTTGCAAATGCAGAGTTTCCTAGTCGGAGAGGATCGGATCGAGGATAAGGAGTCACCAGATGCACATGATTAGAAGCTGCTATCTCCCAAGATGACAAAGCTCCTGCTGAAGAACTTGCCATGATGATCTTCGGGAAACCATCAGTCTGCATTCAGCTGTGATCCTCCAGTGAAGCTGCTATCATAAGCAGTAAAATGGTTCTCAATAGTACTTACTGTAGTCGCATGCTTAGATGTCTCAAGTAGTATCTTTACTGTCGCACAGCAGAGCAACTTGCACTTATCTTGGATGCGAATTTTCTCCTTGCTGGGATGGAACTGATTGTTCCTTTGCTTTCTAGCACCTTGCACGCCAAAAGGTCCCATTTGACCTTTTCTTTCTTGCTCAGTTGTTGCATTTTCATTTTGAAATGCCTGCAACATGTAAAACAGTACAGCAATGAAGTGTATAAAATGATTACTGAAGAAATACTGCAGTAAGTCTCCTATTATGCTAAATACTTTTCGGCGGGGAGATATGATGGCGATTGAGAAAAACATGGAAGGCTATTATAAATCTGTTTGTGTATATGTGCAGCATCTTCTTCCTGGTATTTCTAAATTTTTAATCGCTACATTTGACAAGAGTTCCTCCGTATGTGGATCTAAAAGTCCTACTAGCTGTAATTTATGGAGATGAAAGCCAGGAAGCCACCTCTTTTGGGACCAAAAAGATTATGAGATGTTATGACAGCAAGCTGCTTATATGTCTATGAAAAGGCTGGCTTATATGTCTGAATGAAATGGACCTGGCAAACGAAGATAAGACCTCACCTGCATAGAGGAACCCTGCAGGTGTCTACTGTGGAACACATGCAAGAATGCAGCTCAAGAAGCTGCCACATGCGCTTGCAGTTGGCGCAGCCACCAGGCACCCGCGTTTTGCATCTTGAGAAGTGGCGCACCAGCAGCTCGATACCCTTACAGGCAGAAAACTTGCAAACAGCTTGACTGCCCTTAAGTTTCTGATCCCAGGGGCCGATTGTCCTACACCCTTCTCGGCATATATGAACAAGAGCTTCCATAGCTTCATGTAATTGGAAGTAAACCTTCTTTTCCTCCATCTTTTTAGCTCTTTCTTGCCTTCTCTGCGTCAAATTCAGTTCTCAGAATGATGATCATGAACCGTGACAAATATATAAAATGCAAATGTACATGCATTCTCAGTGGTGTGCATTGTGTGCAAGATCATATACATATAGCATGTACTGAGTCAAGCAATTTGAATGACTAAGATGATGCAAGATGGAGTAAGTAATGATTAAGTCATATTGGCATGATCTGTTGCAGAGAACTCACTGAATCCATTTCAACAAGAGACTCGAGAAGCTCCTGCTCCAGGCTTGGGTTGGCCTGTCTCATTACTTTCCACCCTTCTGACAGAGAGATAGTCTTGAAGTCTCCAATGATCATACGAGTACAGACGAGTGAGAGCCTTGGTGCGTCACACAGTCTGGCCAGTTGTAGTATGTCGATGACGTTATCAGGAGCAAGAAAAAATCTCTCGAGTTGGTCGGTGCAGACAATCTTCAGGGATGGTACTGACAAAGCGTGAGAGAGTACAAGCAAATGAAGAGCATGTTTCTTCATCTCATCCTGCTCAAAACTTCACCAGAGAAAGAACATAAGTGACGAGGTTTTATCAAGCTATCTCCTGTAATAAAATATTGCCATACTCAAAACTCTGAAGAAACATGAACATTCAAGTACAGTATACATTGGTTTTAGTTTTTAATCACTATGCAATGATTGAGCAAACAACTGATTTTCTGTACAAGCAGCTCTGAAAATGAAACATGATTACATGATACACGAAGCAGCATTTATATGCATTACACAAAAGTATGATCGTTTCGTTCTCTCCGTACTTCAGAAATAAAGCAGTTACAAAATGTTTTGGTTCGGCGTTGCAAGTATTCAGTATTATTGATTGCAAGGCATCATTATTAACAAGTAAAAGAAACAACCCAAGACACTCAACCTTTCAAAGAGCAGTTAATTAATAGTAAGTGATCATACCGTGAAGAATAAAGAAATTTGATGAAGACATGGACTGCTTCCGATGGTACACCAGGAATCAGGGTATGTCTGAAACCGTGTTCTACTCTAGCTTCTTCCAGCATAATTCTTAGAACAGGAGATCTGATGCCCTATACAAGACCAAATTAAAGTCTTACATAAGATCAGAACCTGCGTATGTTTTAGGAATGGCCATTACAGGAAAATAATCAGAAACCTTTACTTACAAGAACGCATGAATGCGATAAAATCTCGGTCCCATCATCTGTCGAAACACGGACGTCGGCTTGATAGCCTTCAGAGAATAGCCTGTTCCAGGAGTCCTGGACGTTTTCAGGGACATGAAGACAACAAGCCTTGGCATTTCTAGAAGTTTTTTCCTTGCCATAAGAAGTTCCAGGTAATGGAGGCGGATCAGGGGTGTTAGTGCGAGGAGGCTGAGAATACCGGCTATCATCCAGCACGGTTTCGGTGCTCGCCATGCTACTGCACTCGTAGATATCAAACGTGGTGCCGATCGCATTGCCGTTGAATAAGAGTTGCGAAGAACCCGACTCCAGGGCCGCCATCAACCCTGTGCCTGCTGCTTTGACCCTGGAAGCCAACATCAGACAGAAGAAATCTCAAAAACAGAATGATCTCAAGTTTTGTACAGTAAGAATCACTTATTTTCCTATATAGCACTTTGTTGAAAGCAGGTTCAGGTAGGTGTTGTAATAAATAGAGAGAAGAAACGACAGGCATAACGTAAGGGAAGCGATTCAGTACTACTGTACTTGAAATTCCGGTCCTTCCAAGGAAAAAAAATCAAGTAGTACTTGATGCCTTTGGTCCTTTAATTTATTTTGGTCCACCAAACAAATGAGACTCTGAATCTTTTTTAAGAAAGAAACTAAGTGTATCGCCGCTGCTAAAAATATATATCAGGCTGAAATGAAAAGTAGACATCATAAATAATATATCCATGTTTCCTCTCCTAAACTGTTAGGGCAAATTATACGCATTTCCTGTCCAACATAGCATCCCAAAAGGCCCATAAATAAATAAAGAAAACAAATCAAAGGCTGTTTCTGAATTCAGAGAGCAGTTTCTGTGTGAGAGTTCCAGTGTGTCCACTCCAATCCCCAGAAACGAAGGAACCAAGAATCGGTAAAGGATCTCAGATTCGAGCTGATCGGATGGTCCTCAGCACACACACAAGAAAGCAGCAGGAGCTGATCGAACGGGCTATGGCCTATGGCCCCTATCCTCTGGACCGTCAGAGAGCGAAGATGGACGGGGAAGAAGAAAGACTCGGAAGGGGGAACTCCGATGAGAAGAAACCACCGCTTGCGTGCTCACCTGAGATCGGTGTTGAGTGATCCGGTCGCCGAGGTCTCTGCGGAGGCGAGGCTCGGAGGAAGAGAAGCCTGAAGCGCCACGCTCCCTCCCTTGAGAGTTGAGTCTGCACTCTCGGAATGAAAAGCTTTTGAAGCCTGGCGTCCTCCTTGCTCACGCGCCACACAGAGGCAGGGGTGAGGGGCACGTGTTGTGCGTTGCTGACGCGGCTTCCCCACCGAAGCTGGGCCCCGCGTGTCAACGCAAAAAGCGCGCGCGCACAGTGCGCCTCGTGGAGACGGAGCCGAGGGGTAGCAGTCGGCAAGTAGGACGGAGCCGAGCCGACCCATACGTTTTCACGTGGAAAGGGCACACGCCGTCCGGGCCAGTAAGAACGCGCCACGTGGGCCGACGCCGGCGCCGCCCAGCCAGCCGGTCCAGAAGAAAGCACGCACCCTTTCTCGCTGCACTGTGGTCCCAGATGCCATGGGTGCACACGGGATACGCCTACGGAAAGTCAGAACAGGAAGAGCCTGGAAGGTGGGCCTACTGACCCATGGGACCAGAAGGCGATACGGAGCCTGGCTACTTGTTCAAGTGGGAGAGGGAGAAAGCTGTGGACGTCACGGCCTACTTGGCTCGGCGCGCCGCCCCTCTCTGCACGGCGGATGAACAGCTACCGTTAAATAAACCGTCCTCGGATCTGCGGCAGCACGGGTCAGCCACTACATTATCGTTACGGACAACGGAAGGAAAAGAAAACAGTAGAATTCTGGGTACGGTGCTTTTTCTTTCTCGCTCTGGTCCCAGATCTCCGTTTCTTTTTGTTTCGTGTCCTTGGGTCCTCATCATCCATGTGTGAGCAACTCGGAGTTGAATTTACGTGCACAGGAGCGGCCGATGCTCTCATCATCCATGACTCATGCCCAGCGACAGCGACGAGAGAATTATCTACAGCGCCTCGACGCCGATTTGCCGGCGAGTGAAAAGCAGAGGACTGCAGAGCTTTCCGGTTCCAAAAAGTGTACACGTCTTCTTCGGCCGACGTGTCATGCCCGCCGGTACAAGGTAGGTGTTCCCAGCGGAGATAATAGCATTAAAAAACCACCACATTTGTGCCTAAATTTCGGAAAACCACCACTTTATAATTTATTCACCAAAATCCACCACTATTGCGCTGGTTTTTTCCAATTCGCGTTAAAACTTGATTTGAAGCCAATTGACATTGGAACTGACATGCGGGACCCACCAGCAGGTCTGACGTGGAAGCTAGGGGAGACGACCGTGAGCTGCCGTTAACGGCCGTGTAAGGGGCCCACTTGTCAGGCGTGTGTGGTTAACCGTTACTGCACCGCTCGCGTCCTCTCTTCAGTCTGTCCCTCTCTCCCGCGAATAAGCTGGTGTGCCGCCGCCCCCGCCGCCGTCGACGAGACATTGCCGCCGCCGCCCATTCTTCCTCGTCGTTCGCGGCCGCAATGCCAAGCTGGGACGAGGAGTGGTCGGAGAGAGACGTGCTATCGGTTAGTTTCGCCAATTTCTAGGGTTAGGGTTAGGGTTTGGCTCTCTCGATTTAGCTTCGATTTGTTGGATTATTTGACGATTCATTCGATTTTGTGCTTCTATAGGACGTCGTGGATGTAAAACAGAAGGTTCTAGCGTTGTATAGTTTGTATCCTAGTCGGTTTAGATTAGGCTAACTTAGACGGCAAGTCTTGTATGTCCTTGTACTACACGGATCTTGTTTGATCCCCTATATTAACATGGAGGGCGGCCAAGGTCAAGGCACGCTTCAACTCATACTTTTATATGGTATCAGAGCCCAATCTTCTTCATCACATCCGAAACCCTAGATTGATCTAGCCATGGCATCTTCCTCGTCGGAATCTGCTCCCGCGAATCCTCTCTCGGCTACGGTACATGAGAAGTTAACCAGCGAAAACTTCCTGGTATGGCAAGCTGTGGTGCTCCCAGCAATCCGAGGTGCCCGTCTGCTTGGATATCTTGATGGATCGAAGAAGGCGCCTGCGGAGAAACTCCT
Organism: Alopecurus myosuroides; assembly: GCA_028641055.1. Lineage (NCBI taxonomy): Eukaryota > Viridiplantae > Streptophyta > Magnoliopsida > Poales > Poaceae > Alopecurus > Alopecurus myosuroides. The sequence goes on from CM054058.1 coordinate 125,884,257, forward strand.
CGTTGAAAGCGAGGTCGGTGGAAAGAAGATGATTACAGAGGTGGATAATCCTGAGTTCATCACGTGGATTGAGAAAGATCAACAAGTTCTCTCTTATCTTGTTGGATCCCTGTCTCGAGAAATTCTACTACAGGTTACCGATCTGAATACTGCACACGAAGTATGGGATGCAATTCAGACAATGCAGGCATCTCAGTCACGAGCCCGGGTCATGTATCTTCGTCGCTCTCTCAATGATCTGAAGAAAAGAGACTTGACAGCAGTTGTTTATTTCAACAAAGTCAAAACTCTAGCTAATGAGCTTGCTACTGCGGGGAAAAAGATGGATGATGATGATATTATCAACGCCGTTCTTAATGGCCTCGATGCAGAATTCAATCCTCTCGTTGAAGCCGTGTCAGCACGTATTGACCAGGGAATTACCCTCGGTGAAGTATATGCCATGTTATTGGCAGCAGATGCTCGTCTCCAAGCTCAAAGTGCGGATGCAGGCGGAGTTTTTTCTGCTAATCTTGCTTCGCGTGGCTATAATTCTGGCCGGGGCAATGGAGGAAACCGTGGCGGTTATGGAAACCGTGGAGGCGGAGGTGGCAATTTCAATGCTGGCCATGGAGGTGGCTATGATGGCCGAAACGGTGGCAACAATAATTCATACAATTCGTATGGAAATAACAACAATGGAAATTCCTATAATGGAGGCAATGGAGGCCGTGGAAATAGTAATTTCCAACAAGATGGAGGCAACCGTGCACGTTACAATGGACCTCCATGTCAAATTTGCACCAAAGTAGGGCATCCTGCCTACAAGTGCTTCAAGAGGTTCAACAGATTGTTTGTTACTCCAGAAGCACAGGTGCATGTAGCAACAACATCACAAGCTGTGGATCCTCAGTGGTATATTGACACCGGGGCGACTGATCATGTTACATGAGAATTGGAGAAGCTAGCTATTCGTGACCGTTATCATGGTAATGAACAAATCCACACGGCGAGTGGTCAAGGTATGGCAATACAACATATTGGTCATAATGTTATTCATACTCCTGATCGTCCTATTCATCTTAATCACATCTTGCATGTTCCTCAAGCCACTAAGAGTTTAGTTTCTGCTTCTAAACTTGTTTCTGATAATAAATCCTATATTGAGATTCACCCTAAATTCTTTGCTGTTAAGGATCAGGCTACGGGGAAAACTCTTCTTCACGGCGCGAGTAGGAACGGTCTCTATCCACTTAATGGTGTCACCCCATACTCGATAAGCAAGCTCTTAGTGCAAGCACTCCTTCATCATCTCGGTGGCATGCACGTCTTGGTCATCCATCATCCTCAATAGTTCAGGAAATTCTTAGTCGAAACAAAATTTCTGTCTCAAGTAAACATGATGAGTTAGTTTGTGATGCGTGTCAAAAGGGAAAAAGTCATCAATTGCCTTACCCTAGATCTACTAGTGTCTCTAGTGCTCCTTTGGAGCTTATTTTCTCTGATGTTTGGGGCCCTGCCTCTGATTCTGTTGGTCGCTACAAATATTATGTGAGCTTCATTGATGATTATAGCAAATTTACTTGGATATATTTGCTTAAATACAAATCTGATGTTTTTCAGAAATTTCGTGATTTTCAACATGTTGAACGTCTCTTTGATCGTAAAATCCTAGCTCTTCAATCAGATTGGGGTGGAGAATATCAAAAGTTAAACTCTTTCTTTTCCCGCATTGGCATAGCTCATCATGTTTCTTGTCCTCACGCTCATCAACAGAACGGTTCTACTGAACGTAAGTACCGTCATATTGTGGAAGTTGGTCTTTGCCTCTTAGCTCATGCTTCCATGACACTCAAATATTGGGATGAAGCTTTCCTTACGGCTGTTTATCTTATCAATCGTCTTCCTAGTAAGGTCATTGATCATAAAACTCCCACAGAACTTTTGTTCAAAACTCCACCAAATTATTCGTTCTTACGAATTTTTGGGTGTGTCGTATGGCCAAATCTTAGACCATATAATCAACATAAGCTCCAATTCCGGTCTAAACAATGTGTGTTTCTTGGCTATAGTGGTCTTCACAAAGGGTATAAATGCCTAGACATATCTACTGGTCGTATCTATATTTCCAGAGATGTTGTTTTTGATGAGTCGATTTTTCCCTTTTCCCAACTCAGACCAAATGCTGGTGCTTTATTACGGGCAGAAATTTCACTTTTACCTTCGGTTCTACGAAACCCATCTATTCTTGATCAGGAGCATGAATTACGTCATGATCATATGTCTGTTTCTGCTAACTTTTTGGATGAAAACAGCACCCAGGAGATTTCTGTTGCAGGAAACCAAGACAGCAGCAATCCCGAAGCAGATTTGGGTGCAGATTCGGTGTCAGATCCGACGCAATCTTCATTGGGATCGGCGGAACAGCAGGCTCGGTCAGCTCCCCAGTCTTCCGCGCAGGATTCCGCGCAACCCACCGCCACGCCGACACGTGGTTCTAGCTCCGCCACATCTTCATCCAGGCCCGCGTCTTCATCTGCGCGGCCCACGCTGTCCCAGTCTGCGCGGCCCACGCTGTCCTCGCCTGCGCCGACACGCGACAGCGACACGACAGGAGCCAGTACGCCATCTGCGGGGATTGATCCCGACAGATCCGTGACAGCGGGCCCTGCGTCATCCGGATCTTCTGTGCATTCAGCTCCTGTGGATGATCCTGCGCCAATTCCGCGCGTACAAACCCGTTCCCAAAGTGGTATTATCAAAAAAAACTCCGGTGCCCACTGGTTTTATTCGGTGGTCGAATTTTTGCTCTACAGGTGAACCTGATTGCCTTGATGAGGCTCTTGGACATGATAAGTGGAGAGCAGCTATGGATGAAGAGTATTCGGCATTAATGCATAATGGTACGTGGCATTTAGTTCCTCGTCCTTCTAAAGGCAATATAATTGATTGCAAGTGGGTTTACAAGATCAAGAGGAAATCTGATGGAACCATTGATCGATATAAAGCAAGACTTGTGGCTAAGGGATTCAAGCAACGATTTGGTGTTGACTATGAGGATACATTTAGTCATGTGGTTAAAGCTGCCACTATTCGCATTGTCCTGTCTATTGCAGTGTCTAAAAATTGGGATATGCGTCAATTGGATGTGAAGAATGTGTTTCTTCATGGCGTTCTGGAAGAAGAGGTATATATGAGACAACCTCCTGGCTATGAAAATTCAGTTACTCCTGGCTATGTGTGCAAACTTGATAAAGTATTATATGGTCTCAAACAAGCTCCCCGTGCATGGTATTCTCGGTTATCAGCCAAATTACATGCTCTTTGCTTTGTTGCTTCTCAAACTGATACTTCTATGTTCTTCTATCATAAACATGGAGTTACAATTTTTATGCTTATCTATGTGGATGGCATTATTGTCACTAGTTCTTCCATGCAAGTCGTGGATGCAGTTCTAGCTGATCTACGTATGGATTTTGCTCTCAAGGATCTTGGCTCTCTCCATTATTTCCTTGGTATTGAAGTTCAGAAGAGTTCTAATGGTATTTCCTTGTCTCAAACTCAATATATTTCTGATATTCTCAAGCGTGGGTGTATGGGAGGATGTAAACCAGTTACCACACCGCTTTCAACATCAGAAAAATTGACTATTTTTAAAGGAATACCTCTCAATGATGATGATGCTACACGGTACAGAAGTATAGTTGGTGCACTTCAGTATGTGACATTAACTCGGCCAGATATATCTTTTTCGGTGAATAAAGTTTGCCAATTCTTACATGCTCCAACATCTGAGCATTGGACAGCAGTCAAACGAATTCTTCGATATTTGCAGTATACTCTGACTCATGGTTTGAAGCTTGTAAAGTCTGACTCCATGATGATTAGTGCATTCTCAGATGCAGATTGGGCTGGATGCCCAGATGACAGGAGATCAACAGGAGGATATGCTGTTTTCCTTGGTTACAATCTTATAGCTTGGAGTGCACGTAAGCAACCTGCTGTGTCTAGATCCAGTACAGAAACAGAGTATAAATCTTTGGCTAATGCTACAGCAGAGATTATCTGGGTGCAAACACTATTGACAGAACTTGGTATTGGACAGCCTAAAGCAGCAACACTTTGGTGTGACAATCTTGGTGCTACTTATTTGTCAGCTAATCCTGTGTTTCATGCCAGAACCAAACACATTGAAGTGGATTATCATTTTGTTCGAGAGAGAGTTGACAACAAATTGTTGAATATCAAATTTGTTCCCACTGGAGATCAAATAGCTGACGGTTTTACTAAGCCCTTGTCAGTTCGACAGTTAGAGGCTTTTAGATGCAATCTCAACTTAGCTAAAGTTGTGATTGAGGGAGGATGTAAAACAGAAGGTTCTAGCGTTGTATAGTTTGTATCCTAGTCGGTTTAGATTAGGCTAACTTAGACGGCAAGTCTTGTATGTCCTTGTACTACACAGATCTTGTTTGATCCCCTATATTAACATGGAGGGCGGCCAAGGTCAAGGCACGCTTCAACTCATACTTTTATAGTGGAGGCTGGTTATGCGCTTAATACGATCGAAGACCCCAATTTCAAAGGTCTTGCGGTGGGTTGCACCGAGGTGTGCCGCGGGCACAAGCTGATGCCACAAAGGTGTGTGGCATTTGGTGGGTCTGACACTGGCAGGCGATTCCATATGTGCTCAGTTGCAAATGTAAGTTCAAATCTTTGTTAATGTTAGTGCAAAGCTAGTGTTAGTGTATTACTCTATTAATTTTAGTTTTTAGTGTATAGCTAGTACTGTTAGGTTAGTGTGAGTGTATTACTGTGTTAGTGTGAGTGAAATAATTTTAGTTCTTATAGCTACTACTGTTAGTGTTAGTGTGAGTGTAGCTACTGTTAGTGTTTTACTGTGTTAATGCATACTGTCAGGTTCCTTTCCCTGTTAAAGCTACTGTTAAGTTTCTTTCCCTTTTTATAATGCTAGTTTATGCATAATATTTGTTAATTAATGGACTATATAAGTTTTAGGTTAGCTCAATAGTCTGCACTTCATTTTGTTGATTAATACTCCCTCCATTCCACAATACTCTACATCCTAGAAATTTTAAGACAAATTAGCAATCCTCTTTAATAGTACTAGTCAAGTATGTAAACACTCATTGCATGTCACGTTACCATTAATAGCACCCAATAGAAAAAGAGAGAGGTTGCTTAGACTTTTATTGTCGCTGGTTACCAAGGATAAAATTAATGCTTAGAACCCAGAATGTAGAGTAATATGGAACAAAATACTAGTCTAGAATGTAGACTATTATGGAACAGAGGGAATAGACCGTAAAACTGAACCATTTTGTGTCATCTTGTGCCACTGTAGCAAGTGAACAACTGTGGATTTGTATCCTGGGTTGATGGAGAGTGGCCAGCAAGTATGAAGCATGCTATTTGTAGGTGTGGCAAATGTATGAAGAGAGCAACAATGTGAGGATTGATGAAAAGATTAAAAATGGTAAGATGCTTGAGGAGCTCTCTATTGAGAAAACCAAGGCTGAGAAGGATTATGCCAGACTTATGGATGATGTTAAGAAATTTTTTGAAGACACAGAGAAGAGGGTGATGGCTGGAAACTACAAAAAGACTATGTCAAATACTGAGGATGAAATGGAGGAGTTGAAGAAGCAAGTGTTAGTTCTTAGGACTGAACTGCTAATGCGCAAGAATGTGCACATGACTCAGGCAGAGGTGATGAAGAACAAGCAGAAGCAATGGGATGAAGAGAAAGAGACTTTGAAGGAAGAGAAGAAGAAGCTGGAGTACATGATCTTTGATCTGCTCAAAGTTAGTGATGCAAACAAGGAAAAGCTAAAGACAATCAAGTCCATCTGTGTTGAGTGATGTGAGTGCAGGGGGTTGTGTTAGATGTAATGGCAGTGTTGTGTTGAACTATGTGATGTTTTAAGCAATGACTTTGTGTTGCATTTTAAATCTGGACCTATTTCTGATGTTGTTGTACTGCTAAGACAAGTTAGTTAATTGAGCACCTGGTTCTGCTGTGAATTTATCCTCTGTGTGGTTGAATTAGTGGTTGTATGAATTTTATTGAATTTGTGCATTTTATACTAGTTATTTGTGCATTTTATACTAGTTATAGTAGGATGGCTTAGGGTTGTCGATAAACCCCGGTGTTTCTCGGCACTATTTTTCACTAGTTATAATAGGACCCCTTAGGGTTGTCGATGAACCCCGGTGTTTCTCGGCACTATTTTTCACTAGTTATAATAGGACCACTTAGGGTTGTCGATGAACCCCGGTGTTTCTCGGCACTATCTTAAAGTAGTTTATAATAGGGTGGCTTAGGGTTGTCGATGAACCCCGGGGTTTCTCGGCACTATTTTAAAGTAGTTATAATAGGACCACTTAGGGTTGTCGATGAACCCCGGGGTTTCTCGGCACTATTTTAAAGTAGTTATAATAGGGTGGCTTAGGGTTGTCGATGAACCCCGGGGTTTCTCGGCACTATTTTCACTAGTTATAATAGGACCACTTAGGGTTGTCGATGAACCCCGGGGTTTCTCGGCACTATTCTTCACTGGTTATAATAGGACTACTTAGGGTTGTCGATGAACCCGGTGTTTCTCGGCACTATTTTAAAGTAGTTATAATAGGGTGGCTTAGGGTTGTCGATGAACCCCGGTGTTTCTAGGCACTATTTTAAAGTAGTTATAATAGGGTGGCTTAGGGTTGTCGATGAACCCCGGGGTTTCTCGGCACTATTTTTCACTAGTTATAATAGGACCACTTAGGGTTGTCGATGAACCCCGGTGTTTCTCGGCACTATTTTTCACTAGTTATAATAGGACCACTTAGGGTTGTCGATGAACAACGGTGTTTCTCGGCACTATTTTAAAGTAGTTATAATAGGGTGGCTTAGGGTTGTCGATGAACCCCGGGGTTTCTCGGCACTATTTTTCACTAGTTATAATAGGACCACTTAGGGTTGTCGATGAACCCCGGTGTTTCTCGGCACTATTTTAAAGTAGTTATAATAGGGTGGCTTAGGGTTGTCGATGAACCCCGGGGTTTCTTGGCACTACTTTTCACTAGTTATAATAGGACCACTTAGGGTTGTCGATGAACCCCGGGGTTTCTCGGAACTATTTTAGTTATAATAGGGTGGCTTAGGGTTGTCGATGAACCCCGGGGTTTCTCGACATTATTTTAAAGCAGTTATAATAGGTCCACTTAGGGTTGTCGATGAACCCCGGGGTTTCTCGGCACTATTTTAAAGTAGTTATAATAGGACCACTTAGGGTTGTCGATGAACCCCGGGGTTTCCCGACACTATTTTAAAGTAGTTATAATAGGACCACTTAGGTTGTCAATGAACCCCGGTGTTTCTCGGCACTATTTTTCACTAGTTATAATAGGATCACTTAGGGTTGTCGATGAACCCCGGTGTTTCTCGGCACTATTTTTCACTAGTTATAATAGGACCACTTAGGGTTGTCGATGAACCCCGGGGTTTCTCGGCACTATTTTTCACTAGTTATAATAGGGTGGCTTTGGGTTGTCGATGAACCCCGGGGTTTCTCGGCACTATTTTAAAGTAGTTATAATAGGACCACTTTACAAATTTAAATAATGCCATAATAACTGTGAAAATGAATAATGCCAGAATGATCAAAAGCAGATAACAACACAAATTTAAACATAGTCTTAAACATCAAAATAGAACATAGTCTTACATGAACAGATGCATAGTCTTAGAGAAACAGGAACATAAAGTGGTCTCAAACAGATTAAAACATAGTCTTAAGCATCAAAATAGGCAAACCACAATTCTTTTCACCACATTGTGTTAATCCAGAACCTAAACATGTTCTTCTCCTTGTCCTCCTCCCTGTCCTCTTTTCAGCACATTCTTTTGACCACATTTCTTATATGAGGAAGCCTTCCCTGCATTCAAATAACTCTCCATCCCCCCTGTCCTCTTACTTGGCCTGGAGCTGACCCTTCTAGTTCCTGGTTCATCATGAACACTTCTTGGGGCAGAAAATGGTGCCCTTGCTGCAGGAGCACCTGATACAGCACTTGAACTTGGAGAAGGACTTGCTGCCCTTGGTGCATATGAAGGCCTGGAACTTTCAGCAGCACCTGAAACTGCACCTGCACTTCCAGGGGCAGAGCTGTCAGCACTACCTCTTGGTGCCCTTGCTGTTGGAGCTGCTTGAACTGGTGGAGCAGGAGTAGCTGGTGCAGCAGAAGTACTCTATGATGTAGAGGCCTCCTCCCTGGTTGACTGGTACAAAAAAATGTTAGGTCCTGATGAAAGCAATTAGTGCAATGAAAACAATAGTACAGTAACTAACCATGTGCCCTTGTTTTCTAAGTTGTAGCTCTGGCCTTAACTGTTGTGGACAGTTAAGGTACCTATGACCCACTAGGTTGCAGTTCCTGCAAGTGATACTAGCCATCCTTGAAGTGTCCCTAGGAGCTGGAACCTCACCAGGGCCTTTCCTCCTTACTGTTTGTTTTCTGCCAGGGCCTTCTTTGAAGACAGGAGGCTCCATATATCTTGTGTTGGTTTTAGGCCAATCCTCAACTCCAGAAACAGGGTAAACAACATACTCGAAGGCTTCCTTGTACATTGGTTTCTTGAAAAAGTCATGCACATAGTCTTCTGGATGCTGCTTGAGCTTCACTATTACAGATATTGCATGGTTGCAAGGGATTCCAGTTACATCCCACTTTCTGCAACCACATGTTCTTGCTCTCAGGTCAACTGCATGTACTGCAGTCCCAGTAGTGCTAACTTGCCACAGACCAATCTCTGCATTCTTAGCCCTGCATTCCCTAGAAAACCTTTTGGCAATTTCTAACTGCTCAGAGTAGAAAGGTGTGATCTCCCATCTAGTGTTCTCTGCTTTCTCTCTTGTCCCACTGTATTTCACCATAAGCTTGTCCTTTATGCCATCAATCATTGTTTGAATAGGCTTGTTCCTGACATCTAATATCATCCTATTGAACACTTCACTAAGGTTGTTCACCACTAGATCTGTCTTGCAGTTTGTGTCAAAGGCATGCCTAGCCCATGCTTCAACATGAATCTGCATTAGCCAATTATAGGCTAGCTCACAATCAGTCTTCATGGCTTCCATACACTTGTCAAACCCACTCTTAATGTAGGAATAGCTAGCCCCAAACATGTTTTTCTTAAGCTATGTTCCTTTAAACCCTGCCCTCTCAAAATTGGCAAAGATATGCCTAAGGCAATATCTGCTTGGAGAGTTAGGAAAACATGCCCTATTGCTTTAAGCAAACCCTGCAAAAAATTGGGAACAAGACAGTTAGCACAACAAGCAAATTTTGTATCACACAATTGAAACATGTTGGAAACAATTGAAGCAAATCTTGTATCACAGAATTGAAGAAAATATTGGAAACAAGACAAATTTCTTATGTACCTTTTTCCTGTCAGATATAATTGTGTAAGTGCCAAATTTTCCTGCTTCTCCAATGCAATATTTTAGCTGGGTTAAAAACCATAACCAGCTAGCAGCATCTTCTTTGTCTACCACACCAAATGCAATTGGATAAATGTTGTTATTCCCATCTCTCCCTGTTGCAACCAATATTTGTTGACCTATGCTCAATTTGATGAAACATCCATCTAGGCCTGCAATAATAAACATGTTAAAAACATTAAACATGCTATTCTGCTAGCCTACAATACAATCTAATATATTAAGCCATATCTTACCTAAGAAAGGCCTGCAACCATTAAGAAAACCTTGCTTGGAAGCATTTAGACAAATGAAAAGTCCATGAAATCTTGGATTCATACTAGGGTGTCCCAGCACTTCCTTGGTTGTAACAATGCACCTGCTACCTGGATTTGTGTCCAAGATAGCTTGCAGGTAATCTCTCAGCCTAGTGTACTGTTTCTTCTAGTCACCAATCACTTTACTGGATGACATTCTTCTAGCTCTGTAAGCTTTGCTCTTTGGCACTTGCACTCCAAATTTCTGCTTTGCATTGTCAATCAGTGTGTCAACAGTAGTGTTAGGATTTGCTCTAATTGCTTGCTCAGAGTGACTTGCAAACCAATTTATTGACACCTTGGTGTTCTCTCCATGGGGCAGGCATGTGTGGAGGGGTTTGAATTTTCTTATGCAGAAAGTTTTCTCATGAGCTATTATAGAAGCAGTAAGCATGAATGGACAAGCTTCCTCACTGCATTTAGCAATAATCCTATCACTATTGTTTCTGTGATAACTAAAATTCCTTAGCTGAGCAATGTGATAGTTCCTCAGAGCAACTCTGAACTGGTACACATCTTTAAAGCATAATTTGATGGCAAACAGCTCATGGGCATCTTCCCTATCTGGATCATAGTATACTCTCTTCTTCAACTTCTTTAGCCTCCTTTTCCTGCCACTAGCCAGGACAAACTTCCTCACACATCCATCATTGTCACTCCCAGCCAAACCATCAGAGCTGCACTCCTCATCACTAGAAGGCATAAAGAAACAATCTTCTTCACCTTCAGGCTCATGATGAGACCTTGTTGATGGCCCTGGATGCAGAATAATCTTCTTGCTTGAAAGAAAATCCTGTTCACACACTTCCTCAGGCTCTGACTTTTCCTCTCCAGAATAAAACTCTTCTACATCTGTGTCACCTTCAAAGTGAACTGAAGAATCCTTCTTCTGCTTCTTGAGTAGTTGTTCTTCACCTTCTTTGTCCTTTTCCCTGGCCCTCTTGAATTTTACCACTAATTCTAGCTGCTCTGCTAATGCTGCATCATGTTCAGCAGGCCTATACTCACCCATATCAAACATCAATTCATCATCATCAGAGTCCAGGACATCAACAGGCACCTCATAACCAACTACTGTTTTTTCCCTTAGCCATGTTACAACTATGCTGAGTACTAATGAATAGAAAATCTGAAACATCAATTGCAACTGGCAAGAAATTTTCATCCTGACTTATATGTGCTACTCCTTCCTTGTCCACACATAGTTTAACTTCCTCAGTAAGAGGCTCTGCTTGCACTTCCACCATGTTCAGTCCATATGGTATTGTTGCATTGTCCTTCAGTACAGTCAAATGGAGCACCTTGTCATCCTGAAATAGGGCAAGCATTTCCTGCACTTCTATATGGTTGTCAACAGCTTCCATTCCTGCAAATCTTGGCCCCCTTTCCCTAACATAATACAGACTGTTTTCATATCCAAACCCATGTTCTTCAATCATGTTCTTCAAATTGTTCAATGTAATGTCACTACTGCAACTGAACCTCTCTACATTGTCTCCAGTAGGGAAATAAAACCAAATTTCCCATATCTCATCATCCATTCTGCACATGAAAATTAATTTTAGACACCTAAAAATAATTTAACCGAATATACACCTATATTAATCACATCAACTATATTATTAGCCACTACCAGCAATACTAAACACACATTCAGTAAAAATAGATTCAGACTAAATTCAGTAAGCACACATTCAGACTAAATTCAGTAAGCACTAAATTCAGTAAGCACTCATTCAGACTAAATTCAGCAAAAACATTCAGACTAAATTTAGTAAGCACACTTCCAAACTACATTCAGTAAACGCACATCCAGTAACAGACTAAATTCGGTGGCCCTATATTCAGAAAAACACTAACAGCAGGTGGCCTAAAACAGAGATTCAGACTAAATTCAGTAACAATACTAATCCAACCCCTAAATCACTACCTAACACTACCAATCCTGCTAATCTAACAATACTAATCCAACCCCTAAATCCAGCCACAGTCCTGACTCGCAGCAACACGAAGACATAGAGGGGACATAAGGTACTCAATTCGCCTGCCTGCGAGGACTTGAACGCCGCGAGCCCAGCCGCCGTTGAGCGCTCCAGTGACTCCTCGCCGACTGGAGGAGAGGGCGGCGGCGGGCACGGTCCTTCCGCGTCTACAGATCCAGTTCTCCAGGAAGAGCCGCTGCCGCCACAGCCAGAGTCGCCGCCGAGAGGGTAGCCGCCGCCGGCGGCGGTAGTCGGCGTCGCCATTGGGGAAGCAGGGGCGCGAGGAAGAATAGCGCGCGCAGAAATGGGGGAACTGAAACCTAACCTGCTTTCCCCCCGCTTATTACACGGCCGTTAACGGCAGCTCACGGTCGTCTCCCCCCGCTTCCACGTCAGACCTGCTGGTGGGCCCCGCATGTCAGTTCCAGTGTCAATCGGCTTCAAATCGAGTTTTAGCGCGAATTGGAAAAAACCAGCACAATAGTGGTGGATTTTGGTGAATAAATTGTAAAGTGGTGGTTTTCCAAAATTTAGGCACAAATGTGGTGGTTTTATGCTATTATCTCTTCCCAGCGCAAACAGAGAAATTTCTCGTCGGATTCTTATCACCATTGACTATCCCCGGTCATTCGTCGTCAGATTACGCAGCCAGGTCACGGTCTGACGAATTTATGGTTGCCCAGATGTGCCACAATACCCAAAAGTTACCTGTCCACAAGGTGCCAACCACCACCGGCCGATAGCAGCGTCCACATCATCAATCTCCTTTGTGAGCTCTTTGAGCATGTCATTTATCTGCACGAGAACCACAAGTTACGAATTGGAGATGGCAGGACACAAGAAACACGTACGTAAAGTGTTACCGATCACGCAGAATTGTCGAGATAATAATGGACGTGTTTAGCAGAAAGGGCAGATCTAAAACCCTCATGATATATATACACAAATTTGATAATTTGATTTTGTTCAATACTACACATCTACTGAACTTTCCAGAGCACACAAATAGTTCGCGCGAGCAAATACCTTTTTCCATGAGCGCCATGGATACTGAACTTCTAGCAGATTTGCTACCCTTCGAAGCTAGTACATGTAATATACCTCATTAACATTCTCTCTAGAAGAACCTTCATGCAAATGAGTTGTACAACTCTATCTGCACAAGAGGAAAAAAAAACAATGTCTTGAGAGTCAAATAGAATTCACCCCAACTTGATATCTGTAGTGGTTAAGACTTGAGAGAGTCAAATAGAATTAACTGACTGCAAGGAAAACAAATAAGCAAACACAAGCTTAAATAACGTAACGATCAAGTACTCTTTTAGAAGTAGGTAAACGTAGGAATTTATGACTTGCAACATTTTGTATAGCTACTGCCGGGATTAAACTTCAATGAGGAAGTATCATGGAACATGGAATAATTGATATTGTACTTAAGTAATTATACTCGAAAAAGCCGGTATGACTATATTGGAACACAATGTATATTAATACGCTGTAATGATACCCGGAAACAGTATAGTGTGTAATGTCAGGTTGTCCATATGATTGGCTTTATGGATTGCTAAAGCCCGCAAGTTTGATTTTATATTCGAACTCGGCGTATAACTCACACATGACTGTTTTGTTTCGTACCTAATTAATTAAGAGTAATATGACTCGATAACTTGTTGTTAATGATTGTGGTTGGTTTAACAAGTCACGAGTCCTGTATATCTAAAATTTGGAATCTATATAAAGTTCATACCCTCTAACTTCATTATGCATCATGAGCGGCGATACTGATAAAGCAGAGGAACAGGGGGTTAGGACGTTTAGCTTCTAACCCTAATTTCCTACATTGATACGAGAGCCCATGGTTTGCAATACACTCGTTTGGGTATTTGCATGTGTACTCATTCATATATGCATTTTCCGTTTGCAATACACTCGTTCTGATGTTTACAACCTTCATGTGTGAGTATTTTCTTTAGTTCTTGGGGGTGATGTGAGTTTTCGTGATATTTCTCCCAAAAACGTTTTTTATGAGACAATTTGTGCAACATGAGAAGACGTATTATGTGCGCTTTTTTCTTCATAAATTTTCCACTTGGTTTTTTGGAGTTTTGAGACGTGGACAATATGGGATGTCGGACCAAGGGGGAGGAAACTCCTTGCACGGCGACGTACAAACCCCACATTTCCCCCCTCTAAGTTTTAATTTGGTTCTCCCACCTAGTCTATCTCTCCTATATATACTCATGTATTATATGAAGAGAGACACGCGAATGACAATAAAGAGGCGTCCCAATTATATCTTTGTGTCAATTTACTTTCTGCATCTGTGATGGATCTCATACGACTTTTTCGACCGCGGTTTCGCTTCACGCCATGCTTGGACCAAATTCACAAAAGAGATCGTGGAACAAAATTGTAAAAAATTGAATTTGATTAAACCTAAATGCATGATAAATATGAACAAAGGGGAGTCTGTTTTTTCAATAAGTAATTAAGTGCGTAATAATGCTTTGCGGAATCCTAGTACTTCCTCCATCTCAAAATAAGTATCGTTGAAATGAGTCAAAATAGATGTATCTAGTAATATAATACATCTAAATACTTATTTTGAGACGGAGGGAGTACATAAAGTAACCAACCAAAATGAAGATAAGGAAGCGAACAAAAATACCCACGTGCATTAACCCGGCTTTATAGGATCACGTCGTTCTTGAAGGGCTAGGCGCTTGTAGACGCCAACACTACATATCGCTTATAGCGACGTGCTGCACAGACTCCCTGAAGCTTCTCTTGCACCAGACACGTCTTGGGCCGGCCCATTTGGGTACCTTTTCTTCTCTTTCTCATTTTCCTTCTATTTCATTTCATGTTTCTTTTTGTTAGTTATTTCTTTAAGTTCTCGCATTTTGAAATCTCAACCATTTTGAAAATTTGTCCATCTTAAAAAATGTTTCATCTCAAAATTTGTTTCATTATAAAAATTGTTCATATTAAAAATTGTTCTTTTTCAAAAATAATAATATTGCACAACCTTTTAAAAAAATCGCATTAAAAACTTGTTCATTTAAAAAATTGGTCATATTAAAAACGTTATTTTTTAATATTATGCATAGTAGAAATATGTTCATTTTTTATTTTTGTTTATATTCAAATTTGTTCGTTGAGAAAATTGTTCATACTATTGAAAATTGTTCTTTTATAAAATGATTCAGATTTTGTAAAAGAGAAAACATCAAAAAAAAAATTCACTAGGCACCCGTTTATTTTTTCATTTTCAGCTAAAAAAAGAAAGCGCACAATGGCGCTGACTGTTCCATCGCTTCCAGGCCCATGCCCATCTCGGGCGAATGTGCGGGCGAGGCCAGCCTCCCGCTCGCTTGAAGCGATAGGTAGGCGCGGACGCTATGTCTCGCTTATTGCGAGTGCTATTAAGACTCGCTAACACGTGTTCGTGTTATGGGCCGGCCCATTTAGCTAAAGGAAAAGGTAAGAAAAGAAGTGAGAAAACAGGCAATCGACCTGCAACCTCTACAACAGAATCATATGATCTACCGCTGGCTATGTTTCGTTCCTTTCTAACAATCTTTTTTGGTCATTTTATTATCTACTTTTTTCTGTGTTCATTTTTTCCCATTTTCTTTCCTTTTTTGTTTTCTCTTTTCCGTTTTATTCTTTCTTTTCTGATTTATTTTTTCTTTCTAGTTTTATTTTTCTTTATTTGAAAATATTTTGTTTTTTGATATTTTAAAATTTAGAATCATTTAATTTTTTCCTGTGTTATTGAACTATTTTTAAATGTGGAACCAATTTAAAAATGACCCCGTCGACAATGGTCACATGGGCTTTAATGTCACAAAATATTTTGGTTCACTATTTGTTCTGGTTCACCGAAAAATTTGGTTCATTATTATTTTTGGTTTAGTATTAGTTCTCGTTCACCAAAATTTTTAGTTCACCATTATTTTTGGTGCATCCACATTTTCTGTTCACTACTACCTCCGATCCTAAAAGAGTGTCGGGATGTTAGTATTAAGTTGTACCTAGTTAGTTGGTTTCTAGCGTCACTTTTATCGGATCGGAGGGAGTATTATTTTTGGTTCACTAGAAATTTTGGTTCGCTAATATTTTTGGTTGATCGCCATTTTTGGGGAACCGATGGTTTCACTAAACTTTTTTTGTTCACCGAAATTTTGGTTCAAAATTATTTTTTGGTTCAAACTAAAAAATGTTCAGATTAAAAATTTGTTCAAATTTGAGAATTGGTCATACGTAACATTTTTTCATGTTTGAAATTGTTTATATTTTTTGTAAATAGTTCAAACTTAAAAATTGTTCAAAAATAAAAATCGATCATATTTAGAAAAATGTTGAAATTTCCAAAAAAAAAAAATTAGAATCGGAAGATGTTCGGAATTTTCAAAATATACTGCCTATAGTGGTGGCTACATTAGGTTGGACTTTTTTTAGCTGGCCACGTACATACGGTTGGAAAAAAAAAACTAGCTAAGCTAGGTGAGTGTAGTAGTACGGCATGGTATCTCACCGTACCACATCCTGGAAGCACGCACTAGACGGATACAACTTGCATGGCAAGATCGATCGGTGCGTGCATGGCAAGATGGATTGGTGCGTGGAGGCTTTGTGCACGCTGTCAAATAACGGTGGGCCGACCCATCTGTAATCCCGGGGCGGCAAGTGCGGGCGAGCGCATACTACAGCTCGCAGAAGGCGAAGCATAGGGGCTTCCTAGGTAGGGGGGTTCCCTGTATATCGCTTGAAGCGAGTACAAGTTGTAAACTCGCTCAAGCGGACGGGCTTTCGGACCCTCTGCTCCAGAAAAACGTTCATTAGCGCTCAGCAGCCAGCTCCGCTCCAATGGATTAGCTCCAAAAAAAGAAAAAAAAAGCTTCGCTCCAATGGTCAGCTCCCAATTCCCGTAGTTACATGCACTTATTTTTCCTTTCATAGCTATTTTTTTTAAAATATATCCAGTATAAAAAATCACTAGATAAAAGTTAAGATTTAAAACTTGTTCCTGATTTTAAAGAGGTTCGGATTTTAATTTTTTTCACTAAGTAAAAAGATTTTAGATTAGAAGAATGCGAAAGGTGAAATTTCTTTAAAAATGGTCATGTTTTTTATTATTTTTTTTAAGAAAAATGCGAACAATTTTTGAAATTGGTGAACCGTTTTTTAACCGAACAATTTATGAAAATAGTGAACAATTTTTTAAAATGAACAAAATTTTAAAACGAATAGTTTTTGGAAATAATGACCGATTTTCGAAAATGGTGAATTTTTAAAATGAACAATTTTTAAAATGGTGAACAAGTTTTGAAAATGAACCATTTAAGAAAATATTGAACAATTTTTTTAAATGAACAATTTTTGTTAAAGAACAATTTATAAAATGGTTCATATTGGTCAACAAAAATTCCTCCTAGAAAAATTGTTCACGATGACACGATTAAACAATTTTTTGCTTCATGAAGTTGATATTCTTTAAGAAATAAAGTTCGCATATTGAAAAAATGTTCGCGCACTATATGAACTATTTTGCCGGCTCAAGGAAAGCATTCACATGCAAATAAACAAAATGGAAAAAAAGGAACCCAAATATTTGTATTCATGTATTACTTAAAAAATTGAACTCAAAACTGAAAATGGAATTAAAATATACATGGAATACTTTTTTGTCTTTACTAAGTTGGAAAGAGAAAAAAAGTAAAACAGAGAGAAACGTAGTAATCAAAAAATAATGGTGAACAGAAAAATAAATAATAAAACAGAAAAGAAAAATAGAAATAGAAAAAATAAAAAAATAAAAACAAAAAAAATTAGATAATAGAAAGATTTAAAAAAAAAAATTGACACAAGCATGTGTTGTAGCCCAGTGGCTCTCCCTATAACACTCAGTTGCCAGATTTCAGGTTCGAATCCCCGTCCAGCCTTTTCCACCTTTATTTTCTCTTGAAGGAAAATTAATGGGCCGACCTCTTAAGAATTCTTGCGCGGGCGAGTCCGAGTTAGGACTCGCAATAGGCGATAAATAGGGACTGCGCTAGGTAGTTTTCCACCTTTATTTTCTCTTGAAGGAAAATTAATGGGCCGACCTGTTAAGAATTCTTGCGCGGGCGAGTCCGAGTTAGGACTCGCAATAGGCGATAAATAGGGACTGCGCTAGGTAGTTTTCCACCTTTCTTTTCTCTTGAAGGAAAATTAATGGGCCGACCTGTTAAGAATTCTTGCGCGGGCGAGTCCGAGTTAGGACTCGCAATAGGCGATAAATAGGGACTGCGCTAGGGCCTTTTCCGCCTTTATTTTCTCTTGAAGGAAAATTAATGGGCTGACCTGTTAAGAATTCTTGCGCGGGCGAGTCCGAGTTAGGACTCGCAATAGGCGATAAATAGGGACTGCGCTAGGGCCTTTTCCACCTTTATTTTCTCTTGAAGGAAAATTAATGGGCCGACCTGTTAAGAATTCTTGCGCGGGCGAGTCCGAGTTAGGACTCGCAATAGGCGATAAATAGGGACTGCGCTAGGTGTTGTATTTGTGTCGAATATAGTGTGCGTGTTGGGTTACATATGGACTTAGAGTTGTAATAGGTGTGGATATGTACGGATAGTGTTCGTACACTAGTAGACTTGGCCTCTCATATAATGAGGGGGTCGCCACACGTGTAACCTATGACGACTTGATAGCAGCAGATGCGCAAGGGGAGCCGGCGGCTTGTGCCGGCGACCAAGGTGGCCGATGCAGCGGTATCAATGGGGAGGTGCGTCCGTAGTCATGCCCCGCAGATATACGCGAGTTCGCCGAACGGCGTTAACAAATCTCGGTGTTGTCATCATGTTGTGATTGCTTGATTCGTCGAGCTGGCTTAGTTTGTTTCGTGGTGGCAATCAGAACAACATATCGCATCGTATCAGCAATTTTCGAAGTGATTCGAGTTCCAGATCGTGCCGGTTTTGGACAGGAGTCCATGCAGTTGACGTACAAGTGACAGTAGCTGATCGATTAAATTAGTCTGTGGAAGGAGGCGCGCAGCGGCCGTAGCGCGGGCGAGCAGGCACGAAAATCTGCTGGAGCAGCCCTGCGGTGCTGTGTGGCCTTGGTCGCAGCGACCAGATGCACATGTGTGCCAAGCGAACAATGTCGAGGCAGGGCTGACTGTTCGAAGGCAAACGTGCATATAGGTCAGGTAGGATCTGCCGGAAAGTTGCATGAGCCTGATGCATAGAGATTTGTTTGAGAGAAAAAAAAAGTGACACAAGTTCCAGGAAGCCACGATGGTGGTTCTTTTGCTTTGACTATTTTTCAGCTTTATGCTAAGTGCACACGGTTTGCTACCAGGGAATCGCTATAATGGAAGGAACGTGAATGCTCTTCGGGATGGTGATCGGCAGTAGATGTGCAGGCCAGTAGATGTGTTGTTCAAATAGACGAGAAGCATGGAACGTGTCGTGAAAATCATGCATATACATGGCGCCATACGGTACACATCTGTACGGCGGGTGAACTAGACGCAAGGTGAAGCATGATTGCAGACGGATACTTTCGGCTGGGTTGGACTGGATAGTCTGACGGACAGAAGACGGCGAAGATCGACGATAACGACATAGGAGCGTGAGGACTGATGGTGTCCGAATTCTGTGGCGTGGAAACACGTGGCGCGAGCCGAAGGGTTTGTGTGCTTCAACATGCGACGGCGCGGAGTTGATTCAAGAATGTGTACACATGGGAACTTGAAGTCGGCAGGGCGCAGGGTGGACTGATCATCTACCATGGAGGCATGTTGAAGGTGGAGCTGGGGACTAACGATTCCACTCAGCTGATGGAGGGTTACAGCGTAAGTATAGAGAGAGTCGGAGCCTATTTCAGCAGGAAGGCGAGAAGCCCGTTGTTTCGGACTGGAGCTCAGGGTTCGGAGAGATGCGTGGAACTCGGCATTTGTCAGGTATGACCGATGATTATCTGCAGTGGGGCCTGAGATGGTGTGGGTTAGCTACCTGGTAGATCTTGGCCAAGATTGCGGATGCTCGACGCGGTAATAGCGGCGAGGTGTGCGGTAAGCACGAGACACGGTGATGGACCAGGGCACGAGCAGTCGGGCATGAGGTTTGACATGTGTGCAGCGGTTCTGAAGCGGTGTTGGCGAGTACCAGGTTCGAGTTGGTGACTGGGTCTATCGGGATTGACGTCAAGTGATGGACATGAGTCGGCCATGGGGAATCTGGGAAAGTGTTGGAAAGTCTAGAATGTCAGAAGTTTGGAGAGTACATAGCCGTATATTCTGTGATGTTCAGTGCACATGGCAAGGTGTGAATTCACAAGATACGGAAGGAGGCAGAGTGCTATAGCTGCATGACATGTAGAAGACTATCCAAGAAAAGGATGAGACAACTGCGAATTTGACTCAAGGTGTGTCTAAAGGGCGACTGTGAAATTCCTTCAAGTTGAAGCTCCTTCACATAGACCAGTGGTCGGTAAGTGATGGCGTTGAACGGGAAGAAGGGACTACAGTTGCAGGTGGAGTCACGAGGAGTCTGGGAGTAGCAGTGAAGCTCATGGAAGACAACTCAAGTCCGAAGTACATGGAGGTTTGACACGTTGACGAATTCAAGGTGGCGGAGTATATTCGCCAAGGTGGAGTTTGTTGTATTTGTGTCGAATATAGTGTACGTGTTGGGGTTACATATGGACTTAGAGTTGTAATAGGTGTGGATAGATACGGACAGTGTTCGTACACTAGTAGACTTGGCCTCTCATATAATTAGGGGGTCACCACACGTGTAACCTATAATGACTTCATAGCAGCATGCGCGCAAGGGGAGCCAGCGGCTTGTGCCGGTGACCAAGCCGGCCGGTGCAGCGATATCAATGGGGAGGTGCGCCCGTAGTCATGCCCCGCAGATGTAGGCGAGTTCGCCGAACTGCGTTAACAAATCTCGGTGTCGTCATCATGTTGTGATTGCTTGGTTCTCGGTAGATCGATTGTGCGCCTACGATTTGTAATGTTGAATATAAATACACGTCTAGACTCTTTTCATCGGTTCGGATTTTTGGGATAATTGACTAGTGTAGAAATTCTATATGTAACACTAGGTAGGACCCCCTCGTAGAAGTCGAAGAGCAGGCCTGTGTTCCAGCTCCGGAGCCACGGCGACCCGAGTAAATACAGTCCCGCAATCATGGCCACTGCACGGAACGGAATCAAGTACACTAGGACCCGAGTAAGTACAGTCCCGCAATCATGGCCACCGCACGGAAGGGAATCAAGTACACTAGGACGGCCACCAGCGACACCGCGATGAAGATGGTGGGGCCCCTGGTCGCGCCAGCTGAGCAGCGACTGCACGCGCCCCCCTGCGTGGCCAGATCACCGACCACAAGCTGCCACCTGCCGGCGATGCTCCTCAGCCGATCATACCTCATCTGAACGATGTCGTACGGCTTGGTCGAGGTGTCCAGATCGTCGTTCAAGGTGCACCTGCTCCGCACACCAAAACACCGTGTCTATTATTGAGTCGATGTCCGGGGGCCCCAACGTGTCGAACTCCTCGTTCAGCTCGTCCGGGTGCGTGAGCTCCGCCTGCGACAGCACCGTGTGTCTATGTATGGTGGATTCTGCGGCCGCTGCCGGTAGTTCTCTGCCCCAATCACAACCATGTAAGCGAAGGGCAATGGAAGGATGATCGAGCTCCGGATAGGAATAGGACACCGTGGCGAGGAACAAGACGTGAACCAAAGTGGCGGGTTCTTCCACATGGAGACGCCGTACGGCAAAGGTGACGGAGAAGAGTGAGGTGAGCCGGTGGAAGTTGACCTTGCTCCGGCGCAGGCTGAACTGCGAGTCAGGCTGCAGCATGCACTCCACCACCTCTCTCCGCAGCGGCGGCTCTGCCCGCTCCCATAGTCCCATCTGCACCGCCTGGAACCGGAGATAGTCCTGCTGCAGCGCCGAAATATTAATGGGGGCGGTGTGGTGTATGTTGGGGAGCAGTGGCTTGCCGTACATGACTTGCAGGTGAAGCGGACTGCGAGCTGGAGCTCGCCGGTCTTGTCCAGGCCCGACGGGATGAGCGCCATGAGCGGGTAGTAGTGTGCATGTACACGCGGTCCGATTCTAGGGAGACGAGGCGGACGGACCCGCACCTTGCCGATCCTTTGGTCCCTGGCGTCATTGCCACCGAGGTGGCAGTGGCACGCGACGGCGAGGATGATTCTGAGATCGAACACGTCCCAGGTGTAGTGCTCGTTCCACTGCAGCGCGCGCGAGGGTGAGCAGTGTGGGTTTCTGTACCCACTTCTGACTTCTCACGGGCACGCAGGGAGACGAGCTATTTCCCGTGTGCCAAGCTCTTTGGCGTGTGTCGCACACGGAAACGAGCACTATACACACGGTAAAGCCAGACACACGGCAAAAACAACAAATACACACGGCAAAGAAGGCAAACGGTAAAGATTACTGCCACGTGTCCGTTCCGTCTCGCTGCACAACGGAGCCATCACATCAGCTATCTTCTTGTCCGGCCCACTGTCAGTACTTTGCCGCGTGCATGCAGAGGGTAAAGATATTTTTAATGTTTTTTTTGACAAAATTGCTTGTTAAATTTATAGTTAGAAAATATATTTTTATCAATCAGTTTATATCATATCCCACCCTAACATAAGCATGCCATAAGTTTGACTTTGCTACGCGCTTGCGACGCGTCGAACTTTTCTCCCTCTCGTTTAGGGTTTCTCCGGAGAGGGGCTCCGGAGCGTCGGAATGCCACCAAATGATACATGGTTCCATATCTAATGTACTACAGTGTGTCATGTGTTTTGTATGCCCAAGATTCTCTGACTCCCTGTGTTATGGCCTCATCGTTGTCGGATTCTCTCTCGCGGGCTCCAAGACTACTTAGAGCCCAAAACTCTCGGATCTGGCGGAACAGGAGAAATCTTGCCAAGAGGTGGGCCCTACCACTGTCTTTGGTGATCCTTTGGCCTAACCTAACACAACCAAGCACTTGGTTCTACTTTTCTACCCCCTTCCCGATCACGTAGAGGGGCCAGAACGGCAGTTCCGTCATTTTCCCCAGGGGGGCTAGGGTTTCTCCAGAGAGGGACTCCGGAACGTCTGAATGACACCAAATCCCTTGGTATACCATACCATGTGTGATATAGTGTGTCATGTGTCTTTTATGCCAAATATTCCCTCACTTCCTGTGTTATGGCCTCACCATTGTCGGATTCTCTCTAACGGTTTCCACGACTACTTAGAGCCTGAAACTCCCGGATCTGGCGGAACAAGGGGAATCTTGCTAAGAGGTGGGCCCTACCACTGTCTTGGGTGTTCCTTGAGCCTAACCTAACCCAACCAAACACTTGGTTCCACTTTTCTACCCCCTTCCGGCTCACATAGAGGGGCCAGAACGACAGTTTCATCTTTTTCCCCAGCGGGGCTAGGGTTTCTCTGGAGAGGGGCTCCAGAGCATCTGAATTCCACCAATTCCCATGGTATGCCATACCATGTGTGATAGAGTTTGTCATGTGTCTTGTATGCCCAAAATTCCCTCACTCCCTGTGTTATGGCCCCACCGTCGTCGGATTCTCTCTGGAGGGTTCCAGGACTACTTAGAGCCCGAAACTCCCGGATCTGGCGGAACGAGGGGAATCTTGCCAAGAGGTGGACCCTACCAATGTATTGGTTGTTTCTTGGTCCTAACCTAACACACTCAAGCACTTGGTTCCACTTTTATACCCCCTTCCGGCTCACGTAGAGGGGCCAGAACGGCAGTTCCATCTTTTTCCCCAACGAGCTAGGATTTCTCCGGAGAGGGGCTCCGGAGTGTCTAAATGCCACCAAGTCACGTGGTATGCCATACCATGTGTGTTAGAGTGTGTCATGTTTCTTGTATTCCCAATACTCTCTCACTCCCTGTGTTATGCCTCACCGTCCTCGGATTCTCTCCGGCGGGTTCCAGGACTATTTAGAGTCCGAAACTCCCGGATCTGGCGGAATAGGGGGAATCTTTCCAAGAGGTGGGCCCTACCAGTCTCTTGGGTGTTCCTTGTGCCTAATCTAACACAACCAAGCACTTGGTTCCACTTTGATACCACCTTCTGGCTCACGTAGAGGGGCCAGAATGGCAATTCCGTCTTTTCCCCAGCGGGGCTAGGGTTTCTCCGGAGAGGGGCTCCGGAGCGTCTGAATGCCAGCAAGTCCCTTGGTATGCCATACCATGTGTGATATAGTGTGTAATGTGTTTTGTCTTCCCAATATTCCCTCACTCCCTGTGTTATGGTCTCACCATCGTTGGATTCTCTCTGGCGGGTTCCAGGACTACGTAGAGCCCGAAACTCCTAGATCTGGCGGAGCGGGGGAATCTTGCCAAGAGGTGGGCCCTACCAATGTCTTGGGTGTTTTTTGGGCCTAACATAACACAACCAAGAACTTGGTTCCACCTTTTTACCCCCTTCCGGCTCATTGTAGAGGGGCCAGAACGACAGTTCCGTCTTTTTCCCCAACAGGGCTAGGGTTTCTCCGGAGAGGGGCTCCGGAGCGTTTGAATGCCACCAAGTCCCATGGTATGCCATAACATGTGTGTTAGAGTGTATCATGTGTCCTGTATGCCCAAGATTCCCTCACTCCCTGTGTTATGGCCTCAGCGTCGTCGAATTTTCTCTAGCGGGTTCCAGGACTACTTCAAGCCCAAAACTCCCGGATTTGGCGGAACGGGGGGAATCTTGCCAAGAGGTGGGCCCTACCACTGTCTTGGGTGTTCCTTGGGTCTAACCTAACACAACCAAACACTTGGTTCCACTTTGTTACCCCCTTACGGGCCACCAGAGAGGGGTTCGAGAGCGTCGAAATATTATCAGTAAACATGTTGAAACTAATTTCTTAGTAAAATTAATAACAATTATTTTAATAGTATTGTATAAACGGAAAAAGTAAAAAAGACGGGTAAGAAAAAAAATCAGTCTTTGCCGTGTGCATGCACACGGCAAAGAGGACTAGCTCTTCCCCCTGTGTATACACCAGCCAAAATCTCACCGCCGGGACCCATGTGGCAGTGCCTTTGCACCCTTCTACGTTTAGGCTTTGCCGTGTGCCCCGACATTTGGCACACAGCAAAGATGCAGGCACACGGCAAAGTTTGCCTACTTGGCCGGTTTCGACAACGATTGTGGGAATAATTCCACAAATCGAGATCCCGCATCACCTCCGGGTCTCCGCCGCCGCCGACGTGCTCATCTCCGCCGCCGTCCGCTCCCGTGCTCGTTTCCGCCACCCGACGCCACCGTGCTCGTCTCCGCCCACCACCTTCGTGCTCCCCTCCACCTTCCACCACCGCCTCCACCCAAAAACGACGAGCAGGCCGCTGCCCGTCGCCGGCGCCGTGCTCTCCGTGGTCGCCGCTGCTTCCCCTAGCCCGGCCCCTTCCCTTGCCCCTGCCCCCGCCGGTGGTCTCCGCCACTGCCTCGCGGCGTATCGAGCTCGCCGTCGAGCCCGGTGCATCGGCTGGTGCTCCCGCCATTGCCACTGCACCGCCTCGTCGTCGAACCCCTCCCCTTCACCGCCTCGTCGATCCCCTCCCCTGTATCCGGCTTCTCCCTGTAAGCAACAGAGGAATTTTTTTACTGTTTATTTTTAATTCTGCCATTTTCAATTAGGTAGAGAAATTAGAGAAACATAAAATTGAAAAAATAAATATTTAGAGATAGAAAATTACAGAAATATGAATTAGGAAATAGAAATTAGTACTATTTAGAAATAGACTTAGGAATTAGAAATAATTAGAGACATATTAGAAATACTTAGGGAATTAGGAAAAGAAATATTTAGAGACCCCGGCCCCGATTAATTTCACCGCATATCTCCGTCGACGCCCGAGGTGGCAGCCGTAGCGAGGACGTACGGACGTGCGTTGCGAGTGGCGAGTGTCAAGCGCGCGTGATGATCCCAAACGTGTGATGCGAGCACACGTGGCGATGTGGGGACGGACGGACGTACCGGTGACGACGTCGAGCTCGTAGTCCGTCCATGACTGCGGCGTCGGCCCCTGTGCGCCAGCGTCGATTTAATCACGTCGATCCATGACAACCCCGCCGGGCACCTGCGCCTACCCGCGAGAGAGGAAGAGAGGGTTGTGTGGAAGTAGGGCCGATGCCATTAGAAATTTTAGAACAGGCCATTAGTGGATGCCATTAGGGTCGATGCTATTATTGTCTATGTAGAGAGAAATTAGGGCCGGCCTCTCGACGTTGCAACACAAACTCTTAACTTTATTTAATTCCATTGCTAAGTTTGTGCTCATGTTGATCTTTTTCTATGATTTTCGGATGTCGTAGGTCCCGCAGTTGCTGCGAGGCTTCTTCTCCAGCCGAGGAGAGGTCGTCTTGGTGTCCCTCTTCTGCAGTCCCCTACGGATTCGATTGGATAAAAATAAGGAATTCTATTGGAATAGACCTCGTTAAATTTGGGTTTGTGGAGAACTACTACGTGTGGATGTACCACGGTGAGCAGGGCCATGGCATAGTGGAGGCGGCGGGAGAAGATGAGTCTGAGTCCGAGGACGACCGTGATAACGGGTTGTTAGGAGACATGGTAAATGACTTCCGTGATGCACGAGTGGAAGAATATGAGTCAGAGGGTGCTGTGAAGGATTTCTATAATATGTTAGAGTCCTCGGCTGTGCCTCTTCACCCCCACACGGAATACAGACAGATGAAGGCCATCGATGATATTATGGCTATCAAGGCCCGGTATAACCTTCCTAGAGAGTGTTTTGATGACATTATGACTGTTGTAACATCCCAATGTTTGGGAGGTTATAAGGATCTAGGTATAATATGTTCATTTGCAGAGCATGCATCTAAAAATACGGGAAGTGTTGCCGCGAAAGATTAAACGAAGCAAAGTGACAAGTGTTTCACTTGACATGATGAATTAGGTTTAGATCATCTAGTCAAGAGTACATTTGGAGTGATCTTTATAACATACTATCTCTACAAATCAAATCATTTGATAAAAAAAACCATAATTGGTTATGACCAACACTAACTTTCAACAAGCCTAACCTCAAGCCTATAAGTGACTTGGGATAATTCACTAGGTATCTAGAACTCAAAGAGGGGTGAGTATCCTAATCACATAACTGATGATCACACTTCCACAATAGAGTAATGCACGATTGAGTCATCTCATCAACAGAGATGTTATCTCCTATAAAACAACAACTCTCTAAGTTATCAACTATTCACACAACATTTCTATAAATTATCTCATAACTGTTAAGTGCACCTTCACAAGTAAATAACAAAGGTTCAATAGAACACAAGTGATACAAACAAGTATAAACTCAAACCCCACAAGTGGGAAATGACATAATCATTGTATTAATATATTTATGGAATATGTACATATCTCATCAACCATAAGAGAAGTACCTAAAATAAGAATTAAATCTTCTAAAATTATTGTTAAACCTTGATCATTACATATGATCTTCCTAAACCTCTATGTCTGCACTATGCATGACAAAGATGACATAAAGAAGAATATAAAGTAAAATCATGACACGTGAGAAAACAACTAACAACTATGACACAAGTCATTACACTCCAATAACCTTCATATGCTCAATGTCTCATTCATCTTATACAAGTGAGCATAGGAAACCTCAACACATCAATGAACCATTTGATCAACTTATTATCATAAGTTCTCATTCCACAAGCACTCCCCATCCCTATCCAAATTAACATTCAGTAACTAAAGTATATCTCTCGAAACAACTAATGAATAACAAAAAGTTATAACCTCTATTAGAGGAATTGAATTGAAAGCTAAGTAAAACCAATCATGTATGAGAAAAGTACATATCTTATGGGAAACACAACAAGAAATGTATGGAAGGATAATAAAGGCATGAACTAACTCTTAATCTAGATCTTCTTATTCTAGCTGGATAATTATGTCTTGTTTCCCAATCTTCTCTAAGTCTTTCTGCAAGAGAAGCAACCCACAAGACAGGAGGAACTACCACAGGAAGATCTTCAAGAAGATTATTTAGGGTATTCTAGAAGTGCTACTTCAATCTACTATAAGAGTATCTGAAAACTCTTATATCTTGATCTGATCTTATTAACTCCTCTTGAAATAGTGTGATACTCCAATGTTAGTGTTATATATAAGTAGTTTGGTAACAAGTTTCTAGACCTTGTTAACAGATCACCTTTGTATGCTCAAACAATTGAGTTTCATACACAAATAAACAAAAGGTTGAATAATATAGTGCATCTATGCCATTTGGATATAAAAAGTAATTTGGAGCAAGCCTTGCAAACTTGTTCATAGATTCTTCTTATATGTATCTGGCAAATTGATGTCTTGAAATGTACCTATATTTCTTTATAATCATCTAAGAGAAAACTTGCTTGGTGTAATTGGATGTCTTCACCACAAGGGGGAGACAGTGAAGGTGGAATCCAAGAGATGATTTTACTTTCTATTGAAGAAGGCAATGTCTGAAGACAAGTGGCAACTAGAGACAAGTACATCAGGCAACAGAAGACCACAAGAAGCAACACTGCCTCGGTAAGGGAGCATAAGCAAGTATCCAATGTATCATTAGGTAATATAGAAAACCTAGAATATCTATTGCTTGTCAAGCTCATCAGGGATGAGGAACATATAATAATATGTTTAGTGAACCAATTATCAAATCCTTCTCATACACAAGACAAATTGATATTAAGAAAATCTCAGCTACACATAACCATGCAAATGATTGAATGCTTCTAAAACAACATGAGATAATATCCATACTTGGAACCTGGTGGAAAACAAATAAATAGGTTTCCAAGGCCACTCATATTTTCCATTTGATCAAGTATTAAAAACAACAAATGGCTTACACAGAACCAAGTAAAATGTCAACAAAAATCACTAAGAGTTTCAATTATGAAAATTACATAGTACCATAAAAGAAAACAAGCCCATTTTGTAATTAAAGAATTTGGTATGACTTGGAGTAATATTGCACAACGGTGATTTTGACTATAATAGATAATAACACTAATAAGAAGTTTTACAAGTTGTTCCTAAAAAGACTCATATCTAAAATTGTACATTCTGGAACACACCATTCTTTAAGTTACATATGGGTGGTGTTTTTTTCATGCCATAGCATATACGAAAATGTTTTTTAGTTCATTTGGAATGTAATTTGAGAGAAATAACAAAAATCAATAAAAATGAGCACCAAGTTTAATAATACAAATGTTATTCAATTTCACCAAAATCAAACATGGCGAGATTGAAAATTTGATAAGGATTGTAAATATGATTTTTAATAATTTTTAAGTTTGCAAATAGGCCCTGAAAACAATGTTTTATTAACAGTTTACATAAGCAGAAGGACCCATCTGCAATTTGTAAAAACTTTAGGGGGTTATAAAATGGACTTTCTTTTCTCCTTTCTTCTTCCTCTGCCAGAAGGTAGAGGAAAGCGACACCGTGGCATGGCGTTTCCCACCTCCTGCTAGCCTGCTTCCCTCGCGGATAAGGACTCCGAGGTCGCCGTGCCGTCTGCATATATCTAATTCTCCCTCGCCTGCACTCTCTCGCTCTCTGTATCTCTCTGAACCGAAAGAAACCCTAACCCTAGGTCTCCGGCCACAGAGCGTCCCCGTCGTCTCCGGCCACGGATGCTCCGTCTGAGCACGCCATCGTCACCGCCATCCTCTCTTAATCCTCCTCGAGCTCGCAAAGCAGCCCGGAAGCCCGGGACGGGCCGAATCGAGTCCGATTCTTCAACTCTGGACGCCAGGGAATTTCTCACGCCGCCGTCGATTTAGACCGAGCCGAGCGTCCTCGACCACTTCTGCGTGCTCCTGGTGAGCTTGAGCACCTCGTGCTGCTTTCCATTAAGCTTTTAGCTTCCTTAATAATTGGGTCGCGGTTATCCGTACCGCGCCACCGCTTGTCGTCGGTGAACCGGTGACCGTTTGGTCACGCCGCCACCGCCCCTACACTCATCGTGATCCCCTCCAGCTCTAGGAAGCAACGAATCGGGGCCTTTCGAGCTAGATCGCCGGATTGAGAATCCATGGTAGGAATACCCTCTATGGATGACGCAACCATGAAGCATCATGACGTCATATTTCTTTTCTTTTATTTTTTAACTAAAACTGAATAAGACAGGTGGGACCCACCTGTCAATTTAAAATAAGAGAATAATCCATAATCTTATAAATTCAATAACTTTTGAATTACTTATCAGAAAAATATAAATAAAATATGTAATTCTTCAAAAACATAAAGCCTATCTATTTATAAACTTTTCATAAATGGTTGATCAAGTTTAAAATTAAACATTTTCTTTAATTAAACTAAATCATTTAAATTGAGAAAAATAATAAATAATTCAAAATTTCAGAAAAATACAAGTTATATACCAAATTTCTCAAAATGATAAATGCAACTCATCTATGATGTTTTAAAAGGCATTTGACCAAGTTTTAATGTATGTAATATTTTGCCTAGTCATTTAAATTCATTTAAAATTAATAAATTAATAAGTTATTCAAATATTTTAAGAATACTTCAAATGATATACCAAATTAAAGAGAAAACAAAATTCAACTCAAATATGTCAAAGAAAAAATTATAACTTATAAACTTGTTTCTAAATGTATAATGGAATTATATAATATTCTATTATAACCAGAAATAACTACCACATCATTATTTTCCTTACTAATAATCCTTAAATGTTTTCACACCTACTAAACCTATCATCACAAGTCATTAGCAAGTATTGTGATGATAGAGTTAGTTGTATTAGTTCATCATTTTCAACTCAACTCTTTTTCATAAGCTCTACACGTTTTGAATATAAAATAATATGTGTGTTATCTTTTCTATAGTTGTTTTCCATGTGCTATTGTCTTATTACCTAACCAAGTAATCAACACTTCTACCTAAACATGATAAACATTGTTTGTGAAGCAAAAGTGAAACACATGTAACTCTAAAAGGAAGGAATAACCACATCACCACAAGTAATGAAACAATTCACCTAAAACATATGTGATTAAGTTATCGTATCAAACATAGCTTACACTTGTAAGCTGGGGTGTTTTCCTGGGTAATTTGCGATGCATCTCATTACTATGAATGTATTGTCTTGCCATTGTTTCTGTAGTCCTTACCGGGACTACTTTCAGATCTCGGGATTTCTCTACGCAACCTTCAAACCCAAAGACATGGATTATTATTGTTGGTTCAATCTCACGAAAGTTCATCACTTGCTCATATCCTTCGTAGTATTTCCTAACGATCTATTTGCAAAAAAAAACCTATCGTATTACCACCTATTCTCAAAAGAATGCACGATCCTATTTTTATAATAATATGACTACTTGAATGACTACCCGAGTGGTAATGTTCTGTTTGGTGGGCGGATGGGACCATGGTAAGATGAATAGGTCAAAGGAAGGTTCCATCTACACGGGAAAGTATTACCAAGGAATTAACAACAAATACCGTCAAGATTCTTGCACCGTAAATACCGCGTTAACCATGAGTCTTGTATGGGGCGAATAAGTCAGCTGTGATCTTCTCTCGTTCGTGTGTCAACGGACTGCCAGAGACGTACGCTGTAGGTATTGCGGGACTTCATGCACATGGGTGGGAACCCTTATGTCCCACAGACTCTGGGTCTATGAGTGTCTGCCAGGGGCGCCTAGATCTCTATTGTAAGGGGTGGAATCGGGGGTTCAACCTGGTGGCAGAAATGGGTGGGCATGAGTTATGCGGAGAAGCATGGTTTTGCTTGGATTAACAAACGAACCCCACACCTGAGTGGGAGTGGACAGGAATGTACACCTGGTTGTGCAATATGGTCTTGATCGCCCTTGGGTAAAGTAACGCACCTCTGCAGAGTGTAAAAGGATTTGGCATGTTACCCCCTGTTCCGGGAAGGCTGCGAACGCCGCAGGAAAGTAAACTCCATGAAGTTCTAATCTTGTGAAGATCTGGCGGGCATAGTCTTCAAAATTAAAAGCAGCCTCTTGAAGAAACATTTTCAAAAACCTTGCATTAGCTTATGACTCTTTTGAGTCTAAAGCTGTAGTTAGTGCATCAAACTACCCACTGTATGTCATGAACTTGTTGAGTAACGCTCGTTACTCATTCGTTCCCATTTGACCCCCTGCTTAGAGTTGAAGCCTTATGGAAGTCGTCATCGTGAAGCCATCGCTAACTA
Organism: Alopecurus myosuroides; assembly: GCA_028641055.1. Lineage (NCBI taxonomy): Eukaryota > Viridiplantae > Streptophyta > Magnoliopsida > Poales > Poaceae > Alopecurus > Alopecurus myosuroides. The sequence continues at coordinate 125,916,284 of CM054058.1, forward strand.
AGGAAGCTAGGTGGAGTCATATCTTACTTTGCCAGTGAAGCACCAATATCAACAACACTGGTGGAGGAGAAGCTATCAAGGTGTAGGTGGAGTCCATTACTGGAATCATTTCTCACAAGCCATAGATTAGGGCTCACATTAGCCGTAGTGGATTAGGTTCTGAGCTAGAGTTATTCTCCAGCTTGGAACTTCGAATTGCTTCTTATGATGTTTCATTTGCATGAGATATTCTTTGATTGTTCAAGGAGATTCTCAAGATTTTGTAATGAAGCTTGTATCCTAGAGCTTTGCTTGGACCTGCTATGTTTCTGTTGTACCACTCTGAGGGATGTAATATTCACGGATAAGTCCTTATGTGAGTATTATGTCAACGACTTGCGCATTACACATAAAGTGGTGCGCTGGGTCACCGCAACTGTCATTGGTCGCTGGCTCCCTGAAGGTCATATTCTGCCCTCGAGCTTCTACGGGTCGAAGAAAATCCTCCGTGCACTTAACATGCCATACGAGCAAATCCATGCCTGTCCGGAGGGATGCGTCCTATTTAGGAAAGAACACGAGCATGCCGGCTACTTTCCCAAGTGTGGATCCTCAAGGTATGTGGAGGTAGACCGGGTGATGGCCAGAAGAGGCAGAGCGCTGTACCCGCCAACATCCTTAGGTATCTTCCAATTGTACCAAGGATTAAGCAAGTTTTCATGGACAAGGACACTTCAAAAATGATGACATGGCACAAAGATGGGAAAAGAATAAAGGAAAACACAAGCAAGAGGAAGATGATAATACATCCGTCGGACGGTCAAGCATGGAAGAATTTCGACAAAAAACACGGTGTGAAAGCTGCCGATGCTCGGAATGTGCGAATTGCCATATCGACTGATGGGTTCAATTCGTATGGTATGACGGCTACCTCATACAGTTGCTGGTCCGTGTTTGATATCCCGCTGAATCTCCCACCCGACGTCATTATGCAACGCAAGTACATGTTAATCAATGAGCTAGTTAAAGAGAGGCTTTACTAGGAACCATTGTTTGTTTATTAAACACACATGTATCAACATTTTCGGTTAATACAATTCTAGCATGAGAAATAAACATTCATCATAAACAAGGAATAACATAATAAACACTTTATTATTGCATCTCGGGCATATTCCCTTCAGATTTTATTTTGTCCAATCCTGAGAATATTTCCAAAAACAGTAGAAAACAGAAACTGGCGTTGTCGCATCTTGTTAATAGGTTAGTCCCATGAAATCCATAAAAATGCTATAAGGTGTATAGAAAAACATATAGCAATTGGCATGAAAACAACATGGAACATCATAAATTATAGACACGTTTGAGACGTATCAAACGACTAGGCCCGATAAAAATAGAGAGTGGGCTGGCGTCGCCCGAACCCTCACCCCAAGCCCACTATTTCCCGTCTACTCTCCACTTCCTCACATCCCGGCCTGTGACGACGTGCGTCCCCGGGAAAGGCCCATGCGGTGTCGGCGGCGGTCGTCCCTCCTCTACCTAGCGTGGGAAGCCGGGCACGACGGCGGATCTCCTTGGCGGTGGTGCTTCTAGGCGTTGCATGGTGCTTCTTGGCGCAACAGTGGATGATATGTTGCACATGGTTCAACATCCTTGAAGTGGAGGAGACATTGGGGTACAGAGCTCGAGGGTGGTGTGGCCATGGCGGCGATGCTGGTCGAGTTTCTCCTCCCTGGATCTGGCCGGTGGTGGTGGTTGGCATGGCGGCGGCGAGCAACTTCGACGCTTGTGACAGAGGAGATCGGGAAGGCATGGTGTGATACGTCCAAAACATATCTCCTTTTTTGAACACTTTTCTTATTGTTTTCTTCTAAACTTGTGAGTTTTGGATACCACTAACACGGACTAACGCTATTTTTAGCAGAATTACATTGGTATCTCGTTTTTGTGCTGAAAAATCAACTTTTGGGAAAATGCCCAAAAAAGACCCCATTGAGCTTATATCACCAGAAGACCCCGGGAGCCAGAAGGAAACCCGGAGAGGGGCCAGAAGGGAGCCAAAACACCACTGGGCGCGCCCCCCTAGACCAGGCTGCCTGGTTGTGTGGGACCCCCAGGCACCCCCTCGGGCTCCTCTTTCAACAACTTATGCCCCGTAAACCTAAAACGCGAGGGGGTTCGTCATAGTCCACAGAAACACAACTGAGCGTCACCGCTACCCGGAAACTCGATTCGGGGATCAGAAGTTCCTGTTCTAGCACCTTGCCGGGACGGGTATTCGAAGGAGATCATCGCCATCGACACCGCCACTCCTTCTCCATCAGCCATCCATGATTCCCCCATCCATGTGTGAGTAAACCCCGTTGTAGGTTCAAAGGTATGGAAGGGATTGGATGAGATTGATCATGTAATAATGCCAGATTGTTAGTGCATAGTGCCTAGTATCCGTTGTTAGTGTTTTCTACCATTGTTGTAACTTTTTATGCTTAATTCTTGTCACTAGGGCCCGAGTGCCATGATTTAGATCTAAACATGTTATTGTTTCATGAGTATAATTATGTTTCTTGATCATACCTGCAAGTTGTTTACACATATTGTTGTCCGGAACCCGAGGCCCCAAAGTGACAACAATTGGGACAACCGGAGGGGATGGCTGTGATGTGAGGATCACATGTGTTCACGGAGTGTTAATGCTTTCTCCGGTGCTTTATTAAAAGGATCACCTTAATTACCAGTAGTTTTCCTAGAGGCCCCGTTGCCACGGGCTGGTAGGACAAAAGTTGTTGTGCAAGTTTCTCATTGCGAGCACGTATGACTATATTGGAACACATGCCTATGGTTTGCGTAGAACTTGGATGCTTTATTATTATTATCTGCAATGCCCAAGTCATTGTTATTACATGACCTTTGTTATACATGCAACGCTCGTTCATCCATTCCTTCTATGCCTACGGTACTCCCATCGTGCTGTTTTTCGCGATTGCTACTGGTGTTATTTTATTTCTATTGCTGCTATAAAACTGTTACCATTGATAGATTGCTACGAGCAAGTTACTTTCTGGTGCGGCTAAATTGACAACTCAGTTGTTAAGGATAATAAATATTCTTTGGCTCCCCTTGTGTTGAATCAATAAATTTGGGTTTTACTTCCCTCGAAGACTGTCGCGATCCCCTATACTTGTGGGTCATCAAGACTATTTTCTAGCGCTATTGCCGAGGAGCATAGATTTATTTATTTGCTCACTTGAACGTGACATTGTTCGCTGCAAGCCTTTCATCATGGGTAAGAATCGCGATGGAAAATTTCCTATATTAGCATCCACTACAAGGAGAGATACAACTCTGAACACCTTTGTTACTCTTGATTCACCATCTGTTATGAGTAATCTTTTTACACCACCACATGCTAAACACACTGTTACTTCTGCTGAGTCCGAAAATGTTTCTGATACTTTTGATGATGCTTCTACTGTGCTTGATGATACTGGTTCACTAGGTCCTTTCCTAGATGATACTACTGCTAAATCCAAACAAATTGAAAATGCTAAAGTTCCTGTTGAAAATATTGGTACACCTGTTAATTCAACTAAGTTTATTGATGATCTTGATGAAACTTATATTGAACTTAATGATGACTTTATTGAATAAGATCAAGCCACTACTAGTGCAAGTAAGAGTCTTCTTCCGAGACATGCTATTAAATATTAATATTCTCATGATGTTAAATTTGCTACATCTCCCATACACATTAGAGACAAGAATTATGATTTCTCTCTAGATTTATCTTACATGTACATTGTTGATAAGGAACCTTTTTGTGGAACTGAAAGTAAAAGTGATATGGAACACATAAATGATCTTTCATCTATGAGTAGTTTATTTTCTGATGATACTAAGCCGCGTTCTTATTTTGTTACCAAGATTTTCACTTTTTCATTAAAAGACGAAGCTAAAACTTTGTTTAAAAATCTGTCACCTAGATCTGTTGCTAGTCCTATGGATTTGATTAATGCTTTGTTTCAAAAAAATCCTGCTAGTGCTCAACATGCTGTTGTGCAAGAGATCTTTAACTTTGAGCAAATTAAAGGAGATAAATTACCTGAATCTTGGACAAGATTTTGTTCTTTAATAAGAGCTTCACCTAGTTATCCACTACCTAAAAATGAGTGATATGTGTTGTTGGGATACCCCAAGAGGAGGGTGTGATGAGATCAGCGGTAGGAATTCCCCCCTTAGTTAAGAACCCGGGTTATAAATCCAGTAGGAGAAAGAGGATCTTTGGAAGGTTGATGCCACTGACGGTGGTGCTGGCGCTTCACCGATGTCAGCAACAACGTGGAACCTGCACTAAACACAACCAAAATACTTTGCCTCAACGGTACAGTGAGGTTGTCAATCTCACCAGTCTTGCTGAAAACTAAGAATAGACGTATAGTGTGGAAAACAGTTGTATGCTTGCAGAAAGTAGAGAGGGCAGGTTGTTGTGATTTTTTTAACAGTGTGGAAAATTGACCGGGGTTCATAGTTTCACTAGTGGTGTCTCTCCATAAAAGATAGCATGCTGGGTGAAAGAATTACATCCGGGCAATTGAAAAATAAAGGTTGCACCGTAGTGCACATTATAACATGATGATTACTATGATATTTAGTGCATGCATTACAACAAGATACATAGACCGACATCCATCTGCATCTATGACTAATAATCCACCCTTAGGTTATCATCCGAACCCCCTTAGGTATTAAGTTGCAAGCAACAGATAATTGCATTAAACAAAGTGTGTAACGTAAGCAATGATTATACACGCGGGTACTCTCACCGCATTTTTCTCCCTAATGGCAACACCACATCCTCCTCCTTCACGTTTCTGTCACTCGAGCAAGGCAACAAGGAGGCATGAACCCACTATCAAGGATAAATACTCTCTCTTGGAGTCACTAGCAGCTACTTGGCCAGAGGAACCACTAGCAACAGAAAGCATGCAAGATCACGAATAACATATGCAATAAAGAATATAATCAACTTGGCATAATTTCAATATTCATCGGATCCTAGCAAACACAGCATAAAGAATTACATAAGATCGATCTCGATCATGATAGACAGCTCACGAGATCTAAACATGGAGGCATATGAGGAGGAGAGAACCATCTAGCTACTGCTATGGCCCCGTAGTCCAGGGATGAAATACTCACGCATCACTCCGGGAGGCAGGCATGGTGATGTAGAAGCCTCCGGTGATGATTTCCTCTACCGTAGGGTGCCGGAAAACAGCTCCAGAACCCTCCTGATCTAGGGTTGACGGTGACGTCGGCTGCATAACATTTTAGGGGATTTTTATCAGGTACTTAGGGTTTTCCATCCGGGGGCTTAAATAAGCGAAAGGGCAAAGGTGGTGGAGCTCCAGGGGCCCCACACCCCTAGCTGGCATGGCTGGGGGGACCCGTGCCAGCCAATGGTGTGGGCCCCCTACTGCCCCTCTTCGAGTCCTCTTCGGTCGTCTGGATGATTCCTGGGAAAATAGGACTTCCGGGCTTCGAATTTTCCGATTCGGATAATATTTCCAGAACAACTTTTCTGAAACTAAAAACAGCAGAAAACATGGAACTGGCGCTAGGTATCTTGTTAATAGGTTAGTCCCGGAAAACATATGAAAATGCTATAAATAAGGGAGAAAACATGTAGCAATTGGCATAACATCATTATGGAGCACCAGAAATTAGGGATACGTTTATGACGTATCAAGCATCCCCAAGCTTAGTTCCTACTCGTCCTCGAGTAGGTAAACGATAAAACAATAATTTCTAAGGTGACATGCTACTAACATAAACTTGATCAATCTTATGTAAAAGCATATGCACGCTGAGATAATAAAACTTTAAACACAAGCATGAAAAATAAAACTTTAATAATAAAACATAGCAATTACTTTGCATCACGAAGAGTAACTCAAATAAAGTATCATGAATAATAATGCAAAGAAAGGTAAACGTTTGTTTCAGGTATAGAGGAAGCATGGAAAATTTGTATTTCGCTAGTCCTTCAGAGTGGGACAAAACATAAATGCCAGGACACTTTCAAAGTTCAAGAGGAAGACTAGAACAAATAATTTAAGAACAAATGATAACACATCATGAAGTAATTATTGATGTTTATGGGACAAATGAACATAAAACTCAGAATGGAAAAAATGCTCTCTCAACTGTGCATAAAGTTAGAAGATGGAGACTCAACATAAAGGTAAAAGTAAGGCCCTTCGCAGAGGGAAGCAGGGATCACTCATGTGCTAAAGCTTTTTATTTTATTAAACAGAGGTATTAAAAGTTCGAAATTTGTGGATGAATGTCTATATTTTAGGAGGGGTGTATGCTAGTGTCAACGAATGGTAAACAGACAATACAGTACGTCACAAGTCAACTGGATTCACAAGAGCGGCTCCCATGGTGAAGGACGCAACTGGTGTAGAAGGTCATCCCTCTTTCTCTTTTGTTTACACAATTATGCTTTGACTGATATGATCATGGGCAAAAATAGTGAAGATAATTTGTTTGTATTAATTTGGGGCTGGGCACCCCGCTGCGAGATCTTCTATCATTTGGATAAGAAGATGAAGCCACTAGTCCAGCGTGTGAAATCCAATCAACAAGTGAGATAAAGATTCTCTATTGACGTCCTCATGAGCAAACACAAGAACACAAAGCAGGAATAATTTTGAAGGTTTTAAAGGTAACAAATGATCAATTTACTTTGGAATGGCAGTTAAATACCACATGTTGTTAGGTATGGTGTACACAATGGGAAAAACTTTGGTTTAAAGGAGTATGGATGCACGAGTAGAGCTCATACTCAGTACAGGTGGAGGCTAGGAAAAGACTGGGAGCGACAAATCAAGAGAGCATAAGAGCCATAATCATGCATAGCGACATAAGCATCATTAATTAAAACATAAGCAGTATCACAAGTTCAAAAACTAAGTGGTCATGGAGGCTATTCGTGACTGGTTTGTAGTCATAAACATGGTGTGAGCATGTGCCAAGTCAACCAAATAAAACATTCGAAAGAGAATACCATATATTGATGCTTTACTATGACAAGAACAACTCATTAATCTTTCAATACATATTAAACACTCTCATCTACTTGAGGCTAATCATGCTACTCAATAACCACAAGGATTTAAAACTAAAATAACATTTAGCATGGCATGAAAAAGTTCTAGCCACAGTCTATACAAGCTTCTGCTAGTACTACTTCAAGCAGCAGTTTTTTTTCTCCCAACAAGCACCATACAAAACATGCTTTAACAAAAATACTCTTTATGATACAGCAAGAAAACATGAGAGCACTCAAACAATACTACTAAAACTAACATCTCTGATAAGGTATGCATGCAAAACAGGAGCTAAATAAATGCAACGGCCAAATAGAGACTAAGAATACAACGTATTCTCATGAAAAAGCGGAGCGTGTTACTCTCCAGTAAAAAAATGCTGGGGTCCAACCAAGCTTATTATGAAAGTAAAAACAAACTTAAAGCAACTTCAACAGAAAACTGAAAACAAAAATAAAAGACGCTCCCAGTAAAGCACATAAAATGCGAACGAATAAAAATATAGTTTCACTAGAATTGACCTAATAATTTGTTCATGAAGAAGAGGATGCCTTGGGCATCCCCAAGCTTAGACGCTTGAGTATTCTTGGAATTTGCTGGGATGTACCACCGTGGCATCCCCAAGCGTAGGCTTTTCACTCTTATTGATCACATCATATCATCCTCTTCTCTTGACCCTTGAAAACTTCCTTCACATCAAAATTCTCACAATCTTCATTAGCAACGTTAGTGCAGTCGAAATAATAAACTCACATGGTTCAGTTTCAACACAAGAATAGCAATAAAAAACACATTAGCTACTGTCACAACTTCTTTTAAAACTCTTTTTCTCAAAAGAACACCAAAAGAAAGAGATTAAAATGCAAATGCGATAAAAGGCAGAAATCTGTCAAAACAGAGCAGCAGGCAGAGATCGATTTTTTTTCGAAAATCTTTTGTTGATCAAATAAAAAAGTGGTCAATTAAGAAAAGTTGTGTATATAACTCAGAATTAAGAAAAAAAAGCTCAGATCATTTTGAATTTTCTGTGATTTTTAACGGAATTAATAATGGACAGCAGAAATCTGTTTCCTGCGCAGAAATCCGAAATATAATGTCAACTTTCCACTAGAGGCTTTACTTGGATCAACAAAAACACACAAAAAAAAGATACATCGGGGTTGCTAAGGAAATAGAAAACACCCAGGTGCAAAGCACACCAAAGAAAACAAAGAAAAACAGAATGAAAATAGAGAAATAAAACGGTTTGTCTCCTGATAGCGCTTTTCTTTAACGCCTTTCAGCTAGGCATATAAAGCAAGAGAATGCTCACTTTAGAAATATGAGTTAAAAAAAATAGAGCATAAATATGCAAGTATAAAAACAAATTTAAGTCTAACCCACTTCCTAGGCATAGTAATCTTGTAAACAAATAAATTAAAGAATCTCAAACTAGAAATCATGGGAAGGTAGAACAAGAGCAATTTCAAAACTTTCAACAAAAAGAGAGGTGTTTTAGTAACATGAAAATTCATACAACCATATTTTCCTCTCTTATAATAATTTCCATTAGCGTCATGAACAAACTCAACAACATAATTATCACATAAAGCATGTTTGTCATGGTTTAAAATCACACAATTCATCTCAAGCTAAAAAATAGTGGATCAAAATTGAAAATCATCTACTCTTTTTTCCCACTTTTAGCAACAGAAAATCAAGATGATTGATCACTCATAAAAGGTATAGGACACATTATAGAAATCCTATTATCAATAGTATTATGATTTATAACATGAAGTAACATACGACCATCATCAAGAGCATTATCATATAAAGTTTCTAAACAAACTTGCTCATTATCATGCATATCAATAGTTGGAATAAATAGAGGATTCTCATAGGGTTTATCAAAGTAGCATGGATTATCACAAATAACAATAGCAACATTATTCTCACAAGTTTCATTCATAGTAGTATCAATGTCACAAGTATAGCAAGTATCAACCTCATCAAAAAGAGATATTTAAAAAGAATCAATAGGATCATCACAATTATGAGTTAAGGAGTTACTATCATTGGGAGGTAGACATGGGTTCCATTCTTCCTCCTCTTGATCATAACTGTCCTCCTCTTTTTCATCCAAAGAGCTTCCAGATTTAGCAGATTCTTCTTCCATAGGTTCCTACAGAGCATTAGTCCCTTCCTTTGGTTGAGAGCATTTATTAAGATATTCCATTATGTAGTAATTACAATCCTTGTAATTATCAAAGAAATATTCAAGTATACCATTAATATCATATTTATAAGGTGCATCAGTAATACTTTCAAGCAAATAGGCAATTTCGAATGCACCCTTCCAAGAAATAAATTCTTCAGTTTGTTCCACATCATATAATTCATAATTTACCTTAACATAAGAAGATATGGTAACATTATCATTATACTCAAATTGAAAAGGGAGGTGTTTATACCTCCTACAGCAGCAAGATTTATCAAAGCAATAAGTAACATCATAAGTAGAGCACAAGTTTTTAGCATAGTCATGCAATTTATTAATTTGTTCCCATAAGTGTTTCCCTTTTTGTGACAAGCGGTGTTCCTTATAATGTTTTTGTTGTTCATCTGTGAACCCACTTTTCCTATAAGATCTAGTTTCAAAGACATCAAACATTGATAACAAGCATGATAAAGCAAAAATAACAACTAGAATAAGAACTATTTTGTGTGTGTTTTTAATATAGAAAAGAAAAAAAAGGCAAAAATAAAAACAAGACCATAAACAAAATAAAGAGGTTGAGAGTGAGAGACTCCCCTTGCCAGAAGACTTCCTTCTCCCCGGCAACGGCGCCAGAAAAGTCCTTGATATGTGTTGTTGGGATACCCCAAGAGGAGGGTGTGATGAGCACAACGGTAGGAGTTTTCCCCTTAGTTAAGGACCAAGGTTATCAACCCAGTAGGAGAAAGAGGATCTTTGGAAGGTTGATACCACTGACGATGGTGCTGGCGCTTCACCGGTGTCAGCAACAACGTGGAACCTGCACACAACACAACCAAAATTGATGGAGGGATAATAACCCGGTAGGCCAACTTCAAAGTGTGATTCGGCCCCAAGGACGCTGCACAAGATCCGGCTAAGGATAAAAGAACCTCTAGAAGGCCCAAGTTTGCAGGCCTCGTTGAAAGCGCATGGTTCCCCCATATGTGGTTTTGGTAATTAATGACAATCCTTTATGGACTAATGTTTGCATTGAGTTATCCTTGTAGATCTTGTCCATAGGAAATAATGGAGTTCATGTGTTGAACTCTATTAGCTTCCTTGATGGCCATTGTTATATTCATGGATTTATATGAAGAATGGTCTTGGTTTGAGTTGAGCTTATTGCTAGTGTGTCTTGAAGAAAATGATTAGGTGATCTTTCATTATCATCTTCAAGACATCTTCTTTAGAAGTGAGAAGCAAAGATACAAGGTTGATCAAGCTTGCGATCAACACACAAAGCTACAAGTTGTACCAAGTGGGATTGTGTATCTCATGGTATGGTAAGCAATTGTCAATATAGCCTTGTGAACTAACCCATGATATGTGTGTGTCGCATCTCTATGTGTGGTTAGGTATCTTTCCATGGGCATGAACCGATAGGAAGATTTCTTATTACCCATGGTCTATGTCCTCGTCAAGCGGTGTTTGTCATCTAGCTTGACGTGGAAGCTCAAGTGTAGCATCTAGAAGATATCCTATGCTTTATGCTTGCCACCCTTTTGGAGATTGTGGCCTTGTGAAGATTTGCCGAAGGGTATCTCCCATAATGGTGTATGGGGGAGCAACTTGCAAGTCTTCATCAAGCGGAGTTTGTGCTAGCAAGCGGAATCAAGAAAGAAGATCCAACTTGAGAGAGTCAAGATCGTCATCATCTAGCTCAAGTGGAATGCTCAAGGCAAAGGTATAATCTTGATAGGTTTTCTATTTTACCGGTCTCGTGTCTTTGGGAGACCGGGTTATAGGATAGATTGTCGTACTATCAAGAGGGGCTCTCAAGTGAGTAACTCGATCGAATCATTATGGAGAGCTAAAACCTTTGCATACTTTGCATATCATTTTTCTTGGTTCTTATTTGGCCTTTGTCTCCTTTGGGTTTTAGTGCTTGTCGTGATCTTTATGACAAGCCTTGGTTTCTCGAAAACGGATTTCGTAAGAAAAACTTGTTGCGTTTTCGGTGGAGAAAATATCCGGTTCAGCTTTGAGAATGTTTCCACACCTTCCATGTGTGGTAACTTCTCCATTCATTTTTGTTTGGATACTCCTTGCTGTTATCTTTCCAACCCAATTGGATTCACCTCTTTCGAAGTTCATCCGCAAAAGTTATGTTCGTCTCGGTGATGGAGGTTTTACCGGTTGTTCCTTTTAGAGAGGTTACACCTTTCTACATTTGGTTTTAGTTTCCATTGTTGGACAGTGATGTTTCTCTGCATGATCTTGTAGAGTTTTTCATTGCGAACTCAACGAGCCAAAGATCATCGAAAACGGAGTCCGGACGAAAAAGTTATGAGTGTTTTAGTTTTGGTGTCTCTGCAGTTTTCGCCAGTCCGGAGTCTCCGGACTTAGGGCCGGAATCTCCGGTAGTCCGGAGTCTCCGGTGTGCAGTCCGGAGTCTCCGGACCAAAAACTCCCCCAGGGGTTGCCCCCTTGGTGTCGCGTACTGTATAGGGTCCGGAGAGTGTCCGGAGACTCCGGTTCAGACCGGAGACTCCGGTCTTCACACCGGAGTCTCCGGTGTGAGTTTTTCCTGCAACGGCTCTTTTTCGTGGGGACCTATAAAAGGCCCCTTTCTTCCCCAAAGAGCTAGGTCTTCCAAGCACGAATTTTTCCCCTCTCTCTCCTCCATTGTTGACCTTGGAAAGCTTGCCCCTCTCTCAATTTCTCCCATGATTCTTGCATATCTTTGAGGGAAAAGAGAGAGGAGATCTAGATCTACATTTCCACCAATCCATCTTCCTTCTTAGTGAGGGAAACCTAGTAGATCTTGATCTTGGAGTTCTTGGTGTTTCTCCTCCATTGTTCTTCCTCTCTTATTCCCCCATAAGCATTTGTTGCTTTGTTGGAATTTGAGAGTGAAGGATTTGAGCACTTGTGCTCTTGCCATTTGCATCGGTTGCATCGGTTTGCTCTCTCCACGAGGATTCGTGGAAGTGAAAGTTTGTGAGCTTGTTACTCTTGGGTCTTGGACCCTAGACGACTTGTGGTGTTCTTGGGAGCCTCCAATTGAGTTGTGGATGTGTGCCCCAAGATTGTGGTGACACCGAGAGCCTCCAATTGAGTTGTGGATGCGTGCCTCGGGTTTGAAGGTTGCCAATAGTGGAAGGTGAACTAGGACTTTGTGGCGGGGTTCATCGGAGAATAGGGTGAGGCCTTTGTGGCGTTGAGTAGGCCTTCGTGGCGAGCTCACACCCCTCCAACGAGACGTACTCCCCTTTGTGGGAGGAACTCGGGAATACATCATCGTCTCCGTGTGCCTCGGTTATTTCTATACCCGAGCTTTTTACTTATGCAATTTACATTGTGATAGCCTTCGAGCTTGAAGTTATACATCTTGCTATCACTTTGTTACTTGTCTTGCTTAGCATAAGTTGTTGGCGCATCTAGTTGTCCTTAGAATATTTAGGTTGTATGCTAGTTATTTTAAACACCTAGTTTATTTCCGCATTTAGCAAGCCTTAACCGGAAAAGTTTTAATCGCCTATTCACCCCCCCTCTAGGCGACGTCGTTGTCCGTTCAATTGGTATCAGAGCCTCGTCTCTCTTTATTAGGCTTCACATCCTAGAGAGTACGATGTCGTTTAGAGAAATAGAACATGATCCCGCTTTTATATTCTATGGTAGAAACTTTGATGTTTGGAAAATTCGCATTCTTAAATTTCTTACGGACATGGGTCCAAAGTATGTTAAGAGAATTGTAGATATGGATTTTCCTCCTCCAAAGGATTCTCAAGATTTATCTTTAGAGGATGAGGAAAACTCTTATCTCGATACTCTTGTATCTAATGGTCTCTTGTGCATTTTGAGCGATGTAGTTATTGAATCAATCATGCCTTTTCGGAACGCTCATGAGCTATGGACAAAACTTCAAGATATATATGATGTGTCCAATATTATTGAGGATGATTGTTCTCCGTCCACTTCCGGCCGTGATGAGTTCACATCTTTCTCCACTCCACCAACATGTGATTTGTCACAAGGTAATGATATGGTGAGTGGTGATAGAAATTGCATTGTGGATAGTGAATTTGCTATTGACTATACTTCATCTCTATCCCCTTGCAATGATCTATCTTTGGACTTAACATCTTCTAGCACTCAAAATTCCATACATGTTAGTATTGATAGTCCTTGCATATCATGTAATAGTTGTTCAACTAAATCTCATGATGATATGCTTCCTATGTCTTGTTTTCATGAAAACAATGCTTCCATTTCCTCTAGTACTTGTGTGGCTAACAATGTAGAGGAATCCCATTTTTTGGTGGAACAAGACATGGACCTTAATGGCGCTTCTAGTATATCTTCATCATCGCCATCCATTTCTCATATGTGCCTTATGGCTAGGGATTCAAAGGTATCTCCACCTTTGGAACCCACTACATCTTGTGATGATGAGGATGAGGATGAGGATGAGGATATATTTTATGGAGAGTTTGAGGATGAAGTCTCTTTAATGGAGAAGGGTGAGTTGGTTCTTCTAGATCTCCCTAAAGGTAGTAAAGCTATCACTCCTTTTAGTGAAATATTGGCTTTTGCTATTTATAGCGCTAAAATCATTGAAAAGAAAGGTGCGATTGAAAGAAGTGATGCCGATGAAAAGGCATCCCTTACTACGTCTCTTGAGGAAGAGTATGAGCTCCGAGTTACTCTTGAGGAGAAACTTGAATCTATCGAGGAGCTCTATAATGAACAAATAGCCTATCTCACTAAAGCACGTGACCATACCAATGCTAAATATAAAGTGCTTAAAAATGAAAAGGTTGAATTTGTTGTTGGCAATGCTAATCTTCTTGAGGAAAACTCTAGGTTAAATAATGAGCTTGCCAAGTTATCTTCTTCTATTTCTAATGATGCTTGTGCTACTAACTCCACATCTTGTGAAGCATCTTTGTTGAAGGAGAATGTTGAGCTAAGGGCTCAACTTGAGTTGATGTCTAGCAAGTGTGGGAAGTTGGAAGAAAGCCATGAAAAGCTATCTAGCTCTCATGAGGATCTTCTAGCATCCCATACTAAGCTAAAATTAGCTCTTGAGGCTATCACTACAAAGGTAACATCTTGTGAGCCTCATGTGGATACTAGCACAATATCTTCTAATAATGCTATATTGACTTGTGCTCGTATTAGTAATTCATCCTCCCATAATGTTTCTACATCTTGTGATGAATTGCTTTCCTTGCCTTGTTGCTCTAACAATGAAGCATCTACTTCCTCTAGCTCTTGTGTTGATTCTAACCATGTAGAGGAAATTAAAGAGCTCAAGGCCCAAGTCACTTCTTTGAAGAAAGACTTGGAAAAGTGTCATGAAGGGAGTTCCACACTTGACAAGATGTTGAGAGTGCGAAGACTTCCCAATGACAAGAGTGGACTTGGATTCAACTCCAATCTCAAGAACAAGTCCATTATTGACAAGAAGAAGGGCCAAGAACAAGTCAAAGATCCTGCCAAGATTATTTGCTTCAAGTGCAAGATTGAAGGGCACCATGTTAGATCTTGCCCTTTGAAGAAGAAGCCTCTTAGTGAGAAGCAACTAGGGAAGAGGCCTCTTGTTCAATCTCATGCTCAACCACGAGTTGAACAACGGCCACCTCCTAAGAAGACTCAAGCCAATTCTCCTCTTGTTGAGAAGCCTATTGAGAAGAAAGAAAAGAGTCGATGTTGCTACCTTTGTCGCAAGAAGGGACACTTTGCTTCTTCATGCACTAATGGTACATTATCCACCCCTATCCTTGTTGATAATTCTTATTACATTAGGAAGGATAATGTGGGCAATGTGTTTGCCAAATATGTTGGTGCTCCAAGTGGTGTCAAGAAAAGAACCATTTGGGTTGCCAAACCTATTGTGACTAACCTCTTAGGACCCAACTTTGTTGGGGACCAACAAGCTCAAACTTGATCAATAGGTGGTGTTAGAGGGCATTGGAGACTTGGCTAATTCATGAAGAATTAAGGGATCTCCATCAATTTTATTTCCTCAAGCCAAGTCACTTGGATTATATATATCTCTTACCCAATGTTCCTCCAAGCGGTAACTTGTATTTAAATCATATATTCATTGAAAGTTGCTTGCTCCCTTGCATATGTTAGTTTTGTTTCTAGCATGTGTTTGTATATGTTGTGCTTCCTACTTACCTATCTTGAGTAATCTAGTTATGTTTGTTGGTTTGCACTCCATGTACTTGTGTTCTTTGTGTTGAGCCTTCATTGCTTTCATTGCTTATCTTAGTTGGCTCTTTGGGAGATTAATGGACTATCCCATTTTGGGGGAGTAATATGCTTTGCACTTTACTATCCTAAAATGTGTGTACATGAGGAATACCACTTAGTGTTGATATATCAATATTATCTATTCTCTATGTGGTATGTCATTCTCATGAGAAATTCATTTCTAAATGTCCATTAACTTTCTCTAGTTGGATTTATTTTTGCCTCTTGTTGTTTCAATGGATTATCACATTATGGGGGAGTAATAAGCTATGTGCATATTACAATCCTAGAAAATGTGAACATGTGAGGTATTGTCACCTAGAGTTGATATTATTATTTATCTTGTTCCTATGTGGCATGTTGCTCAAACAAGTTCCATATTTGCTTAAAATATCTTGTGTCTCTCTTCTTTGGTATCTTGTTTGTTAGAGAGTTTCTTGTTGCCTTGCTTTTCGAGTTTTATTTGAAGCCTTCAAGAATCTCTATCTAAGCATGTTTTTATTCCTATCTTTTACCACATGATTATGTGTTGTGAATATGATTGTGAACAAATCTACCACCGAGAAATATCTCCATACATCTCTTGTCTTTGACAAGTTATAATAATTTGTGGTAAGTTTATTGATCATATTTACTTTGGCCATTGCTCTAATTTTGCCTTGTTTCTTGCCAAGGATTTGTTTGGTTCAAACTACTTTGTGTCTTCCTTGCTCTACTCAAAATTTGTTTCATGCTTTCTTGTGTTAGGAAAAGCAATGATCCCATACTTGTGCACTTGTGTTCAAAGTCATACTTCTTTGGGTTGCACTATTCTTGGGGAAGCTATCCTACATTGAGTAGATCACCATTCCGTAAATTGGTATTTCATCTAATTGATTTTATTTAAACATGACTAGTGTTTGAATAATATATATGGAGAGTAATGATTCCATTGTGTGCATTTTGTATTCAAATGCAAGATCATAAATAATGCACTATTATTGGAAGAACTATCCTATATGCGTTTGAACACTTGTTGTCTTTAAATTTGTTTGTTTTCCCAATGACTTGTCTCTTTGGAAGACAGACACTTTTCGTCTTGGTACTTTGTGTGCTATCATGAAAAGTGTAGAGGGTTTGTTCACTATTTTATGTTTTTTTGGTATCCTCTCTCTGTTGGTTTCCTCAATCATGTGTTGATTTGGGTCTTGATATATTTTGGACAATTCTCTTTCTTTTCACTCTTGTGAGTGGACTCTTGGTTTAATTAGTTCTTTGTCCAATTTGTATCTTGTTTTGGTTCTTGAAAGTTTTGTGCATGCATATTTACTATATATCTTTTGGCATGCTTACTTTCGTTGATCCAATATATAGGATAAACTCCATCAAATCCTAAATGTCTAAGATGTGCATGATATTCAAATTCATATCAATATGCACATATTTATGTGGAGTTTGTCCTATGTATTGTAGTTGTTCTAACTACTTAGGACCCAATGAGTTTGGGTACCATTTTGTACTTGAATTTTGGTTTTAGGTACAATGGAGATACATTGGTTGCTTGCTCCATTCATAAGGAAGGTGTTCTCACCACGGTATTATAGGAGTCAAGCTATGATGATTATCAAACTCGCATCCTCTTCATCACCAATGTCGTCTCGGTAACAAGTATCTATCTCATGCATACATTTCTAGCTTTCAACCTTGTGTAGGTTGCTTCTTGGCATGATTTCCTTTTATTGCATTTCATTTGGTTCTTGCAAATGTCTTATCAAAAACATCTTTATTGCAACTATGAGTAAGCCGGGATGATTACATACAAAAGGGATATTTATAATCATTTTAATGATTCACCAATCCCAAGTATATTAATCTAGCAACTTTTACTTGAAGTATCTCATATGCAACATTGATGAATTATCAAAAACCATTTGAGTCTTTTGTGATATGTGTTACCTTTATCGAAGCATTCCAACTATCACTTTTCCCTTGTGATATTTGTGATGCTTTGATGAGTTTTGATTGTTCATCTATATCCCCTTAAGATTAAACTAAGCTTAGTGCTTTGCTTTCAAGCAAAAATCTTATTGTTATATTAATGAACCTCTCTTGGATATCATGTTCTTCACCTTTGTACCTATTTTGTGTGTGCATGTTTATTTGTGGATATATATCTTTGTGATTGTTGTCCACTTAGAAACTTATACACACGATAATAGTTACATCTTTAATTGATATTCTTTTTCTTTAGTGACCACATTTTATTGCTTTATATTCCTTAGTGGCTCCTAAAAGGCACAAGCTGTGCTTTTCTTTTGCTATTCCTTTTCCATCTTAATAAGCTTGTGGACCTATGTGTTTTATCTCTTGATGGTTTGTGTTTATGGGAAAGACATGGTATGCACTATGTGCCTTATATATTGAAAGACTATGTTGATGATTCTATCATCCTATTAGTCTCCTAAAAATGTTTTTCCTTGTCACACGCATCTATTTCGGTTGAGTAAGTTTTTATTTGTCACTTTTTGATCTTCATTGCTCAACTTTTGTTTGTTTGCAAGTTGCTTTGCTACATTTCCAATCTATTCGCTTGCTCTTGTTTGTGTTCAAAATTATCTAGAAGGGAGTGATGAGTCCATGTTGTGCACATTATATAGTAATTCAAACCTAACATTGTGCATGTACTTTGGGGAGTTCCCTCTTGATTTTCTAGAACACTTGGTTTATCTTATCAAATTATTGATTTTGGTCAATCGTTTTTTTCGGATCCTTTGGTTGGTTGCTTCTTTGTGAAAGTATCCTTCAATTTGACATTTCTTGTAAATCTTTGGATCCTCAATATAGTTTGATCTCCCTCCATCTATTTATAGTTGGATATATGCATTTGAGTTCACTCATATCATGAGGAATGCATACACTATGGGGGAGCTCTTACTATATTGGCCTTCTAATCCTTTTACCCATTTCGGCAATGGATGCCAATGGGGGAGAAGTTTAGAGGGTTTAAGGGAATTTGGTTTATGCTTTAGTTTCGTTATTAAGCATTTGCCTTTCCATGCTATTGCATCCTTGCTCTTTTTGCATGTTTGCTTTATTCATCATATAAACCCTCGTAAAAAGGGATTGTCATCAATTACCAAAATGGGGGAGATTGAAAGCGCATGGTTCCCCCATATGTGGTTTTGGTAATTAATGACAATCCTTTATGGACTAATGTTTGCATTGAGTTATCCTTGTAGATCTTGTCCATAGGAAATAATGGAGTTCATGTGTTGAACTCTATTAGCTTCCTTGATGGCCATTGTTATTTTCATGGATTTATATGAAGAATGGTCTTGGTTTGAGTTGAGCTTATTGCTAGTGTGTCTTGAAGAAAATGATTAGGTGATCTTTCATTATCATCTTCAAGACATCTTCTTTAGAAGTGAGAAGCAAAGATACAAGGTTGATCAAGCTTGCGATCAACACACAAAGCTACAAGTTGTACCAAGTGGGATTGTGTATCTCATGGTATGGTAAGCAATTGTCAATATAGCCTTGTGAACTAACCCATGATATGTGTGTGTCGCATCTCTATGTGTGGTTAGGTATCTTTCCATGGGCATGAACCGATAGGAAGATTTCTTATTACCCATGGTCTATGTCCTCGTCAAGCGGTGTTTGTCATCTAGCTTGACGTGGAAGCTCAAGTGTAGCATCTAGAAGATATCCTATGCTTTATGCTTGCCACCCTTTTGGAGATTGTGGCCTTGTGAAGATTTGCCGAAGGGTATCTCCCATAATGGTGTATGGGGGAGCAACTTGCAAGTCTTCATCAAGCGGAGTTTGTGCTAGCAAGCGGAATCAAGAAAGAAGATCCAACTTGAGAGAGTCAAGATCGTCATCATCTAGCTCAAGTGGAATGCTCAAGGCAAAGGTATAATCTTGATAGGTTTTCTATTTTACCGGTCTCGTGTCTTTGGGAGACCGGGTTATAGGATAGATTGTCGTACTATCAAGAGGGGCTCTCAAGTGAGTAACTCGATCGAATCATTATGGAGAGCTAAAACCTTTGCATACTTTGCATATCATTTTTCTTGGTTCTTATTTGTCCTTTGTCTCCTTTGGGTTTTAGTGCTTGTCGTGATCTTTATGACAAGCCTTGGTTTCTCGAAAACGGATTTCGTAAGAAAAACTTGTTGCGTTTTCGGTGGAGAAAATATCCGGTTCAGCTTTGAGAATGTTTCCACACCTTCCATGTGTGGTAACTTCTCCATTCATTTTTGTTTGGATACTCCTTGCTGTTATCTTTCCAACCCAATTGGATTCACCTCTTTCGAAGTTCATCCGCAAAAGTTATGTTCGTCTCGGTGATGGAGGTTTTACCGGTTGTTCCTTTTAGAGAGGTTACACCTTTCTACATTTGGTTTTAGTTTCCATTGTTGGACAGTGATGTTTCTCTGCATGATCTTGTAGAGTTTTTCATTGCGAACTCAACGAGCCAAAGATCATCGAAAACGGAGTCCGGACGAAAAAGTTATGAGTGTTTTAGTTTTGGTGTCTCTGCAGTTTTCGCCAGTCCGGAGTCTCCGGACTTAGGGCCGGAATCTCCGGTAGTCCGGAGTCTCCGGTGTGCAGTCCGGAGTCTCCGGACCAAAAACTCCCCCAGGGGTTGCCCCCTTGGTGTCGCGTACTGTATAGGGTCCGGAGAGTGTCCGGAGACTCCGGTTCAGACCGGAGACTCCGGTCTTCACACCGGAGTCTCCGGTGTGAGTTTTTCCTGCAACGGCTCTTTTTCGTGGGGACCTATAAAAGGCCCCTTTCTTCCCCAAAGAGCTAGGTCTTCCAAGCACGAATTTTTCCCCTCTCTCTCCTCCATTGTTGACCTTGGAAAGCTTGCCCCTCTCTCAATTCCTCCCATGATTCTTGCATATCTTTGAGGGAAAAGAGAGAGGAGATCTAGATCTACATTTCCACCAATCCATCTTCCTTCTTAGTGAGGGAAACCTAGTAGATCTTGATCTTGGAGTTCTTGGTGTTTCTCCTCCATTGTTCTTCCTCTCTTATTCCCCCATAAGCATTTGTTGCTTTGTTGGAATTTGAGAGTGAAGGATTTGAGCACTTGTGCTCTTGCCATTTGCATCGGTTGCATCGGTTTGCTCTCTCCACGAGGATTCGTGGAAGTGAAAGTTTGTGAGCTTGTTACTCTTGGGTCTTGGACCCTAGACGACTTGTGGTGTTCTTGGGAGCCTCCAATTGAGTTGTGGATGTGTGCCCCAAGATTGTGGTGACACCGAGAGCCTCCAATTGAGTTGTGGATGCGTGCCTCGGGTTTGAAGGTTGCCAATAGTGGAAGGTGAACTAGGCCTTTGTGGCGGGGTTCATCGGAGAATAGGGTGAGGCCTTTGTGGCGTTGAGTAGGCCTTCGTGGCGAGCTCACACCCCTCCAACGAGACGTACTCCCCTTTATGGGAGGAACTCGGGAATACATCATCGTCTCCGTATGCCTCGGTTATTTCTATACCCGAGCTTTTTACTTATGCAATTTACATTGTGATAGCCTTCGAGCTTGAAGTTATACATCTTGCTATCACTTTGTTACTTGTCTTGCTTAGCATAAGTTGTTGGCGCATCTAGTTGTCCTTAGAATATTTAGGTTGTATGCTAGTTATTTTAAACACCTAGTTTATTTCCGCATTTAGCAAGCCTTAACCGGAAAAGTTTTAATCGCCTATTCACCCCCCCCTCTAGGCGACGTCGTTGTCCGTTCACTCGTAACCCGGATTGTGGGTTACGGTAAGGAAAGTTAGGGTTTAATATGCAGTGACCGGGTAGGATTCAATGTGCGCCTTGGAGGGCAAGTCAAGGGGTTCGGGTGCTTTATAAACCCGCCCCTAGGTCTAGTTAGAGAGATCAAGAGTTCTAGCAATATCGCTTGATATCGAGCATCCAGTGTAACACGAGAATTGAGTTAATATATTGAGATCGGAGACTCGGCGACTTGATTGCCGGCTACCGGATCGAGTTCCATCATGTTTTCCTCCGAGCTAAACCCTCTCCCAAACGCCTGTGTCGTCTTGCCCCAAGATCGGTTACCCCCGGTAACGTCTGTCGTGATTATCCCACGACAGTTGGCGCCCACCGTGGGGCCTGCGTCCAAAGGTGTTTACATCACGGGAGAAGCTCGGAAGAATATGGAGAAACTAGTCATCGGCGAGATCTACATCGACCACGAAGGAGAGAAGATGGTGGACGATTCCGGCTGGGGACCAGAGTCGGATCACCTCGAATCCGGATCTATCATGACAATCGGCCAGATCAGCGTCTTCATCGGTATGGTACGTACTTCCGGTTCGATCCCTGACGACTTTGGGTTTGATTCTGTGTCAGGAAAGACCAGCTATACCCAATCAGATGGAGAAGAATCAGTTCGGACAACAAACCCGACAGAAGAGCCCACCACAAAGTGGGAACAACCGAAGGAGCCGGCATGGACGCCGCGTGGCCGGGTCGAGAAAGAAGATGATACCGAGTCTATCCTGCATCTACTGGAGAATCGGTACGAGGAACACAGCAGCGAAGAAGAAAAGTATGGACCCGCGGCAAGCATTGTGCGCCGGGTTGCGGTTTACACGGCTCCCGCGACCAATCTCAACCAAGAGAGCGTAACCGCGGCCGCAGCCGGGGCAGCACAAGCATTGACCCGGCAGCAAGGGCCGGCTAACGGAAACACGGTTTTGGCCCAGGTTGACGGAGAGTCGGCATCGGTTACCATTCAAGCGCCAGAAAACGAGTTACACGCGAACACGTTTGGATTCCTAGCAAACCGGACACCAGGAGCGGGTCCTTCCAATCCACAACATCCGGCCCTATTCGACAACAATCCGATCCTAGATCCGACAGTTCTTGCCACGGTTATCACCCCAAAGAACGCAGTGGAACGTGTTAGGGATTTGGACGTAGCCCGTCGTGCATTGGAGCAGCAGAGAAGGCAAGTAGAAGCAAAAAGACAAGGGATGGCCACACGACAACGCGAGCTGGATGCACTGGAAACCCGGCTCCGAGAGGAAACGACTAGAATACATCAAAGGCACCAAACCAGATTGCCAGCATTGGGAGGAGTCATAAACCCGACCGCGCTATTTATCACGCCTCAGGATCAGCCGATCCCAGCGGCAAATCAAGGAACCGCCCCTCAGCCGACAACCGGAGGAGTACAACCGGTAGACACGCAGGCCGGGTTACCCGTACCACAGACTGGAGTTACTACCGGCAATACTGTACCACCACCACCACCACCACCACCATCACGTTTTCACACACCAGCGGGTCATTACAACAATCCCATGGACAACGTGTACGCGGCAACGCTTGCACTAAATCAAATCCCCGTGAGAGAGTCACCCCACGCAGAGGAGACCCGGCGGGCGATATATATGTTGCGCACCGCGGTGGCACAACAGGTTAATTACCCGGATCACAGAAGTGGAATGCATGGGACACCATATGTCAGCCAACAGCAAGGTAACGCCGGCAATATCCAGACAAGTTCGCCACGACGGAGGGAAGAGCAGCAGCAAATGCCGACTCCTCCACACATTCAGGAAGTACCAGCAGCATCAGCAGCACATGCCATCGTGGACAGTTCCAGAGCCAGGAGAGCCATGGCCGGGTCTGCGGTACATGGGATACCAGCAGTACCGCGTCCAGCTGTACCCCCTGCAGGATCACACATTTCCCGAGTAAGACCAGCTTCGACCATTCTTGCAGGACCTAAGTGTCTTTCAGATAGCATCAGGGCTGAGCCTTACCCAGAAAAGTTCAAAGAACCGGATAAAGTAGTGAATTACGAGCCGACTATGGATCCGGAAACATGGTTGAGCAGTTATGAGATGGCCATGTCGATTCGCAATGCGTCCGAGAATCTTCAAGCCAAATTCATGTATCTAATGATGTCAGAGGGAGCAGCAAAGTTATGGTTCACCAATCTACCGGAAGGATCTATCAAGTCATGGGAAGAATTGAAAACTGCGTTTATCAAGCACTTTCACGGGACGTGCAGAAAGTTATTCACTATTGATGACCTAGAGCGATGTGTTCAGAAGAAGGGAGAATCGGCGCGCAGCTGGGTGCGCCGAGTTATGGAAATACTTCATTCATCTACATATATTCAGCCCAAGGATGCGCTGCAAGCTATGGCAAAGACCTGCAAGTACACACCTTTAGTACAAAAATTAACTCGCATGAAATCTAGTCGGAATGCTTCGGAGGTTACAATGGGAGAACTGATGGATGCATGCAACAAACATGCCGCAACGGACACTACGGAAGAGGAAACTGACGATAAAAAAGCAAAAGCAAACACCAGTAATAACGGAAGAACCGGCAATGGATCAGCGCCGGGTAACAACAGCCAGAATAAGCGCCCGTTTGAAGGAGGCTCCGAGTTTGTCGCCAACACTGAAGCCGGATCTTCCAGACCCAGGGCAGAAGGAAATTTCAATACTGGGAATCACAATGGAGGAAACTATCAAGGGCCACCAAGGCCGAGTAATAATTGGGACATATTCCGAATGGCATGCCCGAAGCACAGCAGGAACGGTAGGCCAGCTAACCACTCCTTGGAGCAGTGCGCCGACCTACAAAGATGGAAGAATGAGGAAGTGAACAGAGCCATGCGAGGTGCAGGTCGGGGAGGAGGACCGGGTCCAGGTGGAAACCCGGGCAACGGCCCACCCCCAGCCGGTAACCCGGCAGCTGGAAATCAAGGTAATAACCAAGGGGGAGCAGGAGGTTTCCAGGCCAACCCCAAGCAATTGGGTCAGTATCACGTGCATACTACAGGAAGTTCCAACAAGGACAAGAAGATACTGAAACAGGCGGTAAACTCGGTGTCCTCGGCTGTCCCGAGATACCTGAGATAGGTCAGAACAGGACGTAACATGGAGCAGAAGGGATCACCCGGAAAGAATAGAACACCCGGGAGTCTTAGCATTAGTAGTCGCACCGCAGGTCAATGGGTATGAGCTGAAAAAGGTCTTGATGGACGGTGGAAGTAGCATCAATATACTGTATTGGGAAACCTTCCTACGCATGGGTCTCAAGGAGTCTCAGCTACAAAAAAGTTCAACAATTTTTCATGGGATAGTGCCGGGTCATTCAGCGTGCCCCGAGGGAAAAATCGCATTGGAGGTAGCTTTTGGGGAATCAAAGGATAACTATCGAGTTGAGTGGCTCACTTTTCAGGTGGTCAAATTGCGCAGTCCTTATCACGCGCTATTCGGAAGGCCGGCTTATGCTAAATTCATGGCTAGGCCGTGTTACGTGTATCTACAGCTAAAAATCCCGGGTCCTAAACAGACCATCACCATACATGGAAGCCGGGACATAGCGGCTGAGTGCGAGGAAGGAGATGCAGCAATGGCTGAACAAGCTTGTAGAAAAGAGGAACTCAAATATTACCGGGCTCAAACAGACTCGGATGACAGAACAACCCTGAAAAAGCCGAGTACTGAAGGCGAAAGGGCAAAACTCAAGGCAGCACGAGATACCAAGATGGTGGCTTTCGTAAAGGGTGATTCCCTCAAACAATCCACCACAAGAGAAGAAATTGCGCAGCCGTTCACAACCAGCCGCGTCATGGAAACGCCTTATCCGGATTGGCTGGCGAACCCGGTACTCATAGTAAAAAAGATCAACAAGTGGAGAATGTGTATCGATTATGACAGTTCCGGACAGATTCCCAAGGAGAACTAAACAATGTAACGGGCAGCAGTTTTCAGACGCACTCTTTTCCTATCCAGGGTACCTAAGGGGACTGGAAGGTTTTTAATGAGGCGGCCTGCTGACCCAAAACTTTCTCGTATCAATAAAGAGATGGTTATCAAGTCTTATTTTATGATCTTTACTTCGATTACAGGTAAGCATTATTTATTGCTATCAGTACATCAGTATCATCAAGTATGTTGCATATATATAGGTCTTGAGGGCTTATTGCTTGAATAGCACAGTTACAAACTCAAAGACCCGGCCTTGATGCCTATGAGTTATAAGGGCCGATTACTCGCAAACGAGTACGGCTGCAATCTTATAACCGGACAAAGGAGCCAAATTTTCTTGACTTTTCTTACTTATGCTCGATGTGACTCGCACTAAAGTGGCATGATTTGCTCGCTTACGATTACAATCAGCCATGAAGCCCAATGGGACTTGCCTGACCCTGTTTTCGTACAGATGTAACAACATGATATCCACGCGAAAGCCGGCTTATAGTACAAGATTGTCAAAAGGGTCATCTAAACCACAAGTTATGCAGAGTATAAGGCTAATAGCTGGAAACTCAACGTTTATCAAGCATAACTTCAATACTCACGTGAAACGGCTCTAGGGCTTGGGCTTAGTAAAAAAAATTGTTCTCTGGAAAAGACCGCACATCCCAGACTCGGATTTCGGGCCTTGGGAACCGGGGATTTTGAAACAGAAACAAGTTGTTACTAAGCCCAACAAACCCTAACATCCGAGTCTTGGGGACTTGGGGACTTAGAGAAAAGTCTACCTGTCAGAACCCAAGATTCTCGGAAACCGAGTCTCACAAAAGGAACCATAAGGAAAGCCGGATATCGAGAATAAGCTTAAAAAAATCAGACAAATATCAAGTTCATCCAGAGGCCAGAAGAGGCACGAGGTATATCAAGGAATTAAAGTATGTTACAAATCTTGGTACTAGTATCAAAGGTGCATAGATGCACCGACAAAAGAATATCTGTTTCGAACAAGAGCAGCAAAACGACCAAGGTACCGTGATAGCATTTGTTTACTCGCCTTCTTGAGTAGGATCCACACCCTTACCCTTGCCCTCCGGGTCTTGGTCCTGGGCTTGCTCCGCAGCTCTCCCGGCATCATCACCCGGGTTCTTCGCATCAGGACGGACAGGCGGGAGGACAGCCGGTGTAGAAGTGGTTGGCTCCGATCCTAACTCGGCCTCCCTCTTCGCGGTTTCTTCCCTCTTCCTGGCCGAATCAGCAGCCCATTTTTCCAAAATGTCGAAGGGTGGGGGTGCTTCCTCCTTCACGATTTTGCCTTCAGCATCGTACGAACTCATTAACGTACCCAGATCCATACTATCGGCCAAAGCGGTTGCCGAGTGACGCACTGAGGATTGTACGGCCTTGAAGTCCTTGGGCCCAAACTTGGAGCCGTCTGCTTTGAATTCTGGAAACCCGGATATCACTTTTGCCGGCTCAAGCTTAGGAAAATAAGCCTTCGCCAGCGCAAAGGCCCGGGTCATACCAATCCGGCACGCCGAGCGTTTCCAGATCTCGATCCATGCAGGCACAGTGGAGCAAGCTTGGATAAGATTTTCTTCACCCGGATATACCTCAGTCGGCCACTTCACGGCATCTAGTATATACTTGGTGCCGGCAAAGAAAGTCCGGAGCACAGTCTTTAAGGTTTTAGCCTTTGCAACGGCATCTTCTTCTGGGGTTGCAAGGTTAGCACCTGCAGTTGAAACAAAGAAAGGCCATATCATTAATCCCGAGTATCATGTAACAAAATAGAGGCGTGAAGGCAGTCAGCAGCAAGAAACTTACTAAGCAAGATACGATAAGTATCGGTAACTTGCTCCGACAACTTTTTCAGTGCGCTTCGAGAAGTGGTACACCTTTTCTTATATTTGGAAACATTTTTCTTCAAAGTTTCCACTTCATCTTCAAGGGCCTCCCTCCGCTTTACCTCGGCAAGCAGCAGTTGTTCGGTCTTGAGCAAAAGTTCATCGGACCGGGTGGCCTGTGCCTATGAGAAATCAAAGTATGAGAATTAGTCGGATATCATGGCAAGCCGATTATCGCGCAGAATACCGAGCACAATTTCAACAAATTATACTCGGCACTTGGGGACTAGATGGATAAGAAGAGATATTAGGTAACATTACCTGGTGCTCCGCTGCCATGCGCTCTAGCACATCTTTCTCCGAGGCCTTCATAGCAAGGAGAGTGCTCATCATCTGGTCAAAAGTTTTATCGCCCAAATTGGAAGACCCGGGACCTTGGGGACTTGGAGGAGGGACTCTCCTCTTGGTGCGAGAGGGTATCCGGGTCGTTCGAGTATCGGAGTCTGGTGCCCTCTCTCCCGCGCCCAAGTCTGCAGCGTCTTCCTCCTCGAGTACGTGAGAGGCTATGGGATACTCGGCCTCTCGGTCGGCGGGGTTTATTGGTGGCACTTGTTGTTCTTCTCCGCCAGCTGCGGCGTGCATATCATCAGTCCGGTTCTCCGTATCCGGGTCATCGGTCTCCATATCTTCTTGATCGCTAACAGTGACCGCGGCTCTATGGACAATGTAAGCAGGCAGTTAGCGTATAGCTGGAAAAAAAGTGATGAAACAGTGATAAAGCATCAGGAAGGGAACTTTACCCGGGATTCACCACGAAGTCCGAGGGGAGCTCACTGCTGGACCCGGATGAAGCTGAAAAACATCAAGTAAGACACGGAATTATCTTGTAAGGAGATGGTTTGGAAAGACTTTGATATTCAAGAAAGGATTAGATAAATACCGGCGCGTTGAGCCGGAGACGATGAAATGCCCGGGTTAAGAGCACCATCACCTGGAAAGTTCCGAGTCATCCGGCGCTTGGTCGCGAGCGGTTCCTTCAGATATGGCCAGAAGGACAGCTCCCGGGTTAGTTCGTGCATGATATCAAGTAAGTATGGTTTAGAGGCAAGGAAAAGGTATGGAACCTTGAAGACGACCCCTTGGGGTTTTCTCTTTGTTCCGACCTTGACTGTTGGCTCAGCGTCGTCCTCGTCACTCGCTAACTCCACCTTGCCTTCAGTCTCTTCTTCTTCGTCGTCCTTCTCTTCTTGTTCTGAAAGTTATCAGGATTTACAATCGGAAAATGAAGAACGAACAACAGTGATTTCAAAAAAAGCTAAGTGAAACTCGGAATGTACCTTCATCCGAGTTAGCGGCGTCTTCTTTCTCCTCTGGAGTTTCAGAGCTAGGAGGAGTTTCAATCTTTCAAAAGGGATCATCGGCCTGAAATGAAGATATAAGAATAAGGGTTATTGGCCATATCGAGTGGAAGGTGTGAAGATAAAGATATGAAAGCCGAGTCTTTACCTTGAGGGCCGGGTTCTCACGTGTGAAGGGTTCTAACCCGGCTATATTCCGGATTACCTCCAACTTCTCTGTCAAGAAGCTCTTGATAGTCTTGTTGGTGTCTCCGGCCGCAAAGCTATGGGTGGAGTATCGGAGTGAGTCCGTGGTGTGCCCCGAATATTCGCACATTAACTTAGTGCGGATGGAATTGGGTTGGATCCGGAAATCGACCCAAGTTTTCACCAGGTTAAGCCCAATGAGACCTTGGGCCGAAAGAATAGAGATTTTGGCTAATAAAGGCCGGATTGCCTCCCTGTCCGAGTCAGGGGCAAAGGCGTTGAAGGTCTCGGAGATATCGAGAAGGCCCTCCGAGTAACCCGGCAGTTTCTTTTGGCCGGGTGGGGAGGTGTCTTGGCAATAGAAATATGAGAGTTGCCAGTGTTTGACGTGGGAGTTGAGAGTGAGAGGTGGCATTAGAGAATTCTTGCGGCGCTGGATAGAGACCCCGCCGCAAGCAAGAAGTGCCCCGTCACCGCTTTCGCGGCACGGTTTGCACTGAAAAAGTTCGATAAAAAGAGCCAAACTTGGCAGTGTGCACAAGTATGACTCGAAAAGAACAATGAAGTGGGAAATATTTAACACAGAGTTAGGCCCTGTGTCAAATATCCGGAGGCCATAATGGCTCAGAACATCTCGAAAGAAAGGGTGACCCGGAGGACGGAACCCCCGGGTCACGTGCTCTACAAAGCATATTACCTCATCATTGGTGGGCGTGGGCCGGGTCTCGTCACCCGGCACCCTCCAGTGGATATCCTTTTGAGAGGGGAGGACTCCTAATTCGGCCAGTTCTTCTAACTTGGCCTTTGTAACCGTGGACCGCGCCCAGTTGGCGGATATGGAGTTGGTGGTCTTGGCCTTGGCCGGTTGTTTCCCCTGCCTCTTGGGAGCCATGAGATTAACCTGCAAAAGCACGAGATAGAAGAGTACAAGAAATAAGACTCGGAAATCATGAGTCATCCGAATGTTTGCGAGGAATATCAAGAAGACATGGAAGTAAAAGAGTTATCCGGGTATCATTCTATGGAGCAAGGTTACGAGTTATCCGGGTATCAAACATCGTTACGAAAACTATGAAGTGCTTATGTGTTGAGAGGTGTTTGGGGAAGATGGATGGTTACCCATGTATCTACTGCAAACAAAGGAGCCGGAAAAAGAGAATTTTCCGGGTGTCAGTGGCAAGCGCGGAAATTTTGGGCGGCCCGAGCCTAGATTGGAGATTCCATTTCTAGATTTGTGGTGAAATTAGTGATTATGGGCAGTAGGGGAGCAAAGTGAAATCTATATTTAATTCATTGGATGAGTTAGAATGAATTCGGCCGACCTAATTCGGCGTGACCAGAAAAATGGCCGGCGGGTTGACTTAGATCTAATCTGAGGAAAATCGAGAAATTGCAAGCACAAGTTAATGGATATAAGAGACTTACTGGAGGAGATCGAAGTGAAGCCCGACGGAGGCAGATAGCGCAAGCTTGGTGTCCCTTTGCGATTCCCGGCGGGCAGGTCGGGGGTGCGGCGGCGGATCTTGGCGGTGGCACGGGGCGAACCGTGGCGGAGCGCAGCCGACGGCCGATTGGCTCTGGTGATGCGCGTGAGGTCTCCGTGGCGATGCTCTGTGAGCTTGGGCGCGGAGGCGAGGAGGAAGAAGAAAGGGGAAAAATGACCCGTTGGGGTTGGATTTGCTCCTAAGTGACTATTTATAAGGGTGTGGGCGGCTAAACCTAGCTCAACGGTTGGCAGCCGGAAATTTCGGGTTAAACGGCTATTTGCCTGGATTCTGTGGGGTGTGCTTTGAGTGCTAAACGAGATATCCGGACGGAAACAAGGATGAGATTTTCTCCGCAATGTTAGGGTCAATTATCGAGTAAAGTTAGCCGGATCTTTAACATTCTTATCAGGGCATTGACCCGGAAAGACAAGTAAAGACTTGGAGAAAGCCGGGTTACTATATGGCCACCGTGGAGTTAGGCCTAGCTATTTATCAAAGCTAATTAACCCGGCCTCCATTGAACCTGTAAGTTTGATAATTTTGCAGGGAATAGCGTGCGCTTCAAAGAGGACCCTATGAAGCCCAAGCTATTCCTGGGGACTATTGATGGAGGGATAATAACCCGGTAGGCCAACTTCAAAGTGTAATTCGGCCCCAAGGACACTGCACAAGATCCGGCTAAGGATAAAAGAACCTCTAGAAGGCCCAAGTTTGCAGGCCTCGTAACCCGGATTGTGGGTTACGGTAAGGAAAGTTAGGGTTTAATATGCAGTGACCGGGTAGGATTCAAGGTGCGCCTTGGAGGGCAAGTCAAGGGGTTCGGGTGCTTTATAAACCCGCCCCTAGGTCTAGTTAGAGAGATCAAGAGTTCTAGCAATATCGCTTGATATCGAGCATCCAGTGTAACACGAGAATTGAGTTAATATATTGAGATCGGAGACTCAGCGACTTGATTGCCGGCTACCGGATCGAGTTCCATCATGTTTTCCTCCGAGCTAAACCCTCTCCCAAACGCCTGTGTCGTCTTGCCCCAAGATCGGTTACCCCCGGTAACGTCTGCCGTGATTATCCCACGACAAAAATACTTTGCCCCAACGGTACAGTGAGGTTGTCAATCTCACCGGTCTTGCTGAAAACAAAGATTAGACGTATAGTGTGGAAAACAGTTGTATGCTTGCCGAAAGTAGAGAGAGCAGGAAATTGTTGTGGTTTGTTTAATAGTGTGGAAAATGGACCGGGGTTCATAGTTTCACTAGTGGTGTCTCTCCATAAAAGATAGCATGCTGGGTGAACAAATTACAGCAGGGCAATTGACAAATAAAGGCTGCACCGTAGTGCACATTATAACATGATAATTACTAGATACTTAGTGTGGGCATTACAACAAGATACATAGACCGACATCCATCTGCATCTATGACTAATAATCCGCCCTCATGTTATCATCCGAACCCCCTTAGGTATTAAGTTGCAAGCAACAGATAATTGCATTAAACAATGTGTGTAATGTAAGAAATGATTATACGCGCAATACACAGACCAAGGCAGTGAAGTACCTCGGGAGCTTCATGTTGAGAAACAATGAGAAGAGGGACATTCTTTTGCCTGTCTTCCCCGAGTAAGTACACATCCGCTCGCAACCGTCGTAGGTAATATTTTTTTTCTAGATTTCATCAATTGCTTATCCTTGTTTCAATTGCATGTGTTGAGCAGGAGCACATAATGCACACCCATCGTGCTTGGCCCAAAGTGGTCACTTGCCCAGTACTTCGACTCGTCGAATACGACGAAGAGGAAAGACTACACCAGAATAAGGGGTGTTCTCGATGAGGCTATCAATGGTTACGCCCAAAATGGAGGCACATTCGAAAAGAAACAAGAATGTATCAGGTCGGCTACTGGCAGATATGGGTTCAGGCACGTGACCGAGTTCCCCTGCATCAAGCAGCCGGCTTGGAGCACGAAGGAGGCCTTCTATGCCCTCCATCACCTCAAAGGGATTGTCCGCGATGCAAATAATATGAATCAGCCTGGTAAACTCCGAGAATGGTCCAACAAAATGGCGGGGGAAATCTCACAGGAAGATCTTATGGAAGATTTTCATCGCATCAAAGTCAAGTTGTCGGAGATAATCATTGAAGATGTCACCAAAAAAGGGGGGGGGGTCCTTAAACAATCCCATAGGGTTATTCCAG
The DNA here is from genome assembly GCA_028641055.1 of Alopecurus myosuroides. Classification (NCBI taxonomy): domain Eukaryota; kingdom Viridiplantae; phylum Streptophyta; class Magnoliopsida; order Poales; family Poaceae; genus Alopecurus; species Alopecurus myosuroides. The sequence goes on from CM054058.1 coordinate 125,948,616, forward strand.
AGGGATATCCAGGAACGCCTAGAGAGGCAAGTTGATCGTAGGACGTGGATGACGAAAGACTTATATAAGCCGTTTCCGGCGCCGCTCCTCCCGCTGCAGAAGAGGTCTCATTGATCGAGGTGTGCCTAGCTACTATTAGTTTGTTTAACAAAATCTGCTTAATTAGCTCTAAACTTAGGCCTAGCTTTATGATTAGTTAGCTTCAACTTGTGTGATATCGATGTTGTATATCTTTGATGCTTATTTTTGTTTCTTTGCTCTACATTTTGTGAACATATATGCCTTAATTGTTTTTGCATTACTTACTAATATTCCTTGTGTCTATCTATATAGATGACATACTACGTGGTGTTCGAGGGTCGGGTTCCAGGAGTCTATGACGAGTGGAAGGACTGTAAAGCACATGTGTACAAATTCAGCGGCAACTGCTATAAGGAATATGAGACTAGACACGAGGCGGTTGCCAAGTGGAGGGAGCACCCGTCGAAACAGAAGAACAAGATGAAGACCTCCATCGTGCTACCGCTCTTGCTCACCACCGCCGCCGTGCTTGTAGTCTATCTCATCTTAGCTTAGGAATTTGTAACTTGACATCATCGAGTAACTATGTGGTGAAAATTGTTTGATAATGTTTGACTGACTTTGAACCAAATTCGATACTTTGCACTATGTATCACTATTGTAAGTAATGTGTGACTTATATCTTTGTCAGATATCACTACTATGTTATATATTTGTCAAATATCACTCCTGTGTATTCAAACTGTATAATTCCTGTAATATACATGTATTTATACCAAAAACAAATTAAATTTCGAAATATTGCATCTCTTTCTATGGCGCACCTATAACTATTTCTGTGGCGCATCTCTTTCTGTGGCGCACCAAGGGGGGATGCGCCACCGAATCTACTATTTCTGTGGTGCAGGTATGTGGTGCGCCATAGAATTGACTCTTTCTGTGGTGTAGGTTATGGGTGCGCCATAGAAAAGGTATTTGGTGCGCCACAGATGAGCCTATCTGTACTAGTGAAAGTGTGTAATGTAAGCAATGATTATACACGCGGTTACTCTCACTGCTGTGTTCTCCCTAATGGCAACAACACATCCTCCCCCTTGGTTTCTATCACTCGAGAAAGGCAACAAGTAGGCATGAACCCACTATCAAGCATAAATACTCCCTCTTGGAGTCACTAGCAACTACTTTGCCAGAGAAACCACTAGCAACAAAAAGCATGCAAGATCACAAATAAAATATGCAATAAAGAATATAATCAACTTGGCATAAGTTCAATATTCATCGGATCCCAACAAACACATCATAAAGAATTACATAAGATCGATCTCGATCATGATAGGCAGCTCACGAGATCTAAACATGGAGGCATATGAGGAGGAGAAAACCATCTAGCTACTTCTATGGACCCATAGTCCAGGGATGAACTACTCACGCATCACTCTGGAACCCTCCTGATCTAGGGTTGACGGTGACGGCGGCTGAAGAACTTTTTTGGGGATTTTGATCAGGTACTTAAGGTTTTCCATCCGGGGGCTTAAATAAGCGAAAGAGCAAAGGCGGTGGAGCTCCAGGGGCCCCACACCCCTAGCTGGCGCGACCAGGGGGCTGCGCCAGCCCATGGTGCGGGCCCCCTGCTGCCCCTTTTCGAATCCTCTTCGGTCTTCTGGATGCTTCCGGGGAAAATATGACTTTCGGGCTTCGAATTTTCCAATTCCGAGAATATTTCCAGAACAACTTTTCTGAAACTAAAAATAGCAGAAAACATGGAAATGGCTCTGGGGATCTTGTTAATAGGTTAGTCCCGGAAAACGTATGAAAATGCTATAAATAAGGGAGAAAACATGTAGCAATTGGTATAATATCATCATGGAGCATCAGAAATTAGGGATACGTTTATGACGTATCAATGAGCTCCTAGATATATTTTATAATGGACTAACTGTTGAATCCAGGACATACCTGGATAGTTGTGCTGGTTGTGTTTTCATGCAAAGAACTCCACATGAAGCTAAGGAATTAATGGCTAAAATAAGCCAAAATCATGATGATTGGACTATGGTTGAGCCTGAGCCTTCCCCTACTCCAGTATCAACACCAACACCAACACCCAAGAAGAGGGGAATGATTGAATTGAATGATGAAGTGATGAGAGAAGCCATGAAATCTCTTAAAGAGAGGGGTATTAAATCTGAAGATGTGAAGAATCTTCCACCTATAGAAGAATTATGTAAGCCAATCCCTCACTCATCCACCATTGAGGTACACTCTCTCCAACATTTTGATAGTAGAGATATTCCCTATAATAAACCTCCTGATCAATGTTTAGATGAATTTGATAATTATGTTATTAAGCAAGATAATTTTAATATGAGAGTGCAAAATCACCTAATGGAAAACTCTAGAGCTATTGTTAATTTGCAGGGTATTATAGAAAGAACCTCTAATGATGATAAAATGCTTGTTAAACACTTTTAGATGGTTCAAACTCAAATTGATCAACTTGCTAAAGTGTAAAAATATTTGTTAGTTAATGCTTCTAAAGAAAAACATGCTTATGAAATAAGAACTAGAAGTGGTATTGCTACACAAGATCCTTTATATCCTGAGGGAAATCCTAAAAGAATTGAAAAATATTCTCAGCAAACTAATAAAAATGTTATTCATGCTAAGAAGAAAAAGAAGAACAAACATAAAACTGTTGTAGAATCCTCTGAACTTTCTAAAGATCCTAATAGTATATCCATCTATGATGCTAAAACTGAAAGTGTTAATGAAAAGAATGATGCTTCTGATAAAGAAGAAATTGAAAAGGAACCTGAAAAGCAAACTAAATATACAAAGTACACTAAGGAAGATTTTATTGCTTATAAACATGGTAACGAGAGAGATCCTTGGGTACAAAAACCAATGCCTTATCCTAAGAAGAAACAAAAATCAAAAGAAGAAGAACAGTGTAACAAATTTTGTGAATGGATGAAACCTTTGTTCTTGCAAATTCCTTTAACTGATGCTATTAAATTGCCTCCTTATGCAAAATATTTGAAAGATATTGTCTCTAACAAAAGGAATATTCCTAATGAGGAAATTTCCACTATGCTTGATAATTACTCTTTTAATGGCAAGGTTCCTAAGAAGCTGGGAGACCCTGGTATACCAACTATTCCCTGGTTGTGTTTTCAGGAAAAGAACTCCAGAAGAAGCTGAGGAATTAATTGCTAAAGTAGCCAAAAATAATGATGATTGGAGTATAACTAAGACTACTCCTACACCAGTGCGAACACCAATACTAACACCCAAGAAGAGAAGGATGATTGAATTAAATGATGAAGTGATGAAGGAAGCCAAGAAATATCTTAAAGAGAGGGGTATTAAATCTGAAGATGTGAAGAATTACCTCCTATAGAAGAATTATGTAAGCCTATTCCTCATCCATCAGAAGTTGAGGTACACTCTCTCCAATACTTTGATAATAGAGATATCCCCTAGTATAAACCACCTGATCAATGCTTAGATGGATTTTATAATTATGTTATTAAGCAAGATAATTTTAATATGAGAGTGCAAAATCACCTTATGGAAAACTCTAGAGCTAGATAATTTGGATGGTATTGTTGAGAGAACCTCTAATGATGTTAGAATGCTCGTTAAACATTTTCATATGGTTCAAACTCAAAATGATCAACTTACTAAAGTGGAAAAATACATGGTAGCTAATGCTTCTATAGAGAAACAAGCGTGTGAAATAATTACTAGAAGTGGTATTTCTACTCAGGATCCCTTGTATCCTGAAGGACACCCTAAAAGAATTGAACAAGATTCTCAACAACCTAAAAATAATAGTTATCCTTCTAGGAAAAAGAAGAAGAGACATAAAACTGTTGTAGAATCTCCTGAACCTGCTAAGGATCCTAATAGTATATTTATTTCTGATGCTGAAACTTAAAGTGGTAATGATAAAAGTGATGCTTCTCATAAAGAGGAAACTGTAGCTGAACCTGAAAAACAAACTAAAACTATGAAGTATACTAAGGAGGATTTCATTGCCGATAAACATGGTAAAGAAAGAGAGCCTTGGGTACAAAAAGCAATGCATTTTCCTAATAAGAAATGCAAATCTAAGGAAGAGGAACATTATAATAAATTATGTGAGTGGATGAAACCTTTGTGTTTGCAAATTCCTTTGACTAATGCTATTAAACTGTCTGCTTATTCAAAATATATGAAGATATTGTCTCAAACAAAAAGAGAATACCTAATAAGGAAATTTCCACTATGCTTGCTAATTACTCTTTTAATGGTAAGGTTCCAAAGAAGCTTGGACACCCTAGTATTCCAAATATTCCTTGTTCCATTAAAACAGTTATGTTAGAACTTCTTTATGTGATCTGGGAGCTGGAGTTAGTGTTATGCCTTTCTCTCTTTATAAGAGACTCTCTATGGAAGAATTAGTACCTACTGATATATCTTTACAAATGGCTGATAAATCTACTGCTATCCCTGTTGGTATATGTGAGAATGTTCTTGTTCAAGTTGCTACTAGTTGTTTGATATTAACTAACTTTATTATGTTGGAAATGCCTGAAGATGATAATATGTCTATTATTCTTGGGAGACCTTTTCTTAACACTGCAGGGGCTGTTATTGATTGCAACCAAGGAAAAGTAACTTTTAATGTTAATGATAAAGAGCATACTGTTTATTTTCCCAAGAAGATTGATAGAAGATATGGTTTAAATTGAATTGAAAATATTGAGACCATCAAGATTGGAGAATTTTATTGTCCCGTTCCAGTGCCACCAAAAGAATATGAAATCATTATGATTGGTACTATGTCTATCAAGGTTGAGGTAACATAATTATTTAGTGTTGAGCAAAGTTTTTCTTCATATAAAAATTATTCTGGTAACAAGACTTGATCAACCTTGTTAACAAAGTGATTTTGGATGAAGAGGACGATGTTTTCACTTTCCCCATTATGTTTTAACCATATTTACTTCTGTTATCACTTTGACATTTTAGTACAATCATGTTTCCATCATCCATACTTTTGTTTTCACAGTGATTTCTTTTGTTTTCACCTTGTTATGTTTGTTTTCACCAACCAAACTTTTGTTTTCACCACTTCCACCTTTGTTTTCACTGGGTATTTACATATTAGAATGTTTTAGAACCTCTATAGTTCTGGTTTTGGTTTTGTTTTCCACCTTTCCATAATTGTTTTCCAGGTTTATAATTAATTATTAAATTTTGAAAAAACCTCGAAAATAAAGTTTCTCGAAAAACTCCAGAAAAATTATAATAAATTTTTACGTAAAAAATGAGGCAGAAAGCCACCTGGGAGACCCCAGTGGGAGCCACCAGTCACGCACACCATGGGCTGGCGCGGCCTGCCCCTAGTGGCGCCTGGGCATGGTGTGGGCCCTGGCCCTCCACTAACTCTCTCCACTGCCAAAGTACTCTCTCTCACCTTCCAAACTGAATTTTTTTCCTGGAACCCGTGTTCTTGCTGTTCTTCCTATGGATTTTTGATCTCCTTCCTCAGCCCATCATTTGTGCTGAAATTTGGTGCATTTGCTCTTCGGTATGTGACTCCTCCGATTACCCAAGTAGAGTTTTATTTGGTGGAGTATTTCTTGAGTATTTGGTACTGTAGGTGACATCTTATGTGAGTTTGCATGCTTGATTTAAGTTTAAATAATATAGTTTGATGCATGTTTAGCTCTCCTATAAGTCTCTATAGTAGTTTCCACCTTATAGGTGCTTGAAATCAATTTTTGTGATCTTTGTTAAAAAAAAATCAGAGATGGAGCATAATGTGCATCAACAAAACCAACATGAGTTGGAGTTGTATGAGGTCATGCATGTGCACCGTGAAGAAAAAGTGTTTCCGTCCATCTATCCATGCCAGGAATTCTGCAGGATTTTTACACTCTTGTGCATAATGCAGGGTTGGATTATTTCCTTGAGGATGAACCTACCCAACACATTTAACCATGGCAGTGGTGCATGATCTTCACTTTATATGGTCCTCAACTAACCCTATAGTCCATTGCAAAATTTATAACAAATCTCTAGACTTGCCTTTCAGTGATTTTTCTGCAACTATCAAGGTAACATAATGGGGTTCATGTGAGAAGATAAGAGGACAGCCTAAACCACTGCTGGAATTATATGAGGAGATTTTCCAAGGCAGAAGCTTCACGGGGGAGAATGGTAAAATACAAGAAATTAAACTCCCTAGCATTCGATACTTTGCCTATTTTATTTCCAAATGTGTGCTAGCTAGGAAAACTTCCAACAAGCTGTCTATTTATGATGTAGCTTTTCTTTCAGCTGCTTTAAAATGTGATAGGTCTTATAACTTTGGTGCTTTAATTGCCTACCGTCTCTCACTTAACCGTGAGAAGGGCGGAATTTGTGGAGGTCTTGTTGCCTCTCGTTTGCTGGCCTTGCATGGTGTGGAGCCACATCCTCTAGACCTACTTAGCAGCCACTAAAATTAGGGTGCGGTCATGAGGGGCATTTCTGCCCCCTGTGGCACTCCCCCCTTTATGGAAAGTCTTCGGAAACTCTTCCGGGACCGTATAAACCCAATGTATAAAATCATCGATATTATCTACCGATACTAGAAACATATTTCTAACATCTCGGGACATCTCATGTACGCCGTTACCTCTCATAGAAATTCAGCCCAACAGTGGCATAATTTCTTTCTTATAATAACTTTCCCAAAACCACTCTGATTGACACCGTACTTGTTTCTCTGGCATCGTATCGACGTTGAACATTCATAAAACCAATAACAATACCTTTATCCTCTCAATTAAACGTTGGCACGGCTTAAGCATGTGACTCGTAAAGGATCGATAACACACAGACATGTTCAGAAACTTACTAAACAATAACCAACAATGGGACCGTGGACGCCCATGATGGATCCTATGTGTTCACGAAGAACGAGGGGACCTTATAAGTTACTCATTGCACTTATTCCCTTAACTTCGCGATACCAACGATATCACGAGGTGAGACTATGTGATCTGATATGATCAAACTCTTTGATCATGACACATAACACTCGTTACCTTTATCGTCCAGTTTTCTCATCCATATCCCCAACGTCATTGTGATAAATCCCACTATCGGGCCAGACGACTGGTTGACATTGATGATACCAAAAGGGCCTAGAGTATGTATCTCCCAATCGTCTAGAGGAGCTAAGTACTAATCTTGAACGATCTCAGTTTCATTACACTTTCTAGATTATACCTAGACATCACCGATGATCCAAAGTTTCGACAAAACGGTTGGTGACATCCAAAGTATAACTTTCGATCAAGCGATCACTAGATATTATCATAGTATAGGAATTATAGTCAATGACAAGTTCATATGTAATTTGCTAAAATACATTACAATTGTTTAGTCTCTTTTAGCAAGATCATATCCTTAGGTCGGTTCAGTACTATTGTTATCCTATCAATAAACTCTTATATTTAGCTAGACTTTCAATCAAGTCCATGATGAGGAAAATATGATCATTTCACAAATCATAAGCTAATCTTAGAGACAAGATTATGAACTCTTATTTATTCATTTCTCCACAGCCGCATAAAGATTATCATTTGAAAACTTACTTTTCAAGTGCTATAGAGGTTGTAGTATGATGACATAAAATTAATTCTAATTTTGGAGATAGAATAATAACTAAGTATTAATGTATCTAGGGCAAATCTTCAACATTGGAAGCCCATCCCCTGACAGATGGTTGGGGTGCTGGATGGCCTGAGGGGCCTAGATCTGGGAGCCGCCTGGCGTCCCTGTTATAGGCTCTATGGATTGACCGGCAGGTGCGTCCTGCTAGTCGAACCGTACTGTCCGGAGTACTGGTAGGTTCACCCCGTCTTCTCTTATTCGTTCCGGTGGGATGGCCGTGGGATCATGATCCTGAACGCCGAGGCGGTGGCCTCTGAAGGTGGACTGTGCGGGTGGCTCTGTGGCGAGCGAAGTGGGGTGATGACCCTGCTCTTTGGCCATGTGGGTGGTGGGGGACTCTGGTGCTGGCGGCGTTTCGACTTGTCGACGCCCATACCGTGTCTTGGGAGCCTGACTTGGTGGCGGTAGGCGGTCTGAAATACCGTACACGGTGAAGGTTTTTCCGGGCGAAAGCCCAGCGCTTTGGCGCCAATGCGGTAACGTCTGCAAGCGCTATTGTGGCTAACTTCTCTTCCGGTCCCGAGATTGGTGGCGTGTAGCGGCGTCGTTACCCTGTTTGGGGCTTTTTCGTGGAGTTACGGTCGATCTTGGTGGCGTGTTGGTGTCACCGGTGGTAAAGTTTGGTTTTTTCCTTTGTTTTTTTTTAATCTTTAATCTGCTTGTAGGAGGGTCACCTCATCACCTTATATTTGTTTGACCGTTGGGCTTTATTAACAAAGCGTGACGAAATCCTGTTTGAGGGATATGCACCAATGCACGAACATATTGGTATGCCTGTACAAGATCTGTCACGTTCCCGCGCGACGCTGGCGTTCCCCGCACGCTGCGGACGACAACCTCTCCAAGCGATCCCTCTATCACCGGATTCGGAAACTGCATGGTTGGGTGTTTCCGGCCTGACGCGTGTCCCCGCAGGGTAGTCAGCATCCTCTTTGTCAGAAGAAAGATCGAAGAGAAGCAAAGCGTATGCTATATGTTGCTTGTCGGAACAGCAAGGGGACGGCCGGAGCACAACTGCACGTGCAGTTTTCAGGTACAGCAAGTAGGTACTTCACAGATCAAAATTCTTGGTTCGTCTCCGTACTTCCGTGCATGCAGTTGATATATTCCACTACAAAGCATAAAGATGTCCGCGTTCTCCAAAAAAACATAAAGATCTCAGATTCGTTTTTTTGGATGACTCCTTTACTTTTTGAAAAGCAAAGCATCCGGCCTCTGCATCAGATTGATGTACACGGCACCTTTAAGATAATTGTCATTTTCTCTAGATGACTCAAAATTTGATTGTTCTTAGTTATTTGATTGTACGGTCTGATATGTGCTGATCCTATTTTGGTGGTCTTAGTGAGTTTGGAGTTCAGTTTTTGCAATTGAGATCGATCTTCTTTTATATTATCTCCACACCATCAGCATTGACTGAGTCATTTTCGGTGATAGCACATCTTATCATTTAGAAAAAAGCCCAGAACATATCAGTACTGAAATTCTCCATATCTATTCAATACAAATTCAACACGAAGCAAATCACGGGCATATTTCTTGTGGCCCCCACTACATATTCGGTGCTGTACCCCGTGACGTGGCGTAGGAGTGCGCCGATGTTTGCGCCAATGACTGCGACATGTAGAATTCGTAGGGTGTGCTGACCAAGGGCGCGAGCTGCCATCAGGATGAGTGAGGCATTCACCGATATGTACCGGGAGAGGAAGAGGATGTTACCATGCCTTTGCCGCCGAGGTTCCCCGTAGACGTGGCTTGGGTTGATTGGGTGCGATTTGCTTCCTCGCTGATCAATCGGATCACCAACTGGTTTGCGTACTATATGTTGAGTGCCCGTAAGTAAAATTTGTAACCCCTGGTCCACACAGGTGTAGCATTGCTCCTACGTCCATAAGTAGAATCCGTAACTTGGGCTTCCGTAAGTTGAGTACTCTCTCCGTTTCATATTAATTGTCACAAAATCGAATGTATCAAGATGTATTGAAGTGCTGGATACATCCGTTTTAAAGAGTTTTTGCCACACTTATATGAGACGTAGGGAGTATTACCTATGAAAATAGGTGGTACTAGAAATTAATGGTAAAAAGTATCTAAAAGTACTAAAAAGGTTGATTTATTTTTAATTTATTAAAAGGGTACAAATAGGAGGCGCATCATCTCTCTAGCGCTAACCTAGTCGATGACTGGTGGCTGTGATATCTGGGTCTGCCCGCGACGTACGACGGCTGCCGGCGGAAGAAATTGCTTGACACGGCAGCTTGCTGCAGAACCGCGGGTGTCCGGAGCAGGAACAGACGAACACGCATGACGCTTGTGGGTTGCGCTAGCTGAGCAGCGACTGCAGCAGCCTCCAATCCGGGCCGTATGCCTGTTGGCAAAGGTCTGATCAGCTGTACTTACAAGAGACAAACTGAGAAAAAGAAAATGACAGGGTAAATCCTTTGTTCTCATTCTGTAATGAGATGGAAAGTGCAAAACATTTGTTCTTTGATTGTTCTTATTCTCGTTTGATTTGGGGGGAGCTGGGAGCTGTGACGGGCACTACTTCTTGCCCCAATTCTTTGAGGCAGAGCGTGGCCTGGCTTGACAGCTTCTGCCCGTTTGGGAGGAAATTTCATATGCTAATCTTGACTGCTTTGTGTTGGGAGAACTAACTCGCAAGCACGCAGGTTGATGGATCCCTAGTTCCCTACTGCTAGCTAGCTCATACGATGCCACACATGCACGAAAAACACAACTACTAACTAATTACCAGGCCTCGTAAACTTTAGATTTCTCTTTCACGGTAAGCTGCAAGATTAATGACACGGTAGGCCATCTTTATACACACGTATAGGATGGAGCACACGACACCCTGCGGTGGATGTGGACGCGGCTGACGAACCGATCGAAGCTCCCGCCGCGTCGATGGCGCCGGTGATGCGAACTTCTCAAAGAGCGTGACGGTAGCTGGACACGGCCCACGGTTGTGGAGCAGATGAGATCATCGTTCCACCATGGGTTCAGCGTCGCCGCAGTCACCACAGAGGTCTTGAAGATTTTGTTCCCGAACGACGAACACCTCCGGCGCGAGGACTGCGCGCGGCGACGTAGGCCTTGATCGCACGCTGGCCACGCCCGCGCCGCGCACGGTGGAAAGCATCAGAGTGCCACGCCTCCGGGAACGCCTGCCGATCAACATGGTGAGCATGAGCTCCTCGCGATCTTTGATCAAATAATCGTAATATGGTGAAAGTTGAACCCATGCGACCAAAAACAACACTGGATCATCAAACAGACACTTTTGTCGGAACATCTCTAGCAGTGGCGCTAAAATAGCCCCACCCGGGGAAACCCGCCAATCCACGATGCGCGGGGCAAAAGCCGAATTCCCAACCGCCACCTGAAACTTACGCGCGCGCCCGCGGAAGCTTCTATTCCGAGTCGTCCCGCTCCTCCGGTGTCCGGATCCCCTACCGCCACGCTACCGCAGCGGCCTAGCTATTTGCCCGGCGCGCGCAGCTCCGACCATCGCCCAGATGGCCGCGCCCCCGCGGTACCCACTATAACCTCTCAGCCGCCGAAGCTTCCCGCCGTGACGAAGTGCATTATGATTTTCAAGAAGATATCATGGAGTAGTTTGTATGTGTTTATGTTTGTATCCGAGAGCTACTTGATGAACAATTTGGTGTATTCTTGATGAATTAGTGTTTGTATTTGTATGAACTATTTGTTCACGTTGTAATAATAATTAATCTTTTGTTTTTATGTTTGTGTGTATTTGATCTAGTTTGTTGCATGTAGGTTGTTGGTTGAGATTTCTGCAGCCGCGAACGCCCCCTTTTTCTACTCATGGAAAAACACCAAACAACGAAACACGCAACTTTTGCGCATCTGAAATCGCAGCCGCCTCGCGCAGTGTTGTAAACATTTTTTTTAGCTCTAATTTGGCGTTGCAAACATGTTTTACAGCACGCGAGTATAGCGCCACTGTTGGACATGCTTGGGTAACATATAATCGGAGACGGTGACCAACGCACAAGCGGCCGGAACAGAAGACAGTGACCAAGTTCGAGCAGTTGTTTTCGTGCTCCCCTCCTCCGCTTGAATCCACCGTTCCCCTCCTCTGACCGAAACTGCTAACATGCTCCCCTCCTCTCCATCAAGCCGACCGTTGCATGTTCCGGAGAGGCTGCAAGATCCCTGCCATGGCGAGGTAGGGCGAGTCATCCCTGGCGCCAGTGGGCCATGGGGCGGCCTCCACCTCGGTGGCCCGCGGGGTCATGTGCTGTACGGCTGTGCGACTCGGTGTGAGGCCATGCATAGCGACACGAACATTCGTGGAGGCGGGGTTGTCAATTTGCTAGATCCTCCAACAGATCTGTGCCCCCCAGGCAAAAAAGAAGACGGGTTGCAGTCGCACTTGGCCGCCTCCACGACGCTTGACCATCACCGGGGAATCAAGGGGAGGAGTGCTGAGGAATCCTGGGAACACAGCTCGGGGCCGGCGAGCGGCTCGTGTAGACGGAGGAGAGCAGACCATGCTGAAAACAACAGTTCGTGAAACTATGTGGAACCGGGTTGATTTCCCTATTTTAGAGGGGCCAAGTTGTAGAAGTGGCGCAACATATCCGTACGTACGGTCGTTACGCCACATTATATAGTAGAGATACCCCTAATTAAGTTAATTAAAACCAATAAAAAATTGTGCTAGACCAACGGACAAAAAAATTCCAAGGGAGGTACTTAGAAGTACTCGAAAGTACCTGCCAATCGCTGACCTTCCAATGGATGGAGAACAACTGTTATTAGGTAGATAACAAATACACAATATTCTTTTTTCAATGTAGAAATTTAATTTCAAACACTTCAGAAACAATGTTCGTAAATTGGTAAATATAATTTATTTTTATGTAAAGCCCGTATAATTGAACAATACATCCACTCACAGACCTAAATAAGTTGGAGGCATTTTCTTTGTGATAATAAATTGCTCTATATAAGCAAAGAAATTAAAAAAATACAATGGACACAACCATAAACATAAGCTATGGGGCTATGCTTCCGTACACCCCCCTCCCCCAAACTTAAAAGGGTGTGATTGTCTTTTACCTTAATTAGTACTACTAATAATCTTAATTTAATACGCCCGTCCACGTACCCGATCGTATTATACGCTCGGGTAGATCACCCGTTGCTCCTCTCGTCGCTGGTGAACAGAGCGGAGCCCATCTATGCAACACTGAGCTGCAGGATAGCCACCTCCCAAAGCACTTTCTCGCCGGCAGCACGGACGTGGACATGTAGATCTTCAGCGGCAACTCGCGGACCTGCTCGACGCCGCTTGTCCCCGTTTCCTTGTCCCGCCCACCTCGCTGCCTTGCCTGACATGCCCAACAAGAGCTCCTCGACCAGGACGCCGGAGTGCTACTCGGCCGGGCCATGAGCTGCTATGGAAGTTCGAGCTCGTTGACCAGGACGCAGGAGTGTGCGATAGAGGTTGTGGTAGACGAGAGCCCTCCTGTATTTCCGATTGAAGAGCTCCGCCCGCACTAGTGGAAACAACCCCTTTCGTCCAGGGGGCAGGGGGCATCTGTCCCGGTTGCACCAAAAACCGGGACAAGTGCCATGCATTGGTCCCGGTTCGTGTGCCCGAGGCAGCAGAAACCACCTGGGGGCATCTGTCCCGGTTCGTGGGGAGCCAATGGTCCCGGTTCGTGGCACGACCCGGGACGAATCCCTAGCCACAGGCCACGTGGCGCGCGCATGGGCATTGGTCCCGGATCATACCCCTAACCGGGACCAATGTCCCTTCCCCTACAAATGCGGCCACAGCCCCCGTCCCTTTTTTTTTAAGCATGGGTGGTATTGTCTGTCCGCGTGGCGCATGGGTGGTATTGTCTGTCCGCGTGGCGCGGGAGTCCTGCCGCGTGGCGCGGGAGTTGTAACGCGTGGCCATGAATGCGCGTTATAAACTGCCGCACCTCCACTCCACGCACCATCGTGCCACCACCATGCCTCCGAGGAGGAACGCCACCTCAAGTTAGATGCCGCTCGGGAGGCGAGGACGAAGGCGCTGCAAGCGCTCCGTCGGGCCGACCACGCCGGCGAAGTCTGGGCCTCCGACGATCCGAGGTGGGGGCCTATCTCGGAAATACCATCATGCACCTCCTCCGACGACGAGGAGGTCACCGACGACGACGAGGACGAAGAGTAGCGCGCTAGCGCGTCTGTTTTCTGTTGGCTGTTTAATAAAATAATTTGTTGTATTCCGGCAAACAGTGGCCCTCTAGCTCGTCTGTTTTCTGTTTTCCGTGTGATTTTTCCTGATTTGTTGGATTCAGATCTAATGGCATTTCGATAGACGTTAAAAAGAGGGGGACATGTATTTCGATAGATAAACAAGGCACGGTACACATAATGGCAAGATTGGATCTAAATCTAAACGGAGAGCATCGATCTACTAGTCATACTCCTGCCTAGGCCTATAGTACATGTACTCGTAGTCGTCGTAGTCGCCGCCGCCGTCGTCGTCACTATCGTCTGACGGTGCTCTGCACTCCCTCGGAGGATCACGACTCCAGGGCTGGGCCTGAGGGTAGCGCAGGCGAGGGATATCGCCGGCCCTGATGTAGTCCATGACGCTCTGTAGAGTCCGGCCGGACCACCATAGCCGACGACCGGCCTCGTGATAGTTCCCAGGAGGCAGACCGTCCTCCTCATACCTGGCGAGCGCCCTCTCACGCCGATTGATGAAGAAGGCATCCCAAGTATGCTGGTTATCGGGATGCCAACTGGGATTTCTCCGCTGCGCCGGCGTGAGCTCGTGGTAGTAGTGGTTTGTGATGGCCGCCCGACGCGCCACACCTTGAGGAAGAGGAGGGACTGGCACTCCTCCGGCGCTCAGCATCCAACCGGCGGGAACGTTGTAGCCGCACGGGCAGGGGTAGTTCAAGGCGGAAAGTGCCTCCGCCTGGATGAATGTTAGAGTGGGTACGGTAGAAGCCATGAGAGAGTGGTGAGTTTGTATGTGTTTATGGCAATGCAGTGGCAATGTATACATATATATAGCGAGAAGAAAACATCCCTTTAGTCCCGGTTGGAGGGACCAACCGGGACTAAATGGGTTATGGTTTCATTGGGAAACGGATCATCCCTTTAGTCCCGGTTGGGGACACCAACCGGGACTAAATGGGAATTAGGGTTTCGTTTGAACCAATCAGATAGAATCACACGGATCGTGTGTTTCTTTCAAGCGCTCTTGAGTCGTTGGATCCGGGTGTGTTTTTTTCGAGCTGTTGTGAGCCGTCCGATCAGGGCTACAGTGTGTTTCCTTCGAGCTGCTGTGAGCCGTTGGATGAGTTGTTTCTTAACCGTTGGATCAAAACACTAGCTCAACACTTTGTGAGCCAGAGGACCCTATATATATATAGCCCAGCTTCATACACCGGTCAGTTCATCTCCCAAATACAAAACATTCGGATTCGCCCTCATACGTCCAGTCGTGCATTTGGTATGCATATATGCACCCAGTAGCCACGGTCGGGCTGTATGATGGCGATACCGTCTGTTTTGTTCCACACCCCCTTAAGGTTTGATACATCATATATACTCAATTCATCGAGCAAATACAAAATATCCGGGTTCGACATCATACGTCCTGCCGTGCATTTGGGTCAGTGTTTAACACATTCATCCCCCTTTAACACATTCATCCATGCATGCTTGGGTCAGTGTTCACTTTGAGCTCGGGTAGTAATGTGCACGGGAACATCATCCGTGACGGCCGAGCACGACAGAACATAATGTTTACCGCATCCCCCTCGGTGTTCGTTTGTTTTCTCTTTTTAATAAAAGAATTTTTCCTGTACAAAAAAAATAAATAAAAGAATTTGTATTCCGGCGACATTGCGGCGCGCTAGCGCGTCTATTTTCTGTTTAATGTAATTATTACTAATTTTAAAACAATATAAGATATTTATATTTAAATTAAGTGCAAATAGTGAAATAGTTAATAGTTTGAATAGTTAGAATAATTATTTAGGTAAACAGAAAACGGATTTGAATTATTTACGCAATTTCAAACAATTTTAATGTTGTAATTTTTTCGTAATTTGAAAGTATGTAGAAGTTATTCACTTACATATTTAAGATATTCAAAATTTGGGGCTAAAACAATTGGCGCGCCGGCCCACTGGTTCTGGCGCGGGCGACCAGCCGGGCCTCAGTTCCAGACCGCGCGCAGGGACGAAATCGACGCCGCCAGGCTGCCCATTTTTTCCGTCCCCCCGCGCCGCCCCTCACCCCGTCGGCATCCGCGTCGCCCCCCTCGCCCCGTCGGCATCCTCCTCTGTGGCGCCGCTCCCGACTCCGTCGAGCGCACCCACCCCCCCTCACGCGCCCTCTCCCGTTCGCCTCGGCCGCGCGCCGACCTCTAGGTCCCGTCGCTGCCCCGCGCCGCCCCTCGATCCCGTCGCTGCCCCGCGCCATCCTCCACCGCCCCGCGCCGCCGGCCCGCCGCTGCCCCGCGCCGCTGCCCCAAGAGGAGGTAAAAGGCCTGCCTCCATCTCGCCCTAACCTGGGGCCTTTTTTTGTTTTTTTTCCTTTTTTTTACTTAATTACTGTTTTTTATTATTGTTAGAATTATTAGTTTACAAATGTTAGAAATTTTAGATTAAATTTAGAAATTTTAGATTTGTACGTTTAGAATTGATATAGGAAATTTAGGAATATTAGAATTATTAGCTATGAATGTTAGAAATTTTAGATTAGACTTAGAAATTTTAGATTTGTACGTTTAGAATTGATATAGGAAATTTAGGAATATTAGAATTATTAGCTATGAATGTTAGAAATTTTAGATTAGACTTAGAAATTTTAGATTTGTACGTTTAGAATTGATATAGGAAATTTAGGAATATTAGAATTATTAGCTATGAATGTTAGAAATTTTAGATTAGACTTAGAAATTTTAGATTTGTACGTTTAGAATTGATATAGAAAAATCAAGAATGTTAGAATTATTATGTATAAGCAATTTTAATGAAGTGGATCTGAAATATATACTTTTTTTGTATAGTATGGAGCCAAGAGACGAAGATGCCGAAAATATGATCGAGGGTTTAATCCGCGGGCCCGACGTAGAGCCCGATGTGAGCCAGTGGATGAACGACTCCGGTGAGGGAGATCCGGTGCTCACCCAGGGAGACGACTCTGATGAGGGAGAAGCCGACGGCTCCGATATGGGAGCAGCCGACGGCTCCGGTGGAACCATATAAATTACAAACACCGGCTCCGAGGTGCATATATATATATGTTAATTAATGAAGCATCCGTTGTCTATATACATGTATTAACAGTCTTTATATTTTTAGCCATCCGGTTCAAATATATCAACCGGAAAAAAGACTAAACGAGGCGCAACAAAGAAGTTGAAAGATACAGAAAGATACAGGATCGACACGATCACAGCAGACGGCGCACCCGAGGTTCCCGCTGATGTTGCCCAAAAATTTGTGAAGCAATGCGGAGTGCTAGTTAGAGATCACATCCCGATCACTGTTAATGAGTGGAATGAGCCAAAAGATCCGCGGAAACAAGGAATTTCATATGTCGGCAAAATAGCCAAAGATCATCTTTTCTCAAAGATTTTGGCTAATTTCAACTTACCCGTGCCAGAGGTGGACGAGAATGAAGCGGATGTGACTGAGGCCGATGTTACTAAAATGAAACATGAGATACGGGAGAAGGTCAAAGCGTGGACCCTGAAAAAGATGGCCGAGCAATTCAAAAACTGGAAGAAAAGATTGAACCTTGATTATGTTAAGAAGAACAAGACTCCTGATTTCACTCAAGGGTATGAGAAAATAAAACCCGTATGGCCAGACTTCGTGAAGTACAAGCTGGCAGAGAATGAACTGGAAAGGACGAAAACAAATGAGAAAAACGCCGGCAAAAAGGTATATCACCATGTTATGGGGCAAGGTGGCTACAAGGGTTCTAGTCCCAAGTGGGAGACATGGGAGAACAACCTGATTCAGCAGGGGATCACTCCCGAGCCGTTCTTGTGGGTCGAGCGGACAAGGTCATGGTTCTACGGGCATGGGGGCAGGTTGGACGCCGAAGGAAAAGCAATATATAACCTAAGGCATAAAAAGGGTCGTCCTCTACCCATAGAGAAGCTGAGAGACGCAATAAAGGACGTTAAAGATGGGAAGTTCGTGCCAGATAGAGAGAACGACGAGCTCACACGAGCCCTAGGGAATAAGGAACACGGAGGGCGTACACGAGGCACAAAAGGCACTCCTCCGTGGAGTGTTGCGTTCGACTCCACCAAAAAGTTATACCCAGATAGAAGCCGTCAACGTAAAAAGGACAAGGAGGCAGCTGAAGCAGAGAATCAGGCAAACTGGAGGCGTCAACTTGAAGAAATGGTAAAGCTGACACAGGATGTAGCAAAGAAGCAGCAGGACCAAATTAACACACTTAGCCAGCAGATAGTGTCTACCGGCGCAACAGTACACATGGTAGAAGTTGAAGTCGAGGCTCCCGACGCCGCACATTCTCATCGCAAAAGCAGCGTTGCGTCCACGCAGCTACCGGGTGATGATGCACCGCCGATGATTCACCCGGTGGATGAGATCACGGAAATGACATCCTGTGAGCTCCACGTGAAGGTCGTCAATATAACCATCAAGGCGGCGGCCGGATATGCCTTACCAATTGGCAACGAACCAACTCACCATAGTCTTCCGGTTCCACGGGGCTACGCTGTTGTTGGGGTCGATGAAGTTGTCAACGGATTCGAGCGGGTAAAGCTTGATTTTCCTGAAGGTGAAGACGAAGAGTTGACTGAACTCGGAGAAGCCAAGAACTTGACCGTTCTATGGCTAAAGGAATGCATTGTGCTCACAAATCAGACGACAAAGCCATCGAATCCTCGCCTTTCTCCAGCGCAAAGGTCTCCAGCGCGGTCGTCTTCGCAACGCATGCCGTCTCCGGCGCGGTCGCCTACGCCGTGCACGTCTCCAGCGCGGTCGCCTACGCCGCCGCGTCAGCCCTCTCCGCCCACTAAGTTTCTGCCGAAACGTAAAAAATCACCGAAACGTCAACGGTCACCCCTCCCGAAGGTACCAAAAGAGGTACCCAAGTTACCTTACGACTATACTCCCGAGGAAACCCAGAAAATCGCAAAGGACGAATACGATGCGTGGAAATCAAAGCGGAAGGAGAAGCAAAAGCCAGATTTCCCTGAGACCGAAGAAGAGATAGAACGAGCTTGGAAAATGGTGAAGACTCTTCATCAACCCGAGCCGAGTCTGTCATCTGACTATGACCGCTCTATTCTGAAGTCACACCAGGAAATGGTGCGGTCAACGAAGAGTAGTAGCGCAAGCGGGAAAAAGGGGAAATCAGTTGCTCAACTCGGAGAGCAGAAAAAACAATCCACGTCCCCGCTCAAAGTGATTTCCAATACCCAGGTGGGGCCGAGCACTAATATTGCTGATGAGGATATTGATCCGGAGTTTATAACACTGTACGCAGACAAGGCAGCTGATGCGGGTTTGTCCATTGCTGAGTATATGCAAACAGTGAACTACTTCCCCGCAGCTGAATGTGCGTACAAATACGAGTCCGGGCAGCCTCTTGTCAAACCCGAGGAGATAAAGAATCTACCAACGAAAATGCGAAGAGTGCATAATTGGTATATGCAAGCCGCTAATGAATCTGAGGACTGGCTATGTCTCAGCGTTAAGGACGAGCACTATGGAACTGGAAATGGATATGTTATGATTCAATTTGAGGAATTGTTTCAGTTATACCAGCAGCAGGCCCTCGACAAATCTATCCTTAGTGCCTATTGTCTGTAAGCACTTATTTCTCTAGCTCACCTCATTCAATTGCATATATATTCATATATATATATATATATATATATATATAGTACACTCATATATTATAATTGCAGAATGAAGATTCTCGAATACAAAAGAGATGAAACCTATGATATTGGGTTCATTGATCCAAATATTATTTTTGAAAAGACTCTTCGGCAATCTCCCAAGGATACAAAAAATAATATTCTGAGGGCAATAATATTTAACCAACACCGACGGGAAATACTATTTTCTTACAACTTCAAGTAAGTGTGTTACTCTGTTGTAAACATTCTATTTTCCTTACTCGATGTTCATTGTATAATTGATGAGTTCTGCGTGCGCAGCTTCCACTATATTCTGCTAATCTTCCAAATTGACAAAGGAAAAGTAATTGTAATGGACTCAAAACGTAAACCCCTCTCAATGTGGGCTGACATGCAGGAAATGATCCAGCGGTAATTTCAATCTTTATTAATTTCAGTATTTATATATTGCAATATATCGACTACTTTGTTTCATTTTCGGATATCAAGTAATTACTAACTCTTTTTATTCTTTTTCTTTCTCGGGTAGGGTTTGGAAGAGGTTCATAAAGAAGTCTCCCGGTGAATGGGAAAAACAACTTACATTTGATGTTGTGCAAGTAAGTACTATCTAGATCCGTGCCCATCTCCATTATCATGCCTGGTTGATTATTATTTTGATTGAAACAATCTTCTCGTATAGTGCTTGCAACAAGAAGACGGGAATAACTTGTGTGGATACTACGTTTGCGAGTTCATTCGTCAGACCACATCTCCCAAGGGCAGAAATTTAAAACAACTTCATGTACGTTAATCGTCAATTCTTCTTATTACTATCTATTTTAGTTACTTAGCTTCATATATTTTAGTGACCACTCTTCTTTATATTAGATCGAACGGCTTCGGGACGGTCTTCTACCTAGGGACCGCATACGAGCAATTCAGGAGGAAATTGCGGGCTTCTTAGATGCAGAGGTCATAAACGTAGATGGAGAGTACCATGCCTCCGGTTGGAACTAAGTTTGATTTTGTAATACACTCCATCGGTCATGTAATATGATCGATATACTTTGCTTCTGTAATATAAGTGTTTCTTATTCTGCTTTATATACTTATTCACTCGTGCGATCCGGGGGCTCGGTGGAGGGTACACCGAGGCTCCTCTCTTCTCGAGATCCGGGGAGGGGCCGCCAGGAGGTCTCGGGGACCAAAAAAACGGAAATTGTAAATTTCTACCGCGGCAGAGAAAAGGGCAAAAGCCCTGCCGCGGCAGAAGGGGCATGCATCCCGGGTAGTATTCAGAACCGGGACTAATAGCCCTGGCCAGGTTCCAGCGCTCGGGCCACGTGGTCAGCCCCATTTGTCCCGGGTCCTGCCACAACCGGGACCAATGGGGAGGGGTATTTGTCCCGGATGCCCCGTCCCGGTTGCACAACCGGGACAAAAGGGGGACTACGAACCGGGACTAAAGCCCCTGTTTCCACTAGTGCCGCTTGCCCGTATTGCCGCTTGCTCTAGCCTGTCGCCGGCTCCTCGTTGGCTGCGGCAACACCGCTGGCATGTGCTGCTAGCTTGCTAGTTGTAGTGATTGATGAGGTGCTAGCTCCCGTTGTTTGCTTGTTAATTGGATCAGTTTTGCAACATGGAGTAATTAGGAACACACGCCCTGCCGATGAGGAACACACGCCATGTGCCGGTGACCACCACGCGCTCGCTGCCGATGAGGATGTGAGCGACTTTCTATGTACATGGATACGTATAGATGCAGATCCATACGGTTAAGAGATTTCAATTTTGATTTAATAATTTCTTAAAGACAATCGTACCCTCAATTATGAAGGGGTATAGATGAATCTCAACCGTTGTTGTGTTTATGTTATTTTTAAGTTTGCTAGGGGGGTGTACCGAAGCAGAAGCCTAAGCTATGTCATCAGTAATTACGAGGAACAAGTCATGTCAAGTACACAAATAGGACATTCATTTGTGCTCACAGAATATACGCCAAGGAAAAACCCTGAAGAGTACACGATTGAAAATAGTAATACATGAAAAGACAAAGAGATGGGGCGGGGGAGCGAATAGTTTGGTAATTTTTGGCAACTAGAGTAAGATGAGCTTACCAGCTGGAGCCGTTTGGATGACACCATCACTATATAGTCACTGAAAGGTTTTCAAATGAGGACGCGATCAACTAGTCTCAAGTATATGAGTTTTACTGTTTATACCTAATACTTACGAAAAAATATCCTATAAAATTTGTTAGTCCGAAGAGTAACACCAAAAGGCTATAGGGCAAGTGGAGCAGTAGAAGTCCATGATAAAGCCCCATGCATGCATGGGCTCCATAGTTAATTAGTCACGTGACCCCAATGGTGCCGGTTACTAGCTAGTTGACGGTCTTTACCAACAACATTATAAAAGCAGTGGATACTCATGTCTACCAAAACTTAATTATCTTTTTATGTTGGTTATATGTTGAATAATAGTTGACTTAATATAGTATATGGAAATAATATTGTATATAAAAGATGTGCCAAACCTAGCCGCGCAAAGGCGGGGAGTCACACACTGCTAGTTCCAAAATAATGAAGAAATCAACAGGCAGTACATCCATGGAAAACTTGGGCAAACTCAATGGCTGCCGTGGAAGCGCAGCAAACAGTGACATACAGGCACATATTCATCATGCAAACATAGCTAGTGCAATTAAAATCTTGGCTAACTTCAGCTTGGGCAATATTCTGATCCGTGACATAGACTTGGCAAATGTTCAGCAACATGCAAACAACATACCGGGGTAAACAAACCTGCCCAAACACACGTACTGCTGGGACATCCCAGTTAACATAACTCGTAGTCTTCACTATCACTGAATACTAGTTAACTCAACGTCTACAGAAAATTAGTAACTCTGACCGGCAGACCATTAGGAGTATATCCGCATAGGCACACACTCTGCATGGCGAAGCATGTCGCCGGACGGCGGGATGAGCTGGAGATCGCATTTTAGAAATGACCAGTACGGGTACGTCAGCCACCGGAAGATAAAGAGCTTGGTCCGGAACCGGCCGGCAAGCTGGAGCTCCAACACCCCATCCGCCATCGCTCTCTGCCACGCCTCCCCGTCCTCTCCTGACAGAACAAGGTCGCTGACGACGAAATGGACATTCATGACCACGGAGTGGCCGGGCCGCTTGCGCACCGGCGCCGGCAACATGGCCTGCATCGTGCCCATGCTCTTGCCCCGGAAAAAAAGCTTGAGTTGAGGAGCATACATCTCAGTATCTACCTTGGTTTTGTTCGAGCTGGAGAAGCGCGCTATGCAGGGCCGGCCCATAGGCCGGGCAAAAGGGGCAACCGCCCTGGGCCCAAAGAGGAGTAGGGCCTCGATTACTAAAGTACACTGTAAATCTTATACTATCATCAACAAATCATATATTTGTTATTGACTATTTATAGACATTAGAAATTCAAACTTAGTATACATAAACAATTGCAAAATACGAAACATTATAATGTACTACCAGCGCTGACATGTTTAATTTGGAGGCTAGTTTGCATATGAAAGACTTACACATACTATGTTTAAATAATTAATATATATATATATTTCACCTGTTTAATTTCATGCGTAAATTCTTATTTGAGAGAGTAAGAGAAGAAATTCTTTACACAATGTGACATAAAGCATATTGTGGTGAGTGTATATGATAGCTGAATTATGTGTGTGCAAAAGTATTAAAATCCTTAACTTTAATTTATAACAAAAAAAAATTACGCCAAATTGTCAATTTATACTCGAGAAGTTTCTATATATTTGTTACATAACCATACACTACGAGCCTATATTAAGATATATGTTAGGGTGTATGCTTTTTTACTTTGTAACCATATATATAACAATATTCGAAGTAGAGAAGATCATTCACAAAATAATATACATATATAATTTGTCGATTGTAAAAAATAGTAATGCGTAATGTGTTTTTTCTTCCTTTTTCACATTTAAGATTATTTTGTTAAGAAAAATAGCTTACAAAGGAAAAAAAAAGTGCAGCTCAAATATATTTTGATATATAAAACATACATTTGTTAAAACTACAGTATGATAAGAAAAAAGAACACAGTATAAATGTTTAGAATAATTATACTTCTTAATAAGTCGCCCCGGGTCCAAAATTTAATTGGAACGGGCCTGGCGCTATGATGCCGATGTTGCTGCTGAGTGCAAGCCGCCGGGTACGGTGAGCTGCACAACACTCATCGTCGTGTAGTTGATCTCGATCTCCACTGGCCGCAGGTTTTTGACGTTGTAGACGACGAGGACACCCAAGGCCGATGACGCAAAGCCAGACGACGATGAATGTCCAGCCGGCGAAGCACGCCAGCCACCTGCTGCGCGTCGAGGGGCCGTCTGGCTTGAAGATCACCGGAACGCGCCGTGGTGTCACCCTCGCGCTCAGGTCAGCCGCATCGCCGTCGTCATTATACATGGGTTGCATCTCTACACTCATGATGGAAGCTGGATGGCCCTCTTGGTTTGCTCACGGTGGTGGATGCAGGGCGCGGGGAGCAGAGGAACTTGCAACTTGAAAGCACACAGGAATGACCAGTGAATCGCGTGACAGGGAAGAGAAGAATGGAAACGTCTTTTTTTTTTTTTTTGACCGCAGCATCTTAGATGTAGAAGAGCAAAGCAAATCTCCCGTTGCTTCGCAGCTGGTGTTTTCCTTTTTCTTCGTACTAGCCTCACTAGCTTCATAGGGTAGAAAGCTATGCTAAACTAGGCGGAAGGTTGTGCACGGCAGAGATATTCTACGATATATGTTATACGTTGTTAAAAAGAAACTGATGTATATGCACGTACATATTTGAGGGCGTGATCATCTATTTCTGCTTACAATATTAATTACACGTATCTCCATATAAGATGTTAGCTGTGTGCGTTTTTTTTTCCGTGCACAAGCTAGCGAGAACGTGGTGGGTACGTAGTATGAGCGAGGGTATAAACGTACGAACCTGCCGGTGAATATACATGTAGGTACACGGTAGTTGAGTATATTTGATGTATAAATAAGCATAGTGGAGTGTGCAAACATAATAGTAATATCAATAACTAGCAGAGTGGCGCATTTGTGTAGCTAGTTTTTTTTTATATTGTTCCATATTTGTGTTTCAACATATTTTATCAAGATTTTAGATTTTTATGTTTCCACATCTTTATAGGTAAAAATGTGAAGTTTAGAAAAGATTTCAGTCAAAATGTGCAATGTGGAACACAATTCGTACTTTTACCCGGTCGGTTATTTGATTATCGTTGAAGAATTTCTATTTCCGGAAAAATTGGCATAGACATTTTTTAATCTTATATATATATATATATATATATATATATATATATATGATTAAGAAACCATGTATATATATCATAAGACAGTGGAACTTCTCGGCATACACGTAAGTTAGGGTTTGAAGAAGAGCCGCCGCCGCCACAGATTTCCTTGGTGCCTTCACCTTCGGCCACCATCTCGAGCTGAGTGCTAGGGGGATCGTAGATCTTTCAGAGTTCGGTGTCCGTCGGCGTCTAGTGGTGATAGTGGTGTTTCACGAATAAATTTGCTCTAGATCGTCTCATAGAGGTCGAGAAATTTGTGTCCTCACATATCCGGTTATTCGGATATGTTGAGTTTATGTTATTGTGTCTTGTTGCTTCTGTTGGTTTGATGTTTTCTTGAGTTGAAATCTTTCTTCAACATTATAGTGAAGAGTTTATGGTTCGACCACCTGCACTTGTAGAGAATCATCCTCGGTTCATCTCTCATGGCTTCCCTTCTTTTTGGATGAGCGACTCACGGGGATTTCAGAAACCTTTATCGGTAATCAACTTTGTCGTTTCTCCAGTCTAATTGCAGTCTCTTTACTACGGTCGTGGGCGAATTTAATCTTGGTGAAGATTAATATCATAAAGAAGACGTCCTCAAGAGATTTGATTGTAGTTCATAGTCATGGGAACTACTTTACCATTTTTGGATAATAGTTCCGAATTAGTGCACCTTTTACGAGTATGAATAAAGTCCCAGGTGTTATCTAACATAAAAGTTCTTAAGATAGTGACATCATATCCTAGCTTGTGTTCATCGGACTTGTAGCAGCATCAAGAAAAAAAGAACATATATCTCATCTCATCATATTTAAGCCATGGACGGACATATAAGGTGTTCCGGCCTCACTCTGGATCAGTAACCAGACCCTCCTCAGAGATCAAGAAGCGACGCGCCTTCGCCTACGCACGTACACAGAGACGACCCGTGTCATTCATTTCCTGTCGGACAAATGCAGAGAAAAAAAACTTTCAGTGATCGTTCATTTCTGGGTATTAAACCGTTCGTTGTTCATTGACTATGGACTCTTTCTTTTCTTTTGATTTTGAGTCTGAAACGCTTAAGTCGTTGGGATACAGACTAGAGCTTGAGCGACTCCTTCCAGGTGCCCTGCTTGGCGCAATGCGCGTAGATCTTGTCCAGCCGGATGATGATCTCCGCGAAGGTCGGCCGCGCCATCGGCTGGCTCTCCCAGCATTCCTCTATCAACCTGCACACCATATGTTTTGGTATTGTCAGACACTAAGAAACAGTCCTGAAAATGAACCACGCACGGGCGATACAAACACCAGGATCGCCTTAATTTGTTTTTCAGATTCATAACTCACGCTTGGAAGTCTGAAGGATACCCCTTCAGCCTGTTCTTCAGCGACGACAGCATCCCCTCGCACCGAGCCACGTGGCTTCAATCCATGTTGGGTAGTCCTTCAACTGACCCATCGTCCGCGGGCATCGATGTTGGCCTGCCAGCTGACCAGCACGTCTCCTCTGCGCGAAAGTATATAGGATGGGGAGAAAATGGTCTACATAAATGGTATATTTATCAAAATATTGCCAAACATAAACTGATTTTAGGTTCAAATAACTCGGCTTGGGGGGGGGGGGGGGGGAGGGGGGCAAATGCCCCCTGAAGAAGTAGACATAGCTTCTCCATTATTTTGCATGAGATTATATTATCATGCTACTTTCTTATATCAGTCTCGGTGACATTTCTATGCTAACATTTCCGTTTGATGCTTAACTTAACAAAAATCCCTCGATTATATGTATGGACGTGATTTTCATTTACTATAATGCTATTGTCATGGACCATTAGTTCACCCCAGGCCACTTTGGCTTAGACAAGTAGCGATAGGGAGCCATCAAACGATGTAGAGCCTGGTCCGCTCGCACACCGGCAATGTAACATGGCCCGCGTGCTGATGATCTTGCCGCGGAAGTAAAGTTTCAGCTGCAGGTCGTAAATCTCAGTGTCCATCTTGGTTCTATTCGGGCTCGAGAAGATCGTCATGATGGTGATCTTGGCACTGGGAGCCAATCCGCCAGGGACAGCGAGCTCGACAAAATTCATCGGTGCATATTTTATCGAGAGCTCCAGAGGCTGCGGGTTGTTGACCTTGATGCCGATTACAAACCAGCAGACGAGGATCACGACCAACCAGAAGAAGATGCATGTCCATGTGCCACAGCACACTAGCCGCTTGACGTGTGTCGGAGGCCATGTTGGTGGAAGATGATCGGCACACGTGGTGGTGTCATGCTCGCACTCGGGGAAGCTGCATCGCCCTCTTTGTTTCTCATGGTGGAAGCGCGGGGGAGGGGGGCAATAGACCCCCTGTAGCACACATAACTTATCCATTTTTCTGGTTAGGAATATTTATCATTCAGTTTTCTTATATCAGCCTCGCTGATGTTGTTTTCACTGCCGATAATTGGTTTGATGCTTAACTTAAATGAAATCCACACTTGCAAGTGTGCACTTGATTTCTCATTTAACATGCTACTAGTATTGTGATGGCACATTTTTTTTGTTGTCCTCCCCCGACGTCTAGAAAGTCAGGATCGGCCCTGGTAGAAAACCCTGCTAGAAATCATGCCTTACACCCATATGCAATATACTTCATATACATGTGTTTTGTACCTATTTATAATTTTTCGTATACCTCATTAATTATTCTAAGAATTATATGTGTTTGGTGCCTCATTAAGTATATCTGTGGGCAGCACTAGCACCTTGATGTAAGGCAGGGTTCTAGCAGGGTTTCTACCGGGGCCGATCCTGACTTTCTAGAGGCCAGGAGTGGAACTTCTCAGGGTGCATGTAAGTTAGGATTTGAAGAAAAGCCACAATAGCCAGAGATTTCCTTGGTGCCTTCACCTCCGGCCGCCATCTTGGCGCTGAGTGGTGGCGGGATGTCAGATCTTTCTGATTTTGGTGTTCTTTGTCGGTGTCTAGTGGTGATCGTGGTGTTTTACGAATAAAGTTGCTCCAGATCGTCTCATAGAGGTCGTGAAATTTGTGTCCTCGCATATCCGGTTATTTGGTTATGTTGAGTCTATGTTATCGTGTCTTGTTTCTACTGTTGGCTTGATGCTTTGTGGAGTTGAAATCTTTTTTCGACATTATATTGAAGCGTTTGTGGTTCGACGACCTGCACTTCTAGGGAATCATCCTCGGTTCATCATCATCGGTTCATCGCTCATGACTTCCCATTTTTTTGGATGGGCGACTCACGGGGCTTTTAGAAACCTTTATCGGTAATCAAGGTTGTGCTGCTAAACGAGTGACAACATCATTTCTCCGGTCTAATTGCGGTCTCTTTAATGTAGTCATTTCGTGAAGATTGATACCATAAAGAAGACGTCCTCAGGAGATTTGATTGTAGTTCCTAGTCATGGGAGCTACTTTGCAAATATTGGATAATAGTTCCAAATTAGTGTACCTGTTGCACTGTTGCGAGTATGAATAAAGTTGCACATGTTTTCTCAAAACAAAACCTCAAGGTCAAAACAACATATCCTAAGCTTGTGTTCATCAGACTTGTAGCAGCAGCAGCAGCAAAAAAAAAAGAACGTATATGTGTTTTCCTCGTCTCATCAAATTTAACTCGACATCTTTTACAGTATGTATGTTGTAGTTGGCATGCATGGCACGGCCGATTATACACGGTGATCCGACCGGCCTCCAGCTCGATCAGACGCCACACCCTCCTCGGAGATCAAGAAGCGACGCGCCATTCGCCTACGCACGTACACAGAGACGATCCGTGTCATTTCCTGCCGGACAAATGCAAAGAAAAAAACTTCAGTGATCATTCATTTCTGGGAAGTAATACCGTTCAGTGTTCAGTGGCTATGGACTTTTTCTTTTCTTTTGATTTTGAGTCTGAAACGCTTAAGTCGTTGGGATACGGACCAGAGCTTAAGCGACTCCTTCCAGGTGCCCTGCTTGGTGCAGTGCGCGTAGATCTTGTCCAGCCGGATGATGATCTCCGAGAAGGTCGGCCGCGCCATCGGCTGGCTCTCCCAGCATTCCTCGATCAGCCTATAGACACCAAGTTTTGATCTTGTGAGACACAGAGAAATAGTACTAAGATGAAGTGATGAACTACGGACGGGCGATAGAAACACCGGGATCGCCTTAATTTGTTTTTCAGGCTAAGAACTCACGCTTTGAAGTCTGAAGGATACCCCTTCAGCCTGTTCTTCAGCGACGGTCGCATCCCCTCGCACCGAGTCACGTGGCTTGAATCCATGTTGGGTAGTCCTTCTACCATCTGATTGTCACATTACACCACAAAGTTTTTTTTTAAAATTGATCAATAGGGACGTTTTGTCAAGTCTGAAACCTAGATTAAAGTTCTCTGCTTTGTGCACACTGCACGGTAAATGTATGTGGAACAGAAAGTTACACTGACCTCGTAAAGGATGAAGCCGAATGCGTACGCGTCGACGCTCGTGTCGAACACTTCGTTTCTGTATAGCTCAGGCGCAGTGTAGTAACCTAATTTACAGAAGAGTATATAATTAAGTTAGTCAGCAAAGAATTGTTTTCTGAATGTTTCTCATTTTGATGTTACTGACTGAAAGTGGGCTTACTGAAGCTGTCCACAAGGGCCTCGTGGTTCACCAGTTTCACCTTGTCGGGGGCGATTTTGGACAGCCTCATCAGGCCGAACCCGCCGACCTTCATCTGGCCTCCACTATCCAGCAAGATATTTCTGGCACCTTACCAAGATTCAAATAGTAAAGCAGGGCTCAACCGTGTAAAAAAATTCCTCCATAATATGCAAGTATTTATCATTCTAAAAGCATGCGGCAAGAGTACACAGAGGAACAAGTTGCATCATTTCCTCATCTTACTTTGGCTTTAGGTCGCAGTGGATGATGGGTTCTGGCTTGCACTGATGCAGATAAGTCATGCCCCTGAACATCGACAGTTAACAACACAGAGAAAAAAAATCGTTAGCACCGACACAAATTTCGACATAATTACCTCTTTGTTTTTGTGAATGACACGGTTATCATTTGTCAAAAGAGAAACAATGACACATGTTTCAAGTAGTAATATTTGGATGAGTAAGTTAGATATACCTTGCAATATCAAGTGCATATCTTAGCACCTTCTGACCATGCAATCGTCCTTTCCTCTGAATGTGGGTTGCTAAATCAGCCTGAAATTGAGAATAACCGCATGACTTAAAATCAATCTGATGATATAGGTTCGTAAACTAGATAATGGCAAAGCTATATTTTAATTTTGACAGCATGGCTTAGTACATTGGGATGGTATTCTGAAACAATCATCATAGGTATGTTCTGCGTGACGGCTCCGATGAACTGAACGACATTCGGGTGCCGGACCTTCTCGAATACCGTCAGCTCATGCCTGAAGGAGTTTCTGTAATAACAGAATAAAAAGAATCAGGATTTGATTTTGTCAGAAAAACTGGTCGGTCGCTTTGGAGTGAAGGGTTGAGCATCGAGATCTGCATCTCACATGGCTTCTTGATCGCAGTAGCTTTCTCTGTCGACTATCTTGACGTAAACCTTGGTGCCGTTCCATTTCGCAACTTGGTAAGTGCCCTGTTCGACCGTGTTCACCATTTTTATTATGTTCTTGAACCGAAAATGGAAAAAGCAAATAGAATGTACCTTGAGCACTTCATCCCCTTTCCTGAACTGGAGCTCGCCGGGGTTCATCTCGTACTCCGGTATCTCCCCCGGGGTCGACACCATCATCGGCGTCCTCCTGTTCCTCTGCAAATTACAGAGGATCAGAGACCCGCACGTGAACCGCAATTTCACGAATCAAATCAAAGAGACAATTGATGGTGACAGAAATATACCGGGATCTTTGCGCCATGAGATTTCAGAATGTCGTAGATGTCCATGTGGCCGTAGCACTTGGCATCGGCCACAGCCTGCATATGAACAGAGGAACGAGTGAGACGATCGATCATCTGACGCAAGTTAAAGGGAATTTTGGATGTCGATTTGCGATCAATGACTGACCGTGCTGCCCCATCGGTCGCGGGCGTCTATGTTGGCTTGCCAGTCGAGCAGCACGTCGACGACGTCGCGCTGGCCCTCGCAGGCGGCGATGTGCAGCGCGGTGCGGCCGTCGAGGTTGATGCTGTTGACGTCGACGCCGTCGCGGAGCAGCGCCTCGACGCCGGCGGCGTCGCCGTGGCAGGCGAGGAAGAGCAGCTGCATGGTGGCGTCGAGGTTGTCCGGCACGGTGAGCTCCTGCTGCTGGTCCGCGGCGCCGACGGGGCTCTGGCTGCGGCCGCGCCGCCGGTTCGGGTCCATGGACGACTGGCGCCCGAACAGGAAGCGGCTCGCGGCCCGGCCCGTGCGCGGGGAGGACTCCATCGACGACTGCCGCCGGAGCTCCCCCGCCGGGCCCTGCTTCAGCGACCCCGCCGACACCTGCCGCTGCAGCGCCACCCTCATGCCGCTCTCCATTAACTTGATTTCTCCTCCAAATTAAGCGAGCGAGCTAGCCGCGCTGCGCCTGCTACCGTTAATTATTTCAGATAGTGGTTACAACCGTGGGCGTGTGGGAAATGGGTATGATCGATCGGGGTCCCCGAGGCACGAGAGAGTGCGCCGGAGAGCCCCGCGAAGGTCGAGAGATTTGGGGATGGTGGCGGGCTGGGAAGGGGCGGAATGAGGAGAGGAGAATAGGAGGAGGAGAGCGGAGTGGGGATGAGAAGGCGGGAGGGAAGAGTGGATGGGAGGCCTCGTTTCGCGGAGACGACGAAGGGAGTTATAGCGCGGGCAGTACGGGATGGGATGGAGCCATTTTTTTGGCGCGTGTTTTTAAAATGCCGTTGGGACTTGGGAGTGGTGACCGTCGCTGTCGGGGAAATGGTAGCCGGAACCGAGTAGGAAAGCTACTACGAGCATTGTCTACAGTTCTGTCTTTACAGGAGGAGTAGTACATGTGTGCTGTCACCAGCTTGGATATGTGACAAAAATTAAATCAAGCGAAAACGATATATCTGGGTGGGGTCTCAAACCTTTGTGAGTGTGGAATCTATTCTGCCTATTGGCAGATGGCTCGGGGGGGGGGTAGCCCGACTTCCAGTTTTGGCATCCCTCGCATTGTTCTTTTTCGTGCTTTCCACCTTTTCTAACTGTTCTAATTTTGGTAAGTAATAGAAATCTGAACACTAACTTTCAGAAAAAAGAATCATCCACCCACCTTTCGTACTTCAAATTTTGAAAACCTCTCAAACTTTCTTATGGCAATTTCAAACCTTTGCAATTTTGAACTTCTGAACTTTAGAGAAGTTGGAACTTTCAAGTTGTTGAACTTTTGAAATCTTAACCTTTCATAACTGAGATTTGGGAATTAGAAACTTCAACAATTTTGAAATTTCATAGTTTCAAACATTTCAAAAAAAAAACAAGGAGTGTCGGATATAATACCGATTAGGGGTATATCCGGCATTGTCCTAAAGAGCCGAATTACCAGGGTGGCCTGAATGGTAATGGCTCATGGTCCATTAGGCGACCTAGTAAGCTGACGCACAGAAGCCGGATTCTAGAAGAACCCGGACCATGGCCCATGTGGTACGGCTTGGAGTAGAAGCCGGATTCTTGCTTTCCAAGTTAGGAACTTACCGTAGTTTTCTAGATTTGGGAATTAGAAACTTCAGCAATTTTGAAATTTCATAGTTTCAAACATTTCAAAAAAAAACAAGGAGAGAACAAACAAGAGATAGAATAGAGAAGGAAAATGATGCACATGGTAGGCCCCCTCTTTTGTTGTGTCCCATACAGTCACGCTCCCACGTGGGGGCGGGGCTTGATCATGGCCACAAGCCTATGATCGCGGAGCCTTCACTTTGCACACTTCAATCTCATGCATTAGAGTGCAACTACACTTCCGTACAACTTAATACACATGTGATGGACTGCATCCTATTCCGATTTTGTTTTCACTATGCACCATGTTTTAAATTATAAATGAAATTTTAAACCATATTTGAGGTTATGTACGATGAGGGGGTCTTGCTACAATAAAGGGATGTGTGCATCGACTAGATGTAGAGACCGGATTTTCCGTTTAAAAAAAATTGAGGTTATTACCTCATCGTGGCGCATATGCGATGATGTGATGATGATTGACGTCTACAACAACTCCTTCTATCCTTCATGCTCATCATCCCCTTTTCAGGACTAAGGGGCAAAAATGTGCTCAACAAAGGCTCTAAACGCCTTCTTAAATTTGGGAGACCCCTAATTCACCCCACCGCGCTAGTCCTTTTCCTATGAGTGGATTGGGGGGGGTCCATGGATAGCTTTTTTACGTGGGTATATATATATGAGTTCTACTCATCCGGCCATCCTCTCTTTCACACTCTTTCCTTTCGTCGCTGCCACTCCCTCATCGCTAGCTTGCTGCCATTCCCCCACTGTGACATTGCCATCGATCACCTCTACCCATTCACCTTCTCCTTTGACTGGCCCCTCTCCTCCCTTGGGCTCCTCGACAACGCCTCGCCTTCTCTTGTCGTACTCCTGCGTCGAATCTAGGAGAAATAAGGTGTCGTCCATCCCCATGTGACCTCCCTTCCCTCTTTGAGCCTTCAACATACTTTATAGGAGTGATGTGGACCAATCATTGGTTGTGCGGTACGGGTTTCGCAATAATGAACACATTAATTGTTCGCTTGTACTTTGTAGAACCTTCAATGTATCTGCCAAAAGACTTATGTAAAGACTTATGTGGCAGGTTTGTGGGTGAATAGGGATCTCTTCATGTGCATAGTGCAATTGTTGGAGGTTCATGATGATTATTTCAGGAAGAGGGTGAATGGAGTAGGGACTTTTGGTGCAACTGCTAGCGGACATTGTGTCTGAGATTGGTAACCTTGCGGAGAGCACCATGATAGAATGTTTCGAGCGTTTTATGACGGTTAGAGTTGATTTGTACAGGGAGAAATATTTGAGGGAACCTACGATTGAGGACAACATAAGACTGATGGTAATGAACAAGGAAAGAACCCATGCATGCTTGATTGCATTGACTGTTTGCACCGGAGGTGAAAGAATTGCCCAACGACATGCAGAGGTTGTAAGCATATCATGCGGATGGTACAACCATGACTGTTGAAACACCACATCCTCGAGATTTATGGTTTTTTACATTCCTTGTTTGGCCTACTTTATTCTTACAGTGACACCAATGTGTTGTAAAGATCACCGCAGTTTCAAAGGAAAACTCCGTTGATTGCACTGAAGGTGGAATCCACGGTGAACGGTGACAAGTACCCATTGAGATACTATCTTGTAGACGGCACTACCATTTTTGGGATACTTAAGTGAAAGAAAATTTTCAACCACACGGGATAGAAATAGTTGTCATTTCGCAAAGATTCGACAAGGCGTGAGAAAATATGTCGAGACACCGTTTGGTGTTTTGGAACCTCGGTTTGTAACGGTTGCGGGTCTAAAAACTGGTGGGACAAAGAGATTTGCTGATACATGATACATCATAGCAGCTTATGTGCTTCTACGTATTGGAGATGTAATACCGTCCACATCGACACTCCTTAGTGCCTTTTCTGATGCAGACTGGGCAGGTGATTTGGATGATAGACATTATACTCGTGGCTTTGCTATATTTTTTGGGCCTAACCTTATTTCTTGGAGTGCTCGAAAACAACCTACCGTGTCTCGTTCTAGCACAGATGCAGAATACAAAGCTCTTGCAAATGCCACTGCTGAACTTATTTGGGTACAAGCTCTGGTCTCTGAACTTGGAGTTACTCTCAAGGAGAAACCATGTTTATGGTGCGATAATCATGGAGCCACCTACCTGTCTGCTCATCCAGTGTTTCATGCCCGCACCAAGCACATCGAGATAGATTTCTTCTTTGTGAGAGAACGTGTTGCAGCAAACAAGTTGATATCATGTTTATCTCTAGCAATGATCACATAGCTGATGGGTTCACTAAAACTTTGTGTACTAAGAAACTAGATGAGTTTACGCGTAATCTAAACCTCTCCTAGGTCTAGATTAAGGGGGGGGGGGGGGGGGGGGGGGTATTGGAGATGTAATAACGTATGTATACAATATGGTGTAGTACACCAATTGTATACATACTCCTATGTGTACAAGCCACGTGAGGGGCTATTCCTCACCTATATCAACACGTAACCGGTGCCCGACAGGGGTCACACCGTTCCACCATACGACACACAAATCCAACACTACGCAACATACAACATTATTGTTTATGACAGGCGAAAGGAAGACGAGGGCTCGGATCAAGGATCGGGTACTCTCTCTGATTCTGAAAAAGTGTCGCCATGAATGAACTAATCTCATAGTAACATTTATAGGTATATGTTTCGACACTTTTTTTTTTAGATCGGAGGAAGTATTAAAACTAGTATCTGAAAACAAACTTGGAAGCCCTGCTGCATTAAGGGCAATCGCCGGATACGCTCCTGGAAATGCCACGACTACACCGCCCCTTTTCCGATGCTACGGGACGTACGGCTGAAGAT
Source organism: Alopecurus myosuroides (assembly GCA_028641055.1). Taxonomy (NCBI): domain Eukaryota; kingdom Viridiplantae; phylum Streptophyta; class Magnoliopsida; order Poales; family Poaceae; genus Alopecurus; species Alopecurus myosuroides. Next base: position 125,984,139 of record CM054058.1, read on the forward strand.
ATTCAAGCCCTGGTTGCGAAAGCAACCGCGGAATGTGTACTTTACACATCAATTGCGTCGCCTATGCTTATACAGCTTGGAACACAAGAGCGATCCCCACACACGTCGGCACAGGTATCCGCTTGGCTACGGCGCCCCTCGCGCGCATGCGTAGCGTTTCGCCATCGGAACCCATCCCGTGATGGCCTCTCGTTCCACAGTCCACACGCAGCGGAACAAGCGCAAGGACCAACCACCAGCTCCTAAATCACTTTGACCAAGTCGATCTGTGGCGGAGTGATGGAACACCAGCTCTACTTTGGTCAGCTCAAAGGTACCTCTCGTACGTGCTACGCGACGCGTCAGTACTTGTTTGTGCTAATTAATTGTACAGTGGCGGCAAAGAGGAAAAGAGAAAAAAGAATCAACGAAGAGATTAATGAGAAAAAGCCTCACACCAGTACTGTGCGTACTACATAGTATACATTTTATTTCTGACTTTACTCCATTTTCGACGCTACAGCCATGCATGCGCAACCGTGCCAGAAGCAAACTGCACGTGGAGATTCTTATTTTATTTTTCTAGCTGCTTCAGCTGGTTTGCTTGTCCTTGATTTCGGGTGGGTTTGCATGATTGGCACGGAGTACGTCTGAAGCTAACATCTGCCTTTAGACCCCCTTTGATTCATAGGATAGGAAAAGTATAAGATTAGGAAACCCATAGGATTGGAATGTCATGTCTAGTTGAATCCTATAGGAAGAGCAATTGTGTTTGATGGCAAAGGAAAAACAAAGGAATTGTAAAAAGTGGTTGGAGTGAATGTTAGAATTCCTATGGGATGTAGTACAATAATTCCTATGGGAAAATATCCTATAGGAACCAATCCTCCAAATCAAACGATCAGCAAAGGAAAAATTCCTATAGGATAAGATCCTTAAAAAATCCTATGATCTTCCTTTGAATCAAAGGAGCCCTAATGTAGTGGCGGAGGACGGGAAAAAATTATGGTCGGACGAACTCTAAAGAATAGAAAAGGTTTGATGCATCTTAGTACAATATACACATAAACATATTTGGGCAGAAATAGGACCTAAAAATAAAGCGCTAATGAACCTAAAAACATAAACACGTGCTTGGTTATTTCAACAAATATTACAGAAAAAACTCGGTATTTTACCAATTTATATATCTGGCTCATCTTGAAATTCCAGTTCACACACGGTATCATGAATTGTACCTTCCCTTTTTCGGAGCTGCAGCCTGGCGGTGCGGCACCTTGCTTGCTGCCTGGCACCGCCCGTGATCTTCTTTTGATGCCGTCCTGGTCTGATGTGGCTCCCCGTTCAGCAGGCCTGCCGTTTAGACGTTCTCGCCGCAGCCGGCAAGAGCGATGGAGTCGCCCTTTAGGCCTTCAGCTCAAAGAGGCAAGAGCTATACCGATCAGGACCGATCGATCTGTTACCGTCATCCACCGAAGAAAACATAGCGATTCAGCCATGGTCTACAGCTCTGAGCATGGCCCGTGGCCCAGTTCGGCCAAAACTCTCTCCGCACACAGCCCATAAAGCCTATTCCGGCCGAGCCAGTATGCATTGCGACCCAGTTTTGCTGTATTTATCTTTTTCTCTCTAAAACCGAGCTGAGCTTACCAGTTTTTCATATACAAAGAAAAATGCCTATATATATGTAATTTTTCGCCAAAAATTAAGGTAGGGCGGATGCCCTATCTTGCCCTATTGGGAGCTCCGCCCCCTTTATGTTGCTTCAACTAGATTGCCACAAATTCGAAAAAAAAAACTAGACTATCACAAGAGAGTACCAGAGACCAGCAGAAAAAAGTATTAATAGCAGATTAGCCTAGAGAAATGCGTGATATCACATACGATTCGTTACTTGAAATGCGTGCACTGGTAGAAAATAGGCCTACAGTCCCGGTTCGCCAGGCCCATTAATCCCGTCCGGGCAACCGGGACTAGCTACGCGCGACTAAAGGCCCCCCCTATAGTCCCGCCACTTACGGACCGGGACTAAAGGCCCGTCTACGTGGGCGGGTGGCGGAGCCTGGGGTCGGAGGACATTTAGTCCCGGTTGGCCACATGAACCGGGACTAGATTTATTTCGTAATTTTTTTAATTCATTTGGTTTCTAATTATTTTTCTCACCTTTTTCACTCCTTTTTTTCACTCCCTTTTTTTCGCTCCTTTTTTTTTTCACAATTTGTATTATTTGCTTAGTGTCTAACTAAGATTATCTCTAGTCAAATTAGTTACTTATGGTCAAACTTCCCGCTCGGTCACCCATCCTCCCACTACTCTAGCACTAGCACGCTTAACTTCCGAGTTCCATCCCGTCCCGAATCCAAGTGTTTCTCACGCATGTATGTGATAGTAGTATCATATCAATCTTATTAACATGTTGGTCGAAGCCACATTTCTTTATTATTTGAATTTCAAATAAATCTTTTAATAAATAAAAGTAATGATGTAATTAATAATTTTGAATAAATAAATAAACATTAACTTTTAATTTGTATTATTTCTAAAAATACAAATAATATATCCAAAAATTGAGAAAAATAGAACTAATTCATTTTAAAATCTTAAAAATACAAATAATATATCAAAAATAAAGAACAATAATACTAATTCATTTTAAAATCTTAAAATACAAATAATATATCAAAAATTAAGAACAATAATACTAATTCATTTTAAAATCTTAAAAATACAAATAATATATCAAAAAATGAAGAAAAATAATACTAATTCATTTTAAAATCTTAAAATGAAAAAATATATCAAAAATAAAGAACAATAATACAAACAATATTCATTACATGCATAGAGTCGATCACACATAACACAAACATAGAGTCGATCACACATAACACAAACATAGAGTCGATCGATCACATTTCATAACATATATATATATAGTCGATCACAAAAGATATCCATTACATATATCTTTACCTAATAATAAAGAGAGGAAGGTTTCTTCCGGTCCAACCTGGAGTTTTACCGTTTTGCCCTTCCACCAAAATACATTGTTAGGTGCTCTCTCTTCTGGCCGTGTTGGACAAGAACAAGGGACCAGTCCAAACTCGAGTGTCCCGATCAGGCTAGACGAGTCATCCTTTTATTTTCTTCTCTCGGCCGGCCTTCAAATATGGGAACAATGGATTCCTTTATATATAAACCGAGTGTTTCGTTCTATCGGCCGAAGCAAAATCCACGAGGTCGTGGACGAGAAGAGCAAAACTCCGACGACGAGGACTGCGCTATCGCATCGACTACATGTCGAGTACGCTTGCGTCGACGGACAGGGAACACACCGATCGTGCATGAGCTCCGCAACCTGCGAGCAAATCTTCAACGACGAGCGCGTGGCGCTATCGCATCTACCACATGTCCAGGACGCTTGTGTCTACAGACGCGAGGTACAACCAGCGGTCGTGCGTGACCTCCGCGACTTGCGTGTCAAATTGGCAAGACACTTCCGTGTATGCTATCAACATGCATCAATCAGCTCCCAAACGCCGAAAATCCAAGCCGTGGAACAAGAAGCAAGCGACCTGCCATTGCAAACGCCCACGTCCTATCATATCCACCGCTCGAAGTTCCAAGCGCCCACGTCCGCTGTAGATGCACCATGAGTTGATGATGATGACCGCCCCGGCCTTTCCGCGGCCTGTGCTGATCTCGGCCGACGCTCCGTCGGGATGCTGGCCGTAGCCGGCGTACCGCAGGCGGTCTCCCTACGCCGCCGGCTCGTCACCTTGGCCGCCGCGGGTACACCTCCAGATCTGGGGCGAAGGCCATCCAACAAAGAAAACGGCACCACTGGGAGACAGAACTCCTGCCCGTCGATGCGCTGCTCCTCTGTGTTAGCTGCACCGAGCGCTGCTGATTCTGGTGCTAGCGAGCTTTGCACATGTCGGGATTTTCTATCGATAACTTCAACACTCGATCAAAATTGATAGAGCCATCGGCTAGCTACCGGCTTAGTATATCCCAGAGGACAAAGCGACCAAGTTCCAGTACATGCGTTTTGCCTTGGTCGGCAAGCCCAACGTGAGTTCTAGCCTATTGTTCTCGATGACGTGATTTTGAGCCCGAGGCCAGCGTTTCCCTTCCGCCTCCTCAACTGAATCTGGTTGCTTTAGTCAGCTGACTCCTTACTTTGAATGATTCAACAGGTACAAGCTAAAGAAAAAGAGTCTCTTTATCCCGTGGCTTCTGTTCATAACATAGACCTTATGAAGAAACCTGACACCTCATTGGGACTGACCAGCACGACTTCCCTAGAGGAAGACCAGCAGCATGTTTACACAGATTTTTTTTCTGCAGGTAATTGAGAAATTTCCCACCTAAGAAATTTATCTTTTATTGTACCAGGAAAAAAAATCTAAATTTCTGTAGTGAAACCATCCATGGTTTAATTTTTTTTTTTAAAGAATGGGCCATGAGCCTTTATTTCAAATTACTTAAAAGCTAAACAAGAAAAAGGTAAAACATGTTCCTTTCCATGATTGTGAGCATATATAATATTATTTTTATAACCGTTGCAACGCACGGGCACTTTTGCTAGTATACTACTAATTAGATACCCATTACATGCACATAGATATCGAACGCATACATCATCTATGGCCCCGCCGAGTAGATGCGGAACAACTCGTACGCGACATATGCATCTATGGCCGCATACTTGAGGTTCGTCATGCGCAATGGGGTCTCCTCCCAATAGAAGTGATTCTCCCGGCGGAAATCAGTCTTCATCCTTTGATAGCCCTGGTGGATGAAGGTGCTTGCCATGACAGCCATCCCGGTCTTTGGCCCGGTCAACTGGATAAGATTCTGAAGATCAATGTAATGATCTTCAGGTATCATAATACCGATGCGCATCAACTTCACACGGTCTTGCGTGATGTCAACGCTGCTAAAGTCAAACCCCGAGTTGACAAGAAAATCAACAAGGTCCGGGCAATGCTTTGAACTACTGTAACAACAAAAATAGGATATGTGTTAGATATGTTGCAACACCTGTATTCTTCACATGCAACAAAAAAAACTCGAAGATGCATGCAAGATTGTACGTGTGCTATAGCTTCTACCTTGCCCATTGGAAGACCAACACCGACTGCTTGAACGCAATCTGGATGACGGCAACATCCTTCTGATTCGCCGTGTACTCCAGATCGAGCCCAAAGAACCGGTGTTCTTCGGGAGCTGCAAAATAGAGATCGACCAAATGACCTAGAGCTTCATGCAGCCTCGCGGAACTGTTGGTGAAGAGCACGTCCAAATCCTTGCCGCATGGTGTGGAACCATTGTATTGCGTCCAAACTTCAGCCATTTGCGTGCGTGTGCTTGGATCGAAAAGAACAGAGAGCGAGAGGAAGAACAGAGAGCGAGCAGTTGGAATGGCGCCCTTCTGCCTCGCTCGCGAAATAAAAACCGCCGCGGGGGAGGCGAGAAGCTTGATGTTTAGTCCCGGTTGGCCACGGGCACGGGGAATAAAGGGCCATTGGTCCCGGTTGGCCACGGAAACGGGGAATAAAGGACCAATAGTCCCGGGCGGCCAGGTCAACCGGAATTAATTCTCTCCACGCGCCGCAACGCGCTTCCCAACCCGAGACGTCTGACCTTCTGTCGCGGGTCTCCTCCCGACCCGGGACTAAAGACTCATTAGTCACGGTGCGCGACGCTTGGGGACTGATGCTGGCATACCGAAGGCCTTTTTTCTACCATTGGTGATATCACATACGAGCCGTTACTACAGACAACATGTCAGATCTTTTACCGCTATAGACCATTGTTTGCTAGAGTAACATATCTCTCTAGAATTCAGAAAAGTATATGTTACCTGAAGTGACTCATTTGACAATCCAGCAGGAGGGGAAAGAAATAAAATGCAGGAAAAAAGGTGCATCATATGCGAAAACATAAGGTTGCAGTATTCCGCAGGAGATAATAGCATAAAACTACCACTTTAGGCGCTTTTGTGCGGAAAACTACCATTAGACGTTTCAATCGCAAAAATCTACCACATTTTTTGTAATCGTTCGCAAAAAACACTAAACCATGTACGACAACAAATTGACACCCAATCTGACGGGTCAGACCCACATTTTATTGGCACAAATAATTACCGGTATAAAAATAAATCTAGAAAAAGAAAAAAAAATGCTAGCATGATGTCACTACGACATCAGCCTGAAGCTGTGCCCACGGGCAGGCACACCGGCTGTCGGCGCTGAGGCCGGAGCTCGCCGGCCGGCCGTCGCCGCCGCGTCCCATGCTGGAGATTGGGAGGCCGGCCGCCACCACCATGCCCCAGATCGGAGCTCGCCAGGCAGAGCTCTTCGGTTCGGCCGCCGCCACCATGCCTCAAGCCGGAGCTCGCTCCGGGCCGGCCGCGCCCTTGGCCGCGCCTTCATCGGCCGCCGCTCTTGGCCGCTACCGAGCCCGCGTTCGCCGGCCGCCGCCGCCATGGCCGAGACTGGAGCTCGCGCCGGGCCGGCCGTCGCCCTTGTCCTCAACCGCTCTCATCCCCGTCAACCCGAGGCCTCCCGGCGGGAGCGTGCCCGCCGCCTCGCCCCTTCCCTCGTCGGTCCCGACGCCGCCCAGCATGTGCTCCACGGACCGCACCCGCACCTCCGTCGTGGCCGGGCTGCGCAAGAAGCTCAAGGACGCCATGGAGACCTTCTCCTCCCTCCGCCTCGCCGGCCCCGACGAACCAGCCCCGGTTGACTTTTCCTTTTTTTTTTCTTAGATATTTTCTTTTCTATATTTTTTATTTGCTTAATAGGGCTGACAAGTGGGGCCAGTGTCAGTTTCGGCATCAATTCGTTGTCAGAGACAGTTTAGTGTTTTTTGCGAACGATTACAAAAAATGTGGTAGATTTTTGCGATTGAAACGTCTAGTGGTAGTTTTCCGCACAAAAGCGGCTATAGTGATAGTTTTATGCTATTATTATATCTATCCCGGCAGAGGACGAACAATTGGGGGAAGTAGAACGCCACCACGAACCCTACCGCGACGCTGATGGCGATGTCGTCGTTGATCTTGTGCAGACCGAGCCCTCTACGTCCCTGTTTCTTCCCGCAATGCCCTAACGGCGCACCGCAAAGCCCTGGGTTTCCGGTCAAGCTAGTAGCGGGAAATGACCCGAGAGAGTCTGGAATTGGGCCAGACAAAAAGTTATGTGTCACGTTCAGCGTGGTTAGCCTCGTAAGGTCACCAATCAGCTCAGGAATCTGGCCGCTGAACTGGTTGTGCTCGAGGCTGAGGTCGTTCAGGAATGCCATGCTTGCGATGTTGCCCGGAATTCAACGGAAAAGTCGTTGCGGGACAGTTTCAGATATGTCAGGTAGGGTAATTGCTGGGAGATGTCTTCAGGGATTGCCCCTAAAACGTTGTTTCCTGACAGGTCTAACCCGGTCAGACCGGTGTATAACTGAAGACCCTTGCGGAAACTGGCCCCGGAGTCACTTGTTGCGGAGAAGCAAAATCATGATTGCGCCAGATCCCCGGCATTCCACTTTTGAACTTTGGAAATAAGGTCCCATCTCACCATTAAGCTTAACACTAAGGGCGTCTTTAACAGTTTGTTGGTTAGCTTGTTGGTAAAATTGGACATGTCATCAACCATAACACATCTTACAACCACTCCAATGGTTGTATGTAGTTTGGCCAATAAGAGGTGAGAAAATGTGCAAGACATCTCTCTATTCTATCTTGGAGCTTGTGCAAGTGTTGTTGGTTAATCTACATACAACCTCACTCTCTCACATCATTTATTTTATGCCACATCATCAAAAATCCTATGCAAAATCTACCAATATCTATATTACAACTATTGGAGATGCCCTAACCGTGCCCTCATAAAGAGCCTGTCTGATCTAAGAACACCACTTTTCATTAAAGCCTCTGATTTTATGACACTCCAGCAGGAAGTCTCAGTTGACCTTATCGTAGGCCATCTCAAAATTCAATTTTAAGACAACACCACACAATTTTTTAACATAGAATAGTTAAGAAGCTCATCCACCGGAAGAGCTGGATTATAGCAATGCTCCTTAACCAAACTACACCATCGAAGATCTTGTGAAGATGGTGAGTATAAAGAACCCATCAATTAAAGGAGGTAACGAAACAACATATAAAGAATTTGTTAACCAAGTTGCTTACGGAGTTCGTGAGATTGAATTAGAATATAGAAAACTATGTGAGAAATTGCTAACCAAACTAGAAGACATATTTGATTCTACTATTAAGATACATTTAGGTGTCAATGAGATAACTGCACTATGTGATGTTGGTGAAAGTGTTTCTACGATCACTAAAACTTTATTTGATAAGCTAAACTTGGGAGATTATAATATAACTGAACTTAAATTGCATTTAGTTGATTCAACCTTCAAACAAGTTGTGGGAATTAAAGAAAAGATAGTAATACAAATTAGAGTGAGTCCTGCACTACTTGATAGTTATAGTAGACATGCCTGAAGATCTAATAGCACCTATAATACTCTGTAGACCATTTTTAAGAACCATAAAATCGTTGATAAATTTACATGAAGGAAACACGAGGGTTGAATTACCTTCTCGAAATCTTTTTGTTGTTCATTTACCCACGGAGAAAAGATCAAAGGTGTAGGATGATGGGACCATAACTTTGAAGGAAAACTACTTCGGAATGGGTACACAAGTTTCTAAGCCCGGTTGAACATCATTGCGGTTGAGCTGACCAACCGCAAACAAAGTGTTGCATGGGAGGCAACCCATGAGAAGTATTTCATTTTCTGTTTCACTTCCGTTTTTCGTTTTAGTGTTGAAAACACACATTGAAGGAGAATACATTTTTTGGTTAGAACTTTACTACTAGTGTTGCCACTAAAATCATATATATAACTAACATTTCAGACTCCAAGTAAAAAATTCGAAGAAGAAAGTTTTAAAGTACCATGGATTCTTTAACGATCACCGGTACGGTCGATTTTCACCGTACTATCGATCGTACCATGAATTGTTCTGCGAACCCAACATCCGGTACACAGTTAACGAGCACCACTAGGGTCGGAGTGACCGTATCACCCACCGTACAAGACTGTAGAAAAGAGAGGAAAAGAAAGATAATTATCACAACACCCGAGGCGTAACTATTTGCGAACCATTTAACGAGTGGCGGTATGGTAAAAAATGACCGTACCATTCACCGTACCAGCAAAACCACCCGTCTGTCAACAAGGCGAAGGTAATTTAACGAGCAATAGTATGGTCAATTATGACCATACCATCCACCGTATTGTGTCATTTTTTTAACAGCGCGTGGAGAATTTACTTAACGAGCAGCGATACGGTGACGCTCACCGTACCGGTCACCGTACTCCCCACCCGTACTAAGATTAAAAGGCAACACGACTTCGAAAAGGTGAGTCGTACCGACCCCGGTACGGTCACAACCGACCGTATTAGTCAACGTACCAACCCAATTCGCAGGTAAAATCCTCCAAACCTAGCTTTCCAATACATAATCTTATTTCTTCCACTTCTTCGACCTCCAGACCGCCACCGTCGCCCTCCTGCCCCCTCTTCTGTCACCAGGTGGTCCACCTGGTAGTCGTCCACGGTGAGGGGGATTCTCCGCCACCACTCCACCGCCGACCACCGTGGTGGGGTTCTCCTCCGTCCAGACGCCGCCTGCCACATGGGCCATCTCAAACACCATCCCTAGGGACGACATCGGGAATACGTCTTTCGCGGCCTGGCCGCCCGCGTACCCATGGACGCGTACTTCCGGCGCCAAGGGTGGTGCAGGAGCTTCAAAATTCTCTCGCCCCAACGATTTGGGCGAGTTGCACAAACAACAGAGCAATGAGTGAGAAGATGGAACCCCAGCTAGGCGACAATGACAAGAGAATACTTACCCATCAAAGGTTAGAGGCACTATGGGCCTCCTTTTCTTCTTATTCTTCCTCGACGACCCCGCGTCGGTGTCACGGCCCCCTCCTCCGGCTTTGATGGCTGGTCCCGCTTGAGGGGCCGGGCCGACGTGGATCATGTGGAGGACGGTTCGTCAGAGTCTACAATCAAGATGACCTCGTGGGGGGGAAGACGGTTCACCCCGGTCTTCGGGATTACCCGGGCGGAGCGTCTCTCCGCGGGATGCACCGCCTTCATCGCCCTCTTCCTCCTCTGGCTTCGGGTCCTTCTCCACACCCGCATGTCTGGCCGCGTCAGGCGCCGCCCGATCCTCTGCCTGGGCTGCGTCTAGAGCCGCCTTGTCCGCCTTACGCCTGGGAGGGCGAGACAGATCATCCTTGAACTCAGGGCCGTTCGGCCCATCCTCAAGCTATTGCGCCTCGAATAGCTGCGCGAGTTCACAGCCAACATGAGATGTCGGCAAAGGAAACAGAAGGCGACAACATGAGGAACAAGAAATCACCCGAGGGGTAGCCTGTTGCGGCTATACGGCAGCCGGCCCCAGGACCAGCCGGAGACGACCTTCTCCTTCATCACCAGCCGGAGCCAGTCGTTTAGGCCCTCTATCTTGAGGACGCGGGCGGACATCCGGGTCGGGTCGTACTGACCGGAGTAGTGGCACAACTTGTGCGACCGCGCCTAGAGAGGCCACACCCGACGCGCCAGCCCGCTGAGCGTGAGGTCACGCCCCGTCATGCCCTTGCTGGTCAGCAGCGCCCGCCGATCGCACATCTTGACAAGGTCGTCGGTGTCCTCCCCGATCTTCACTTCCCCCCAACTCTTCAACAGCGAGTCAGACACGTACCGGGAGAGGTTGATGCCATCCACCGGGGCCTTTCCATCTTCCCTCTCTGTGTTCTGGACATAGAAGAAGGACCATTGCCAATCCTTGATGCTCTTCTGCGTTGCGAACTACGGCATGTCGTTCTGGGACCAGTAACGATGGCGCCGCTGCAGGGCAGCTGCCAAATCCGTAAGAAGAACGGCCGACTCCAGAGGGCCACAGTCGGCCGCAATCCCAAGAAGGCCTCATAGCCGACCGCGAACGCCGAGAGCCGCGAGATGGAATTTGCCCCCATATGGTGTGGCTTGAGGTCGTACTCGTCCAAGAGTTCGTGGAAGAAAGCAGTCACGAGCAACGCCAGCCCGCGGTCCAGATGCCCGAGGAAGATGACGAATCTTCCCTGGCGCGGCATCGGTTCCAGCTCTCTACCGGAACAGGGGCCCCGATATCGCCGGATTTCCCCAGGTACCTCTCCTTGACGACGCAAACGAGGTCGCTAGCGGTGATGGTGGATCCCCGCCACATGCTCTGGGAGCGACGTTCCAGTGTTGCTGCGTCGACGCACAAAGCGACGAGCGTCTCCACGGGATGGAGCGGCGGACCTCGGGATACTCGCCCACCGGTGGCGACGAAGGGCGAGAGCGCGAAGCGAGCGGCTCTAGCGAGCGCTAGGAGGCGGTGGAGCGGAGACAAAGTGCGGAACCTCTCCGTTGAGGAGTCGCGCCCCCTTTTGTAGTGTGGAACCTGACCGGATAGTATGGGCACCTAGATAGGGGGTTGAATAGGTGCTACGACCATTTTTTTTTCAAGATTAGGTTTGACACAAAGGTAAATTCTCTAGATAATGCAACTACGATGAATTTACCTATATGACAAGAATAACAACAAACACAATACAAGTACAAGTAAGGGGGGACGAGGTAACCGATAGGAAGCACACGGAGACAAGATGTAATCGCGTGTTCCTCCTTATTAAGGGAGTATGTCTCGTTGGAGGGGTGTGAGTTTCACCACAAAGGCCTACTCAACGCCACAAAGTCCTCACCCTAGTCTCCGATGAACCCCGCCACAAAGGCCTACTCCACCTTCCATTATTGATCCCCTTTGAGGCGGGAATCAAATCTTTTACAAACAAGATTGGGGCACACACCCACAACCAAATTGGGGGTCCCAATTCCAAGAATCACCAAGTGTAGCAAGATGTCTAGGTTCTCCACAAATGGAAACCCTAGACTCAAATCCCTCAGGTGCATGAGGGGAAAATGAAGAACGGCTCGGTGAAGATGCTGATCGGGGCCTTCTCCTTCAATCCTCCAAAGATCAACAAGTTTGATGGGAGGATTGGAAGTAGTTGAAGATTTGGTGAGCTCAATAAATGCTATTCAATGAAGTGGACGAAGTAGAGCTCAAGGAGGAAGAGGAGGGGTCTCTATACCCCCTCCTCAAATCTAGCCGTTTGAGCAGGCAAACAAGTACCGGAATATCCAGTCCAAACTTGGACCGGAATATCCGGTTGGTTTCTTTCTTCAGATCTGGAATCGACTGTGTTGACTTCAACCGGAATATCCGATTGGGAGCGACTAATCTGATACAAATAATCCAGCTAGCTTCTATCCCGCACTAGCTCTTGAACCGGATTATCCGGTTGATATGAAATTATCCGGTTGGATTCTGCGACTCCAAACTTCAGTCCTTAGCCGATTTTGAGCCAAGACTACCACAACCGGAATGTCCGGTTTCACCTGAATAATCTGGCCCGTCTCTGTCCCGAACTGGCCTGAGACCATCCTAATCGGAATATCCGGTTTCTCTGAATAATCCGGTTAGAATAATCCGGCTCATCTCTGTCTCAAACTGGGCTGGGATAATCTTAACCGGAATATTCGGTTTCCCTGGAATAAACCGGTCAGAATAATCCAGTTCCTTTCTGTCCCAAATCTCGGTGGCCAATCTTCACCGATCTTTTGGTGATCGATGCAGATGTTAAAGGTAACACCTGAACACTCAACACCTCGATAAATAATATACTTAGTATTGTTAACTAATACACAAAACACTGGGAAAATGAAATGCACTTTCAGAACCGCCGTTTGACCTTGACGAAGGGATGAATCCTGGACCTTTCGGGTGAGCCTACCCGGTCGAAAGCCCAAGACACAAGCCCGAAGGGAGATGCCATGGAAAGTTCTAGAAGGCCCAATAAAGGCCCACCCGCAAAGCCTTGCGGGTCAAGAAAGGAAACTTGTAACCGACTTTAGGTTAGGGTTTGTAACCCCCCAGGTACGGTTTGAGACCTGGCCATCTATATAAGGCCAGAGAACCACCAGGAGGGGGACCAAGCAATACCGCACCACCAAAGCCTTGAGATTGAGATCTACTCTGGAATCGAGCATCCCCATTGTAACCGATCTATTGCTAATACAGATCGATAGAAGCAGGAGTAAGGGTTTTACCTCTACGAGGGCCCCGAACCAGGGTAAATCGTGCCCCCTGTTAGCCGACGAGTGTCACCAGCATGCTACACATTCTCCTAATCAAAACCCTATCGGTTCACCCGAGGGACTTGTTGAGATGCATATTCGACAATTGGCGTCGTCCGTGGGAACGGCGGGCGCTGGATCTAGGGCATCTTCGGCCTCATCATCACCAAACTTCAGCTGGAGCCCTGGAAATTTGACTCCAACCGATCCGATCCGATTCGGGTCGGTCATCGTCGCGCCCCACTCGCCGGAATCACGCCCGACGTTCAGTGGATTGGAGAAAAGCGTCACCCTGACGTTCGGGATCTTCCAATTCTACGCCAACAAAGCGGGAATTCTGCACTTCCCCGAGCAAACCAATATCGAAGGATCGGACTCTGAGTCGGTCTCGAGCCCAGAAGTTGTCGACTTGCTGCCCAACTACGCGGGTCACGACCTAGCAAAGAGCGGCGAATCCATCCGCCTCAGCACTCGCAACTTCCACACCATCTCTGCAGAGGAACCTTCTCGGGTTGGGAAAGCTCTCCAATCCACGCCTAGGACTCACGGGCCATATCTGGCTCAGGTCTGCATGGCAGGATCGAGTGACCCACCCGAAGAGACGGAAGATAGCGCAAAGGAACGTGAGCTCATTAAAGTATCGCGAGAAGCCTGGGTCAAGGCAAAAACGGTCGTACACTCAAGCAAGCCGATTGAAGAAGGAGCTCCCTAGGAAGATCTAACCGCATACCACTATCATATGGTGAAAGCGGCAACATTGATCAAAGAAGCTCACAAGGATCTGGCCGAACGGAAAAAGCTAGCGGATGAATCAAGCCAGCACCGTGCGGCACTCTCCAAGACGCATTCTGTAGGGAACCATCCCGCGAAGAAGAGATACGTCTCGAAGACCGCAGCCATGGATGGCGAATCTCTGAGCGGAGTCAGCAGAACACTTCAAACCTCCCTTATGCGCGTTGACGACGACGGCAACGTACACCCGACGACTCACGCCGCCGTAGTCCTGGCTGCAACCACTTATCTGCAGGCAAACCAGCCAGGGGAGAACGACCCCCGCGCGGACCAATACAGGCAAGTCCAGAAGGGGCTAGGCATGACAACCGCAAGACTTGTAGCCCAAGGCCACAAGAGCGCGACTGCACAGGAGAAGGACAAAGAAACACGCCGCAGACATAAAGGTACATCGGCCGGGAAGGAGAACTCACCTCGTCGCGCCCGAGGAAAAGAAGCCCGGCGACGCGATGATAACCCGAGTAGCAGCGATGACAACCCGAGGGATCGAGATCGCAGTCAGCAGCATCACAGCAGCCGCTCGCGACACGGCAGCAAGGAGCCGCGGAAGGAGGTCGATCGCGACCAGCCTGGATACAACGCGCGATCTGACATCTCGCAAAACAAAGTCAACAAGGCCCGGGCGGCCAGGAACCGCGAACGTTCCCCATCCACCTCTTCTGACGAAGAGGCATGCGGTGCATTATGCTTTACTCGCGACATCCGCGAGGCACCAATGCCCAGGCGATTTAATCTTACTACGGAAGTGCCAAAATACGACGGTTCGCTGGAGCCCAAATCCAGGCTGTCGGATTACCTCACGCCAGTAAAATGCAAACGTGGGAACAAGACCACAACTATGCATTACCTTAACCTACATCTTGTAGGCGCTGCGCGCAGCTGGCTCGAAGGAAGACCGAAGGCGCGCTACGGATCATGGGACGATTTAACCTTCGACTTCCGCAAGAACTTCCAAGCAACATATAAAAGACCCGCGACCATCGAGGAGCTGCGAGCTTTCAAGCAAAAGAGTGGTGAGTCTACTCGCGAATACATCTAGCGATGGACCACACTCAGGAATACGGCGGGAAACATATCGGAAGAGGTCGCAGTTGAAGCTTTTACCAAAGGAGCTCGGCGAACTGCCTTCAGAGAAGAACTGGAGCGAGCCGCACCCAAAACCATCGGAGAACTGATGGCTATAGCCGACAGATGGGCGAACGGAGAGGACTCAATGCGCAATGAAAAAGCATCTTCGCCAGCGCCCGAAGACGACCGTCATGGTCGGAAGAAAAGGTGAAAGCATCACGATAACAACGATCGAGAAGAACTAGTGGCGGCAGAGTTCACGAGAAATCGTGATAGAGGACATCGTGGAAATCGCGAATGGAAGCCAAAGCCAGAAGATAAAACTCCCGAGGAGGACCTCGGCGATTACTGCATGCTACATCTATTTACAGATAAGCGCACGGGCAAGACCAAGGCAACACACCTCCTCAAGGGTTGCCGAAAGTTCCTCGACATACACGAGGCCTTCTCGAAGAAAAACAGAGCGGCAGTCAGTCAGGGATACCCACGGCTCCCAGGAGGACAGCAGGGATTCCACCCGCCACAAGCCCTACCTCCACCGGGAAACCAAAACACGGTGCTGGCCGCGCTACCAGCACCACCTTCCGCAAACCAGGGAGGCAACGGGTACCCGAACCCAGCAAGACTCCTGGGAATGATACAGAAAGTCTGTCCGTCCCGTAGGGCCCAGAAAACAAACACACGACAGGTAGTCATGGTTGTCCAAGGTCCACCGTCCAAACTCGAGTATTTGAAGATGGCTGACCAACCGATAACTTTGTCCAAAGAGGACCATTCCCCGCGAGTTTATCGGCCAGGACACGTCGCGCTCGTCATCCAGGCGCAGATTGGCAACTACGAACTTGCCCGGGTGTTCATGGACGGAGGCAGCGGGATCAACATCATTTACGCGGACACACTCCGCAGGATGAACAAGAACCTGGACGGACTCGCGGAATCAGAGACATCCTTTAAAGGGATAGTACCGGGGAAGGCAGTCTGACCACTCGGAACAATCAACTTGGAGGTGGTGCTCGACAACCGAAGAAACTACAGACGAGAATTCGTCGACTTCGAAGTAGTCGACTGACCCTCACAGTACCACGCTATTCTTGGCCGAACAACGTTCGCCAGATTCATGGCAGTACCACATTACGCCTACCTGAAGCTCAAGCTACCTGGGAACATGGCACCATCACTATCGACGGCGACTTCCAAAAATCTAACAAGTGCGACATCGAGTTTAACGAGATCGCAAAATCCTTCGGATGCAGGAGGAACTTGAAGAGTTGGCAAAAACCACGGACCACTCCGTGATGCCTCTCACCAAAGAGAACGCCCTAGAGCTCGAGTTCAGTGCAAACAACGACACTCGAAAGCATCAAGTGCACCCGACGGAGCCCGCGAATACGGCGATGGTGTCCACCACCCTCTCGCCAGCATAGGAAGGCGCGCTCGTCGAACTCCTCCGTGAGTACTGGGAAATTTTCGCCTGGCAGCCTTCAGATATGCCAGGGATACCCAGGGAGTTCGCCGAGCACTCACTCGAAGTTTTAAAAGACGCCAAGCCTATTAAGCAGACAACCCGACGGTTCTCAGAGCCAAAGCAAAAGGCACTTGGAGAAGAAGTGAATAGACTACTCGCCGCAAAGTTCATCCGAGAGATAAAGATATCCACTTGGTTAGCAAACCCAGTGCTGGTCCCAAAGAAAAACACTGACATCCTTCGCGTGTGCATTGACTACACGTCATTGAACAAGCACTGCCCCAAGGATAACTTCCCCTTACCACGGATCGGTCAGATCGTGGACTCCACCGCAGTCTGCCAGCGCCTCTCCTTCTTAGATGCCTACTCGGGTTACAATCAGATCAGGATGAAGAAGGAGGACGAGGAAAGGACAGCGTTTATCACACCTCACGGTGTCTACTGCTACACGACAATGCCCTTCGGGCTAAAAAACGCAGGCGCAAGATATCAGCGTTGCATGCAAAAATTCCTCGCCAAGCTCATTGGGAAGAACGTACAGGTGTACATTGACGACATCGTCATCAAAACTCGAGTGGAGGACACTCTCCTCGAGGACATCAGGGAGACATTCGACGCTCTGAACGCATACATGATTAAGCTCAACCCGCCCAAGTGCGTCTTCGGCGTCCCTGCAGGACAACTTCTCAGGTATCTTGTGTCCACTCGAGGAATCGAAGCCAACCCAGAGAAAATCCAAGCGATCTTGACAATGAAGGAGCTCGCAGGGTGACTAGCCTCCCTGAGCAGATTCATTGCAAGACAATGCGAGCAAGCATTGCCCTTCTACAAGCTGTTGAAGAAGACAGATAAGTTCGAGTGGACACCCGAAGCAAAAAAGGTGTTCCTCGGTTTGAAGCAATTACTGCAGAGCAAGCGCGTCCTGGCAACACCACAAGAGAAGGAGCCCTTATACCTTTATCTAGCCGCAACTAACCAAGTCATCAACACGGTCATCGTAGTCGAGCGGCCAGAGGGAGGGAAGGCATACGACGTCCAAAGGCCAATATATTACATCAGCGAGGTGCTTTCGTCGTGCAAACAGCGATACCCTCATTACCAGAAACTCGCGTATGGCGTGGTACTCACAGCTCGAAAAGTCAAGCACTACTTCCAAGAACATACCGTCACGGTGCTAAACGATGCATCACTCGGTAGTATCATGAACAATCCCATGGCATCCGGAAGAATTGCAAAGTGGAGCATCGAGCTAGGCGTCTGAGATCTCATATATGCAGGACGCAACTCTGTGAAATCACAGGTACTCGTGGAATTCCTAAGCGAGTGGACAGAACTGCAAACACCAGGACCGCCAGAATACACGAGCAACTGGATCATGTACTTCGACGGGTCGAAGAGGAACAAAAGAGCTGGAGCCAGGGTCGTCCTCATATCCCCTAGGGGAGATAAGCTGCAGTACGTCCTGAGGTTGGACTTTCCACCCGATGACCCAGCATCCAACAACGACGCAGAGTATGAGGCCCTCCTTCACGGCATGAAAATGGCGATCGCCTGCAGAGCCACCTGATTGATGATCTATGGAGATTCAAACCTAATCATACAGCAGACGATGAAGGAGTGCGATGATATCGCAGATAACATGGTCGCCTATTGGGACATGTATAATCTGCTCGAAGGAAGTTTCAAAGGGTGCGAACTGAAGCACATTGCGCGATCCAGCAACGAGGAAGCGGATAAACTAGCAAACTTGGGGTCTACAAACACGCCCATACCGCTAATAATATACTTGGAGTGAATGATCAAACGGTCAGTCAAAGTAAAAAAGCCAGCGGGAGCACCCGTAGCACTGGAAACGGACGTCAGCCCGCAAATAGTTGTCATCAAGCTCAGCCGCAATATCTCAAGACAAGTTTTTCTGGTCGAGTCAGTTTGGACGCAGAAGTACCTCGACTACTTGTCCAACAAACAGCTCCCAGCAGATGTTTGCGAGGCTCGACTAATAGTGCGACGCAGCTAATCTTTTCGGGTACTCAACGGAGAGCTATACAAACAGAGCATATCAGGGATATTGCAGAGATGTATAGCACCCGAAGACGGCAAGGAACTACTGCAAGACATACATCAAGGAGATTGTGGGCACCACGCCAGCTGGAAGTCAATTGTAGGCAAGGCTTTCAGGGCAGGATTCTACAGGCTCACGGCTGCTAGAGATGCAAAGACCTAGTCGACAAATGCAGCGCTTGCCAGAGGTTCGCGCCCAAGCCACACGCCCCCACAACAGACCTCCACATGATCCCTATCGCATGGTCCTTTGCCCAATGTGGGTTGGACATGGTAGAACCCCTGCGCAAATCCACGCCTAGCGGATACACCCACCTACTTGTGGCAGTCGAAAAATTCACAAAGTGGATAGAGGCCATGCCAATCACCTCCGCACATGCAGAGTGCGTCGTGAGATTCCTCAATTCCATCGTGTGCAGATTTGGCGTCCTACACAACATCATCGCGCATAACGGGAGCAACTTCACGTCCAAGGAAACGCAGAACTTCTGCGAGGAAAAGGGAATTACCCTTAGCTTCGCCTCGGTGGCCCACCCGCAAACGAACGGCCAAGTCAAACGATCCAACGGATTAGTTTGCGCTGGCCTGAAGAAACGACTACTCGATAGACTGCACCCAGCGGCAGGGCACTGGGCCGAAGAACTACCATCGGTGCTATGGAGCCTACGTACAACTCCAAACCGGTCAACAGATGACACGCCATTTTTCATGGTATACGGAGCTGAAGCTGTCCTATCCGAACACGTCAAATTCAGTGCTCCACGAGTCGTCGCATATAGCGAAGAAACCTCAAACAGGGCACTCGCGGAAGATGTGGATGCACTGGATGAGATACAAGACATCGCACTCGCGAGATCCGCATCATACCAATAGTCACTACGCAACTATCACAGTCGCCGTATACGCCACAGATCCTTCGTGGTAGGAGATTTGGTGCTGCGGCTCAAACAGAAGGAAAGACACAAGCTCGAGCCACCATGGGAAGGACCCTTCATAATACACGAAGTTATCCCAGGTGGCGCGTATCGACTGAAGAATCCGAATACCGGTGGCATCTACTCCAACCCGTGGAACATTGCGCATCTTCGCAAATTCTACCCTTAGGATTTTTTCTACTCACAAGAAATAAGTCTATACTAGACACACTGTAGCTCGATCAAACACATGGCTCCTCAGCCATATGAATAAAACACATGGTTTCTCAACCATAGCTACCCGCATCTTTCATTTGTTACATGCTATAAACAACAGGTATACACCCCAAACACACAGGGGCTACGCCTAACTAGCATAAACACAATTTTCTTTTTTAAATAGAAGGTACAACAAGGTCCACACCTTATAAACACCTTAAAACATATCGAGTAATCTATACAGGGTTACAAGGCTTACGCTTTCAAATACCTAACAACAAATACAGGATACCTACATCCTACGATTACATCTGACAACGAGCGGTCGTCTCGACAAGCATCTAATCAACTTCCTCGGAAGTTATTCGAATAATCTCCTCCGCTATAGGACGAACGGCTACATAATGAGGAGAAAAATCAATTGGAGAGTCAGGAAGCCTCGCCACGGAGTTGAAGTTGATCTCAGGATGCCGCACCCGAACAAAGATGAGTGCTACTTGGGATCCACAGATAAGCTGTCGGCGGACACACTCGCGAACTTCTCCCACTCGACCAAAGATCATTAGCAAATTGCTCAATGCTTCTGGAACGGTACCCAACGGATAGAACGTCCGGTGCACAGAAGACAGGGCCTCGCGACAGGAATCGACAAGTATCTTCGCCTGGATAGCACGATACTTCAAAGTGGCCAAAATAAAGCCTCGACTGCGGTCAGATCAGAAATTGTTCGCATGCGGCTTTGAGCTACCCGCCTCATGGACAATATGATTATCCACCCAGTGGGTTTCGCAAGGTCCATCAGGCTCAACAACTGCAAATTCAGCACACAAGTCAAAAAAAATGAAACAAGCAGCGAAGTACTAGGGGGCTCGCCAACTTACAAAGCATGTCCTTTGCAACAGCGGCCAGCTCTTCCATCACAAACTGCTCTCGCTCAGCGGCCAGTTTCTGCTTTGACTTGGCAACATCAGCCACACCCCGCAGAGCTTTAAATTTACGCTCGCCATCAGCAACACGGTCACCGAGGGAGGCGAACGTGCTAGCAGCATCAACAAGAGGGTCCACCCGTGCGGGAGACCCACTCGAAGATTCGACGCTAGGATACATCACCTGTAAAAAGAAATGAAGCAAGTTCAGAAGAGTAACAAGTCCCCACTCGAGAAATACACCACACACTCTTTCGGGTGCTCGGGGGCTACTCTCATCGGGAGCGTACAAACAATCCAACACTGAAGATTTCAGGAAAACACTTGGATTAAGAAAATACGGGAATACATCCCAAGGTTCATTACATCGACAGACTAAAACAAATATAAACTAGCCTAAGGGGCTACAGAAGTACTTCCACTCACAGCAGGCTGCCCCTTGCGACTAGCACGAGCAAGCACTTCAGAGAGCTTCTTTGCAAGGGCTTCAGCCTGAGCGCCGAAGGGACGGAGCGCTACCTTTTTGCCTAAGGCGTCGTAGGGAAGGCTCAAGAACACCTTCTCCGGGTCATCCGAGACTCCGTACGCCAGCGCAAATTGGATAGCCGTCCTAGCCCCGCACTCAGACTGAGCGACTGAATAAGCTTGGAGGAGATTTTCATCGTCCAAGAACATTTTCAGAAGGCCGCCCAGCATAGGCGGAACTGCCGCATCCACCAGAAGGCGCTCGTGGAACCGCGTCAACACTCGGGTGGCTTCACCAACGAGAGAGCAGATCTCATTCGCATGCTCCTGGAGCTGGGTGCAGGAATCCGTAAGGGCGTCCAGTCGCTGACTCCCTGGCAGCTCCAGTGCAACCCCAAGGACGTCTGCAAAAAAGGATACTGTAAATTTCCGAGATAGCAAATTAAGATGCACTGCAACAGAAGAATAGTCATGTGTGGTTTACCCTCAAACTTCTGGGCCAAGGGGCGGACGATGCTAACAAGATCGCTATCATGTTTTGCACTTGCCTCCTCCAATTGCTTCAACGCCTTCTGAACCTCGACGAGTTTCCCCTCAAAATCAGCCGAATGCTTGCGAATGGACACCAACTCCTTTCGGAAGGACTCCAACTCAGCTTCAAGGGTTTTCACCCGAGAGACAGGTTCAGCTTTCTCGGCCTTCAGGCGGGTAACTTGACCTACAGAACAATGAATACAGTTTAAGAAATTTTCGTGATCAACGGAAGTGGTAAGACGGAGCAGATTAACCTACCTTGAAGAGTCCGGTCGTCCTCGACGAGTCGGTCGCGATCCACCCGAAGGGAAGCGCACTCCGCCTCAGCCGAAAGTACTCTACGACCGATAGCAGCAAGGGAGTCGAGAAGAGTCTGCAAAAGCATAGGCCAAAGATTCAAGTTAGGGGTAAAATCACTTGAGCCTATACACGACTGTACACAGTCGAATATAGCCTCGGGGGCTACTCCCATCGGGAGCACTACCGTGCACCCGATAAAATCAAGAAAAGCGAGAAAGGAAAAAAGCTCAAACTTGAGTCCCTGGCCAATCGCAGGCGATTAACCACGGCCTCGGGGGCTACTCCCATCGGGAGCACTGTCGTGCACCCGATAGAAGTCACGATCAAACGAAGCAGAAGATACGAGAAGAAGCGATAAACTTTACCTGGCCTTGGACGGTAGACAGAGGGTCCGCCGAGTTACCCAAAACTTCTTTACTCGCCGAGTCCCCACCCGCGAAGCCAGGCAACCCGTAATCTGGAGCTGCGGTTGCCTGTGCGGGACTTGGAGACCTTTGGGTAGCCTCGGCAACTGGAGTTTCACCCGCAACTGCTTCTTTCCTCTTCAAAGAGGGACCAAAGACACAAAAAAATCAAACAAAGACACAAAAAAAGGGAAAAGATTCTCGACTAAAGGACAACGCGCAAGATAAACTTACTCATGCTCGTCGTCTTCATCCAGAATGTCCACATTTCAGGCGGTAGGAAACTTCGACTTGAGGCCCAGGGGAGGAAGCACATTTAGAGGCGCCACCTGGAGAGGCTCGGTCTGCTTGCCGGATCCATGACCCAAGGAACTGTCTTTGGAAGTAGCTTCGTCATCCCCGTGCCCGTGGCGCTTACGGTGGTGAATTTGATCGCTGCCCGAGTCTTCCACGTCGTCCGAAGAGCCGTGCTCGGAGCTCGAGTCAGCTTCAGCAACACTGGTTGCGAGAGGGGTCTCGACATTTCTCGCTAGGAGATCCGAGGCGTCTTCAGCCGAGACTGGCGGGTAGCATGTTGCTACCTTCAAACGCTGCAAAGGAAGGAGATAAAAAAGAGGAACTTAAGTCGATAAAAATTTTGGATGGCAAAGAGAACAAACAAAAACAGGAGGAAAACTTACCTCGGCTGGAGAGGGTTTCGAAGCCTCGAATGGCTCGAGAGAGAAGGTCAAGAAGGCCTCTTCTACCTTCAACTTGGTGATAGCCACAATCTTCTTCTCGAATTCAGCATTCGAGAGGATGTCTTCGCAGACGCGGCTAGGGTCTTGAGTGCCCTGATACTCCCACATAGTCGACGGCCTCTCTTGAAGAGGCTGTATCCTCCGCCAAAGAAAGACACCCGCCAGGTGCAAACCATTCAACGCAACCCCCATTGCCTGATCGCGGAGGTTCCCCACTTTCGCGAGTAGCAGGGAGACGATCCTACTATCTTCAGTAGTGAGCTTGTGCGCCCAGGACTTACTTCGCTTCAAAACCGCGAATGGGTGGAATTCATGAGCCCCACCCACGTTGTTGTCGATGACGTAAAACCACTTCTTCCGCCATCCTTGTGCGGAGTCGACGAAGTGCATCTCCGGGTAGGGGACGTCCGTCTTCGCCTGGACCCCAAACCCGCCGGTGCGCATTGGCTCCCCCAGCTCGCCTAGTCGCGACTTCTCTCGAAAGATGCGCACCTTGAACAGGGCCTTCCAGATGCCCCAATGTGAGCGAATGCCCAGAAAGCACTCGCAAAGAACGATAAAGCACGAGATGTGCTGAATCGCGTTTGGAGACAGGTCATGTAGCTGTATGCCGTAGACATACAACAGACCAAGGAGAAATGGGTGGAGAGGAAGAGAAAGCCCGCGCGATACGTGATCCGCAAAGATCACGCGCTCGTTCGCGCAGGGATTAGGTACCTCCTCCTTCTTGCCCAGGCGAACGCGCTTGTCGCCATCGGGAGGTAGCATCCCCTCCCGTTGCATCTCTTTGATGCTCTTGTTGGTGGTGCTAGCGGAGCGCCAGTCGCCTGTCCTCACGGCGGGCGGCGCAGAGGCATCTCCAGCTTCCTTCGATGATGACGCAGCAGCACCACGTTTCTTCCCTCCGGCCATGAGAGCTCGTTGGTGCTTGCAAGACAGGAGATGTGCGCGAGGAGGAAGAAGGGGAGCAAATGGCCAGTAAATTTACCCATTGCCTTAGGACGGATACTTATACACGGATTGAACCAATATGAACCATAGATATGGGGACGTGGCGCCCATCGTGCCTGCCACGCGGGAAGTGGAAACGAGGCGACGCCCCTGCCACGATCTTTACAGCAGATCGTGCGCATTTACAGCGCGTGGCTTATGGGAAAACCGGAAATCGTTTTCGGTCAAAAAGCTGACAAGGTGGGCCCTGATGCTCTGCTTCGCTCCGTCACGTCAGAACGAACAAATGCGCAATGACATCATTGCATACCTCATCAAAACGCAAAAATTCTTTCGCATAGGATCCCTGGCACGAAAATTCTTTCGTATGGGCATATGAAGACGCGAAAACTCTTTCGCATAAACTCCATAACACGAGATTTCTTTCGTATGGACTCAATACTCGAAAACTCTTTCGCACAAGCTCCCTGACACGAAATTTCTTTCGTATGGGCATGTCAAGACGCGAAAACACTTTCGCACAAAGCCCCTGGCACGAAATTTCTTTCGTATGGGCACAGCAAGGCTTCCAGACACGAAAACTCTTTCGTATGGGCAGAAAATTACAAATGCAAAAACACTTTTGCATAAACACAACAAGAAGGAAGATTTCTTTATTCGAAAAATCTCAAGATAATATTTGCGAGTGCGCAGCTCCTGCCACTCTGTCACACGATGTATAGACACATCCTTACCCTGGATCGTTCAGCCGACTAGGCACATCCGGATGTCGTATTCTCTCGAGTATGAAGGTAAGACCCAAAAGATCTCTCTTATGGGCCTGGAATCGCATTCAAGCTGCGTCCTCCGGTAAATTACCGTGTCAACAACACGAAGAAAAATCCTAGCGGACGCGCCGGGTACCCCTATAGGTTAAGTTCGACTCGGTAAGACCTCCACGACCCAGTCGCAATGATCACCTCACCGGATTCGAGTCGGAGGTCTTGAGTCTGCGTAGGCCAGAACTGTTTTTGCCGTAGATGCAATTAATTCGCCCTGAGCTTTCGGGAGAGCCAAGCAACTGAGCCACATCCTTCTATGAAAACAGCCAATACACATGCACATTCATCGCTCGATACTCGAGTACAAGAAACACATCGCACACGGGGTACACGCCCTCTAAATACCAGGCGATTGAAGCAATCAATCGAAAGAAATCAAGACAAACTTTGAGCGTCTACCCGACAGATTCTCAATCGAGTAAACGCTCGGGGGCTACTGACGAAGGGATGAATCCTGGACCTTTCGGGTGAGCCTACCCGGTCCAAGGCCCAAGACCCAAGCCCGAAGGGAGATGCCATGGACAGTTCTAGAAGGCCCAATCAAGGCCCACCCGAAAAACCTTGCGGGTCAAGAAAGGAAACTTGTAACAGACTTTAGGTTAGGATTTGTAACCCCCCGGGTACGGTTTAAGACCTGGCAATCTATATAAGGCCAGGAGAACCACCAGGAGGGGGACCAAGCAATACCGCACCACCAAAGCCTTGAGATTGAGATCTACTCTCGACTCGAGCACCCCCACTGTAACCGATCTATTGCTAATACAGATCGACAGAAGCAGGAGTAAGGGTTTTACCTCTACGAGGGCCCCCAACCTGGGTAAATCGTGCCCCTGTTAGCCGACGATTGTCACCAGCGTCGTACACGTTCTCCTAATCAAAACCCTATCGGTTCACCCGAGGGACTTGTTGAGATGCATATTCGACAGACCTCCCACACGAAACCACCGCCACGTGGGCCTTATCCACACCCGATCCTAAAATCGCCGCGAGCGGCCACAGAAGATCCGGATGAAAGAATCGAGGTGACGCCGCCTCTGCGGCGGGCGATTCAGAGCGATGGGACATGACTAGCATCAGCCATGATCCCTATCGTGACATCACACGACCAACCGACCTAGACGCAGAAGCCGAGACGACCCAGTCGGCACAACCCAGCCGGCGGAAACAGGAGCAAGATCTATCAAGTGCACGGGGAAGAACACGCCAGAGCCTTCTTCACCGTGCCGGCTCTAAATCTCAACGTGTTCGGGGGCTATTGTCAGAGGGATTGACCACCAATTAGGCTAAGGACAAGATCAAGACAATGCCAAGGAGATGACCAGCTAGGTTTCCACTTTACCAGGCGGTTACCTTTAGGCCGACTGACTCTGGCCTAATGATAACCTCAGCCGGATGGTTCTAACAAACGATGACATGCATGGGCTAAAGGAAGGCATGGGCAAAAAGGTGACATGGCAGCACCGGCGGAGTGCGCGGCCGTACCCTTAAACTTTCGCCGCTTGCTTTATGATCAGTAGTCTCCTTGCTCAGTCCCATCATGTACCGTGTAGCCATACAGAGAGAGAAGTACACTGTGTATGACCGCTAGTGGGTCCCGGACGACTGGTCGTACAGCCGGCCCCGCATGTCAACGGGACTGCCAGCACCTATATAGACAATCTGGAGCTCCTTTAGCACGGGCGAGTTCAGAGAGAGATACAAGTCAAGGAGCATCTTGTAACACCCGATACCACACCTTATAATTTATCAACCTTGGTACATCGTGTCTCTTGCATGCTTGTTACCCATCGCACGGATACCGACGCTCGTAACATGTGTCCCTTCTATAAACTCCATTGCTAAACACAATGGTGCTGCCGTGCATAGTATCACGACAAAGAGAGTATGTGTTTATTTCTCGTGTCATAGTTTCCATAGGCCCCGTGCCATGTAACCCCTAGCTACCCTTCTTTTAAGGGGGCTGAAAGGTTTTTAATGAGACGGCTTGCTTGCTCGGTATTAGTGTGTTTTATTATTGTTTCAAAAAAAAAGTTTTCCCTGAAAAAAAAAGAAAACAGAGTTAGATATGGACGGCAAATAAAAGAAAAAACTGAGGTCGGTTTGGATATATAATTGGACCGCGTGGCAATGCAAGTTTGTTGAGTGCCCAGTTGGGTGGTCCGAGTCCGGCTGATAGTGGGACCTAGGGTTTGGTTCCTCTAAATTATATACATCGAGATCGAGAGCCGCCACCGCCTCCTCCTCTCCTACCAAACACCCTAACCTGCATCCCCAATCTCAATCGATCCACCGGAAAAGAGTACCGCTCGGCGGCGAATCGCGGAGCCATGGACTGTTCCGACAAGCTTGTAATCCCCGAGGAGGTTCCGCGGAAGGAGCGGCGGGTGAAGGGTAAGGATTTTGCGAGACAGATCCAGTGGGAGAAGATGCGCAAGGCCCTGGTGGTGGTGGTTGAGGCGTTGGAGCCAAAGAACAAAGGCAGTGGTTCAAGGGAGGCGCTGGTCGAGACCGGGAAGGAGGCGATGGCCGTTGACGAGAACCAGACGGAGAGGTCGGTAGAGGCCCTGTTGGAGGCGTTGGGTTCGCTGGTCGACACCGGGAAGGATGCGGAGGCTG
Source organism: Alopecurus myosuroides (assembly GCA_028641055.1). Classification (NCBI taxonomy): domain Eukaryota; kingdom Viridiplantae; phylum Streptophyta; class Magnoliopsida; order Poales; family Poaceae; genus Alopecurus; species Alopecurus myosuroides. The sequence continues at coordinate 126,011,649 of CM054058.1, forward strand.
TCGACAATGAGCAGACGGAGAGTTCGGCTATCGACATCTTCGATGAGTGGGAATTCGTCGATGACGAATTCTCTGACGACCCCTCTCGCGAGGTGGACGAGGAGGTCCTCAAGGAGATCAACGAGGTGCTGGAGGAAACCAAGAAGAATTGGCTTGACTGTGTAGACCAGGCACTCCGGGCCGGCATCATATTCGATGATAGCGCCTTTGTCAATCTGTCCAGTTAACTTCACTTCTGCCGAGAGGACGACAATATGATGGCTCTAGCTTGAATGAATCCAACTGGGAAAGATTGGTCTGTCTGGTTCTGTCCAATATCTTATCTAGTATATCTATCTAGGTATATCAAGTGTGTGTCTGTGTGGGTTGCAGCTAAGTTATTGGTTATCTGTGTTATTGAACCATCGCCTGTATCTATCTATCTGATGCTATTATTAATCAGTACTCGAAAACTAAGTTATGTTTGGCAATTCTTCTCTTTGATATTGCCATATGATCGTTGCCACATCTGGTTTGTTTCCGAGGAATCTGTTTGGTTCCTCAGCACACTGCCTCTTAATTGTATAGTGGGTTTGGTTGATCCCTTTTGTCTGTGTCAAACAAGTTGTTTGCTCTATGGTATTTAGCCTTTGGAAATAGTAATAAGTTTGCACCAAGTGTTCATCAACATCTTCTAGCTGTTTTGCCTAGAGTAGCTTGTCCCTAGACTGAATGCTGCTTCCCATATTTCTCACGCCTTATTTATCGACTCAGGTAGTGGAAGCTAAAAGCATTGTGTAGTGTGGCAACTTAAATCTTTTTTATCATGCAAACTGATGGAGTTATTTATTGATGCAAAATCCTCTATTTAGTCTCATCAACTCTTTTGTGTATTGGTCGCTTACTTGTTTATGAAAATCCAGGGGAGGAGGCGATTGCCCTGTCCAGTTAACTTTACTTCTGCCGAGAGGACGACAATATGATGACTCTAGCTTGAATGAATCCAACTGGGAAAAGTTGGTCTGTCTGGTTCTGTCCAATATCTTATCTAGTATATCTATCTAGGTATATCAACTGTGTGTCTGTGTGGGTTGCAGCTAAGTTATTGGGGTAGCTTTTTAAATCAGTTACGTTTTTAGTGGCACTGAGCTCGATTGTCTGTTATACGTATTTGGTGGAGTACACTAGAGGTGGTAATAAGAATTTATCCGTACAAACTGTTGTTTGCGTGGAAAGCGATCCTCCTATGCATCCTCTTGTTCACAGCTTGGTCTCTTGAGTGCTCTGCTGCTATATGTCAGGTAACTTGAGCTCGAAAACGAAACTTGTTTGTGTTTTTGTATTTCAGGCAGGGGAGAATTGGAGCTGGATAGAGCAAGCAGGCAGCGGTGGCCTTGTTGTTCGACTCTGTGGGTTTAGGTGAGTCCTCGGGCTATGCATTCTGGTTGCCTCTTGGCGGCTGCCGCTGTGTTACTTTATACTCCCTCCGTTCTAATGGAATTAGATGACTTGTGTTTGTCCAAATATGAATGATACATCAGCACTTGGACAAACACAAGTCACCTAATTCCATTAGAACGGAGGGAGTAGTATGTAGTAGTGCTTCCGTTAGCAAATTACTGTAACACATCGCGCAATTTTATTTGTGCGAGTGAGAAGCTGTAACAGGTTTGTTTTGTGCATGCTGTATTCTGTTTATAATACTCCCTCCGTTCCATATTAATGGGTGGTGAAGTGGATGTATCTAGCAATAAAACATGTCTAAATACATCCACTTCAACACCTATTAATATGGATCGGAGGGAGTAAGAAAAAGTGTGTTGTGCTGTGCTGTATGCATATATATTGTGAGGCAAAATTTGTGGCTATTTGCTGAGAAAGAAAGCTCTTAAAATTTGCTTCGTGAATGTAGGCAGGAAACCAGCTTTACGTGAGCAGAGATTCTATTTATTTATTTTTCTGAAGAAGAAAAACGTGAGCAGAGATTCTTAGCTGTATGTTTGGCTCGATGTAGCTAGCAAGACAAATTTCTGAGCAGGAAGTTGAATGGAGTATGCTGACCAAGATTCGCCATAGATGGATGTATCTTCAGAACCGCAGCTCACCATGCATACAACTATACAAGCACGAACGGCGCGTGCATGCATCAGCGCATTTTTCATACTCACCATGCATACAACTATACAAGCACGAACGGACGCGTGCATGCATCAGCGCATTTTTCATGTGTACCCGGCCAGCGGAGTTTCCCAGATCACGTGCTCCTTTTCCCGTGTGTATCGGTAGTACCTCGGTCGAGTTGCTGCTTATGTCAGCGGATTTTCCCAGGTCTGGCTGTCTGTGGCCTGGATGGAGCAAATTCTGCTAGCTAGGAGTACTACATAAGCTCAAGACCCTCTGGCCCATGCCGTCCAACCAGATAGAATCGAACTAACCAACCAAAACGGAGTTATATATAGTTCTTCAAGATGGCGACTTGGACTACGAGTGCTCGAGCCACCATGGCGATCTTCCTTCTCGTGGCGCTCTCCACACCCCACATCGCGTCCTCTCTCGCTAAGGGCATCTCCAGTCGCCCCCCAAGAGCCCCCCCAGGCGGCCTTTTTAGCGCCGGAAGCGGCGAATAGCGCCGTTTCCTCACCATTCGCCCCCCCCCCCCAAGGAGCCCAAATAGCGCCGCGGCACCCAGGCCAAACCCAGCCCGCTGGGTTCGGCCCGGGGGGGGGGGGGGGGGGGCGAAACTGCGCGGCAACACGCGCGGGCCAGCTCTGTCAGTGACGCGCCGAAAAAACGCGGGAACAGAATCCACCGCCCGTGACCTTCTTCTCGGCGCCCGTGCCGTCAAAGGCTGCCGGAGTAATGGCGTGGCGGTCGGCCAGTGCATGCGCCCCAGTCAAAGGCTGCCGGATTAATGGCGCCGGAGCAGCAGCCGATGCAGGGAGCAGCGGCGCCCGAGCAGCCGCCTGTCCAGGAAGAGCTGGCGCCCGAGCAGGAGGCGGCGCAGGCTGCCCGGCGCTGGAGGAGGGAGCGGAGGCGGCAGCCAATATGGCCGGAGCAGCACGCCGCCTTGTACTCCATCGAGACCGCGCAGAATGAGGGGGCGTACCGCCAGGTCCTCGGCGGCCTCGAGCAGGCGGCGACGGAGGCTGCCGCCGTTCGGGCGTCTCTGGAGACGCACCAGAGGGAAGAGGCGGAGCGTGAGGTGCGCCGACAGCTGGCCGAAAACGCTGCATCGGCCGAGCAGCATGCCATCATCGCGCAGTACGAGGCCGTCCTGCGGCAGGTGGCGCTGCGGAGCGAGCGGCGCAACCGCCAGCCCTCCGAGCAGACGCAGCTGCACCGACTGCGGTTGCAAGGCCGGGCGGAGCGGCACCGGCTCGCCGCGGCGAAGGATGACGACGAAGCTGGTCCCTCCAACCGGCTCGCCATGGTGGCGAAGGGGGACCGCGAGGAGGACGACGATGAAGACGACGACGCCTAGGATAGTCGTCGCACAGTTTTAGTTTACTTCTCGATGTTTTAGTTTAAATTCGCGTCGAAATTGTACGAACTTTGTCTAAATTCAATAAAATGCGTCTAGTTTCAAATCTTGTTTTTTTTGGGCCGAATCTTGGGCTCGGGGAGCGACTGGGAAGCCTGCCCCCCAGGTTCCAGATAAGCGCCGTTTGGCGCCGCGGCGGCCCCAAAACGGCGGCGTTTTGGGCTCTGGGGGGGGGGGGGGGGGCGCAACGACTGGAGATGCCCTAAACGCCCGGGCTATGACGAGGCCGGCTGCCAGCTCAGCGGCTACCTCCCAGGCAGCTCCGGCGACTGCGACAAGAACAACAACCCGGACTGCTGCGCGGACGGCCAGCAGTACGAGCGGTTCCTTTGCTCGCCGCCCATCTCCGCCACCACGTGGGCCGTCCTCACGCTCAACAGCTTCAGAAAGGGAAAGGACGGCGGCTTCCCGTCGGAGTGCGACCGCGCGTACCATGACGACTCGGAGAAGGTCGTCGCCCTCTCCACCGGCTGGTTCAAAGGCATGTCCTGATGCGGCCACAGCGTCAAGATCACCGCTAGAGACGGCACCTCCGTGTCCGCCAAGGTGGTGGACGAGTGCGACTCCATGAACGGCTGCGACGCGGAACACAACTATGAGAAGCCGTGTGCCTATAATGTAGTGGACGCTTCACCTGCGGTGTGGGACGCTCTAGGCCTCGACCAGAACACTGGGATGGTGGACGTTACCTGGTCTGACGAGTAAAAAACTTCTTGAATATGCATTTGTACTGCCCGTCTAGGTGTATTTGATTCTTCTGGTCTTCTTTTTAGATAAAAGGTAAGTTTTATTACCCGACTTTGAGTTAACAAAACCCACAAGTTCCACAACAGGTTAATTCAGTGCTGAGGCGTACAGCTTAGCCGAAAGGCACAAACAACAAAACAGCAATTCAAATGGAAGGCTGAGGGCGGCACGACGCATGCACCTCCTTAACCTTGTCGATAAGCCATCTAGCGCCCACCTGGTCCAGTGGTCTGAGCAACGGTAGCCACGCCTCTAAGAAGAGCATAGTTTTAAAAGTAATGTCAGCGGGATGGTTAATGCATTTCTTTTCAATAGCAAGTTTATTGCGCACGTTCCAGAGCGTCCAAGACTGCGCTAAGAACAAAATCCAGATCAGTCGCCGAGCCCTCCCGGAAACTCATGTCAAAAAGGCATAAAATTGCGCAAAGTTGGCGGGATTCCAATCCCTCCCTAGGGTTTATCTAAGCACCGCCGAAGAGAAAGCTGCCACAGAACATGTGCGAGACGTTTTCTGTTTGACCACAGAGCACACACGAGCCATCTGAAGGCCCCTGCCTAGTAGCTAGCTGTGCGCCCGAGGGCAGTCGGTCAATAACGAGCTGCCACGAGAACACCTTAATTTTTAGGGGGATCTTGGCCTTCCAGATATCTTGGAAGTACGTCACAGAAGCCCCGTTGGATAACGCTTTGTACATAGAACTGACAGAAAAGATTCTCGAGGGTTCCAAAGTCCATGTCTCCTTGTCTTGCTCCTCCTAGATGTGGACCTCCGCTAGAATAGCGTCGAGACGCGCCCACTGGAACACTCCCTCAACGTCCAATGTCCTGCGGAATCTGCACCCTTCGGACACCGCGGAAATCTTTTGTTCCTTTCATAAATTAATATATTTTTTTATGCAAATGCGAGGGCATCATCTTCAACCCATTGAATAACTTCATGTTTTAAATTTGGGCCTTTCATATATACCGGAAAATACCGAAATATATATTAAGAGCATCCAATGAACGTGGCAGAAAATGATCATACATGCATGTAATATTTGAGTTTATGGAGAGTAGTTTTCTGATATCTTGAAATAAATACCACCCCACATATTCTATAAGCATGTTTGCTTTTAACAGTAAGTAGTGCAATTTTAATTAAAAAAAACACTTTTACTGCCATCCCTAATTCTTCATTGTACTTTGAGAGGTATATTTTTTGTCATGTAGCAATGACTACATCGATTTACCGGGCTCATAGTTTCATGTAACATACATAAGTTAACAAAAATACCTGGATAGTAAATAGTTTCAACATTATAATCATTCACCAATTTACTTTAAATCATCTCACAAATATTGTTTTTAAATGAAGCGCAAAACTCTAGCAATCGTGTCATTGTAGCACGATGCAGCTACGCATCCCAACACTGCATATCCGATATTTGTACAATATTTCAAGAATTCCATCGGATAAAACATTCTTGTTGCATCTCACAATGAGAGAGAACGTTGGACACGGATCGGACATTAACCATCGTACGCACAACACTTTCGTTGCCACATACTTATAACACCGAATAGTTTTGGTAAATTAGTTTGCAAATTCTAGTGTTGTCTCTTAATGAATTTTAAGAATAAGAAATGAAATAAAGTTCTTCGCAAAGTAAGATCCCAAAGAGACTAAAATGTAAGCGTATTTAATCACGCCATAGGAAAACCATATAAGGTTCAAGTAAACATATGAAAACATTAATTTGTGAGGAGATCAAGTTATCGTATTATACTTTACACACTTTTGGAAGATCTTCCTCTCGGTATAATTACTATAGTGTAGATCGTAATTTTTTATAATACAACTATGAAAATGATACTATGTTGGTTTTTCATCCCGTTTATTTATAGTTATGAATATTTCTTTCGTACGAACTAATTGAAGGATTGTTAGCTAGACTGATGACATGAATTGTGTTTCTCCGGGAACACATCACGTGTCTATATTTCTCTACCAAAGTGTTCTTATCTAACATATTTTTATTACACAGTAGATATTTTTATATGACATAAATAGTTAAACTTTTGATGATGCGTTATAAATTAGGCGTCTCCTTAACTTTAGAATTTTCTTTGCGTCAAGCCTAATCTCCGAAATTCATTTTCAATAAAGAATGTGAGAAGCTTGATTCACTCAACCAATAAAAGGCTCTTAGTATTGTGAGAGGCACTAATTGTATTTTACGTATAACATGTTAGAGTACTCTTCATGAACATGTCTTAGGGTTGAGATAATGTCACAAGAAATAAAATCATATTAGCTTCGCTGAATTGGTGTTTTGTAATGGATCAACGCTCATCGAACAATGGTCCGGTACCAATTGCTATCGCAACTTGTCTTTTATTATTTTAATGGAAACTTGTGCTTTCAACAATATGAGTATAATTGAGGATGATTACACTTTCAATTATGAGTTTCTATCAACATGAAGCATATAGTGGTAGCTTTTTGAATATTAAAGCTCCCTGACTCAAGTTGTCAACAGATGATCGATGTAGTGTAAGTATGTTTATATATGTGAAAAATAGTAGAACCCTACTCCTTTCTTGTGTATTGATTTGGCCCTCATATGGGATATATAAAGAGGTGCATGGAGGGAGTATACTTGGAGTAAAAGATGGTCGAGGAGTCCTAATCTATTTTCTACTCGTATCCATATCTGTATCTAACATTCCCCTCAGTCGTAGCGAGAGTGAAGCGGACGTTTGCAACTGGATTTTTAAATCTTGTACTTCCACCGTCCTCTCCTCCTCTCCGCCATCATCACCCGCGTCTCTGTAATTCTGGTCCGACACCTAGGACGGTGACTGCGTCCCCTTCCGGTGCCTTCCTTCTCTTCCCTCTCGCAGTCACAACGGGAGTGGCATGGACGCAAGTGATGGTGCGTACGTTTTTGACTGTTGTTGTTGCCAATGTGTTGTTGTAGACTAAGCCCGCGATGTCAATGTCAAGGTATCCGAATGTGATGTAGCCGTAGTCGTGGTAGTAGTGGTCGATGTAGTACTCGTTGTAGTCGTTGTAGCCGCAATGCCCGAGGCTTAATTTTCTTGCCACGATGATTCTCTAGTTTATTCTGAAACTCTTTGAACTTTTTAAAAGTTTCAGACTTATACTTCATTAGGTAAAGATAACTGTATCTACGAAAGTCATTAGTGGAAGTTATGAAGTAGTGAAATCCACCTCTTAATATCGTGCTCGTCGATCCACATACATCAATATGTACTAGTTCGAATAAGCCTTCTGTTCACTAAGGATAACCGTTGAACAGCGACTTGGTCATTTTCCAAGCAAACAAGTTCCGCATGTTTCCGAACTGTCCGGTCGCTAGTGAAACAGCTGCCCACAGTTTCTCCTGAACTGTTTGATCGCAATACTTCATCTGCTCTGATCATGCTTTTTTTCCAGAAGTAATGATTCTTTCTTTTTTTCTTTTTTCCAGTGAAGTGATGTTCCCATCTTCTCGGCAACATTGTGCACTTTGTTTCTTCTTACAAAATAGAGTGTTGAGTAGCTTCATTGTGTGCTGGCCCATTTCCGCATTCGTATACTAGTTGTCTTTGCCTGCAATCACACCAGCAATAATGATCTCAGATCCTCAAGTAACAAAGAATGGCTACTGTTCCTAAGAAAACTGAACAAGTCGATAAATACCCCTCGTATCCAATTAAGTGTCGGAGATTTAGTACTCCCTCCGTCTCAAATTAATTGTCATATTTATAAATGGATGTATCTAACACTAAATTATGTCTAGATACATCCATTTTTGTCAAAATTTGCGAAAAATAATTTGAGATGGAGGGAGAGAGTACTAAATCTAGACACTTAATTTGAAACGGAAGAAGTAGTACACAAAAGCAGAGATTTTACTGTCCATTTTATGACTAGAATAATGTGTAGCAGGCATGAAAGAAGAGTTATGCACCTCTTCGTCCCAGTCACATCTCATGGTGAGATAGGCTAATACCAGCGTTTGCACAGCGGTTCCACCAATCAACCCGAACCAAATCCCCTGCAATTTAGGCAGAATCAGAAAATCATGATCAACCAAATTAACCTCCCGTTGGATCATTACTCTTCTTTTCGATGATTCTCAATCTCACCCGAACTCCGAAGCCCAGCGGCCAACCTAGTACAATACCGATGGGAACTCCAACCAAGTAGTAGGATCCGATGTTCACGTAGGCGACAAGTGCTTGCCATCCTGACCCAATAGCTACCCCTGCAACCAACAACATTCACATTACAGAGCTTAGCATCGCTTTTGCAATGTAGAGCTAGGTGAATGATAGGTCAAGTGAGGTCCAAGTCCAACTCGATGACCTGAGAGGACGGGTTGCACGCTGTTGAGGAGGATGGTGAAGGCGAGCAGCACAGAGAGATTGTGGACGGCTTCGAGCACGGCCTTTCCCGACGAGAAGAGGAGCGCGATCTGGTCATTGTAGGCGAGGATGAGGCACCAGAACACGAGGCCGATCACCACGGAGGTGGTGACGGAAACAATGATGGAGAAGCGTGCGCCCTTGCCGCTGCCCGCCCCAAGCTCGTTTGCCACCCGCACGCTGCAATTTCATGAAAATAGTACTTAGTCCTGCCAAATGACACATACTGCTCGAGTATGTCTGTGTATTACTGAAAATTCGGTGTTGCATACCCTGTTGCAGCCAAGAATCCTAGAGGAATCATCAACTCCCATCCGTTGATGGTCATGCTACATTTGGGCCAAGAATCAATCCATCTCTTGGGGGACTAATTTGGATTTGAATGGGAAATTGCTTTTATGTTTACCATATGGAGAGCGCATCCACGGCGATTTCAGCGTTCTGCAGATTCCCGGTAAGCAACACCAGCACATTGTAGTACCAGTTCTCCAAGCTACGGATGAACATTGAGGCAGAGATTCAGGACACTTTCTTGTTGTAAGCGCATGCATGTAGTTAATGGAGGAGTACGCACCAAAGCATGACACCGGAGGCAGTGGAGAGCTTGATGAAGTCCCAGAAGTCGGCAAAGGCCTCCATGGAGAAGCCCTTCCACGACAGCGGGCACCCGCCGCATATGACGTACAAGAACTGGCCCAGCACCACGAGCCACCAGGCCATGTCGGCGGCAACGACCGCCCCGACGAATCCGAGCTGCAAGTGATGCACGAGAAGGTAGGTGACGACGACGTGGATGGCGAGCGCGACTCCCGCGGTGACAGCGGTCACCCAGTTCTTGAGCTGGCTCTGCAAGAAGCGCGAGAGCGGGAGCAGCATCGCCATCGCGAAGTGCTGCGGCAGCAGCCAGATGCTCATCTTGCCGGCGAGGCGGGAGAGCTCCGGTGTCTGACCGAGCAGCAGCAGCAGGTCCTCCATGAACATGTACGCCGGCGTCAGCGCCACAGCGAAGATGAAGAGCACCACCCAGGAGCGCTGCAGGTATATGCCCAGCATGTGGTACTTCTTGGCACCGAATGCTTGACCGCACAGCGTCTCCAGTGCGCTCGCCATGCCCAGCTGTCACGAAAAAAAAAAACACGAGTGATCATTACCGTTGGAGGGACCCCAACTGTTTCTTATCAAGGACGCACTTGATATGCCCCAGCTATAGAACAAGAACAGGGCGGACAGAGAGATTCAGAGAAACAGAGCACTATCGATTATTAGCACTGAATTGTGGGGGAAATCACAGAGATTTGGTTACAATAACCAGACCCTGTTAGCCAATAACCCAGGACAGTGCCGTTTTCAGGTGTTGTTTCTGTTGCCTGTATGTCTGTCAGGTGACAGTTAGATGTTAGGTTCAGTTTACGTTTCTGTTATTTCGTAAGCTCCAATTCTGCCTAACAGATTGGAGCGTTTCTAGCGCAAGACTCGGTCCGTTCGTGGGATGGCACGAACAAAGTGGATCAGAGATCGTGAGCTACTGTAAGCTGAATAAAAGGAAGTAAAACAGAAAAGGTCGCTGGTTGAACGTGACGCCAAAAATCCTGTCTCTCTCTCTTGTGTTGCTACTGCGATAGAGTTTCAGGCGACAATTGGTATCAGAGCCCAAACGATCTTGCGATCATGACCGGCGGCGATGCTGGGAAGAACAAGCTCCCTGCCACGTCCCCCCACACCTCCAAGTCGCGCACTCCGCCGCCCGCGTCGCGACGGAGCTCGCAAAGCCGGGGCAGGAGCATTGTCCGCGATGGAGGAGGAGGGAGTGGAGGCCAGGTTGTAGTGCGGGAGGTGGTGCGCGAGTCCGGCGGAGGCAGCGGCACCAGCCTCTCCTTCCCGATGCTGAAGCGCGGCGACTACACCAACTGGGCTATGGTGATGGGGGTCAACCTCCAAGCCGCGTCGCTGTGGGACGCGATCGAGGACGAAGACGTCCCGCGCCGCGAGGACAAGCAGGCGCTGGCGGCGCTGCTACGCTCGACCCCCCCGGAGATGCACTGCATGCTCATCGGCAAGGGAAGCGCGAAGGCGGCCTGGGAGGCGATCCGGGTGCAACACCAGGGAAGCGATCGCGTGCGGGACACGCGCGTGCGCCGCCTTCGGACCGAGTTCGAGACGATCGCCTTCAAGGATGGAGAGCGGATCGACGATTTTGGGATGAGAATCTCAAATCTCTCTTCCACTCTTCGATCCCTGGGGGATTCGTGCGACGAAGAAACAGTGGTAAGGAAGTTTCTCTCGGTGGTGCCGGCTCGATTTGTGCAGATCGCCTTTTCGATGGAGACGATGATGGATCCGGCCGCACTCACGGTGGAAGAGGTGGTCGGGCACCTGCGCGCTGTTGAGGAGCGCCTTGACGGCGATCAAGGGAGTTCCGGAGGACAACTCCTGCTCACAGAAAAGCAGTGGGAGGAAAGGAAAAAGAAAAGCCGCGGCGGCGGCTCCGGCGGAAGCGACAACCGCGGCGGTGGGCGGAAGGGTGGACAAGCTCCATCAAAACCCACGACGCCGCCGGCCTCCGGCAACAACACCGAGCGCGAGAAGTGCCGCTATTGTGGCATAAAGGGGCATTGGGCCCGCGAATGCCGCAAGCGGATCAAGGACGAGGCCGCGGCGGCGGCCAAGGCCAACCTCACGCAGGCTGAGGAGGGTGATCCGGCTCTGCACATGGCCTACATCGTCGAGCTGGAGGAGAACGTCTCCGCCCCGGACGCCGTCGCCCACGGTGTGATCGCCGCCCCGGATGCTGTCGCCCACGGTGCGATCGCCGCCGACCGCGACGAGAAGGCGTCGAGCTGCGGCGAGGTGGTGTACCTGAACGAGGAGCGCGCGCGTGTGCAACTCAAGCGCACGCCTGACGACGCTGACGCCGCATGGTACCTCGACACGGGGGCCTCAAACCACATGACGGGCGACGCCTCTGTCTTCTCCGAACTGAACAAGAGCATCACTGGGAAGGTCCGCTTCGGTGATGACTCAGCCGTGGCCATACAAGGCAGGGGCACGATCCTGTTCTCCGTCGACAACGAGCGCCATCGTGTACTGTCGGGAGTGTACTGGATCCCTCGCCTCAAGTCCAACATTGTCAGCGTTGGACAACTTGACGAGCTCGGGTACCCCACTCATGTCGAGGATGGGTACATGACGATCCGCGACCGCGTGCTGATCGCAAGGGCGCCTCGCACCAGGAACCGCCTCTACATCGCCCAGCTGCAGATCGTGCAACCAGTGTGCCTATCTGCACGCGTTGAGGAGGAAGCGTGGCGCTGGCATGCTCGTTTCGCCCATCAAAGCTTCGACGGCCTGGAGAAACTATCGAGGAAGAACATGGTGCGCGGTCTTCCCTCTGTCAGGCACGTCGAGCAGCTCTGCGAGGCTTGCTTGGCCGGTAAGCACCGGCGTGCTCCGTTCCCTGAAGTGGCCAAGTTCAGAGCGACAGAGCCCCTCGAGCTCGTACACGCTGATCTGTGCGGGCCTATCACTCCTGCGACGCACGGAGGCAAGAAATACTTCCTCCTTCTGGTAGATGATTTCAGCCGCTACATGTGGTTGACATTGTTGAAAACAAAGGATGAAGCAGAGGGTGCGATCTGTCGTTTCAAAGCTGAAGCCGAGCTGGAATCTGGACGCACTCTGCGTGTCTTGCGCACGGACAGAGGGGGCGAGTTCACCGCGAAAGAATTTGCGGACTGGTGCGCGGAGCGCGGCCTGAAGCGCCATCTCACAGCCCCCTACTCCCCACAGCAGAACGGGGTAGTGGAGATGCGAAATCTGACGGTGGTTGGAGCAGTGCGCTGCATGCTCAAGGCCACCTCCATGCCTGCTCAGTTTTGGGGAGAAGCAGCTCTGACGGCAGTGCATGTTCTGAACCGGTCATTCACCAGGAGTGTGGAGGGGAAAACACCGCATGAGGCGTGGTTCGGAGCGAAGCCAAGTGTCCATTACTTTCGCGTGTTTGGCTGCAAAGCATACGCAAAGGAAACCCGGCCGCACTTGAGAAAGCTTGACGATCGGAGCAAGGCCATGGTCATGCTCGGGTACAAGGTGGGAGGCAAGGCCTATCGCCTCTACGATCCAGTCAACCGGCGTGTACACATATCACGAGATGTGGTCTTCGACGAAGGGAAGGCATGGGATTGGGGGGAGCTCGCTGGCGGCGCCCTCACAGTGGATAACTGGGTCATGCCGCTCCCGTCGCAGCCCGCAACGGGGGGAACAGCAGCCATCCCTGCCGCGGCAGAGAAAGGAGCAGAAACTCCTACCACGGCAGGAAAGGAGAAGGAAACTCCTGCCGCGGCAGAGCAAATGCGCGCGGCATCACCGGCTACAGGGCCGCTGTTCTCACAGTCGACTCCTGGGTACGGTACGATGCATAGCCCGACCCAATTCGTGTCTCCACCTTCAAGGATCGAAGAGGGACTTGACGCAGCTGATGACACAGAGGTGGAACACCGGTACCGCCGTGTACCAGACCTGTATTCACCAGACGCAGAAAACCCGGGACGAGCTGAGCGCCTCCTCCTTACGCCGACGGGAGAGCCGGCCAACCTTGCTGAAGCTGCGGACGTCGAGGAGTGGAGACTGGCCATGATGGATGAGCTGACATCCATCGAGGAAAATGAGACATGGACGCTCTGTGATCTGCCCCGAGGGCACAAGCCAATTGGGCTGAAGTGGATATACAAGCTCAAACACGATGCGGAGGGGAATGTACTCAAGCACAGAGCTAGGCTTGTGGCAAAGGGGTATGTTCAGCAGCCTGGCATCGATTTTGATGAAGTGTTTGCTCCAGTTGCTCGCTTGGATTCAGTCAGAGCGCTTCTCGCCATCGCTGCGCAACTTGAGTGGGAAGTACACCATATGGATGTTAAGACTGCATTTCTGAATGGTGAACTGGGCGAGGAGGTGTATGTCTGCCAGCCGCCAGGGTTCGTAGACGGCAACGATTCCAGCAAGGTCCTACGCCTTCACAAAGCCCTGTATGGTCTCCGCCAAGCTCCCCGTGCGTGGAACACAAAGCTGGACGCCGTACTGGTGTCACTTGGGTTCAGTCAGAGTGAATCTGAACACGCAGTCTATACGCGGGGAAAAGAAGCAACTCGCCTTCTCCTAGGTGTCTACGTGGACGACATTATCGTCACTGGAGCCTCCAAAGGTGCAATCGCTGAGTTCAAGATGGAAATGCGCAAGAGATTCAAAATGAGTGACCTGGGGATGATCACCCTGTACCTTGGCATCGAGGTGAGCCAGTCACCTGGCATGATCACTCTGAAGCAATCTGCTTTCGCCGCTAAGCTGCTCGAGAAGGCAGGTATGGAAGGTTGCAACCGGGTCCATGTCCCAATGGAACCGCGCTTGAAGCTGTCAAAGGAAAGCACAAATCCGAGGGTCGACGTGACGTTCTACCGGAGCGTGGTCGGCAGCCTCCGTTACCTGGTGCACACAAGGCCAGACATCAGTTTCGTCGTGGGCATGGTGAGCCGGTTCATGCAGTCGTCCAGCACCGATCACATGAGCGCTGTCAAGCACCTGCTAAGGTATGTAGCCGGCACTCTGAGCTATGGATGCAGCTACGCCAAGGTGACAGGAGATGCTCAGCTCGTTGGGTACAGTGACGCCGACATGGCTGGAGACATCGACGACAGGAAGAGCACGTCGGGCACTCTCTTCTTCTTCGGAGCCTCGCCAATTTCCTGGCAGTGTCAGAAGCAGAAGGTGGTTTCCCTGTCGTCCTGCGAGTCTGAATACATTGCTGCTGCAACAACTGCATGCCAGGGAGTGTGGCTAGGACGCCTCCTTGGTGATCTTCTGGGACGAGCTCCTCTCGTTGCCAAGCTACTCGTGGACAATCGATCTGCGATTCAACTCTGCAAAAACCCCGTCTTCCATGACAGGAGCAAACATATCGAGGTACGCTACCACTACATTCGGAGCTGCATCGAGCATGGTACTGCAACTGTCGAGTTCATCGGCACCGAAGAACAACTTGCAGATATCTTTACCAAAGCACTTGGGCGTGTGCGGTTTCAGATGCTCCGCGAGAAGATCAAGGTGATCGAGATTTCATATGTGCACTACTCCTGGCTTAGGGGGAGAATGTTAGCCAATAACCCAGGACAGTGCCGTTTTCAGGTGTTGTTTCTGTTGCCTGTATGTCTGTCAGGTGACAGTTAGATGTTAGGTTCAGTTTACGTTTCTGTTATTTCGTAAGCTCCAATTCTGCCTAACAGATTGGAGCGTTTCTAGCGCAAGACTCGGTCCGTTCGTGGGATGGCACGAACAAAGTGGATCAGAGATCGTGAGCTACTGTAAGCTGAATAAAAGGAAGTAAAACAGAAAAGGTCGCTGGTTGAACGCGACGCCAAAAATCCTGTCTCTCTCTCTTGTGTTGCTACTGCGATAGAGTTTCAGGCGACAGACCCACGAACAGTGGCGGCGGAAGGGGGAATAAACCCTAATACAATCGATGGATCAATCCTTGGCGAGCAGCTGAATATATATGGGTCGTAGCTAGGCGACAGACGACGGAGTGGTTTGCGCCAAAGTGCCAGGTGTAAAGGTAGTTCGAAGCAGGTTGGTTCTGGAGTGTTGGATAGGATCTTAATGGTTGTCCTTGTTACTTAGCGCGAAGCGGTAAGAAGCAAGGATAGACGTTGATACCGCATCGAACGGTTCAGAATAAAAATGGCACAGCCCTGTTGCTGAACAGTTCTAGCTTCAGTGTTCTTCGTCAGGCATGGCAGCACTGTCTCTCAGTCATTGAAATGGAAGGTCATCCAGGGACGGCTGGATTAAACAAAAAAAAAACTGTCCCTCCGACGACCTTCCCTAGTGATTAGTGAATACCCAGGCGATGGCCGCGATTGAAGAACGAAGCAGGTATGCCGCAGTGCCACGGCGGCGTGAGTCTTAGAACATTCGGTCGGCCGCCGGCTTACCTATCAATGCCGGCCGGGGCGAGAGATAGCGCATGCATACGGCGTGCAGGCGACATGGATGAAATCAGATGCAAATGCAACACATATCGTTGACGACCAGCTATACGTATAGGTGTGCTTAATTACCAGGAAACCGAAGTTCAATCCGGCGACGACGGTGGAGGCGATGGAGAAGGCGGCGAGCTCGAGGTCCCCGATGTGGCCGATGAAGGCCTGCGCGACGACGTTGATCCCGTACATCGCCACCCGCTGGAAGATGGCCGGCCCGACGATCCGCCACAGAAGCTTGGACTCCACCCACCACTCCAACGCAACCCTCGTCCCCCGGCTCCTCTTCGCCTCCAGCAGCGGCGCCGACGCATCCTCCATCCGCCCACTCATGGCTACACTCTACCACGCAGCAGCTAGCTCGCTTGTGGCTTGGGTGCGATGTGCTGCGATTCTGCTACCGCATATGAATTTGATATGGTATCAGTTATCACGTACGGCCGGGGTAGAGGACAGGGGGAAAAGGACAATCATACGCAGCATATTATTGCCACGTAAACCAAAACAAAGCGAGCTAGGCCACCGGCGTGTGAACACCTGCGACCACAGGCTTAGGAATTAGGATATGGGAGGTGGCTTCGCGATCACAGGTTTTTCACGTATGCATATCCTGTACGTACGTGGGCATGCATTAATGGTGGAAATAGAAACGGTTTTCACGTAACTGATGGCGATGTCTTCCGAGATACTAGTAGGTACCACGAGATGCACATGGTTCCAAAGGGATGTGTTGCTCTCACACGGTGATGGATTACAATTTTTCTTTCTTAAACAAGGCAAAGTTTTTTTTTATTTTACAATTGATTATAAGAAGAGTCTTAGGCCCTCTTTGATTCAAAGGAATATGATAGGATGTTTGGAGGATTAAATCCTATAGGAAATTTTCCTACAGAGGCTGTTTGAATCATAGGATCATCTCCTATAGGAATTAATCCCATAGGATTCCTGTAGTGCAAATCCTATAGGAAAAAAAGCATTAGGTCATACCTCATGAAAAATTCCTACACTACAATCAAAGAAACATCCAATTCCCATAGGATTGAAGTGGACATGACATCCCAATCCTCCACGTTTCCTATTCCTATGCATTTTCTATCCTATGAATTAAAGGGGGCCTTATAGAAAACAAGCTAAGCTGCTGGGGCATAAGGCCATGTACAACGCAAGGCGTTTTGTACAGGCGCTTAAGTGCAAAAAACAAAATACTCCCTTCCGTTCACTTTTGTTAGGTATTTTAATTTCAAAATGATTGAATCTAGACTCATTTTATATATAGGATTTACTTATTTTAATATGTATGTTTTCAAAATTGAAATGCCGAGTAGTGTGTCTTATAAAAGTGGACGGAGGGAGTAATTATTAGCTAAGCGTCTGGTAGCACAGCATTGAGCGCTATCTTCAGTGGTTTAAAAACTACAGATCGGTGTTACTCCTGTCTTGATCAATGAGAAAAAAAACGATAGCGCCCAATGGAAACACAAGCGTCGACGCAAGGCCCAATCCCGGATAGGCAACGAATCTAACGTAAGTGCCAGGATTTTTTTCCTTAGCGACCATGCAAGAGGTCACGTTGTACATGCTCTAACCCATGTTCTCGCACTCGCGGACACACTGCGATTTACTGCTTGAGACCAGTATAGATTCCCTGGAAGCTGTATTTATTAACACATTGTCGCTAGAAGAACCAACAAAGCGTGTCCACGGATTACGAGGGGCTCCGGCTACGACGCACCACCAATTATCAACCGTAGCATGAAGTTGCCATTGGATGATATCGAAATCGACCAAGCATCGCTTCTTAGTTACGACGGGAGTGCCTACATTTAAACACACTAGTGGAAACAACCCCTCTCGTCCAGGGGGCCGGGGGGCAGCTGTCCCGGTTGCAACCAAATCCGGGACAAATGCCCTCCATTGGTCCCGGTTCGTGCGCCCTGGGCAACAGGAATCGCCTGGGCGCATTGGTCCCGGTTCGTGGGGGGCATATCGGTCCCGGCTCGTGCCACGGACCGGGACCAATGCCTAGCCACAGGCCACGTGGCACGCGCATGACCTGTTGTCCCGGTTCAGTCCACGAACCGGGACCAATGCCCCCTTCCCCTATATATACTGCCCCAGCCCCCCCCCTCCTTCCATCTTTTTTTTTGCTTGGAGGTGTGAGAGAGTGTGGTGTTGCTGTTTTTTTTTACTATGCACACGAGGTGTTCGACGAAATTCCCGAGACGCACACAAGCTCACTGAAAATGGTTTCTTCGACCGAGGTTAACAAATTATCTTTTTCATCTGTAACTGATACATAAAAAAGTATTATTTGTCGATGTACTGTGGTTATCTCTGTATTAATATGTATTTTGATAAACTTAATTATATGATGCAGATGGATGCACGGCAGCGATGGATGTACGGTGACCGACGCACCTCCGAGTATATGGCAGGCCTGAATGCATTTCTTGCTGTAGCTCAGGCGAACAAAGATAATGGCTTCATGTGTTGCCCATGTGTTGATTGTCGGAACGTCAGAGAACATTCTTCCGAAAGAATCCTTCACGGCCATCTACTTCGGAGAGGTTTCATGCCCAGCTATAATTGCTGGACCAAGCATGGAGAAAGAGGGGTTGTGATGGAAGACGATGAAGAAGAAGAAGAAGATCCTTTGTTCCCTGAATACGACGATACTGCAATGGAAGAGAATGCAGAAGAAGGAGGTGATCAAGAACAGGCATCAGAAGAGCCCGATGATGATCTTGGCCGAGTTATTGCTGATGCAAGGGAAGACTGTGAAAATAGATTGGAGAGGTTGAAACTGGACAACATGTTACAGGATCACAAAAAATTGTTATACCCAAATTGCGAAGATGGTAGCACAAAGCTCGGTACCACACTGGAGTTGCTGAAATGGAAGGCACAAAACGGTGTGACTGACAAGGCATTTGAGACTTTACTTCAACTAATGAAGCCAAAACTTCCAAAGGATAACGAATTGCCTGAGAGTACGTACGAAGCAAAGAAAGCTCTCTGCCCTCTAGGATTAGATGTGCAGAAGATACATGCATGCATTAATGACTGCATTCTCTTCCGCGGTGAGAAGTACGAGAATTTGGATGAATGTCCGATATGCACTGCACTGCGGTATAAGATCAGAGCAGATGATCCTGGTGATGTTGACGGCGAGCCTCCCCGTAAGAGGGTTCCTGCTAAGGTGATGTGGTATGCTCCTATAATACCACGGCTGAAACGCCTGTTTAGAAACAAAGAGCATGCTAGGTTGTTGCGATGGCACAAAGAAGACCGTAAGAAAGATGGAAAGTTGAGGCACCCCGCCGATGGATCGCAGTGGAGAAAGATCGAGAGAGACTTTCCAGACTTTGCAGGAGAGGCGAGAAACTTATGGTTTGGTCTAAGTACAGATGGCTTTAATCCTTTTGGGGAGCAGAGCTCCAGTCATAGCACTTGGCCTGTAACTCTATGTATGTACAACCTTCCTCCTTGGTTGTGCATGAAGCGCAAGTTCATTATGATGCCAGTTCTCATCCAAGGCCCGAGGCAACCTGGCAACGACATTGATGTGTATCTAAGGCCATTAGTGGAAGAACTCTTAGAACTGTGGGGCAAACCAGGTGTACGTGTGTGGGATGAGAACGAACAAAAGCCATTTGACCTACGGGCGTTGCTTTTCGTGACCATCAATGATTGGCCAGCTCTTAGTAACATTTCCGGTCATACAAACAAGGGATACAATGCATGCACACACTGTTTAGATAAGACTGACAGTGTTTTTTTGGATAAATGTAAAAAGGTTGTATACCTGGGGCATCGTAGATTTCTTCCGATCAAGCATCCCTTAAGGAAAAAAGGAGGAAAGCATTTCAGAGGTGAGGCAGATAACCGAAAGAAGCCTGAGCTCCGTAGTGGTAATGATATATTCGATATGGTCAAGGACCTAGAAGTAATCTTTGGTAAGGCTGCTGGCAGCCAACCAGTTCCGTACGGCCCTGATAAGAGGGCACCCATGTGGAAGAAGAAATCTATATTTTGGGAGCTACCCTATTGGAAAGTTTTAGATGTCCGGTCTTCGATCGACGTGATGCACGTGACAAAGAATCTATGTGTCAATCTGCTATGCTTCCTGGGCGTGTATGGGAAGTCAAAAGATACGCCTGAAGCACGGGAGGACCAGCAACGTATGAAAGACCCAAGCAACAAGCACACAGATACAGGGCGCCATTCCTTAAGCAGCTACGCTCTTACTAAAGCAGAGAAGGAAATATTCTTTGAAGTCCTTTACAGTATCAAGGTTCCGTCTGGCTTCTCGTCGAATATAAAGGGGATAATAAACATGGCAGAGAAAAAATTCCAAAACCTGAAGTCTCATGACTGCCACGTGATTATGACGCAATTGCTTCCGATTGCATTGAGGGGGCTTCTACCGGAAAATGTTCGAGTACCCATTGTGAAGCTATGTGCATTCATGAACGCAATATCTCAGAAGGTAATCGATCCAGAAAGTCTGACAAGATTACAGAGGGATGTGGTCCAGTGTCTTGTTAGTTTTGAGTTGGTGTTCCCACCATCCTTCTTCAACATTATGACTCATCTCCTGGTTCACCTATGTGAAGAGATTCATATTCTTGGTCCGGTATTTCTACACAATATGTTCCCCTTTGAGAGGTTCATGGGAGTCTTGAAGAAATATGTTCATAACCGTGCTAGGCCAGAAGGAAGCATCTCGAAGGGCTATGGAACAGAGGAGGTCATTGGGTTCTGTGTTGACTTTATTCCTGACCTTAAGACAATTGGTGTTCCTGAATCGCGGCATGAGGGGAGACTGAGGGGAAAAGGAACGCTGGGAAAGAAAACAATGATACCTAGGGACGGGCATTCTTTGACCAAAGCACACTACACAGTTCTACAAAATTCTATGTTCATGGCTACGTATGTCGAGGAACACAAGAATATTGTACGGTCTGCAAACCCGGGGAAGGATGACTCATGGATTAAACGCGAACACATGGAGACTTTCGGAAGTTGGTTGCAAACACGTCTTATAAATGACACCACTGTTGAAGATCAGCTATACATGTTGGCAGGGTCACCATCTTCGACTATTGGGAGTTTTCAAGGGTACGAGATAAATGGAAATACATTTTACACGAGCTCCCAAGATAAGAAGAGCACCAACCAAAACAGTGGTGTCCGCTTTGATACAACAAACGAGAATGGAAAAACTGACACATACTATGGTTACATAGAGGAGATATGGGAACTTGACTATGGACCTTCTTTTAAGGTCCCTTTGTTCAAGTGCAAATGGGTCAACCTGAATGGAGAAGGGGTAAAGGTAGACCCGCTTTATGGAATGACAACAGTGGATCTCAACTGTATTGGTTACAATGACGAACCATTCGTTCTAGCCAATGATGTGGCTCAGGTCTTCTATGTGAAGGACATGTCTTCCAGACCGAAGAAAAGAAAAAATAAGGGAACAATTTCATCATACGATGAGCCGAAGCGTCACATAGTTCTCTCAGGGAAAAGAAACATTGTGGGAATCGAGGACACGACAGACATGTCAGAAGATTATAATAAGTTTGTTGAAATTCCACCCTTCACAGTGAAATCTGACCCTACCATCCCGTTAAATAATGAAGATGCTCCATGGTTACGGCCGAAGCGATCATAAGCAAGGGACACGAAGAAAATTCAGAAGACTAGATAGGGATGTTGTTGGTGATGTGTAATAATAAACGTGGAATACATGATCATAGTTCTTATAACGTAGTATGAACGAGATTTTGTTAACCAAAATGATATTTATACATATTATGTGATTATGAATGGAGTAGGTGCAAGTTTGACCAATAATTTGTATTGATCGGTGTTGAAGAACATGTTTCCCAATGGTGTTAATGTGGTGTCCTTATTCTCCGGTATTGGAGGAGGAGAGATAGCTTTGCACAGGCTTGGCATCCACATGAAGACAGTGATTTCAGTTGAGATAGGTGAAGTTAATAGGAGGATTTTGAGGAGTTGGTGGGATCAGACACAAACTGGCACTTTAATTGAGATTGCCGACGTGAAGTCTCTCACTAATGATAGCGTACACGGAATGCAATTCATTCCAAATTGATACTGTGGGTTGCCACTTGTCGGTGTTGAAGAACATGTTTCCCAATGGTGTTAATGTGGTGTCCTTATTCTCCGGTATTGGAGGAGGAGAGATAGCTTTGCACAGGCTTGGCATCCACATGAAGACAGTGATTTCAGTTGAGATAGGTGAAGTTAATAGGAGGATTTTGAGGAGTTGGTGGGATCAGACACAAACTGACACTTTAATTGAGATTGCCGACGTGAAGTCTCTCACTAATGATAGCGTACACGGAATGCAATTCATTCCAAATTGATACTGTGGGTTGCCACTTGTCGGTGTTGAAGAACATGTTTCCCAATGGTGTTAATGTGGTGTCCTTATTCTCCGGTATTGGAGGAGGAGAGATAGCTTTGCACAGGCTTGGCATCCACATGAAGACAGTGATTTCAGTTGAGATAGGTGAAGTTAATAGGAGGATTTTGAGGGGTTGGTGGGATCAGACACAAACTGGCACTTTAATTGAGATTGCCGAGACAGATATTGCAGGATTATAACTACTTTCGAGATGTAGTATGTGTTGACACACGGTATAGAACAAGTGATTCTGGCAGGCCTCTATTGTTATTCATTGGAGTTAATCACCATAAACAACCCAAAAAAGTTTTGACTGACTGCTTTACATCGATAGGGGATGCAGTTGCTTCTGCTTGGCCAGGGACTGTCCACCGCTCGGATATATATCTGTCAACGTCAGTCCTGGCTGCTTGTTCATCCTCTAGAGTCTGCTCTGCTCTGCTCTACTGCTCGTTGCGGCTCAGGTTGGTAACGGTCCATGTTTGCGTATGCTTTGTGAACTTATGGTTTGATTTGAGAATTTCAAAACTTTGATTTGATAATCTTTTGGCCGGAAGCACCTAGCAATATCTTTTAAACCTTGTTTCTCTCCATATGCTATTTGTACTTCTCATCGGCTGTAATGTTTCTCTACCTGATTCTACTTCTCCTCTGCCTAGTTTACAGATGTTTGCTCTTTTCTGTAGATGTTTCTACACTGTAAAATGGACATGTCCTGCGAAACATGCAGACAAGGCGCTGATCACCACTACTGGGACATGCCCATTTTACAGTGTAGAAACATCTACAGAAAAGAGCAAACATCTGTAAACTAGGCAGAGGAGAAGTAGAATCAGGTAGAGAAACATTAGGGCCGATGAGAAGTACAAATAGCATAGGGAGAGAAACAAGGTTTAAAAGATATTGCTAGGTGCTTCCGGCCAAAAGATTATCAAATCAAAGTTTTGAAATTCTCAAATCAAACCATAAGTTCACAAAGCATACGCAAGCATGGACCGTTACCAACCTGAGCCGCAAGGAGCAGTAGAGCAGAGCAGAGCAGACTGTAGAGGATGGACAAGCAGCCAGGACTGACATCGACTCTAGAGGATGAACAAGCCACCCTACTTCTACTATGAAAATGAGGCCCTAGCTCAAAAAAGTGTATGGGTGGAAATTTCCAGAAATTTGTATGACACAGAGCCGCTTTATAATTTGAATATAAATTTCCATAATTTATATTCAAATTATATACAAATGAAAAAATAATTAATAGTTTCAATAGTTAGAATAATTATTTAGTTAAACGAAAAATGGATTTAAATTAGTTTTGCAAATTCTAGCATTTTTCATGTTGGAATTTTTGTCAAATTTGGAAGTATATAAAAGTTGTTAATGTGCAAACTTAACACTTTTCAAATTTTGGCGCTAAAAAATTTTGGGCGCGCAGAGGTGCCACCGAAATTCGAAATTTGTTTTTGGTCCCGGGCCGTGGTACCAACCGGGACCAAAGGGCTCTAGTCCCGGTTGGTGGCACGGGCCGGGACTAAAGGCCCAAGTGTATAAAAAAGCGCGGCCCTCTCTCCAGGCCGAGCGGACACCCCAGGGGCGGACACGAGTGGATATGGCTGGGCGAAGCCCTGCCGGCGGCGGGAACGAGTGGACAGATTCGCCGGCGGAACGCCGGCGGGGATGGACTAGGGGCACAGTAGGTTAGGGGAACACAACTTATATTAAAAATAGGGCCAGGGGCCTTGCTTACATAGGGGCGGCGCGGCCACAGGCGGCCGGCCGTACTTGCATTAGGGGCGGCGGCGCGGCCACAGGCGGGCCGGCCGTTTCTTGGGGGGTAGCTAGCTAGGGGCGTTGTCTATAGATAATAGGGGGGCGGCGGCGACCTAGTCTTCCTCGTCGTCGGAGAGGTGCACATACTCGGGTGCCTTCCACAGGTGGGCAGGCGGCTGGGCCGGGCTCGCCGGGGGGGCCATCGGGGGCGCGTACGGCGGCGGCGGGGGCAGTACCTCCTGTGGCAGCGGCGGCGGCGGGGGCAGCTCCTCCTCCTGCTCCGGCGACCCCGGCGCCCAAACGCCGCCGGTCCAGGCCCAGGTCATGCCATACTCCAGGCCTGGTGGGAGCGGCTGCGGCTCCGGCATGTCCTCGGACGCCTCCAGCTCGGCGTTCATGGCCTGCCACCAG
This sequence comes from Alopecurus myosuroides, assembly GCA_028641055.1. Classification (NCBI taxonomy): domain Eukaryota; kingdom Viridiplantae; phylum Streptophyta; class Magnoliopsida; order Poales; family Poaceae; genus Alopecurus; species Alopecurus myosuroides. The sequence continues at coordinate 126,035,977 of CM054058.1, forward strand.
GGGATGGCAGGCTCGTTAGGGGGTGGCGGCGGCGGTGGCATGGCAGCGGCGTCGGCGGCGGCGGCGGCCACGACACGATGCCACCTCTTGATCTCGTCGTCGACGAGGGAGCGGCGGGAGCGCTCGCAGGCCTCCTCCAGTTGGGCCCGGAGCTCGGGGTCCGGCTCCCCGGAGAAGTCCTCCGGCTCGTCGACGAGGAGCCATAGCTCCCTCTCCCGGCCGGGCGCTGGCGGGGGGTAGTCGTCCACGTTGGCCTCGAGGGGGGCGGGGATGAAGGAGCGGCGGCGCTGCTCGTGCTCCTGCTCGAGCCAGGCGGCCCAGTAGGGGGAGCTGCGCGCGTAGATCCGCTCCCTGCGGACGGGGGCCGGCAGGAGCTCGCGGCGGCGCTCGATCTCCTCGAGCAGCGCCGCGCCGGTCGGGGCCGGCGGCACTGGGATCCGCTGGGGATTCAGGTGCCAACCGTCCGGGAGGTGCACGTCGTTGTAGAAGACCGGAGTGGCATTGTTCCAGTGCCACTCCGCCTCGTCCACCCGGACGTACCTGCGGAACCGCTTGCCCGGGGGCGCGGCGCGGGGCGGCGGGCGTGCAGCCGGTGGTGGCGCGGGGACGCGCGGCACCCCGCCGAGGCGGACACCTCCAGGGCCGTAGCCGAAGGCCTCCGCCGGTGGGGGCGGGATGCGGCCGGCGCCGCTCGACGAGCCTCCGTCGTCGTTCCTTGGGCGCTTGCCGGAGTTCGAGAACCAGCGGGACATGGTGGCGGCTAGGGTTGCATTGCCAGGGAAGCGTCCGGGGTGGGTGGGTTGTACGGGCGGCGGGGGTCCTTTAAAAAGGACCCGGGGTGGGCTGGCATGCCAACCGGCGGCCTGGACGTGGCGGCGGTTGCAGGCGGCCATGAATGCGGGGAGCCGAGGCGTGGCGCGTGGGGAGTGGGGCGTGGGAAGCCGAGGCGGGGCGGGAAGACGAGGCGGGGCGGGAAGACGAGGCGGACAGCGGCCCTTTGACCGTCCTTCGGTCTTAGTTTAATGGACCAGGCGAACCAGCCACCAGGCCGCTGGCCAGTGGCCCCTGTTGACTGGCCATAATAACAGACGCGGGCCAGTGGGCCCTTCGAACCGTTGACTGTCCATAAATAAAAGACGCGGGCCAGTGGGCCTTTTTGACTAAAAAATGTGTCAGTGGGCTTAATTAAAGACGTGGGCCTGGAGCGGTTGGGGAAGGGGAGGCCGGTTGGCGATTGCGAGGCAGGAGAAAAAAAAACGAACAAAAAAAACCTGCCGCGGCAGGGAAAATGGGCGGACTTTATTCTTTTTTTAAGAAGGCATCCATCCCGGTCCCTAAAACGAACCGGGACGAACTCCCTCGCGGTCCCTGGCCCAGAGTCGCCACGTGGGCCAGCCTTACCATCCCGGGTGCTGGCACAACCGGGACCAATGGGGAGGGCCATTTGTCCCGGCTAGCCCATCCCGGTTGCGCAACCGGGACAAATGGCCCTTACGACCCGGGACAAAAGGCCCTGTTTCCACTAGTGACATAAGGTGCGCCATAGTCTCGGCCTCTCACCATTCCCTACGGGTAGAGCGGTCCCCTATCCACATTCTATTTTGGGGATCAATAAAACAAACAAAAAATGCATCTTGGGAGGGGAAGTGGGGGCAATTTCCAAATGTCGCGTGCTTCACGAAGGAAGTAGGAGACACAAGTAGGCCGACGCTGCGGTGTAAATCCCATCATTAGTAAGCTTCCAAGTGGTTGTGTCCACAATAGCATAGGCAAGGTGGACCTCTTGGAGCTTGCTCCAAAGGGTGAAGAACTCATTTATGCGGCGCACAAAAATGCCAATGTCGAATTTTAAAATACTAATCCAAAAATCATGGCCCAAAGCTTGTGCACGGTGAAGTTATTTTTCTTGGAGATGGCGAGGATAGAAGGTTTGATGTATTTAGGCATTGAGTCCATCAAGCCATGGCGAATGACAAAACCCGGCGGTCTTCCTATTTCCACCGGTAATGTTAATGGAGGTGTATAAGATCTCCATATCAGCGTCATCACATTGCAGCCAAGCCAACCCATGCATACACTCATTTCGACTCCGTATATTCAAGGCAAGTCCAACGTAACGGCAAGGCCGTCGCAATTTTTTCAAGGTCCAACACGCAAAGACGTCCCATGTTATTCGTGCTACAAACCACCTCCCTTTTTACTTTGCAATTTCCACCAAAAACTTTCTCCGAGGCATATATCAAGTTGTGAATGTAAGTGAAGAAAAAGACAGATCCCGGGTTGCCTCCGCTCGGGCGGCTCCGGAGCCGAAAATCCCTAGTAGGAACCTCCCATCCCCCATCGATAACCCTAGGCCGCTGCCGTCGCTGGCCGGCGGCGGTGGCGGCACCCCTCCTGCTTGATTTGGTGGGGATGGCGGGCGCTCCGGTCGCGGCGCTTGGAGCGGGGTGGCGGCAGCGGAACGGAGGCGCAAGGCGGATGCCTTTGGCGGCGGTGGCGTCGTCTGCTTGGCCCCCCGGGCGACGCGGTCTACTCTCTGTCTTCGACGGCGTGGGCGGTGGCGCTTGGGACCGGCGGCGGCAGGGCTCCCGGTGGCGGCGGGGTTGCAGGAGGTGGAGAAAATTCCGAACCAGCCAGATCTGGGCTGAACCAGAGTGGGCCTAGGTGGACTGGGCCTCTACCGATCTCCTAGGCCGGTGCGGCTCATCCAGGGACGTCATGATCCTGATGTGCACTGGTCTCGCCTCTTCGATTTTCGTTGTTGCTAGGAGTTTCTTAACAGCATCGGGGGTGTGAGGCACCAAAATAATGGTGGTGGTCCTAGGGTTCTTCTCACGTCAAGATGAAGATCTGCTTGATGGCGGCCCTCATTGATCTAGCTGGAGTGTTGAGTTCCGGAAGGCTCCGTCGGTGAACTCACATAGGTACATTATGCCTGGAGATTGCTGGATCGGGTGGGATTCGATCGTGCACACCCGTTTCTGACCGACAGGTTTCAGAGGAAGCGCTTCGATGCTCCGCTCGTTACCATGGTGCTAGCGGAGAATGACATAGAGGCGAGATCTGAGGACTGGAGATGGTGGATCGAATCTGGCAAGGAGGAATTGGCTTGGTGTTTCATGATTTGTTGCAGCGGCATGTATGAGGGGGAGACAACATACGTGAAGTTCAAAGTCCTACCTTTCAGGGTGAAAATCCAAGGTCGGGCCTTAATTGGTTGCGCCTAACAATGGTCTTGTTGGAGTCATTGTTTTGAGAGCGAGGATTATCTTCAGGGTGAAAACCCAAGGTCTGGCTTTAATTGGTTGTGCCTGGCACCGGTCTTCTTGAAGACGTTGCTTTTGAAGAATTGGACATGAGGTGTTGTTTTGATGGTGGTTGTGCGGCTGCTCCAAGGACTGCAACCCTGTAGAGGGACCTTTCTTTTTATTTCTTCTTCTTATTTTCTTTCGGCTGTGTGCATGCTTAATGACTCTGGTTATTGCGTTGTTGCAGAGGATGGGTGTGATTTGTATCTCCTCGATATTAACATACATTCTTTATCTAAAAAAAGAGTGTCTCTCCGAAAAATATGATGAAGGGCTCCATTAGACGTAGCTCTATCAAAGACTACTGGTAAGGGATCAATTTGTCGAGGTGTGTTACCGAGGGTATCCGCAAAGCTTGTAGTCGATGCAAAGAGAATCGTGGAGATGAACATAGAGTTGTGGGGAGATGATTGAGAATGTCTAAGACGTGATTTACACGAGAGAATTCAACCCAGGTACGGCCGGTGAGGTAAGGACCTGCTCCTTCTTTGGTGTTGTGTTGTGTCGAGAGCATGACTTGTATCTGCCTCTGGCCTCGCCTTATATTCTCGACGAGATCAACCTTACAATGATTTTTTTTCGATAATGGGAACTTTATTACTTAAAAAGATTTAAGCATGTACCCGTCCTCTGCATAGCTAAGATGCACACAACCACAAATGCATAACGAGACAAAACAACAAAAACAATGCGAATTACATATCATCATGAGAAATTGTAAATACGATTAAACTGCTGGAGGACCAATCCGAAGATTATGCTGCCATCCATGAAGGGTAAAAATATCTCTCGTCGAATCCTCCAACCGCGTACACACCTCCATGAACAGGGAACGATACTCCGCACGTTGCAAAGGTGCCCAAGAGCTGATCAAAGTTGTACACCGGTAGATGACATGCATAAGAGAAACATTTTTATCATTAAAAACTTTGTCATTTCTACATAGCCATAGCGACCAAACAACGGCAATCGCTCTCGCCCTAATCATCTGCTTAAACCTAGGATCAACACCATTGAGCCAGTTGGCAAAAATATTAGCAACACTACTAGGTGGATATAAGTTCGAGGCTATATGAATGGATGACCATATAGATGTAGCAAAATTGCGGTGCTTAATAGTCTCTTCCTGAGGACAAAATACATGCAATTTTTTTCCTAGACAATTCCGCCTAGCAAGGTTATCTCTAGTAAGAATAACACCTCGACGGAGATACCATGCAAACACCTTAGTTTTTAATGGTATCTTCATTTTCCAAATCTTCTTAAAATTAATCACTGGAATCTCAGGTTGCACTAAAGCTCTATACACAGAATCCACCGAGAATTTTCCATTCTCATGTAGTTTCCACCGAAATTTATCAGATCCTTGCGTCAGTTGCACGGAAGCAAGGCTTTGCATGAAGGCATTCCATGATGCATGTCTAGGACCAAACATACTTCTCCTGAACGACACATTAGGTGGGAAAGATTCCATCACCTTGGCGAGTGTATCTCTTTTATGTCGCACATGCTATACAAAGCCAGAAAACGTTCTCGAAGAGTGGTGTTACCCAACCAAACATCCTCCCAGAACCTAATTTCCGATCCATCCTGAATTGAGAAATACCTATGCGGAAAAAGGTACTTTTTGGTGGCCACTAGGCGAGCCTAAAAGTGAAGTCACCAGGCTTCCAGTAAACCTACGATAGCGCTTGTGAACCCACATACTTTCTTCTTAGGAGGGTCTGCCAAACACCATTCTCACTCAGCAGCTTAAAAATCCACTTACCAAGGAGGGCGCTATTCTTGACCTCAAGGTCATGAATTCGCAGCCCCCCTTGATCTTTAGGTCAGCAAACCACACTCCACTTAGTCAAGCGGTACTTTGTCTTCTCATTATCCCCTTGCCAAAAGAATCTTGACCGGAAATAATCCAGTCTTTTCATAAACCCTTTTGGCAATTGGAAGAAAGAAATCATATACATTACCATATTACTAAGTACTGAATTTATGAGTACTAATCTCCCCCCTAAGGATAATAATTTTCCTTTTTAGCTGTGTAGCCTAGCTTGTAAGCGTTCCTCAACCAGTTTCCATTCAACATTCATGAGTCTCCGATAGTGAATCGGAATACCCAAATACTTAATAGGAAATTGTCCATGTGCACAGCCAAAAAGCTCGGAATACTGAGAAACATCATTTTGGGTCTCACCAAAACAAAACAATTCACTCGTATGGAAATTTATCTTTAACCCCGACAACGGCTCGAACGCTGAGAGAATTAACTTCAGGTTTTTTGGTTTTTCGCTGTCGTGATCCATAAAAAGAATTGTATCATCGGCATATTGAAGTATGGGCAAACCACCATGAAGTAGATGCGGAATGACCCCTTCAATTTTACCATCAGACTTAGCACGTTCGATTAAAATAGCGAGCATATCCGCCAGTATATTAAATAGCATTGGCGACAAAGGATCACCTTGTCTGAGCCCTTTTTTTGTTTGGAAGTATAGTCCTATGTCATCATTGACCTTGGTGGCAATACTTCCTCCCGAGATGAAGCTTTGAATTAATGCACGAAATTCTGAGGAAAAACCTTTCATTTAAGAGCCTGCTGAAGAAAGGACCATTTAACCTTATCATAAGCTTTCTGAAAAATCAAGTTTGAGGATCACCCCATTCAAGTTCTTGCGGTGCATCTCATGGAACGTTTCATGTAGGGTAACCTGAAGGGTACGTTGCATAGAAAACAAAAAAATTCCTACGTGCGATAAACCCGAAGGGCCAAGATCTCATCTAGGAGATGAAAGGTAGCAGACATAGAGAGTCTTAGGAAACATACCCTCGAAGACAAAAAGCCTTACGAGATAAAATCTCGTTGTTGGCATAGTCGTACTCACACCGATCCCTGGAGCGAGAAGATGTGCACCGCAATCTGGCGGTGCCTCGTGATCGGTCACACGTACGGTTGATGACGACCTCCGTTCACTCGATTCAGCGGGGCATCAGAAGTAGAGGATCCCTCGAAACTCCAGCAGCACGACGACGTGGTGGTGGTGAATAATCCCACGGTCAGGGCTTCGCCAAGACGGAGACCATGGAATGGAGCAGCGGGTGGAGAGGAAGTAAGGTGGGGAAGTGTTTGGAGGAGGTTAAGCTCTCACCTCCGTTTATAGGGGAGGGGGGAGGCAGCCCAAGGGGGGTGCGGCCAGCCCATGGTGGTGCCCTCACCTCTTCCCTCATCATGTGAGTGGACTCTCCACTCACACCCACTCATTTGTTAATTCTATTAACAACCATTTGATGAAAATCCCCTTGAACTATTTCAATTTTCCCCGAAACAATTTCGGTGCTGCTTGATACGTCGTAAACGTACCCCTAATTTCTGATGCTCCATAATCATATTATGCCAATTGCTACATGTTTTCTCCATTATTTATAGCATTTTCATACATTTTCTGGCCTATTAACAAGATACCAAGTGTCAGTTCCCTGTTTTCTGCTGTTTTTTGTTTCTGAAAAGTTGTTCTGGAAACATTCTCAGAATTGGACCCCACAAAGCTCGAAGTGCCTATTTTCTTCGGAAGCATCTAGAACACCAAAGAGGAGTCGAAGACAGGCATCAGGGGGGCCAAACCATAGGCTGGCGCGGCCCTCCCTCTGGCTGCGCCAGCTATGGGTGTGTGCCCCTGGCCTCCACCGCCTTTTCCCTTTCGCCTATTTATTCCCCCCGGACGGAAACCCGTAGGCACCTGATCAAAAATCCTGAAAAAGTTCCGCAGCCGCCGTCGTCGTCAACCCTAGATCAAGAGGGTTCTTGAGCTGTTTTCCGGCACCCTTCTGGAGAGGAAATCATCACCGGAGGCTTCTACATGACCATGCCTGCCTCCGGAGTGATGCATGAGTAGTTCATCCCTGGACTACGGTCCATAGCAGTAGCTAGATGGTTGTCTCCTCCTCATATGCCTCCATGTTTAGATCTCGTGAGCTGCCTATCATGATCGAGATTGATCTTATGTAATTCTATATGTTGTGTTTGCTAGGATCCGATGAATATTGACCTTATGCCAAGTTGATTATAGTCTTTATTGCATATGTTATTTGTGATCTTGCATGCTTTCCGTTGCTAGTGGTTGCTCTGGCCAAGTAGTTGCTAGTGACTCCAAGAGGGAGTATTTATCCTAGATAGTGGGTTCATGCCTTCTTTTGGCCTGTGCTCGAGTGACAAAAACGTGACGGGGGAGGATGTGTTGTTCCACTAGGGAGAAAACATCGGTGAGAGTGCCCGCGTGTATAATCATTGCTTACATTACACACATTGTTTAATGAAATTATCTGTTGCTTGCAACTTAATACCTAAGGGGGTTCGGTTGATAACTTGAGGTTGGATTATTAGTCATAGATGCAGATGGATTTAGGTCTATGTATTTTGTTGTAATGCCAGCACTAAATATCATAGTAGTCATCATGTTATAATGTGCACCACGGTGCAACCTTTATTTGTCAATTGCCTAGCTTTAATTTGTTCATCCAGCATGTTATTTTTATGGAGAGACACCACTACTGAACATATGAGCCCCAGTCCATTTTCCACACTGTTAAACAAACCACAACAATTCCCTGCTCTTTTTACTTACTGCAAGCATACATCATTTTCCACACTATACGTCTAATCTTTGTTTTCAGCAAGACCGGTGAGATTGATAACCTCACTGTACCGTTTGGGCGAAGTATTTTGGTTGTGTTGTATGCATGTTCCACGTTGTTGCTGACACCAGTGAAGCGCAAGCACCACCGTTAGTGGCATCAACCTCTTGAAGGTCCTCTTTCTCGTACTGGATTGATAACCTTGGTTCTTAACTAAGGGGAAACCTCCTACCGCTGTGCTCATCACACCCTCCTCTTGGGATCTCCCAACGAGTGCATGATCTGCACCATCACTGCCTAAAACATTCTTCAATATTCCATATCCTCTCAAATGCATCATCGAACCTTAAGTGTGACACCCTACGGTTCGTGAATAACATAGACATGATCGAGAATCCTCTCCGATCAATAATCAACAGCGGGATTTGGAGATCCGTGATGAATCTCGTGATCGTGTGAACCATTAACATCATGACTAATTCCCTTTGTCTCGCGATATTTTACTTGTACGAGATCCGATCATTGGTATCAACCATACCTTGTTCAACCTCGTTACCGACAAGTACTCTTTTCTCGTTCCGTGATATGACATCTTTGTGACCTAGTCACGTGCTTACAAGAGGTGTCGATGTGATATCACCGAGAGGGCCCAAAGTATATCTCTCCGTCATTTGGATGGACAAATCCCACTCTTGATCCATGAGCCTCAGCTAATACTTCCCGAATACCTAACGACACCTTCATAGTCACCCTGTTATGGTGCGACGTTTGATGACATCAAAGCACCCTTCCGGTATCAGTGACTGACATGATCTCATGTTCTAAGGAATAAGTTAGTTCGTATGTTTGATATAACAATGTAAACTTAATGACTTGATCGCATTGCTATATTCACTTTGCTTATATGTTCATCAAATCATTCTTCAAATGAGATGACCCCGTTATTAACAACATCCAATGTTCATGATCAGGAAACCTTGATCATCTATTAATCAACGAGCTAGTTAAAAGAGAGGCTTTACTAGGAACCATTGTTTGTTTATTAAACACACATGTATCAACATTTTCGGTTAATACAATTCTAGAATGAAAAATAAACATTTATCACAAACAAGGAATAAGATAATAACTACTTTATTATTGCCTCTTGGGCATATTCCTTTCAGTCTCCCACTTGGACTAGAGTCAATAATCTAGTATGTAAGCCCTTAACATATATGGCTGTTCCAGTGTTATTACCATGCTTCGCGTGTGGTAAACATCATTTAAAAAGATCTGAACTGTTCAGGTTCTATTGTATTTGCATGTTGTTTGTGTCTACACGCATCATTCATTCTCTAATGAGATGGCTTTGTATATATTTGGTCAACTGGTGAGACCTTAATTCCTCAGCTTAAACCAATGTTACTAACATTGTGAAAATGTAGCTTCATAGTGTCAGCATTTTTGGAAACTCACCAAGTTCAATAAAGAACTCCTTTGACACAAAATACTCCTATTATTTGTTGTCAACACAACGATATACTTAGCCTTTGTTGTAGTATCTGTCACAATACTTTAATTTTGAGACTCTTTCAAATCCAGCATGGAACTTTCTTCCAACCTATTGTGCTATCCTCCATCACATATTTTAATTGAGATAAAATTATTTGAATAGATGAAAGGACTATTAGTGTAACATATTACAAAAAATAGTTTGTCATTACTACATAGGAAAATATATCCTTAGCATTTCTAGAATGGCATAAGGATCTCTCTCAATCTTGTCTAATCATCATATGAATTATCCTGCTACAACATTCTGTAGCATATGACTTATATGGTTGTGTACATAGCATGGAACACATGACTTAGAAATCTTAATTTCAACTGTGCTCATCATGTGTCAAAACACTTGAATCTTGCTCAATTCTTTTCAATGTGGCAAGAACTCCTTCTTGTCATTTCGATATTGACTTACTTCATTTCATCTATGTAATTTGGCTTCAATCATATCAGGCGCTTCAATCCATTTATTATAGATATCGATGCCCAATATCTTCTAAGACTTTCATCAATATGAAAATCTTAACCGGGTTAATTTAAAATACATGTTTTCCAATCAACCATATGTCATCTACATAAAGCATTGGAAATATGTCATAGCGCTCCCACTTAATTTCTTGTAACTTCACAAGCATCTTTATCGTTCATGATGGAATCACACTCTTTCGATAACTACATTAAGGTAAAGATTCCAACTTCGTTATGCTCACTTCAACCATTGAAGTGTGCATACCTTTCCAGCAACCTCTTGAATTTTACAAAAGTTGCAGACTGTGTCAAGTACACATCCTTGATTAAACTTCCTTGAAAGGAAAGTTGGTTTTTGTTATTTAACTACCATATCATAATATATAACTTTTTGCAAGAACTATCCGCAAAGACTAAAGCATTACTACTGAAGATCAAAATCTTGAAGTAGTCAACTCTTTGAACTTCGTCGAAAACATCTTTTAGATAAGTACAACTTTTAAAGGATGTAAATATCCATGTATTTGTTTCTATATAGACCCGTTCGCTATCGTTAGGCATCATGCCTATCGAAAGGACTACCAAGTCACATACTTGATATTCATACAGGGATATTATCGCGGATATAATGACTCATAGCCAATTCAACGAAGTCAGGGCCCATCATTTGCTTCCTTTATAAGGTCCAGGTACTTTTGTTGTCAAAACAAAACTTTACTCTTAAACCACAAGTTGGTCTAAGTACAAAGTATTAGGACTTTAGTGGTTCAGTTCGCAAACTCATTCGAAGTATCTACAACACAGTGTCTTCTACTTTGTCAAAATAGGAAACCTCGGAACAAATTCCAGTGTTGCGCTACTCTTGACATGGTAACGAGGATTCTATAATCTCGTTGAGTTTGTACTGTCCTCCCACTCACTTGTTTTGGAAGAACTAGTTTCTCGGGAAATCGGCCCTTTTTGACAAACAACGTTTGTTTTTTGTCGGTGACAGGAGAAATACCCAATGGATTCTTTAGGATAACCTTATAAACATATATGTATCCTATTTTGGTTGTAAACATTTTACACATGCTATGCATACCAAAACTTAAGAGAAAGATAATTCGGGTCACTACCCAAACCATATCTTATATGGTGTCAATTTCAACGGATCATGATGGCGCTCTTTTTAGTGTAAAAGCGGTTGTCTCTAATGTATAAACTGCAAAATTATAATGGCATTTTACTTACCTTACCATGTCAAACAAGGTTTGATTTTGTCTGTCGAACACTCCAAACTAATGTGGGGTTATTCGAGTAGTTTAAGTTGAAGAACAATTCTGCAACTCCTCAAATGTTTTTGCTAAACTTGTAACTCAAACTTTATCCTTTATGACCCAATCATAAATACTTGATTATCTTGTTACGATGTTTTTTACTTCATACTAACAATAGCTTGAACCAATTCAAAAAATGTCAAACTCCATTCTCTTTAAATAGATATACTCATATATCTACTAAAATCGTCGACGAAATTTTATGAAGGAAAAATTAATCCACCACACATTACTATACATAATGGACTATATACATCAATATGTACAATCTCCATTAAATTAGTCGTCCATTCTACTTTGGCCTATGAACGGAATGCTAGTCATCTTTTGGAAGAGGTCTCACAAGCGTCAATTTATTCAAAACAAAATGACTCTGAGAGTCCATAAATATGGAGTTCCTTCATGTTTTCCTTTCCGATATGAACTTAAATGGTGGTGTCACAATTTAAGTGAAATTATTTTACGTCTTGCAATGTTTAGCATTTAGTTTTATAGATGTTTACATTACCAACATGATTTTTATTAACTCATCCATAAAATATGGAATATGGTCATAGTTTGAACAATCTCATTTGTTCTCACAAAAGACCAGAACAAAATAACAACTTATTAAGTTCTTAAAATAAATCTCTAATGTTTGGTTCGATACGACAATGAACACAATAACACGTTATTTCTGTTCTTGTCATAATCGTTTTCACATCTACTACTAGTTCCTTTTAGGACCTTGTATTTCTTGTATTGTGTTGCTTTGTATGACAACTCATACCAACCAATCTGGTATCAAAATACCCAAAAAATACTTTCTTAACTAGTAATACATCTATAACTTGTATATCACGCATATACACCTGAGCTGGACTTTTCTACCATATATCTCTTTGTAATTCTATTTTCAATATTCCCTATTTATCCAGCGGGGAGGCGGAAGTAGAGAATCCCTCGGAACTCCAGCAGCACGACGGCGTGGTGGTGGTGAAGAATCCTACGGTCAGGGCTTCGCCAAGCCGGAGATCATGGAATGGAGCAGCGGGTGGAGAGGAAATGAGGTGGGCAAGTGTGTGTGAGAGAAGGAGTTCATGCCCTCTATTTATAGGAGAGGGGGGAGGCATCCCAAGGGGGGTGCGGCCAGCCCCATGGTGCGCCCCCAGCTCTTCCTTCATCATGTGAGTGGACACTCCACTCACACCCACTCATTTTCCCTTAAAACTCCACTTAGAAAATCCAGGAGTTTTTCTTTAATAAATAAATAAAACATTTTTATTTGTTGATTATATTTGTTAATTCCATTAACAAAAAAATTCATATAGAACCTAGAATCATTTGTTAATTCCATTAACTACCATTCAACGAAAAACCCCTTGAACTATTTCAATTTTCCCCGAAACAATTCCGGTGCTGCCCAAAATATTCTTCGATATTCCGTATCCTCTTAAATGCGTCATTGAACCTTAAGTGTGTCACCCTATGGTTCGCGAATAAGATAGACATGGTCGAGACTCCTCTTCGATCAATAATCAACAACGGGATCTGGAGATCCGTGATGACTCCTATATATTCAACGATGACTCTCGTGATCGTGTGAACCATCAACGTCGTGCCTAATTCCCTTTGTCTCGCGATATTTTACTTGTCCGAGATTCGATCATTGGTATCAACCATACCTTGTTCAATCTCGTTACCACAAGTACTATTTTCTCGTTCCCATGATATAACATCCTTGTGATCATATCAGGTGCTCGCAAGCGGTTTCGATGTGATATCACCGAGAGGGCCCAGAGTATCTCTCGCCGTCATTTGGATGGAGAAATCCCACTCTGAATCCATGATTCTCAAATAATACTTTCCGAATACTTAACGCCACCTTTATAGTCACCCTGTTATGGTGCAACGTTTGATGACATCAAAGCATCCTTCCGATATCAGTGATTGACATGATCTCATGGTCTAAGGAATAAGTTACTTCGTATGTATGATATAACAATGTGAACTAAATGACTTGATCGTATTGTTATACTTAGTTAGAGTCTATATTCATCACATCATTCTTCTAATTATATGACCCCGTTATTAACAACATCCAATGTTCATGATCACGAAACCTTGATCATCTATTAATCAATGAGATAGTTAAAAGAGAGGCTTTACTAGGAACCATTGTTTGTTTATTAAGCACACATGTATCAACGTTTCCGGTTAATACAATTCTAGCATGAGAAATAAACATTCATCATAAACAAGGAATAAGATAATAAAATTTTATTATTGCCTCTCGGGCATATTCCCTTCAGTCTCCCACTTGCACTAGAGTCAATAATCTAGTCTGTAAGCACTTAACACATATGTCGTTCCAATGTTATTACCATGCTTCGCATGTGGTAAACATCACCAAAAAGATCTGAATTGTTCAGGTCCTATTGTATTTGCATGTTCTTTGCATCTACACGCATCACTCATTCTCTAATGAGATGGCTTTGTATATATATGGTCAATCGGTGAAACCTTGGTTCCTCAGCTTAAACCGATGTCACTAACATTGTGAAAATGTAGCTTCATAGTGTTAGCATTCTTGGAAAGTCACCAAGTTCAATAAAGAACTCCTTGACACAAAATACGCTTATTATCAGTTGTCAACACAATGATATACTTTAGCCTTTGTTGTAGTATTGTCACAATATTTAATTTTGAAACTCTTTCAAATCCAGCATGGAACTTTCTTCTAGACTATTCTGCTACCCTTCATCACGTATTTTAATTGAGGAAAAATTACTTGAATAAATGACAAGACTATTAGTGTAACATATTACAACTAATATTTTGTCATTACTACATAGGAAAACATATCCTTAGCATTTCTAAAATGATACAAGGATCTCTCCCACTGTTGTCTAATCATCATATGAATTATCCTGCTATAACATTTTATAGCATAGGACTCATCTGGTTGTGTACATAGCATGGAAACATGACTTAGAAATCTCAATTTCAAAGATGCTCATCATGTGTCAAAACACTTGAATCTTGCTCAATTATTTTCCATGTGACAAGAACTCCTTCTTGTCATTTCGATATTGACTTACTTCGATATTTCATCTATGTAATTTGGCTTCAATCATATTAGGCGCTTCAATCCATCTTTTATAGACATTGATGCCCAATGTCTTCTAAGCCTTTTATCAATATGAAAATCTTAACCGTGTTAATTTAAAATACATGTTTTCCAATCAACCATATGTCATCTACATAAAGTATTGGAAATATGTCATAGTGCTTTCACTTAATTTCTTGTAACTCTACAAGCATCTTTATCGTTCATGAGGGAATCAAACTATTTTGATAACTTCATTAAGGTAAAGATTTCAACTTCGTTATGCTCACTTCAACCATTGAATTGTGCATACTTTCTAGCAACCTTTTGAATTTTACAAAACTCTCACACTATGTCAAGTACACATCCTTGATCAAACTTACTCGAGAGGAGACGTTGTTTTGCTATTCAACTTCCATATCATAATATGTAACTTTGCTAGAAATATCCGCAAAGACTAAGAATCACTACGAAAGATCAAAATCTTGTAGTAGTCACCTCTTTGAACTTCGTCGAAAACAACTTTTCATAAGTACAACTTTCAAAGGATGTAAAAATCCATGTCTTTGTAGCTATATAGACCCTTTTGCTATCGTTAGGCATCATTGCTATCGAAAGGACTACCAAGTCACATACTTGATATTCATACAAGGATACTATGGCGGATATAATGACTCATAGTCAAGTTTACGAAGTCATGGCCCATCATTTGCTTCCTTTTTAAGGTCCAGGTCCTTTTGTTGTCAAAACAACACTTTACTCTTAAACAATAAGTTGGTCTAAGTACAAAGTTTTAGGAATTTTTTGGTTCAATTCGCAAACTCATTCGAAATATCTACAATATTTGTAGTGTCTTCTACTTAGTCAAAATAGGAAACCCCTGAACAACTTCCAGTGCTGCGCTACTGTTGACATGATAACAAAGGTTCTATAATCTCTTTGAGTTTGTACTGTCCTCCCACTCACTTGTTTCGCAAGAACTATTTTCTCGAGAAATCAACCCTTTCTGACAAACAACATTTGTCTTTTGTTCGGTGATAGGAGAAATACCCAATGTTTTATTTGGGATAACCTTATAAACATATATTTATCCTATTTTGGTTGTAAACATTTTACACATGCTATGCATACCAAAACTTAAGAAAATGACAATTCGGGTCACTACCCTAACCATATCTTATATGTTGTCAATTTCAACGGATCATGATGGTACTCTTTTCAGTGAAAAAGCGGTTGTCACTAATGTATAAACTACAAAATTATAATGACATTTTATTAATCTTACCATGTCCAACAAGGTTTGATTTTGTCTCTTGAATACTCCAAACTAATGTGGGGTATTTGAGAAGTATAAGTTGTAGAACAATTCTGCAACTCCTCAGATGTTTTGCTAAACTTGTAACTCAAAACTTTATCCTTTATGATCCAATCATAAATACTTGATTATCTTGTTACAATGATTTTTACTTCATACTAACAATAATATGAACCAATTCAAAATTATCAAACTTTATTCTCTTTAAATAGATATACTCACATATTTACTCAAATCATCGATAGAATTTTATGAAGTAAAATTTAATCCACCACACATGACTATACATAATGGACTATATACATCAATATGTACAATCTCCTTTAAATTAGTCGTCCATTCTACTTTGGCCTATGAACGGAATTCTAGTCTTCTTTTGGAAGAGGACCCACAAGCGTTAATTTATTCAAAACAAAATGACTCCGGAAGTCCATCAATATGGAGTTCCTTCATGTTTTCCTTTCCTATATGAACCAAAATGGTGGTGTCACAATTTAAGTGAAACTATTTTACGTCTTGCGACGTTTAGAATTTAGTCTTATAGATGTTTACTTTACCAACACGATTTATATTAACATATCCATCAATTATGGAATATGGTCATAGTTTAAACAATCTCATTTGTTCTCACAAAATACCAGAACAAAATAACAACTTATTAAGTTATTAAAATAAATCTTGAATGTTTGGTTCGATACGACAATGAACACAATAACACTTTATTTATGTTCTTGTCATAATCGATTCCATATCTATTACTAGTTTCTTTTAGGCCCTTGTATTTCTTGCATTGCGTTGCTTTGTATGACAACTCATACCAACCAATGTGGTATCAAAATACCCAAAAAATAATTTGTTAACTAGTAATACATCTATAACTTGTATATAAATCATATACTCCTGAGCTGGACTCTTCCAGTTATCTTCTTTTTCTGCCATATATCTTTTTGTAATTCTATTTTCAATATTCCCTTTCCTTTACAGAAGAATCATTCAACATCAAACAATGCTAGTCGTACTAGCTCATTTTCTTTGGCATGTTAGTCATATACTATCACCCATTGAGTCATACTTTGAGTTTGATTGTTCTACTAATATCACCATATTAATAGTATTCTTCTAGATTCCACTCTTAGCAATCTCCAAGTAAGGTAAACGATTTTTACCCATATTTTTAATCCATCACGTAATAACAATTTTATGATTAAGCTACTATAGCTCGAAGGAAAGAATTTAGAGGATAATGTTTAGCGCCCAATTTCTTGAAATATTCAAACGCCTAGCGTCTTCAATCATTGCATATATTCAAATAATATAAGCATACATTGTCACGATAAATTATACTTAATCATGTTGCCACAAATAAGTTTCTAGATATCGATATATCTTTCACTTGATTGTTTCTGAAAACAATTATTTTCAGTTACTAAATCACCTTGATCAATAAAACATTCTTTTGAAGATAAAGTAATAGGGAAGCAACCATGACTTTGGATTCTAAGTAGGAATTATTTGCTCTCTAGATCAATCAATCATTAATCATATGGAGCTAGGTAGGAAATACCAAAAATCTACAATAGGACTCAATTTTAAATTCACTAATACGGTACCAATCTTAAATGGTATTCACCAGATCATAACATTTATATCTCAATTAACAATCTAAGTGTAAGGTAGTTATGTGGATGCCAATGAGTACTACAATTTCTGCAAATTCACTTTGATTGGTTGTTCATGATAAATAAGTTCAAGTTAATTCAAAATTATCCATGAACTCCCACTCAAAAACAACATCCCTCTTAATCGTCTTTAGTGATTTCACGAACCAAATTCACTACACCAAAATCGATCATCACGTGAGATGATGTAGCTTCAAAGGCGAACATCGACATGTTCATCATATCATACATATGACTCATGCTTTACCTTTTGGTTACGTGTTCCGAGGCCATGTCTGTACATGCTAGGCTCGTTAAGTAGAACCGTAGTATTGCGTGTGTTTCAAGGCCATGTATGTACATGCTAGGCTTGAAAACACCCGTTGTATGCGAACGTTGAGTCTGTCACACCCGATCATCACGTGGTGCCTCGAAACGACGAACTTTCTTAACGGTGCATACTTAAGGAAGAACACATTATTATCTTGATATTAAGTGAGAGGGATCATCTTATAATGCTATCGTCGCTATCTAAGCAAAACAAGATGCATAAAAGGATTAACATCACAGACATCACACGTAAGGATAACGTGATATGATATGGTCCTTCTTTCACTTGATCTTCATCATGTGCATCGTGGTATGATCTCCATCATTCCACCGGCGTGGTACCAAGTACCATGGCACCCCAATGTTGATTGTCCATAAAAAATAAGACAACCATATGGATACCTTTCGGTATATCAAAAATTTCCAAAAGAGATCATCTCATAATCAAATTTGTAACATTGACCATATCACATCACATGCCCATCAAAAGCTAGTTAGACGCTTCTAATTTATTTTTGCATATTTTACGTGGCTTAGGGCTTTCGAGGATAGAATCGTTCATACCTACGAACATCAAACACAACATTGATAAAACACACTTTAACAACCCTTCGTAGATTAGATCTTAACTATAGTAGGAGAAACGGACACCCCCTAGCCACAAGTGAGACAACTCTCGCGTACATAGTACACGTAAACTTAGTCTGGGGCAGCTTCATCCTACTATGCCACTAAGATCATAAAATACTCAAGGAGGCAATAACATTATCATCAACGCCCACATACTCATATGTGTTCTACCCGTACAAAAAATCTACGCATAAACCTGGCTCTGATACCACTGAAGGGGTCGTTGCATAGAAAACAAAAAATTTCCTACGCGAGAGACACCCGAAAGGCTAAGATATAATCTAGGAGACGAAGTGCAACGGGCAAAGAGAGGGTTAAGGACAACACATACCCTCGAAGACACAAAGAGTTACGAGATCAAATCTCGTTGTTGGCATAGTCGTACTCACACCGATCCCGATAGCGACAAGATGTGCACCGCAATCCGGCGGTGCCTCCGTGATCGGTCACACGTACGGTTGATGACGACCTCCTTTCCCTCGATCCAGCGGGGAGGCGTAAGTAGAGGATCCCTCGGAATTCCAGCAGCACGAAGGCGTGGTGGTGGTAAAGAATCCCACGGTCAGGGCTTCGCCATGCCGGAGACCGTGGAATGGAGTAGCGGGAGGAGAGGAAATGAGGTGGGCAAGTGTGTGTGAGAGAGGGAGCTCATGCCCTCTATTTATACGAGAGGGGGGAGGAATCCCAAGGGGGGGTGCGGCCAGACCAATGGTGTGCCCCCACCTCTTTCTTCATCATGTGAGTGGACACTCCACTCACACCCACTCATTTTCCCTTAAAACTCCACTTAGAAAATCCAAGAGTTTTTCTTTAATAAATAAATAAAACATTTTTATTTCTTTATTTATATTTGTTAATTCCATTAACAAACATTTTCATATATCACATCGAATCATTTGTTAATTCTATTAACAACCATTCGACGAAAAACCCCTTGAACTATTTCAATTTTCCCCAAAACAATTCCGGTGCTGCCCAAAATATTCTTCGATATTCCGTATCCTCTCAAACGCGTCATAGAACCTTAAGTGTGTCACCCTACGGTTCGCGAATAAGATAGACATGATCGAGACACCTCTCCGATCAATAATCAACAGCGGGATCTGGAGATCCGTGATGACTCCTATATATTCAACGATGACTCTCGTGATCGTGTGAACCATCAACGTCGTGACTAATTCCCTTTGTCTCATGATATTTTACTTGTCCGAGATTCGATCTTTGGTATCAACCATACCTTGTTCAATCTCGTTACCGACAATTACTCTTTTCTCGTTCCCATGATATAACATCCTTGTGATTATATCACGTGCTTGCAAGCGGTTTCGATGTGATATCACCGAGAGGGCCCAAAGTATATCTCTCCGTCATTTGGATGGACAAATCCCACTCTTGATCCTTGATTATCAAATAATACTTTCCGAATACTTAACGACACCTTTATAGTCACCCTGTTACGGTGAGACGTTTGATGACATCAAAGCATCCTTCCGATATCAGTGATTGACATGATCTCATGGTCGAAGCAATAAGTTACTTCGTATGTTTGATATAACAATTGTCGGATATATACTGAATAAGGGTATATCAGATGGTAGTCAAAAGTGCCTGATTACCAGGGTGGCCCAAGTGGTAGTGGGCTATGGTCCATTGGGCGGCCCAGTAAGCTGACGCACAGAAGCCGGATTCTAGAAGAACCCGGATCACGGCCCACGTGATCTGGCTTGGAGGAGAAGGCGGATTCCTTACTTTCCAAGTTAGAAGTTACCGTAGTCTTCTAGGTTTCCTACTCTGTATGCCCTAACCCGGCTATTATATAAAGCCGGACGGGAGATAAGATAGACACAAGAAGCTATAGGCTAACTCGCCGGGAAGTTGATCCTCAGCGAATAGCTAAACCGAACCTCAAATTGTAATTGTATACACAGGCTTTAGCCCTGATTAGTGAGATTGCAGGAGTAGGAACGTCGTATTATTACGAAGTACCGAACCTGGGTAAATCCTGTGTCTTTGTCTTCAACGCGATCCCGTTTCCCCACGTCTCTACCCGTAGTCTCATGGAACCCCCGTCTATGAAAACTACTACGATGTCTCGACAGTTAGCGCCCACCGTGGGGCAAACGACGTCAGGCGTTAAGTTCCGATCTGGGATACTCGGCGGGATTAGCAGTTCCATAACTGTCGGAAGCCTGGAGTTCGACGACAACGTCGGACGCTTCCTCGACAATGGATCCTACATACCGGCGCAAAATCATCTGGTAAGTGCCTGCGTGTTACCGATTGGATCTGCTAATATCTTTATCGGACTAACTGCAGAGGCCATGGGGTTTTGCGGTGGAAGTAAATTTATCCCACCCGCCCTATACCCAGTCGAGGATGACTATGATCCCGGATTTTGCTCAGATCGCCGACATGAAAGTGATACACACTTTATCGGTATGGTGCAATCCGAAGTCGCCGAAAACACGGATGGAGGAAACCCCGTGCAAGAGGCAGACAATAGCACACCCACCACGGAGGTGGAAGATCCGACATCCGTCAACATGGCGATGAACTCGGAAGCTGACTCTGTGCTAGCCGCCATTGAGGCGAGATTAGAGTCAGAAACCGGATCGGATGATTTCGATTCTGAAGATGAAGATGAGGACACCTTCGAGAGAAAAGTGAAATCTCTTCAAGAGGGATTCCACGAAGTACTAATGGCAAAACCGGCTGAAACCACGAACGTCGGCAGTCAGGAAAGCCCTAAAACCCCTCCGCCAGAGGAAGAGAGAGAAGATGGAGAAACCTCTCCGATATTTCCCAACGTCAAGGAATTGACAGAGGATGAACCTGCTAAAAAGCCTCCCTCTTCCAAGAAAAGGCACAAGGCTGCTAAAAAACTCCAGTACAAACTCCGGAAGAAAAAATCGGCTGATCCAGCTGATGAAAGCCCGGAAGTAGGAGATGCAAGCGGAAAAAAGCCCGCGGAGAAGAAAACCAAGGAAATCCTTGTTCCGCCAATGATAGAACAAGAAGAACAGGATCTGTTACAAACGCCAGTGGGACTAAACGAACCCCCTGAGATGCTGGAAGCCAGGAGACGAGCTTTCCAACGGCAGCAGCAACATCTACTCAGATCTCGGGAACACCTCCAAAAAACCCAGAATGACATCAAGCTCATCAAGGAAGAAATCGAGGAGTACGAGAGAAAGAATAGATCTGCCATAAAACCTACAAGGTTACCCGGAATCGTAAGACCGGAAGTACTGCCGCCAAAGGAAAGGTTTCATAACCCATCTTGGCAAAAGCAAGTAAACGGCAAGGATGCCAGAGGCGAACCAATATACAAAACCGCAGCAGAAAATATGGAATAAGCGTTCGCCATCCTCAACAATGACATGTACTCCAACGGTGAAAAACTTCAAGGGGTGTATGCTTTCCTAGGAAAAGCATTGCAACAACAACATCGGGGCCAAGAGCGATCAGGGAAGTTGCACGACGACTCCGCCCTATGCAAAACAGCTACTTGCGCCGCTGGAGCACCTGGACCGGAAGAACCTAGAGATTCAGACAATTCAAAGGATAAAAAACGGAACCGAGAAAAGACAAGAAAAATCCCGACAATAGGGATTAAGCATCTAGAACCGGATCCCATCCCCCGAAAGGTGGACTCAAACCCCACGATCGGGAAGAAAAACACCGGAATGACGGCAAAGCAATGCCACCTCCGAGACACCCAGCTGAAAAAACTAGAAGACATGACGTACCTCACAGACGTGAGAGGTCTCAGACACCTCCTAAGGATAAAGAAAGGCACAGGAGTAGAACTCCACCTCATCCAAAAGGACGTGATCTCGGAAGAAATAGACACGATCCCGGAAAAGCGCGTACGCGCAACAATGGAAAAGAAAGGAGTAGATCCCCTTCTGTCCATTCAGCTGGAAGGTATTCCGCACACATGGATAGGGCGGAAAAGGATGATCTATACTTTGGACCTAAGTGTTTCACTGATAGGATCCGAAGGATAACCCTGCATTCTGGCTTTGCCAAGGTCGGTCCAACGTACCAGAAATACACCGGCAGTACAAACCCGGATACCTGGCTCTCAGACTACTGTACAGCCGTCCAGATTAACAATGGGACAGACCTGGAAGCTGTAATGTTTCTTCTCTAATGTTACTGGATGGAGCCAGAGATTGGATCAATGGATTGCCATCAAGAACTGTCGACAGCTGGGATGATATGGCTCGAGTATTCACTCAGCATTTCCGGGGAACGTACAAACGCCCGAACAGCATCAACCAGCTGAACCGTTGCACCCAATTCGAGGATGAAAAAAGGAACTTCAGATGCAACACCAAAACCCAAAGAAGTTAACATAGCCTTTGGAAGTGAAAAAGGGAATAGATGGAAAGGACGCAGCTCAGAACCAATCAACTACACTAAAGAAGAGTGGGAGAAGATTAAGTCGGAACCCTGCGTCCACCATTCGCAATTTGGGAAACCCACCCATACGAACGCGCAATGCCGGCTGAATAAGCACATGAAAGGCAGTGCAGGATCCGGAAATAAGGGGAAGAGTTCCAAAAAGAAATTCTCCAAACAAAAGCCAGAAGCTGAGAAAGAAGACAGTGAATCGGACACTGATGAAAAAATCCAGGAACAGCAGCGAAAAGGCGAACCCAAATTTCCGAGAGTTGATGGAGAGTGCGCCCTAACGTTCTTAGCAACTCCGTCATCAAAGGTGGCAAAAAGAACGCTTCGAGAAATAAACGCGGTTGTTCCGGCAACCCTAAAATTCATGAAGTATTCGAACACACCAATTACCTGGGATCAGTCTGATCATCCCGGGAACATCCCTGAACCCGGCACACAAGCTCTTGTTGTAAGCCCTATTGTCCAGAACACTAGGCTAAAAAGAGTGCTGATGGATGGAGGATCCAGCATTAACATAATGTATCTGGATACGCTGAAGCACCTGAAAATCTCCGAGTCCCAGCTCAATTACAGCAACATACGCTTCCATGGCATTGTTCCTGGCAGACAAGCACGATCCCTAGGAGAAATTTCCCTAGATGTCACTTTCGGAGAAAAAGATCACTTCCGTCAGGAAAAAGTATCCTTCGAGGTGGTGCCGTTCGAAAGCGTGTATCACGCAATACTCGGACGTCCAGCTTTCGTCAAATTTATAGCAAGATCATGTTATATCTATAACAAGCTGAAGATTCGAGGGCCCAAAGGAGGAGTAATCACCATAATTGGAGACTTCAAGCTGGCAAACGAGCTGGAAAAAGAAAACACCCTTTGTGCTCAGAGAGTTATAGCAAAGGAAGAACTGAAGGAGCTGGCCACGGAGGTATCGCCGACAGAAATGCCGGCAGGAAAAGAAACCCGGAAGCCAGCAGATAGCTTCAAGACCTCCGAGAATACAAGACAGGTAATCCTAGATCCCAAGGATCCGACAAAATTTGTCGTAGTAGGAACTGGGATGACCGACAAATAGGAAGGCGAGCTCATCAAGTTCCTCCGTGAGAACTGGGATATTTTCGCCTGGTGTCCAGCTGACATGCCAGGCGTACCCAGGGAACTTGCTGAGCACCAACTCAAGGTGATTCCAGGCTCCAAACCCGTCAAACAAGGTCTCCGTCGATTTGACGGAAGAAGACGGAAGGCTATCGGCAAGGAAATTATCCGGCTTTTAGCAGCAGATTTCATACAGGAAGTAATACACACTGAATGGTCTGCAAATCCGGTATTAGTACCGAAGAAAGACACTACTGCTCTTAGAATGTGTATAGATTACACCGGCTTGAACAAATTGTGTCCAAAAGATAGGTTCGCGTTACCGCTCGATCAAATAATAGATGCCACCGCAGGCTCTGAGCTTTTATGCTTTTTGGATGGATATTCCGGGTATCACCAAATACACATGAAAAAGGAAGATCAAATTCAGACTTCTTTTATAACCCCTTACGGGACGTATTATTACGTAACCATGCCATTTGGCCTGAAGAACGCAGGTGCAACGTACCAGCATTGCATGCAACGTTGTTTGCATAGTCAGATTGGCAAAAATGTCCACGTTTACATGGACGATATTGCCGTCGTAACCAAGGAAAAAGATACGCTCCTTGAGGATTTGCGAGAAACCTTCGAAAACTTGCGCACTTACAAGATGAAGCTAAATCCATCAAAGTGCGTATTCGGGGTTCCCTCAGGAAAACTTCTAGGTTTCATCGTTTCTCACAGAGGAATAGAAGTTAACCCAGAAAAGATCAAAGCCATCTTGAACATCTCCAAACCTACGTGTGTGAAAGATGTCCAAAGATTGACGGGTTCCGCCGCTGCCGTCAGCAGATTTATTAGTCGGCTGGGGGATAAAGCCTTACCACTCTACAAGTTGCTGAAAATATCCGACAAATTCGAGTGGACAGAAGAGGCTGATGCAGCCTTAACCCAGCTAAAGGAAACTGTGATGAAAGCTCCAATTTTGGCATCCCCAAAAGACGAAGAACCTATGTTATTGTACCTCACGGCTACAAACAGGGTTATTAGTGCGGTAATTGTCGTGGAACCGAAGAAAGACGAACAAAGCATACCAGATCAACATCCGGTATATTATATAAGCGAAGTTTTTTCCGAGTCCAAGCAAAGGTACCCACACTATCAAAAACTGGCATATGGCGTATTTTTTGCATCTAGAAAATTGCGCCATTACTTCCAAGGACATTCCATAACAGTGGTATGTAAAGCACCACTAGGGGATATAATAAACAATGCGGAGGCAACTGGCCGGGTAGCCAAATGGGGTATCGAGCTAGCAGCCTTCGACATTAAGTATCAGCCAAGGACGGCAATAAAATCCCAAGTTTTGGCAGACTTTGTCGCCGACTGGACGGAAGCAATGGAGAAAACTCCAATGCGGAGTCCGAGTACTGGATCATGCACTTTGACGGATCCAAGATGAAGGAGGGCGCTGGAGCTGCTGTAGTCTTAAAATCCCCTAAAGGAGACACAATGGAGTACGTATTACAAATACACTTCAACGCCAGTAATAACGTGGCAGAATACGAAGCCTTGCTTCATGGCTTGCATATTGCAAAAGAAATATGGGTTAAACGCATCCTGTGCTACGTTGACTCGGATTTGGTACAGCATCAGGTTAACCAAACTTGGGACGCAAAAAGCCCTATAATGGCCGAATACCGGAGAACGGTGGACGAGTTCGCCATTTGTTTTTTCGGATTCGAAGTACTCCACGTTAAAAGGGAGGAAAATTGGAACGCGGATGCGCTAGCCCGCATGGGGTCAGAAAGGGTAAAAATCCTACCACCAGGTGTATTCGTCCAGCATTTGTACGAACCATCCATAAAAGGTGGAGATGTTGATTATCCTCTGGCTTCCGAGTCAATTGAAGTTATGCTCGTCAACCCGGACTGGACAATTCCATATTTAAACTTCTTAGTCAACCAGAAGTACCCGGAAGGAGCAGACGAAGTCTTGCAGAGACAAATCCAGCGTCGATGCAAAGGATACACGGTAATCGACAATTGCCTGTACAAACGCAGTACTTCCGGAATTTTTCTGCGGTGTATATCACCAGAAGAAGGACGAGAAATCCTGCAAGAAATCCATGCCGGGGATTGCGGACATCATGCTCAATCAAAAAGCATAGTGAAAAAAGCATTCCGTGCTGGGTTTTTCTGGCTAAGAGCCAAGACAGATGCTGAGCACATAGTCAACACATGTGCAGGGTGTCAATATTACGCCAAGCAGACTAATATGCCGGCCCAAGCACTCAAAACTATCCCAATTACATGGCCGTTTGCGGTCTGGGGGCTAGATATGATGGGACCGTTCAAAACTGCGCGAGGTGGACTTACACATCTACTTGTAGCTGTGGATAAGTATACCAAATGGGTGGAGGCCAAACCCATCAAAAAGCTTGACGGTGTAACTGCCAGAAATTTCATTATTGACATAGTCATGAGATATGGCGTTCCACACAGCATAATAACCGACAACGGGACAAATTTCTCCATTGGAGAGTTGGCAAAATATTGCCGACAAACGGGAATTCACCTAGATCTCGCATCTGTGGCACACCCGCAATTCAATGGACAGGTTGAGAGAATGAATAGCTCAATCCTGCAAGGAATACGCCCAAGACTCGAATCGCCTCTTCACAGAGCAGCTGGAGCATGGGTAGAAGAGCTACCTTCCGTGCTTTGGAGTATTCGAACGACGCCAAATAGGTCAACTGGGCAAACCCCATTTTTCCTAGTTTATGGTGCGGAAGCTATTCTTCCAACGGACATGATCCATGATAGCCCAAGAGTGCAGGATTTCGACGAATCGGATGCCGAAGAAGCACGACAGGATGCCGTCGATCTCTTAGAAGAGGAACGAGAGCTTGTGCTTCAAAGATCCGCCATCTACCAGCAAGGTTTACGACGTTATCATAGTCGGAAAATCAGGCATCGTTCTTTTAAAGAAGGTGACCTAGTGCTGAGATTGGTACAGCAAAGGAAGCACAAATTGGCCCCAGTATGGGAAGGACCATTTGTCATTAGTAAAGCCATGAAGAATGGATCATACTATCTTGTCGACATTCGAGATACGGAAGACGATCCCGAGAAGCCGAATCGCAAAAGAAAGAGAAAGATAGATGTTGAGCTAGGAGAGACAAAGAGACCTTGGAGTATCCAGCAGTTACGTCCCTTCTATACTTAGTTCAATTTCTATGTAAACATCTTTGAGATCATGAAATAAAGTTGTCGGAATTCTGATATCCATGTTTTTACAAGTTCATTATAGTACAAATCATGATTCTACCTTATCTATTTCCCAATGATCTTATAAAATACTCAATGTTAACCCGAATTGTGCCTGCGTGCTCGGCGTTTAAAAATTGAATGATTTTCAGCCTACTAACGGCTAAAGGAAACTTGGATTGTGCCTGCATGCCCAAGTTTTATTCAAAAAATTCCTTACTTTTCTCTAAGCATTATCTGATTGTTTATGTGTTGGGTCACTGGAGCTAGTTAGTAAAAATGCCTTTAGTATGATCCATGTTTCCGAGTTTAAACTGATTGGTTATACCCAGTTACTCGGCATGATGATTCACAGTACTATTGAGCCATTTCAAACACTAAGGACAGTTAAAGCATATAAGCCAGAGAACTTAGAAGATAAAGGAATATTAAAACCCGAAAACCTTGCAAAGAATTTCATAATTTAAAACTGCAAAAGGCGGAGTCCTTGTTTATACAAAAGGAATAGAAGCATTAAAATATGAATTACATTGTAAAAGTGCAGTAATGCTCCTATTGTCTACTTCCACCATCCAGGTTAAGGACAACCCTTCAAGCATCCGAGTCCTCTTCGCTGCTGTCATTCTCGGGGGCTTCGGGGATCTCCTCTTCTGGATAGGTGATGGAGATGTTCACCATGGAGGCGATCTTGGTGGCGTGACCTTTGATTTCATCAAAGATGGTGGTTCGCTGGGTTTCCGTGTATCCTTGAGGGATACCGGACGCCACGCGCCAAGACTTCGCACCAGGGTAGTGCATACGCATAAGGCCGAGTGCCATGCGTGCACCACCCCGTGCAGCGGAGCGTAAGATGGACTCCCTGGACTCCGCCACCTCCAAGATAGCACCCGGAAGTTTCTCAATTTCCGAGAACTCCCCAGTCCTTGTGGGAAGGAACTTGTTGATCAGCTGCATGCCAACAGCTCTGATCGCGGTCCACACCTTCCCAAAGGCTCGGATTCTATCAATCCGAGTGAGATCTGGGTTATCTCCTGTTTTTTCAGACAAAACAACCAAAAAGGTTAAGTGAAAAAGCAGAGAAAGAAAGCAAGACATGGAAAAATGGCAAATGAAGTAAAACTTACCGATAATCTTGTCGATTTTGGAGCCTTCCTCCAGGCGAAGGTTTAAGGCATTTTCCAAATCCTGGATAGTGGACTTATCCTTCTCCGCCTGTTCGGAAGCCTTGGAATGAGCAATTCCAAGGGCCAGATTGCTGGCTTCCAGATCTTTTTGAGCCTTCACAAGATTCTTGTGAAGGTCCACATTCTCCTTTCGGAGAAACTCGGCATTGCCGGCGTCTTCAGCTATTTCCTTGGCCTTAGCCAAAGAAGCTGGAAAGCAAGGAAAAAGTCCGAGTTTAGGAAAAATTCGGGAAAAGTACTTAGAGAAAAAGCTGAATCAAAAACTTCAGAGGAAAAAAGCTTACCTGTTGTTTCCGACAGCTGCAGCTAAGACGATGCCAGCTCCGCCTCTTTCACATCAAGAATAGAAAGAAGATTTCTAACTTCTTTATTCTTGACGGAAAGTTTATTGAAAACTTCCATGTTAATGGATTCAGCGGTTTGCTGGAACACGACAAGGAAAAGAGTAATTATAAAGCATCAAGGCGAAAAGTATACATTTTGCTTAATGCTTGGGTGCTAGAGTTAAGTACCTGGCTCATTCGCTGCAACCCCGCCAAGTTTTCATTGAACTCTTTTGCGTATTCCGCAAAAATAATTCCGGCCGCGCTTAGGCCATCATTGATGTTCTTGAAGTCCTTGTCAAAGGTGGGAATCTCCTCATCGGTCGTTCGAGAAGAATTTCCCACCTCTAGAGCCGCCCTTTCCCTCGTGTCCGTGTCCGGCACAACGGGCTGGCTGGGCTCCAAAGACTCGGTGGTGGGGGCTGTGGCATGCTCTTCTGCCATCGTGGACGGCGTGTCCGGGGCGATGACGGGAGAAGGTTGAGAGCCTCTGCTGGACACAACCTTGTGCCTCTTAAGGTTTTTTGGCTTTAAGGTAGAAGGAGGCAGGCCAAAGGCAAAAAAAACAAAAAACCCGGAAAAAGTTAAAACTCCGAAGGCAAAAGGAAACTTCGACAAAAGAAAATAACCCAGATGTTCTAATCTGGAGGTGGCGACGGGAACCCCGTCAAGATCAATGATTTCCTCAGAGGAGGAGATCTTCTTGCGCTTTCGCCCACCTGCAAAGGCGGTGCGCAACGCCTCCAGTTCAGCTTCGGAGGCCAGCTCCGAATCAGGAAGCTCAGCAATCTGTCGAAAAGAAAAAGCAGAGTTAGAAGCGAAAAATCCGAGAAAACATGGAAAATTTTAAACCCAAATGATGGAAATAATACCTTGGGAGCCGGATTGTCGGCCGTATACATTGGCCGACTCGCTTCATATTGGTCGCGTGAAGCTACCAACTGCTTCACGCGCCTCCGCAGATCCCTCGCGGCCCAGTCTTTGCTGGTTGTCCGCATTTTGTCGCCGGCACCCGTGTACTCGCAAAGGAGACGGCCACCATGGTTGGCTAACGGCTAGATCCGCCTGTCCAACCAGCAAAGAACTGTGTCCATGCCGGTTATGGGCGGATCAGAGGAAGTGAGCTTGGCGATGCGCCGCTTGATCCTTAGAAGATCAGGCGGCAGAACTTTGACGGCTTGTGTTCCCCAATTTTCTTGGGGAACAGCAGCGGTGTTTGAGAAAGGTGGAACCCCGATGGCCTTTTTTGGGAAAGGAACATCGGGATGATAAAAGAAGGAACCCGTCCAGAATTTGACGGATTCCGAGGTTTTGATCTTGGGGAACCAATCCTCCCTAAATCTTCTAAGAGTGAAGGAAATGGTTCCGCAAGTCGGGAGTGCGCCCTCCGAAGAGTTCTGCTTAACCCCGAAGCAGTATAACCATAAATCTAATCTAGGCTCTATACCTAGAAAACCCTCGAAGAGGGCCTGAAAGCCGGCCATATAAAGAATAGAATTTGGTGGCAGGTTATGGGGTTGGATACTGTAATGGGAGAGGACTTGGAGGAAGAAGGCAGAAGGCGGCAGTCCCATACCTCTCAGAAGGTGGGAGGAGAGAAGAACCCGTTCACCTTCGTTCGGCATGGGTTCGTTCTCGTCCTCCGGAAGCAGCCACTTCCCTTTCAGCACTAACCCCTCCTTTTCCATGTTTGGAAGGAGGGACGGGGGAATGCTGCAGGCAATCCAGTTGCCGGCAGTCTCCATCTCATCGTCAGCTCCGGCGGCGGCGGACGCGGCAACCTCTACAGCGGCGAGCTCATCGCCAACGTGCGTAATTTTCTCCTCCGCTGTCTCGGGAGAGAACGGCGGAGAAGACGCGGTGCTCGAGCCCGCAAGATCTACGGCGGTGGAAGGATTCCCTCCGTCCGCCGCGGTGCTCGCGGTCTTCACTGGAACGTCGCCGCCGGCGTCCGTTGGGGAATCCAACAAAGGATCCATCGTGTTGATGATATCCTCAAAGTCTTGCGTGACGTTGCGGGCGGGCGAGGACGGCGAAGAGGCCATTTGGTGGCGGCGCTGGCTCGCCTCCGGTGAGATTTTGGGCGCGGAGTGCGTTCGGAAGTTTCTCTCTGCTCGGGAGCTTGGGCGTTGTAATGGCGTTGGAAGTGAGAGCGGAAGGTTTTCCGGGAGGACGAAGAAGGCTATTTATAGCCGGAAATCCGTCACGATACGTGCTAACGGCTCTTTTGACCGTTGGATGATCAACGCGTGTCACTCGCCGGAAAATCCGGGAAATGAATCGACAGGATGATTATGGCTATCTCCTCGTTTCCCGCGAGAATCTGTCAGAGATACGTTTCTGGGTTTCCCGCTTGAAACCCAAACGTCCCTTACGTCAGCATGATTGAAGCGCTGACGTAGGAAGTTCCTTCTCCATGAAGGATCGTGTGAGAAAAGCCGGATTTCCAGAATTCCGAGTTTTACGTTACCATCTCTTTTTGAAGAAGAATAAGAAGAATCAAGACTGCTGGCCAATATTTCTCGGACAATATGCATTTGGTGAAAGACGGCGAATCAGAGTTTTAATCCTTCTTGGGGGATACTGTCGGATATATACTGAATAGGGGTATATCAGATGGTAGTCAAAAGTGCCTGATTACCAGGGTGGCCCAAGTGGTAGTGGGCTATGGTCCATTGGGCGGCCCAGTAAGCTGACGCACAGAAGCCGGATTCTAGAAGAACCCGGATCACGGCCCACGTGATCTGGCTTGGAGGAGAAGGCGGATTCCTTACTTTCCAAGTTAGAAGTTACCGTAGTCTTCTAGGTTTCCTACTCTGTATGCCCTAACCCGGCTATTATATAAAGCCGGACGGGAGATAAGATAGACACAAGAAGCTATAGGCTAACTCTCCGGGAAGTTGATCCTCAGCGAATAGCTAAACCGAACCTCACATTGTAATTGTATACACAGGCTTTAGCCCTAGTGAGATTGCAGGAGTAGGAACGTCGTATTATTACAATTTACCGGACCTGGGTAAATCCTGTGTCTTTGTCTTCAACGCGATCCCGTTTCCCCACGCCTCTACCCGTAGTCTCATGGCACCCCCGTCTATGAAAACTACTACGATGTCTCGACAACAATGTAAACTAAATGAGTTGATCGTATTGTTATACTTAGTTAGGGTCTATGTTCATCACATCATTCTTCTAATGATATGACCCCGTTATTAACAACATCCAATGTTCATGATCAGGAAACCTTGATCATCTATTAATCAACGAGCTAGTTAAAAAAGAGGCTTTACTAGGAACCATTGTTTGTTTATTAAGCTCACATGTATCAACGTTTCCGGTTAATACAATTCTAGCATGAGAAATAAACATTCATCATAAACAAGGAATAAGGTAATAACCATTTTATTATTGCCTCTCGGGCATATTCCCTTCACTAAACATGGAGGCACAAGGGAGCGAGAACACTATCTAGCTACTGCTAGTGACCCTTAGTCCCGGGACGAACTACTCACGCATCTGTCTGGAGCCAGTCATGGCGATGTAGAGGCCTCCCGTGACGACCCCCCTCTCTGGAAGGGTGCCGGAGCAGAATTCCTCAAGCCCTAGAATTTACTTTCAAGGTGGCGGTGGATCTGCATGTTTTTCGTGGAAAATTTCTCTGTCCTCGTTATTTTAGGGTTAATTTGATTTTACAAGCAAAGAGGCGGCGCAAGGTGGTGTCTAGGGCAGTGAGGGCCCCGCCAAGCACGGCCTAGGGTGGACCCGCACCAGGGGGTCACCTGGCTGGTCCTTGGCTCCTCTCCGGCTCTCCTTTGGACTCCGTCTTTGTTCCGGGCTAAAAATAATTTTCGTAAATTTTCAGGACTTTTGGCGAATATTTACATCAGAGCTTTTCTGAAATAGAAAAGCAGCAGAAAACATAAACTGTCTCTTGGCATCTTTTTAATAGGTTAGTTCGTGAAATCATTCATAAAATAAAGTAAAATATATAGAACACATGCAATAACACAAAAAGGAAACAAGCATGGAGCATTAAAAAATTATAGATACGTCTGCGACGTATCAGCATCCCCAAGCTTAACTCTTGCTTGTCCTCGAGTAGGTAAGTGATAACAAAGTAATCTTTGAGGTGGCATTCTACCAATACAATCTTGATCAAGTAGTAATGTAAAACATTCAAATAGGATTAAATGAACAAAAGATGAAATTTATAGTTGACACGAAATGAATAATTTCTAAACTCTTTGGAACCATAAAGTAAGAACTAATAATGAATCAATACCAAAATACCATCAAATTTTCAAGGTATATCAAATATGATTTAAGAGTCAAGAGAGATAATATAATCATAAAGGGAATATGCCCGAGAGGAAATAATAAAGTGTTTATTATATTATTCCTTTTTTATGATGAATGTTTATTTCTCATGGTAGAATTGTATTAACCGGAAACATTGATACATGTGTGTTTAATAAACAAACAATGGTTCCTAGTAACGCCTCTCGTTTAAACTAGCTCGTTGATTAACTGATGATCAAAGATTCCCGATCATGAATATTGGATGTTGTTAATAACGGGGTCATGTCATTTGAAGAATAATGTGATGAACATAGACCCAAATTAAGTATACCAATACGATCAAGTAATTTAGTTTATATTGTTATATCTTTCATACAAAGTAACCTTATTCCTTAAACCATGAGATCATGTCAATCACTAATACCGGAAGGGTGCTTTGGTTACATCAAACGTCACGCCGTAACAGGGTGCCTATGAAGGTGGCGTTAGGTATTCGGAAAGTGTTAGTTGCGGCTCATGAATCAAGAGTGGGATTTGTCCATCCAAATGAAGGATAGATATACTCTGGTCCCTCGCGATGATATCACATTCATACCGCTTGCAAGCACGTGACTAGGTCACAAGGATATCATATCACAGAACGAGTAAAGAGTACTTGTCGGAAACGAGATCGAACTACGTATAGTTGATATCAATGATCGGATTCCGGACAAGTAAAACATCATGAGACAAAAGGAATTGGTTACAAAGTTTATGGTTCACACGATCACAAGGTCATCGTTGAATATGTAGGATTCATTACAGATCTCTAGATCCCACAGTTGACTATTGATCAGAGACGTGTCTCGATCATGTGTGCCTTATACACGAACCGTAGGGTGACACACTTAAGGTTTGTTGATGCTTAGGGTAGATACGGGAATATGAATTGGAGTCCAAATATTTTTTGGAGTCTCGGATGAGATCCTATACACCACGAGGAGCTCCAGAATGGTCCGGAGGTAAAGATTCATATATGACAAAGTGATTTCAGGATATCGAAAAAAGTTCAGTATTTTCCGGCAGTGTCAGAATGTTTTAGAAGGTTCCGGAGGGTCCCAGTATGGGGCCCACATATCCATCACGACCAAGAGTGGCCCACTGGTCCATTTGAGCAGCCCTAATTGGTCCATGCAGCCATTCAATTGGTATCCATTTAAAAGGGGAGTTACCACTCTTGAAAAAGGGGTTACCAATAGAGGGGGTTACCACCCTAGGAATTGTTGTGGTTGCTGATCCTTGCCTATAAAAGGAGAAGGGAAGGCACACCAAGATGCAGTACATCTCTCCCTTGTTGCCACCTCCCTCCTCCACTTCTCCCCAACATCGGTTTGGCGAAGCCCTGCATGAATTTCTCCACCACCATCACCACACCGTCGTGTTGCTGGGATTCCCAGAGGATCTACTACGTCCGCTGCCTCGCTGGAATGGGGAGAGGACGTCATAAACCATACGTGTGACCGAGTATGGAAGTGCTGCCGCTTGTAGCACTAGAACAATCGTCCACACAATCTTGAGATCGGCGAATGTTCGACTACATCATCCACGAGATTTGATCTCGTAACGCTTTCGATCTTCGAGGGTCTTCTAAGACTTATTCGTCCTATTGCTCGCATCCTCTATATTAGATCTTGGCCCCTTGGTTGTTCTTCGCGAAGGAAATTTTTGTTTTTTATGCTGCGAACCCTATAGTGGTATCAGAGTCGGATCTATGCGTAGATGTTTCGTACGGATAGAACACATAGGTGTATGTGGGCGCTCATGATCATCTTATTGCCTCCTTGAGTATTTTTTTTATCTTAGTGGCATAGTGGGATGAAGCGGCCCGGTCTAACTTTACATGTCCACCTACATGAGATATGTTCCACGCTTGACATGCAACATTGTATTGCATAAGTGGCTTAGCGGGTGTCATGTTTATCCTACTATAATTAAGATCTAATCTACAAAGGGTTGTTAAAAATATTATTATCAACGTTGTGGTTCATGTTCGTATGTATGAACGGTTTTATCTTCTAAAGCCCTAAGCCACGTAAAACATGCAAAAATAAATTAGAGACGTCTAACTTGTTTTTGCAGGGTATGTGATGTGATATGGTCAATGATACAAATTTGATGCATGAAATGATCTCGTTTTTAAATTATTGACATACCGGAAGGAGCCAAATGGTTGTCTTTTTATTTATGTCCTGCGTGCTGTATATCATATCCATGTGATATGTTGTAATTTTGATGAACAATCAAGATGGAGGCGCCATGGACCTTGGTTCCATGCCCGTGTAATGATGGATATCATACCATGATACACAATATGGAGATCAAGTGCAAGAAGGACCATATCATATCACATTATCCATGCATGTGATGTTAATCCTTTTTATGCATCTTATTTTGCTTAGATAACGATGGTAGCATAATAAGATGATCCCTCTGACTTAATATAAATATAATAATGTGTTCTTCCTTAGTATGCACCATTAAGAAAGATCATCGTTTCGAGACACCACGTGATGATCGGGTGTGACAGACTCAACGTTCGCATGCAACGGGTGTTTTTAAACCTAGCATGTACAGACATGGGCTCAAAACACACACAATACAATGGTTCTACTTGGATAGCCTCACATGTACATGCATGGCCTCAGAACATGTAACCAAAAGGTAAAGCATGGGTCATATGGATGATATGATGAACATGTCGATGTTCGCCTTTGCAAGTACACCATTTCACTTGATGATCGGATTTGGTGTAGTGAACTTGGTTTGTGTAATCACTAAAACGGTTGGACGGATGTTGTTTTTGAGTGGGAGTTCATGGGATAATTTTTAGAATTAACTTAAACTTAATTTATCATAAACTTAGTCTAAATAATCTTTGCAAATATGTTGTAGATCATGGCACCACCTACCTTCAAGTTCAATATGTTCATGGAGAAAGAAAAACAAGCAAACAATGGAAGCAACATTACCAATTGGGCACTTAACCTGAGGATTCTCCTCACCGCTTGCAAGAAGCTCTATGTGCTTGATGCACTGCTAGGCGACCAGCCCGCTGATGATGCTTCTAACAAAGATAAAAATGTTTATCTGACTCAACAAGAGGACCACAATATAGTTCATTGTTGCACCCTGCATGGATTAGAGCCAGAGCTGCAAAAATGTTTCGAGAACAACACTGCTTTTGCTACAATGGGAGAATTGACGTGGGGATGATTCCTGGACCTATCAGGTGAGACTATCCGGTCTAAGGCCCAAGACCTAGGCCCAAAGAGAGGTGGTATCCCACGGTTCTAGAAGTCCCAACAGAAGCCCAGCCGCAAGACTTGCGGGTCAAGAAGGAAAGATCCTACCGACCTAGAACTAGGGTTTGTAACCACCCCCCCCCCTGGGACACGGTTTGAGACCTTGCCACCTATAAAAGGCTAGAAGAAACACCGAGGGGGCATCCGATCTACTTTTCACCACCACAACCTTGAGCTCGAGATCATACTCTCGACTTGGGCACCCCCCCATTGTAACCGATCTACTGATAACACATATCGCAAGAGCATGAATAAGGGTTTTACCTCTACGAGGGCCCCGAACCTGGGTAAATCGTGCCCCTGTTAGCTGACAATTGTCACCGGCGCCTTTACGTAATCTTAATTGAAACCCTACAGGATCATCCGAGGGACTTGTTGAGATGACTAATCGACAAGAATTTAAATTCATTTTCGATACCCATGCTGCAGTAGAGGGTTATGATGCTTCAGAAAAGTTCTTTAGCTCCATGATGGAAAAGAACAACTCCGCGATGGCGTGTCAACACACATTTGTTGGGAGACCCCAAGAGGAAGGTATGATGAGTACAACAGCAAGTTTTTCCCTCAGTAAGAAACCAAGGTTTAATCGGACCATTAGGAGAAATAAATTACTTCTGAAGGTTGTTGACAGCTGATATTGGCAGGGTGCACTACTAGACTCAACAGCAACATGGAATTTGCACACACCACAACCAATATACTTTGCCCCAACAAAACAGTGAGGTTGTCAATCTCACCGGTCTTGCTGAAAACAAAGGATTAGACATATAGTGTGGAATATGATGTTTGTTTGCAGTGAATGAAATGAAAACAGTGCTTCGAGTGAAAAATAACAGTGTTTGCAATTGGTTGTATAATCAGTGTAAAAGAATGGACCGGGTCTACAGTTCACTAGTGGTGTCTCTCCATAACAGATAAATAACATGATGGGTAAACAAATTACAGCTGGGCAATTAACAAATAGAGAATGCACCGTAATGCATATACATGACATGGTGACTACTATGATATTCATTTGGGCATTACAATATGATACATAGACCGTTATCCAACTACATCTATGACTAATAATCCATCCTTAGGACGTCATCCAAGCAAACTTTGGGTATTAAGTTCCAAGAAAAATATAATTGTATTAAGTGAAGTGCATAATGTAAAGAACACAATTATTCTTAGACAAAGCATTGTTGTTTTACCCCTACTGGCAACAACACATCCACAATCTTAGAAGTTACTGTCACTCTCCTAGATTACTGCAGGCATGAACCGACTATCTAGTTTAAATACTCCCTCTTGGAGTCACGAACATCTACTTGGACAGAGCATCTACTAGCAATGGAGAGCATGCAAGATCACAAATAACATATATGATATATCTATGATCAAATTGACATAGTATTCAGTATTCATCGGATCCCAACAAACACAACATGTAGCATTACAATAAGATGATCTTGATCATGTTAGGCATCGTAGAAGATCTAAACATGATGGCACAAAATTGGACAAGACAACCATCTAGCTACTGATATGGACCCGTAGTCCAAGGATGAATTACTCAGCCCTCCGGTGATGATTCCCCTCTCCGGCAGGGTGCCGAGAAGAGCTGCAGAACCCTCCCGAACTAGGGTTGACGACGGTGGCGGTTGCGAAAGTTTTCGTGGATAGAGGCTCGGGTACTTAGGGTTCTCCCGAGGATGGCAATATATAGGCGGAAGGGCGATGCCGATGGGCGACCAGGGGGGCCACACCACGTGGTTGCGCGTCCAGGTGGCGCCGCCAGCTGGTGTGGGTGCCTCCCGGGCCTCCTTCGAGTCTCCTTCAGACTCCGTGTACGTGAAAGAAAAATAGGGACTTTGTCTTTTGTTTTGTCTAATTCCTAGAATATTTTGAGAACAACTTTTCTGAAATACAAAAACAGCAGAAAACAGGAACTCGCACTATGGCATCTTTTCAATAGGTTAGTCCCAGGAAATGCATAAAAATGCTATGAAGTGTATAGAAAACATGTATCAATTGGCATAATATCAACATGGAACATCAAAATATATACGTTGGAGACTAATCAAGCATCCCCAAGCTTAGTTCTACTCTTCCTCGAGTAGGTAAAACAATAACAACAAAATAATTTCTGAGGTGACATGCTACCACACAATTTTGTTCAAATAATAATGTAAAGCACACGTCATGAATGAAGTGATCCAAGTCAATGGTATATAGTTCTCTAACAAATAGATAATGAGTAAACAACTGAATCATATTAGCAAAAACTTTTCATGAATAGTACTTTTAAGACAAGCATAATTTTTTTTGCACAAGAGTTAACTCAAAAGGAAGTAGATTCTAAATAAAAGGCATCCATCAACACGTAGGAATATTTAAGTTTCAGCACTGGATTTCAACTTTCAACATATATATCTCATGGATATTTTCAACACAAATAAATACAACAAGTGCGATAATCTAGCATGTAAAAATTGTTGCACACAAAGTTGACACAAGTATTTGCTTCTGAGACAGAAAGAAGAAGGAAAACTGACTCAACATAAAAGTAAAAGAAAATCCATTTGCAGTGGGAAGCAGGTATAAATCATGGGCTAGAGCCTTTAATGTTTTAAAAAACATATAGAGAGTATAAAAATAAATTTTGAGAGAGCGTTTTTCTATGTCAACGAATGACATCGGATGATTTGTCATCCTTTCATGTTTAAAGGCTTCAAGAGCATCTCCCATAGAGAGAACAATAAAGTTCCTCTTCTCCTTTGTTTGAACAAGCTAAGTTCATGATTTCTCAAGCCCATAGTGTTAGGAGATTTATTTGGTTCTAAGTTGTAATTTATCTTTTAGGGGTTGGGCACCCGCTTGCCTACTCTTTTTGCAATATTGGAGACTAGCACATTATGCATGATAGTCAAGGTGTGAAGCCAAATAAACATGAAAGATACAATAAAGCAGCCAATACTTCCTCATGAGATAAAACAGAGCACAAAACATGTTTAATAATTTTCAAGGTTTAAAGGTAGCACACGAAATATTTATTTGGAGTGGAAGGAAATACCACATAATAGGTAGGTATGGTGGACACAAATGTAGGCTCAAGGTTTGGATGCAAGAGAAGCATTCCTTCTAAGTACAGAGTTTAGGCTAGCAAGGTTGTTTGAAGAAAACACAAGATATCAACTAGTACAACAATACTTACATGAAAACAAATTGCAAGCATTGCAAGACTCTATACTGTCCTCCTTGTTACTCAAACACCTTTTACCAAAAAATATCTAGACCTTAGAGATACCAATCATGCAAACCAAATTTCAACAAGCTCTATGGTAGTTCTCCACAAATAGGTTTCAACCACACGACACAAGAGCTTAAACATGAACTACTTGAAAGCTCAAAACAATTGGCAAGTATCAAATTATCCAAGACTGTGATCTACAAGAGTATGTAAGTATTTTCCAATATACCATCTAACACATGTAGAATTTTTTGTTTCCAACCAAACACCATATAATTATTTCAACACAAACTCTCCAAATAATTTATCGGTGAAACAAGAGAGTACTACTCTACAAGAACTAACAGCTCTGAATAAGAGATGCATGAAAAACATGAGCTAAAAGAATTACAGCAGCTAGACAATAAATGAAGAATACGAGTATTCATATAAAAAAGCGGAGAGTGTCTCTCTCCCACACAAGAATTCTAGGATCCAACCGAGTTTATTACAGCAAATAAAACAAACAGACACTCCAAGTAAAGTACATAAGATGTGAACGAATAAAAATATAGTTTCACTAGAAA
The DNA here is from genome assembly GCA_028641055.1 of Alopecurus myosuroides. Lineage (NCBI taxonomy): Eukaryota > Viridiplantae > Streptophyta > Magnoliopsida > Poales > Poaceae > Alopecurus > Alopecurus myosuroides. Next base: position 126,075,965 of record CM054058.1, read on the forward strand.
TGACATGATAAGTTGTTGATGAATAAGGGGATGCCTTGGGAATCCCCAAGCTTAGATGCTTGAGTCTTCTTGAAATTTGTTGGGATGATCCATGGGGGCATCCCCAAGCTTAGGCTTTTCACTCTTCTTGACCAAATTATATCATCCTCTTCTCTTGACCCTTGAAAACTTCCTTCACACCAAACTCAAAGTAATTCTCATTAGAGGGTTAGTGCATAATAAAAAACTCACATGTTTTTCATCTACACAAGCATTACCAATACTTTCTAAACATTAGCTACAACCACTGATGATTTGTGGAGCAAAGAAATCCACTCAACATAGTAAAAGAGAGAATGCAAAATAAAAGTCAGAATCTGTCAAAACTAGAACAGTTTGTAAACACGAATTTTGTCGAGGCACTTACGTCGCTCAGATCAGAAAACCCAGAAGCAAGAAAAGTTGCGCACATATCTAAGGATCACACACAAAAATTGTCAGGATGTTTCGGTTTTTCTGGATTTACTATAAATTAAACGGTGGACAGCAAAGATATGTTCATGCGTAGAAATCAGAATCTAGAATCAACTTTCCACTATAGACTTTACTTGGCACAACAATTAATCAAAGTAAAGGTACAAAGGAGTTGTTACAGAAGTAAACAACACCGTGAAAAAAAAACAGAAATAAGACATGGGTTATCTCCCAAGATTGCTTTTCTTTAATGCCTTTCAGCTAGGCACATAAAGCAAGAATCAAGTATTTTCAAGTGAAGAAGCATCCAAATCATAATTTGCTGTAATAATAGAATCAAAAGTTAGCTTCATTCTATTTCTAGGAAAGTGTTCCATACCTTTCTTGAGTGAGAATTGATATTTAATATTCCCCTCTTTCATATCAATAAAAGCACCAACAGTTCTAAGAAAAGGTCTTCCCAAAACAATAGGACAAGAAGCATTGCATTCAATATTCATAACAAATAAAATTAACGGCTACAGGGTTATTGTTAACCATAATAAGAACATCATCAACTCTCCCCAAAGGTTTCTTCTTAGCATTATCAGCAAGATGAACATCCAAATAACAGTGTTCCAAAGGTGGTAAATCAAGCATATCATAGAGTTTCTTCGGCATAACAGAGATGATAGCACCAAGAGCACATAAAGCATTACAATCAAAATCATTCACCTTCATTTTAATGATGGGATCTATCGATGAGTCATGTCTACAAATCCCTCGGATGAACCGGTGGGGTTTCAAGTAAGAGAACGATTAGGCGCTGGCGGATTACGTCGGCTAACAGGGGCATGATTTTACCCAGGTTCGGGGCCCTCGTAGAGGTAATACCCTTACTCCTTCTTGTTTGATCTGTATTATGATGAGATCGATTATAATAGCGGGTGTGCAAGCTGAGAGATTTGATCTCAAGCTATGGCTATGGTGGTGAATATTGGATTGGATCCCCGCCCGGTGGTTCTCCCAGCCTTTAAATAGATGGCTAGGTCTCAAACCGTACCCGAGGGGGTTACAAACGCTAACTATAGGAGGTGGAGAATATCCATCTTGTCGCACCCTGGCTTCTAAGGGATACTCATCGTACGAACTGGATAGTATGTGCTTGGATTATGGGGCATAACTGCTCCCACGTCCCAGCTTCCTGGTAGGCCTGCGCTTATGCGCGACAACACAAGCCCTACTATTCCACCGTCGATGTAAACTATCCATTAGGAGTCATAGGCACTACTGTCGACGTACTTCATAACAAGCACGCACGGTACGTCAACAGCTTTGAACGAACGATGATCACAACTTATCTCTAAGACACAAAAGATAGAAATAAAGTTGCAACTGGCCTTCACTAAGGTAGAGATAGCAAATACAATCATCCAGAGGACACATGTCCCAACATAACATTCATTACAACAGCGGAAGCAATCAAAGGTGTCTGGGTACAGACAAATCCAACAGGCTTAAGAAGCCGGAGAAAATAAAGAAGACGAAGCCCATCCACGTAGGTCCTGGATCCTGCCCTGGTCCAGCTAACTACTCGTCTGCAGTCTCGTCGAACTCCACGAAGTAGCCATCCTGGTGGTCATCGTAGCCGTAGTCGTACTCTGCGTAAACCACAGCCCCAACGGGGTCAGTACATCCAAGTACTGGCAAGCAAGACTCACAGTTCATCAAAGAGTTACCCGTCAACACAAGCATTGAAGCTTGGGATCAACGGAAGAAAGGGGGATATGAAAGTTGCTGCTGGCTGCTCTAAACAACTACAGAAGATAACTACAAGTTCCGGCTAACAGAAGAAGATAAGATCGAGGATTGTAACCGACTGAAAGATAACTTCAAACAAACCCATCCTGGATCTCGCCCCTATCCAAAGAAGCAATCCGAGGATAACTCACACAGTTGTATTAAAGATGAATCAAGTTATTGTGTGAATAACCTATTACTAGTCAAGTTATTAATCAGTGGGTGAAACATGATTGATCATTATGTTGAAGTTGTCCTGAGTACTTGTTAGCCAGTACTTTCACCAAGTAATCCATAACCGCGGAAAACACGGCTTCTCGAGAAGATTATCCCTGCAGGGTTGCACCAATTTGGCCGTACACGTATGAATACCTCGCCAGATGGGATGCCTCCCACCAAGCGTGGCACTCAACACAACTCGACCCTTCTTCGCATCAAGCCCAAAGAACCTTGGGCGCACGGCTAATCAAGCCCCGAAGAAAAGGGACCCTCATAGCACTCTAAGACCGTGTCCCCCTATATGCCGACTACAAAAGTTCCACCCTGCGCTGGGCTCGCAAAAACATGCATGCGGCAAATAGAAAACACGAACTAAATGAGGCGATTTGGACGAGATGCGAATCGAGTCAAATTGAGGGGGGCGCCCATACTCGCTTCCCACATGCGGGTAGTGCGCTCATCATGGATCAGTAGACAAGACCCTTTTCCTATTAGGGTCGACACTAGCAGGCCTCAAAACCTCTCATGGGCCTCCTGCCGGTGCCTTATCATCAAATTATTATTACCATTAGCAATTAACAGGCTTGATTGATTAACATCGACCCCCCGGTGCAATAATAAGATAGTAAAAGTAGTAACCGACAACAGACTCGAGTAAAAGCAACCCTAAGCATGCTAGATAAGACTAAGGCAACAAGCAATGGCTGTAGGTATGGAGGTGAGGCAATATCATTGGTTCAGGGTATCATGTGATAGGTTCGGAGAACAAGCAACGATACATAGGGATAGCAATAGTAGACAAAAGGATAGTATGGACAACAAGTGTGGAAAGGAACTCGATGATTCATGTGAGTGATAACTTGCCTGGAAGCTCAACAGCCGGGTACTGAGCTAGGTCCTGGGTAGTGGTGTCGTAAGGATCGTCGGTCTCAACGTAGTCGTCGTCTATTCGAGAAGAAGCAAACAAACAAAACAGGAATGTAAACAATCATGTTCATGGCATTGTGCACAATCAAGATGATGCATGACAAATTAATGGTTGCATCAAAATAAACTAGCTAACATGATAACACAATCTAAATGGACCCATATGCAATTGGATTGCATATGGAAAAGATCCATTGAATTAATTGGAAACAAATGATTTACAATTATTTATTAGGTGATAGTTGTTATCATGATGCATGCATGAGGATGATGACAAGATAACAACAAAATAACAATGATAGATGCAAAGGCAAAAGAATAAAACAAGTTTGGAAATTATTTATTAAGTTGGGAAAATTTTGGTTACTTAAACATGTCACACAAACAATTATTGTTTTCATCAAGTTAAAGGGTGCAAAACAATTAACAAAGTTTATATTTGAAAAGAACATCAAATTTTAGTTGGGTTACATGTTTCACATGTTGAAATTTGAATTAGGATGAATTTATTATGAATTAAACAATATTAAACAAGTTTTAATTGAATTTAAAACAAGTTTGAATATTATTTGAATTTTATTGGTTCAAATCATAAATTCAAATTCACATTTGAAAAGTTCACACTTTGGTGGTTTGAAAACATAATTTGCATGTTCAAAAATATTTTATATTAAGCAAGTTATGATTTTATCAAATTTAATTGAATTAAACAAGTATTAAATTATTTAGGCAATTTAAATTATTCAAACAATGAAACAAAATTTATATTTGAATAGGATATTCAAAATGGTATGAAAAACATATTTTATTTGACTTATTTGGAAATAGTATGAATTACTTATGAATTATTACAATTTACATTTGAATTATTCAAATTTGAATTTTTAAAAGTATTTTGTAAACTCAAAACAGAACACAATTAGGTTAGTTGGAAAGATTATTAAATTTTGAACAGAAAACATATATAACTTTTAATTATCAGAATTATAGATTAAAAGTTATTGATTTTTGAAGTTAATGTTTTATTCTGCCAATTAAAAGAATTAGAAAACAAAACAGAAAATGTTTTTATTCTTTTTGTTACCGTGCAGTGGGTCTACCCACACGCTGCCAGGGGGCCCCGTGGCACTGTGTGTGTGCGAAAGCTTGCGTGGCACTAGAGGGACTGACGAATGGGCCCTGGCTGTCAGCGCGGTAGAGTAAAAAGATGTGGCTTTTTTTTATGCGGCTGCGGGGACTCGATCCCTCGCCCGCGCGCTGCGAGCGCAAGTACTGAACCAATGCGCTACTGCGCGTTCGCTTGTCAGATACAGGCACGCACCGAAGATATGGATTCAGTCGCGAACTGAACTTCCTGACGACGAATTGCTTCCGCGACACCAACAGGATCACGGCTAAACGGCGGCGAGCTACGGTGGATACGTGCGTAAGCGGAGGTGACGGAACGTGCACGGATGCGAAGCAACAGAGAGAGGGAAGGGAGCACGGTGGGCTCACCAGAAGGTTGGCAGAGGAGGAGCTCGACGGCGACGTACTGACGGCGACGATGAGGTTGATGGCGGCGCTGTTCCCGTGCCCCTCCGTGCGCGATCGAGTGTCCAACACTTAGAAGAGATGGTGGCGGTGAGGTTCCAGTGCTCAAACGACGTCGAGAGGTCCTGCAACGGCGACGATCTACTCGGGTTCAGTTAATGGCGCACGGTGGCCGGAGAAAAGGAGAGGACCGCGGCGTCGATCTGAGGCTCACCGTGGTTGTTTCTGGTGTCCAAGGGGGAGAAGAGAGAGTGGTGAAGCGATTGCAGCAGGTGGGTGGCTAAGTAAGACTGATACGCGGCGGCGCCATCGATGGATTCAGAGGAGGTGGCCGCCGGTGAGATTCAGAGGTGGGAGGAATTGGCGACAGAGAGGGAGAGAGAGGCGGCGCGGCGCGGAGAGCGAGGAAACTGGGGCCTAGGGTTAGCTGCCCTAGGGTTCCAGGGGGCTATATAGGCGAGGAGAGCGCGGGCGGCCGCCGGAGTCGCGCGCGGTGCCGCGGTGGCGCTCGGCGATTCCTGCCGTACTTCAAAAAGAAGACGGCACGAATCTCGAAGCGGTACGCGGCGCTTAGGAGGGCTGGGCTTGCGCGCGCGTAGGCTAGGTTGGGCTGGGCCGCTGCTATCTGCCGCGCGCTGCGTTAGGTGCTGCTCGTTTTATTTTTTCTTTCTGTTTTATTTTTTTTTTGTAGTTTTGCTTTTGGAAGAAAAAGCTAGGTTTTAGCTCAAGAAAAAAATCCAGAAAAATTTAGTTAAGCTAATTAGGTAATTAGAAACCACATTACAAGATTGGATTTCAAAAATTGACATTTTAAAATAATGTTTGTATTTGAAATCAAATTGAATGAATTTTTAATATTAAACACAATATTGAAACAACAATTTTAATAGGGTTCCCCCTAAGAAATAATGTGTTTATGGATTACAATTGTTGGGTGAATTTCATGGTTTCAAATAGGTACTGATTTGAAATACATTTGATTTGAAATTGAAGTGAATTAGAATTGATTGATTGAAATATTTTTTTTGGTTTAAAGCAACAATTTGAGAAGTGATCATTAATGAATTATTTGGAAAACAAGGGAGGTTTTGTTTTGCAATTCCTTATTTGAAAAGATTGTAATAGACAAGTATGAAAACAACTGTTGATTAAAGATTGAATTTTTATTAAGAAAACAATGCAACAGAAAATAAGATGAGGATGATGCCATGATGCATTGCATAAATTAAACAAGGAACAGAAACACTAGGTAGTTTTCATACTTGGATGTTACACATCTTGACCGGCAAGTCTTGCGGGCGGGCCTCCACTGGGCCTTCTAGAGCTACGGGGTAGCGCCTTGCATTGGGCTTTAGTCTTGAGCCTTCGATGAGGTAGGCTCACTCGACAAGTCCTGGAGTGATATGCACGTCAGTAACCCTCGAGTGTTTGTTGGACTGAGAATAGTCGAGTAAGCACTCAAAGTTTGTTTCTGGATCTTGCGATTGAGTAGTCAAACACCTGACCTGAAGGGTGTGTACCCTGTATGGGATGTACTCGAGTATCGAGTGGTAAATGTGCCTTGTGTTGGCTTTTTTCGCAGAAGGATACGTCTAAGTTGCTTGGATCTCCCGAAAGATCAGGACCAATTAATTGCATCTCGGGAAAAAACAGTTATGGCCTACACGAACTCGAGACCTCCGACTCAGACTCGGCGAGGTGATCATTGTGAATGGGCCATGGAGGTCTTATCGATTCGAACTTAACCTTAAAGGGGTACCCGGGGCGTCCGCTAGGATTTTTCTTCGTGTTGTTGACACAGAAAGTTTACTGGAGGACGCAGCTCGAGTGCGATTCTAGACCCACAGGAGAAATCCTTGGGTCTTACCTTCATACTCGAAAAAATACGGCATCCGGGTGTGCCTAGTCGACCGAACAACCATGGATTAAAATGATGTGTTAGTACATCGTGACGCGGACTTGCGGGAGCCGCGTACTCGCGAATTCCTTTCAGATGCACAACGGGTGCTTTCTTTTGTCCTTGAATAGTAGTGAGTGCCACTCTTGTCATTCTGCGATCTTCAAGAGATTCATACGAAAGAGATTTTGTGTCATGAGGTCCATACGAAAGTGATTTCGTGTCATGGGGTGTGCAAGGACGTCACCACGCACTCGCCTACTCCCGATGGGACGTGACGCAGTGGGGATGAGCGTGTAGGGCCCACCTTGTCAGCTTTTTGACCGGAAATGAGTCGTCGCGTTCCGGTATATCCACTGGTCATGCAGTAATTATGCACGATCTTTTGTAAAAATCGTGCGAGGGTAACTTCCCCCCGTCTCCTCGTTTCCGCTCCACATGTGGCGGCGGGGATGACTGCCACGTTTGTGGATCAACGGCCCACAGTGTCCTGGCACTGGTATATATAATAGTCCTTAGGGAAAAGATTGCTTTCCCGGCTTCCATTCTCCTTCTTCTTCCTCTAGCGCGCCCCTCTCTTTCTGCGAGGACGAACCGAGCTCCAATGGCAGGTGGCAAGAAACGCGGCGCAGCCGCGGCTTCCAACAAGGAGGCAACCAGCGCCTCCATGGCGGCCCCGGTAAAGAGGACGGGCGAATGGCGCTCGTCCAATGCGACGAAGAAAAGCGTCACCGAGATGCAGAGGGAGGGACTGGTTCCTCCCGACGACTCCAAGTCCGTACGCATGTCGGCAAATGGGGAGAAAATGCCCAATCCACGCGCTAACGAGCGCGTGGCGTTCTCGGAGCACGTAACCCAAGGTCTGTCATTCCCCCTCCGTTCCTTCCTCGTTGGGCTGATGTATATCTATGGCATACAGTTGCACGACCTCCCCCCCCCCCCCAATGCGATAGAACACATCTCGTGTTTTATCGTGCTGTGCGAGTGCTTTCTCGGCATTCGCCTGCATTGGGGGCTCTGGAAGGCAATCTTCCAGGTTCGAATATTTCGGGAGAATCCCCTGCTAGGCGAGAAGATTTGAAAGCCGCTGGTGACCGTTGGCTTCGGGATCCAGGCGAACAAGGACTTCCCGTACCTGGAGATGAGCTTCGTCGAGTTGGCGCAAGGGTGGCGCCGGAGATGGTTCTACGTTGAAGACAACGACGCGGGTGGTGTTCCAGAATTCCACTCATTCGCGGTCTTGAAGCGGAGGAAGTCCTGGTCGCACGCGTTGTCAGTCGAGGAGTCCAAGGTGGTTTCTCCCATGCTCACGAAAGTTGGACGTTTCAGTAACAAGGAGAAGGAGACTCCGCTGAACGGGATACACTTGGCGAGTGTGTTCCTGCGCCGGAGGGTCCTGCCGCTCCAAGATAGGCCGACCCCATTATGGGAGTTTATGAGTGTCAATGATCTGAGTAGGACGTGCAACGACAATCTTTCGAATGCGGAATTCAAGAAGAATATTGCCGCCATAACTTGCTTGAAGAAAGGGAGAGCCATCCGTCGTGCCATATCACCCTTGTTAATGCTCAGCATCCTCCGACTGAGGTAAATTTCTTGTCCTTCTTTTCCCTATGTTTCTTCTTTCTGTTGTGGGTTTCATCGATTGAGTCGCCGTTTCTTCTTCATTTTCCTTTGTAGAACCATGACGTGGCGACGTATTACACGCTAGTTTCTGCGAATGATGGCGCCTCACATCTTCTTGCGAGAAACCTCGAGTCTCAACTCGACACCAACGTTGTGAACGCGGAGTCAAGCGAGGAGTTTCCGGAGGAAGAGGAAGAGGAGGAGGAACTCCCACTTCGCCACCGCAAGCATCGCAGGGCGGATGAGGATGAGGTCACTTCCAAGGATAATTCCTTGAGTGACGAACATGTCGAGGAGATTAGGCCCATCCGGGCGACTCCTCTCAACGTAGTACTTCCTCCCACCATCCACCAATCGAAGATCTCCACTACCTGGGACCCGGACAACCTCGATGCTGACGATGAGGACGAGTGAGTCCCGTATTTTTTTCCTTTGACGTAGGGTTGCTCATTTCTCTTCTGATTTTATTGTTTTAGCTTTGTGGCCATCAGAGAGGATCAATTTGCATCATCGTCCCCGTCCGTGAAGAAGAAGGAAGCTGCCGTGAAGCCTGCTCCAGCTCCAAGCCCCACTCGACGACCACCAAGCCTTGCGAAGGCGGTCGACACTTTGGAGTATGTGATTCCCAGCTTGGCGGGTGGGCGGCCTGAAGATGTCGGGGCGTCAGCGAGCAAGGAAGTTTTGGCTAGCTCGCTTGACCCCTTGTCAACAGTGCAGGGCAAGGTGAAGTCTTCTTATCTTTCTGCATTTTATCCTCCTCTTTTTTTTATCGGGTGAATGGTAGTGCTCCCGATGGGAGTAGCCCCCGAGTCTATGGTCAACTGCTTGCAGTTGGCTATAGACTCAAGACGAGACTTTTTGTTTCTTGCTTGTTTCTTGGTTTTGGCGTTTATCGGGTGCATGGCAGTGCTCCCGATGGGAGTAGCCCCCGAGGCTATACACGACTGTGTACAGTCGTGCATAGGCTCAAGCAATATCTTTCTAACAACAAGGGATTTTTGCATGTTGTCCTTGATTCTCGGGCTCCTTTTGGGCTCCGCCTAGTCATGGCTGAGGCGGAGTGCACTTCTCTTTGGGGAGAGCGCGACTAGCTCGTTCAAGACACACGTCTGTTACTGGGTGAGTTACCATGTGCTTCTTACTTTGGCTCCATTTATTCTAGCTGCGACTTTTATTTGACGTGCACACTGTATGTTGTAGACGAGGTTACCCGCTTGAAGTCTGAGAAGGTCGAGGCTAATTCTCGAGTTAAAGATCTTTAGAAGTGAAGGGTTCGTTGCATAGAAAACAAAAAAAATCATATGCGATAGACACCTGAAGGGCCAATATCTAATCTAGGAGATGTAAGCAACGGGGAGAAAGAGAGTCTTAAGGAGAACATACCCTCGAATACACAAAGTGTTATGAGATCAAATATTGTTGGTGATGTAGTCGTACTCACATCGATCTCAAGATCGCGAAGATGGGCGCTGCAATCCGGCAGCGCTTCCGCACTCGGTCACACATACATCTCGATGACGACCTCCGTTCGCTCGATCCAGCGGGCCAGCGGAAGTAGAGGATCCCTCGGAAACCAGCAGCTCGACGGCGTGGTGTGGTGGATAAATTTCATTCAGGGCTTCGCCAAGCGCATGAACATGAGGTGGATCAGCGGGGGGATGGAGATGGAGATGACACCAAGTTGTGTGTGGAGAGAGAGGTCCAACCCCACTTTATATAAGAGGGGGAGGCAGCCACGAAATTTTGGTGCCTCCACCTCTCCCCTCATCATGTGGGTGGAGTCTCCACTCAACCCACTCATTCTCTCATCAATTCCCACTCAAAATTCCAAGGGTTTTCTTTAATAAATAAATAAAAAATTATTTCTTTATTTTATTATTTATTAATCATACTAACACTTACCCCCTTGAACTATTTGTTAATCAAACATTAACATATACCACCTTGAACTATTTCAATATTCCCCGAAACTATTCCGGTGACTATTCAATATTCCCCGAAACAATTTTGGTGTTGTCCAAACTTTTCTCTGATATTCCGTATCCACTCAATCGCGTCATGAAACCTTAAGTGTGTGACCCTACGGTTCGTGGATAATGTAGACATGATCGAGACACCTCTCCGGTCAATAGTCAACATCGGGACTTGGAGATCCGTAATGACTCATACACATTCAATGATGAATCTAGTGATCGCGTGAACCATAAACGTCGTAACCAATTCCCTTTGTATCGCGATATTTTACTTGTCCGAGATCCGATCATTGATATCAACCATACCTAGTTCAATCTCGTTACTGACAAGTACTCTTATACTCGTTCTGTGATATGACATCCTTGTGACCTAGTCACGTGCTTGCAACCTGTGTCGATGTGATATCACCGAGAGGGCCCAAAGAATATCTCTCCGTCATTTGGATGGAAAAATCCCACTCTTGATCCATGATCCTCAACTAATAATTTCCGAATACCCAACGACACCTTTATAGTCACCCTGTTACGGTGTGACGGTTGATGACATCAAAGCACTCTTTAGGTGTTAGTGATTGACATGATCTCATGGTCTAAGGATTAGAGTTACTTCGTGTATGTGATATAAAAATGTAACTTAATGACTTGATCGCATTGCTATATTCACTTTGGATCTATGTTCATCACATCATTCTTCTAATGACATGACCCCGTTATTAACAACATACAATGTTCATGATCACGAAACCTTGATCATCTATTAATCAACGAGCTAGTTAAAAGAGAGGATTTACTAGGAACCATTGTTTGTTTATTAAACACACATGTGTCAACGTTTCCGGTTAATACAATTCTAGCATGAGAAATAAACATTTATCATAAACAAGTAATAAGATAATAACCACTTTATTATTGCCTCTCGGGCGTATTCACTTCAAGAAGGAGCTAGAGTCTACCTGAAAGGAGTTAGAGTCCACTCTCAAGAACGCAACCGACCGTCTCGCTGAAACTCGCGAGTCCTTGAAGCAGCTGGAGGAGGCGGTTGCAGCGCATGACAATGATTTGGTCGAAATCCTCCGTCCCGTTGCCCAGGATTTGGCCGGTAAGTTATCCGCAAATATCTTTAGGCTGCGACTTGCTCCTTCCTTCTCCTATATTAATTTGCTTCGTTTCTGTTTAGATGCAATTGGAGTTGATTTAGCGCTACCTGGAGGGGTCCGAGTCAACGCTCTAACGGACGTGTGCACCCAGCTGCAAGAGCACGGAAACAAGGTTTGCTTCGCTCTTCATGATGCTGCCCGAGTGATGTCGCAGCTGCACCAGTGGTTGCTTGTGGGAGTGCCGGTTCCGCCAACTCTTGGTGGCCTCCTGCAAGTCTTCCTTGGCGAAGCCGATCCCCTTCAGGAGTACTCGCTCGCACAGACCGAGTGTGGAGCCAAGACGGATATCCAGTTTTCCCTGGCGCACAACGTCTCGAGTGGCCAGGAGAAGGTGTATTCGGAGCTTCCTCGAGATGCGCTAGGCAAAAAGGTAGCGCTCCGACCCTTTGGCGATCGTGCAGGGAAGCTAGCGAAGATGCTCTCCGAGGTAGTTTCTCGTGGCCGTGGTGCGAAGTCTGCTGCGAGTGGAGCTACCTCTGAAAAGTCCGCAGTTCCTTAGGATGAGCGTTGTTTGTTCTTTTGTATGCCTATGTGTAATGAACCTTGGGAAGAATCCCGTACTTTTCTTTCCAATCGAGATGTTTTAAAAGTGTTAGCATTTTGTTATCGTGCCTTACTTTGTGTTCTCCCGATGGGAGTAGGCCCCGAGCACGCGAAGATATATTTGTTGTAAATCGTCGAGTGGGGTGTCACTTTGTCGCTGAAACTGTCGTGTTTCCTTTGTTCTTTCCAGGTGGGAGATTCTGGCGGAGGCTCGTCGAGCGGTGTTGTTCCTTCGACTGAGCTGTTGATTAAGGATGCAAGTATGCTTGCTTCACTTCGTGGCCGTGTCGCGGATGGCGAACGTAACCTCAAGGCTCTGCAGGGTTTGGCGGATGTTGCCAAGTCCAAGCAGAAGCTTGCTGCGGACAGCGAGAAGTTTGTGATGGAGGAGCTCGCGAGCGTTGCAAAGAGCATGCTTTGTAAGTCCTGCAAGCCTCCGAGTGTTTTTCGGTGTTTTCCTTGTTTGTGGTCTTAACATGTTTCTTGTCTATGCAGTTGTTGAGCCCGATGGAGCGTGCGAAGGTCACTGGGTGGATAACCTCGTGGCTTGTGATTCGAGAAGCTCCAACCTCCATGCATGCAACTTCTGGTTTGACCGCGACAGGGGTTTTGTTCTGGCTACGTTGCAGTATCGGGTGAGCCAGGCGCAACTCTTTGTTGAGTTTTGTCGAGAGGCCCTTTCTTCGGTCCATCGGGTGTTTTACCCTTTCGCCGTTGTTCCCGATAAACTGAGTAGCCTTCTAAGGATGTTTCGTCGGGTGGCAGATGTTCAGGAGTGTGTGCATTAGTAGCTCATTTGTGGCACTCAAGTGGCGCTTGCCTTTGTGCGGCTATGGCACCCTGACGTCAGCTTCAACTATGTGGCGCAACTTCCTGAGACCCAAGGAGCACCATGTTGACTTTGTTCCTCACTATGAGGTGCGACCTGCAGCTGAGCGGATCGTGCGGATAACTCCTGCAGAGACGGAGCGGCTGCTTGGAGAGGCTGTCGTGCGACGATAGTTCTTTCTAGTTTTAAGGTGTATATACCTTGTGTGTTTTTTAAGGTTTTTTAAGGTGTGTATCTTGTAACCTTGTAAAACGTTTGTGCATGGGCACTCCAAGATTATTTATGATAGTTCGGTGTAGCCCCCGTGTGTTGGGGTGTTACCGTTTGTTAGCATGTAAGGAAAAAATAAAAAGGAAATGAGACTAAGTAGTCTTTGTAGGTATGGTTGAGAAACCATGTTTTGTATTGCAATGACTGAGAAGTCATGTATTTTGCTCGGGTTACAATCTGTCTGGAACAGCCTTATTTCTTGCGAGTAAAAAATAAATCCTAAGGATAGAATTTGCGAAGGTGTGCCACGTTCCATTGGTTGGAGTAGATGTCGCCCGTCTTCGGGTTCTTCAAGCGATAGGCGCCTCTTGGGATAACTTCGTTTATGATGAAGAGTCCCTCCCATGGTGGCTCTAGTTTGTGTCCCTTTTCTTGTTTGAGCCGTAGCACCAGGTCACCTAGCACGAAGGATCTGTGGCGTATGCGGCAACGGTGGTGAATGCATAGTGATTGCTGGTAGACGGTGGATCTTGCGAGTGCGATGTCCCTGATCTCTTCCAATGCGTTCATATCTTTTGCGAGTGTTTTATTGGATTCTTCTTCGCTATATGCAACGACTAGTGGAGCGCTGAACTTGACGTCTGTCGGGGGGCTAGGGGTAAGGCTGGTGAGAAATGGTGTTTGAGGTACTAACTACCGAGTTGAGCTGTACCGAGTTGGTACGTGCCGGATAGAGAAGTACCGGGCTAGATAGCTACCGGGTTGGAGCTATCTGGTAGGAAAGACAAAGGAGCAAGGGGAAGATATGAGTACTTATCTAGACCATCCGAGTAGAACTTGGTTGATCCGGATAGAGAAGGGTGCTGCTCTACTCGGAGGCAAAGTCAATGGAGCCGTTGAAGAGATCCCGTATATCCAGGGGCAGTACAGGCGTGCGGTTCAACTTACTAGGCGTGATGATGCGTATCCATACGCGGGTATAGTGTGCGGTATGGGCGAGGCCACGTCCTGTCTCTGAAAAAGGGGGACAGGACATGTCAGCAACCCGACCGCGACGACTTTCGGCCACTGTCAGCGGAGAAGCGGAGGCGTGCGCTACGGCACAATGTGTAGTCACCTAACCTGGACTTGTACCTGTAGAGGTAGTAGGTGGCCACCAGTATATAAGGTGGCCTCCCCCCTCCTGCGTGAGGGTCGATCGATCAATTGGTTACGAGAAGAGATAAGAGCTACTAGGAGATAAAAGAGAGATAGAGAGAGAGAGATGTTCTTCATCATCTAGCTCCTCGATCTTGAGGAGTGCTTGTACTCGGCATACACATATATAGAGAGAGAGGCCGGAATAGGGGTGTTACAGTGTTGTGATCGCGCTAGCTAGGCGTGCGATCCCTCCCCTGATACTTACAGCGTCCATCTGCCCCAAACTCAAGCCATCCTATGGCACCAGTCTTTACACATCCACGACAACGTCCTCGGGTAATACAGCTTCAGCTCCGTTAACCATGAAGAATGGTGTGTAGTTTGTTGATATGTTTGGTGTTGTTCATAGGCTCCATAGCACCGATGGTAGATCTTCAGCCCAATGCCCTGCTACTGTGTGTAATCGGGTGAGCAGCCGCTTTTTCAGGCCAACCGAAACTAATCCGTTGGAATGTTCGACTTGGCCGTTGGTTTGGGGGTGCGCCTCCGAGGCGAAGCTGAGAGTTATCCCTTTTTCTTTGCAGAAAGCCTGGGTTTCCTTGGCTGTGAAGTTGGTCCCATTGTCCGTGATAATATTGTGGGGAACACCAAACCTGCACATGATGGAGTCGAGGAATCTTACGGCGCACTCTGCGTGCTGCGACGTAACTGGGACGGCCTCTATCCATTTTGTGAATTTGTCGACTGCTACCAGCAGAAACGTGTATCCTCCGGGTGTTGATATCCGCATCGGTCCCACCATGTCTAGCCCTCATTGGGTGAAGGGCCGGGAGAGGGGGATCATGTGGAGCTCTGTAGCCGGTGCATGTGTCTTGGGTGCGAACTTCTGGCAGGTGTTGCACCTTTCGATTAGGTCTTTGGTGTCTCTGTATGCCGTGAGCCAGTAAAAACTTGCCCGGAAAGCTTTCCCTACGATGGCTCTCCAGCTTGCGTGGTGCTCACAGTCGCCTTGGTGTATGTCACGGAGCAGTTCATTTCCATCTTCGGGTGCGATGCACCTCTGGAGCACTCCTGATATGCTTTGCTTGTATAATTCTCTATTTATCACACGAAAGGATTTGCTGCGTCGAACTATCTGTCGTGCTTCGCAAATGTCTTCTGGGAGCTGCTTATTTGTCAAGTAATTGAGATACTTCTTTGTCAAAACTGGCTCGACCAAGAAGACTTGCCTTGAGATGTTATGGATGAGCTCGATGAAAGCGATTTGCTGACTGGCCTTTGTTTCTGTTGCTACAGGTGCCTCTATTTGCTTTTTGAGCTTGACTGACCTTTTACATATTTTCTCGAACTAGATTCCTCGTGGAACTGGGGCGTTTGTTGACCCGATGTTCGCCAGTCTGTCTGCTTCTTCATGGCTTGCTCGCGCAACGTGCTTCAGTTCGCACCCTTCGAAACTTCGTTCGAGCAGGTTGTACATGTCGCGATAGGTGATCATGTTGTCAGGGACGGCGTCGCATTCCTTCATCGCCCGTTGCACGATGAGGTTAGAATCTCCGTAGATCATCAATCGAGTGGCTCCGCAGGCAATCGGCATCTTCATGCCGTGTAGGAGCGCCTCGTACTCCGCGTCATTGTTGGATGCTGGATCGTCAGGTGGAAAGTCCAGTCGTAGGACGTATTGGAGCTTGATGCCCCTTGGCGATACGAGGATTACTCCGGCTCTAGCCCCCTCGTTTCTTTTTGATCCATCGAAGTACATGATCTAGGAGCTCGAGTATTCTGGCGGGCCTGGGGTTTGCAGCTCCGTCCACTCGGAAAGGAAATCCACGACCACTTGGGATTTTAGGGTGTTGCGCCCTGTGTATATTATGTCCCAGGTGCCTAGCTTGGTTTTCCATTTTGCAATTCTTCCGGATGCCATAGGATTGTTCATGATTGTACCGAGCGATGCGTTGTTTAGCACCGTGACGGTATGCTCCTGGAAGTAATGCTTGAGCTTGCGGGCTGTGAAGACCACTCCATACGCGAGCTTCTGGTAGTGGGGGTATTGTTGTTTGCACGGTGAGAGTACCTCGTTGAGGTAGTATATTGGTCTCTGTACGCCGTGTGCTTTTCCCTCCTCTGGTCGCTCGACCACGAGTACTATACTGACCACCTGATTTGTTGCAGCTAGGTATAGGTACAGGGGCTCCCTTTCCTAAGGTGTGGCCAGTATTTTCTTGCTCTGGAGTACCTTTTTCAGATCGATGAATGCTTTCTTTGCTTCGGGTGTCCACTCGAACTTATCAGTTTTCTTCAGCAATTTGTAGAAGGGGAGCGCTTGCTCGTCCAATCTTGCGATGAATATGATGAGGGCTGCCAGTCCTCCCGCGAGCTGCTGCACGCCGTGGAGATTTGTCGGTTCTTTCATCGTCAAGATCGGCTGAATTTTCTCTGGGTTGGCCTCAATTCCTCGGGCAGAGACCAGATAGCCGAGGAGTTGGCTAGCAGGAACCCCAAAGATGCATTTTGTCGGATTGAGTTTGATTTTGTATGCGTTGAGGGCGTCGTATGTATCCCTAATATCTTCGAGGAGTGTATCCTCCACTCGAGTCTTGATGATGATATCGTCAACGTACACTTGTATGTTCTTGCCAATGAGCTTGGCGAGGAATTTTTGCATGCAGCGCTGAAATGTTGCGCCTGTGTATTTTAGCCCGAAAGACATTGTCGTGTAGCAGTAGACACCGTGTGGTGTGAAGAATGGTTTCTTCTCCCCATCCTCCTGCTTCATCCTGGTCTGGTTGTAGCCCAAGTAGGCGTCCAGGAAGGAGAGGCGTTGACAACCTGCTGTAGAGTCCACGATCTGATCGATCCGCGATAGAGAGAAGTTATCCTTGGGGTAGTGTTTGTTCAACGACGTGTAGTCGACGCACACGCGAAGGATGCCCGTTTTTTTGTTCGGGGCCAGCACCGGGTTTGCTAACCAGGTGCATATCTTGATTTCCCTGATGAACTTGGCGGCTAGCAATCTGTTCACCTCTTCTCTGAGTGCTTTCTGTTTTGGCTCGGAAAAGAGTCGAGTGGTCTGTTTGACCGGATTTGCATCTTTAAACACTTCCAATGATCGACTGCTCGGCGAACTCCCTGGGTACTCCTGGCAAATCTGAGGGCTTCCAGGTGAAAATCTCCCAGTACTCACGGAGGAGTTCGACGAGCGCGCTCTCCTATGAGGATGATAGGGTGGTGGACATGATCGCCGTCTTCCTGGATTCTGTCGGGTGCACTTGATGCTTTCGAGTGTCGCTGCTCGGGCTGAACTCGATTTCTAGGGCGTTCTTTTTGGTTAGTGGCATCACGGAGTTGTCCGTGGTTTTTGCCAATTCTTCTAGCTCCTCTTGCATCCCGAAAGATTTCGTGATCTCATGGAATTCGTTGCCGCACTTGTCTGATTTCTAGAAGTGGCCGTTCACGGTAATTGTACCATATTCTTCTCGGAGTTTTAGCTTGAGGTAGGCATAATGATGTACTGCCATGAATCTCGCGAACTCTGTTTGGCCGAGAATGGCGTGGCACTATGATGGCCAGTCGACTGCGTCGAAGTCGAGGAACTCTCTCCTGTAGTTACTTGGATCTCCGAGAAACACCTCCAAGTTGATTGTTCCGAGTGGTCGAACGGCTTTCCGTGGCACTATCCCGTGGAAGGATGTTTCCGATTCCGCGAGTCCCTCCAGATTCCTGTTCATCTTGCGGAGTGTGTCCGCATATATGATATTAATTCCTCTGCCACCGTCCATAAACACCCTGGCTAGGTCATAGTTTCCTATTTTTGCCCGGATGACGAGCGCGGCGTGCCCTGGTCGATACACTCGTGGAGGGTGGTCCTCTCTGGAGAAATTTATCGGCTGCTGTAACATCTTCAGGTACCCAGTCTTGGACGGTGGAGCCTGTACTGCCATGATAACATGGCGAGTGTTTGTTTTCTTGACTCTTCTAGACGGGCATACCTTCTGTATCATGCCTAGGAGCCCCTGGAGGTTCGGGCATCCGTTAGCTCCTTGGTTTGCGGCGGGAGTGTGGCTAGCGCCATGTTGCAGTGTCCTGCGGGTGGAGGCAGGGGTGGTGGTTGGTGTCCAATGTTTCCTACCGACAACTGCGGGTATCCTTGGTTAATGGTTGCCCTGTGCTTCTTTGTGTACGCCTCGTGGATGTCCTGAAACTTTCGGCAATCCTTGAGGAGGTGAGTAGCCTTGGTTTTGCCCGTTCGCTTATATGTAAACAGATGCAGGGAGCAGTATCCGTCAAGGTCCTCCTCAGGGGTTTTTGTAACATCCCAATTTTTCAAAAAGTTGAAAAATCAGAAAAATTTAAAACTTTCAAAAACTACTAAGTATTTTGCTTTAAAAATAAAATCATGCATGCATTCATGAGCATATTTCATTGTTGCATTTGAAGATTTTCAAAATGGGGATTTATAATTTCACTTGAAAACATATTTAAAAAAATAAAAGGGGGCAAGGTATGCCCTTCACATTATTTTAATTATGTGCTATGTTTGTCAAATGCTTGGTTGTATTGTTTGTATATAATTGGAAAATAATTAATTTTCCAATTGTATTATTTTATTGAGGCATAAATATTTTTCCGACATTAAGTGTCAAAATACATTTAAACACGTTTTGAATTTTTTGGAATTTTATTTAAATTGGAAAGATCTTATTTGAAAGTTTAAATCAAGGTATTTTTGTTTACAAAACTATAGAAATTGGTTTGAGATCATTTGGATCTATAAATCAAAAGTTATAAAGAAAACAGTAAAAAAAAAATATCGGCCGAACTGGGCCGGCCCATGAAGGTAGCGAACGAGTTAACAGGAACGATCGAACCAAATTTTCTAGAAAACGTGTTTTCTAAACCACTTTCGCTTAAACGCGAATATCTCAACAAATATGACTCCAAATCCGGATCCGCTTGTTGCTACGCGTTCATAACTTTGAGCACAAGCTATTCCACTGACTATTAGCCTATATAAATACCTGTAGCCGCCGGCATTTCTTTTCCCTTTTTCGTCCCACCGAAACCCTAATCAGCAAAAAATTATTTCGCTTATGTACCCACCAAAACGATCTCGAATCGCACCGGAGTCTGAAGCAATATTGAAACTCTCTCCAATATCTTTCCATCCCGAGAGGGCTCAACTATTTTCATCAACCGTGGAGAAAGAATTTCGAAGGGCCATCTTTCAGATCTGAATTCGTAATTCCTAGATCTCTTC
This sequence comes from Alopecurus myosuroides, assembly GCA_028641055.1. Taxonomy (NCBI): domain Eukaryota; kingdom Viridiplantae; phylum Streptophyta; class Magnoliopsida; order Poales; family Poaceae; genus Alopecurus; species Alopecurus myosuroides. The sequence continues at coordinate 126,095,505 of CM054058.1, forward strand.
GTGATCGGATCTTCAAATCGAAATTCCTTTGGTGAGAAGTTATATTGAACCCTGATCTACAACTTTGTTATTGAACACTTTTGTTTTGACGTACGGAATTTTCTGTACAATACAGTTGGCGTTTGACGTTTTTCGGAGAAGAAAACTATCTCAAATCTTCGGGGCTTGATAACAAAAGTTGTTCTCCTCATAAAGGCCTTTCGTTTGCCCCAAACCTCACCTCTTTTGGTCGAGCGAGCTAGGAGTTATTCACGGTCAAAGTTTCGGACCAGAAAGGTAAATTGTGATTTGTGACTAAACTATTCATCTACTGATGTTATATTTGTGCTAGTTAGAAAGAGCACGTAATGCTCTACAACTTTCGTTTAGATTGTTTTTCCATCCGAGCAACTTTATTTTTGGTCAAAATCAGTAGTCAAAGTCAAGTCAACGCCTCGTCAGCGCTTCGTCAGCATCCAGTCAGCAGCCCAGTCAGCGCCTCGTCATCGCAACGTCAGCGCCCCGTCAGCACCACGTGGCAGCCAAGTCAGCATCCAGTCAGCGAAGTTTTTTTTTTCCGAATAGGTTTAATTGGCAGTTTTGCAGAAACGTCCCCCAAACTTAGAATCATCATAACTTTTTAACCGTAGATTCAAATTTAGCAAACTAGGACTTTTTGAAAAGCCCCGAACACATAGAATCTTTTAGAACTGTACAAATTCAAATTTGACAAACATAAATTGGTTCAAATTTAAATAGGCTTGTTTGGTGATTTTTGGCATAGTTTAAATTCTATACATCTAAAAATTGCAAATAAAATATTTTTGGATACCTTATGATGTTTGCTAACAGTCCCTGGCGCTCAAAATAGTTTTTGGCTAAGTTAAAAGGGTTTTGGTTGTTATATGCTCATGTGACTATTTTTGACTTAGTTTATTTTCTGTAATTATTTCCAATATGGTTTCTCTAGATAATTGTGCTAAGGACTAACCTTAAACCAGAGAGACAAAACCAAAGCCCTTAGAATATTTCTAAGTTATTTTTCCTAGTTGACCCTCCTAGTTGAAAACCACTAAGTCTGGATTAGTAAAAATCAATGGAGAGGATGCTACAATTGTCAACTCGAAGATTTCCAACATGAAGATAGAAGACTCATGAAGGACTTAGAAATTTCAGAAGCATCTCCAAGAAGAAAAGTACTTAGAAGAAAATCAAGAGGAGATTCAAGATGATCAACCCCTACTTTTCCCTAAGTCTTGTTTTCTTTCTGTTCTTCTTGTCTTTTCTTCTCTATTTAACTTAGAGGCGGCACCAAATGATAAAGTCTACAAATCCTCAAGTCTACAAGAAGAAATGGAGTCTTCAAACCAAGAAAAGAATGACAAGACTGAAGATGGTTCTTGAATACTAACTTCTCTCTTCTATTTGTCACATTGGACATAAAACAAGTCCTTGTGTCTATGACTAAATCCTTAGAATACAAGCTGCAGATTTTTCTAAGTCAATTTTATCAAATTCATGTTTCCCAACCTTCCTTGACCTAGCTAACTTGTTTAAGTTATTAGTGTCTATGTGCCTTGAGTAATTTTTGCATGTCATGCATATCATTGCCTTAGAATATTTTGCACATCATACATGGCATATTATCCAATTGATTTGTTGGTTTGCTTGTATGTTTATTGTGGTTGTTTTATTGTGTTAGAATTTTCGGAGAGAAACGAAAGCTGTTGCAACTGCTACTCCTGCTCTTCCTATTGCCAAGGCAAGTGGCACACCCCTCATAAATTTCCTATGTATTTTCTATGCATGACTTAGTGTATTTCTTTTATTGCATGAGTGGATAGTACTGCTATGCTAAAACCACTATCTCCTTTATACTAGTTGTGTCTAGCACCCATGACAACTTAGTAGAATTATTGATGCTATGCAAAAATTGCTTTCTGGAAATGTTAAAATCTACTAAGTTAATGAATAATCTGGGTGGAAGTGGTTTTGCATGGTTTATGTTGAGTGGCTACTCAGGACCATGTACATGGGGGTTTTCACCTAAGATAGTTTACTATACTTAGGACCATGGTATGTGGGGGTTCTCACCTGAGAGTTCACTTGAGGATTGCCACCCAGGTACAAAGGGACCAAAGTTTTGTCCAAGTGAAGATGCTTCCCGTGCAACCATGTGGTATAATGGCTCTGCCTTGACTTTTCCCCAAAGGTCTCGTCTCAACTTTCTCCTTTTCCTTAGCACAAATCGAGTGCTTGAGGATAGTTTGGGTTTGTTGGGTCTCATGGTGAAAGTGCACAACCTCTGCAGAGTTAAAACTAAGTACTTAGCCGTGTCCCCGGTTACGGACAATTTGAGCAGCTGATCAAGGATTCAATGGAGGTTTCCCAACATTCCAATTTCTGAAGTTAAAATTTTGAAGGTTGAAATAAGGTGGAAAAGAGGGTGGTTTTCATGCCATACCTGCTTTGACAAAAGAAGGATGTTTTATAAAGAATTAGGAAAAATTGGCTTTGTGCAAATTAGCCTCAAACTCCACCAGCCAAATATGCATATAGGTTATTAGAGTTATTCCATTAAGTGTCCACATAGTGTCACTTGCCAGATCCATTTTTAATGGTTCTGACCCACTCCGTTGCAGCAATTTTATTTGTTGCAGATTGTTCAGATGACGAGTGAGATTACGATTAAGGTTTCGAGTCTGCAACCAACATGTTTCGCCTGTGGCACATGAAGATGATGGAGACTCCTTGAAGAATAAATTTCCGCTGCTGTACTCTTTTAAGCTAACCTTGTGCTATGCAAAGTTGTATTTGAACAATTTATTTTACCAAGTCTGGATCATTCGTGTAATAATGATACAATGTTATGATATTCATATTAAACTGTGTGTGCAAATGAAATCGATCCAGGGGTTTGCACTATACACAGGTACCCTGCCAAATTTTAAGTGCAGGTACGCTACAGATGGTATCAGAGCATTGTGTTGCCTGTAGATTCGAAACCCTAAGTTTGGTTAGAAATAAGAAATCCACTAGGATAAAAATTTATTTTCTCTAAGTCTAAAACTTTTCTACCATCATTCTTGTAACTTTCTTAACTAATTGCTTTCTAAACCTCTTCTCTGGTTTTTAGATGATCAGCCTCATTGAATCAATCAGGAGAGGACCAGAGATGACCATGACTCTTCATTGTGACACTAAGTTCCCAAGAGCACTTAAGGACATCATGAAGGACCTGGGATATGAAGGAGACGCTGTTTACAAAGGATTTCCAATGAAAGCTGATGATGGTAAAGAGTACTGGTGGGTGCAACTCCACATATACAAGAACAAGGGAGATGACCATAAGACTCAAGGTTGCTGCATGTACACAAACCCAATAGTGTACCCATCATTCTTCAATTCAGCAAGAAGTGCAGCTTGGGAAGCCATCGAAAACCTTGGAAGGAGGCTTCGTTTCAGACTCCATAACACCCAGAAGTACTTTGATGAGCTGAAAGAAATAGGAGATGAACTTGATGCACTTAGAAAAGAAATAGACTAGACCCCATTCCTAGGAAATAGAATAATAAAAGCTCCTTTAAGTATTGATCTACCAAATTGTGGTATGGCAGTACTTAGGCATTATTTTTCGAACATCCGTATGATTATTTTTGTGTAAGGACAATTGAAAAGTTTAAAAGTTTAGGTTTGAGCTGTGTTTGTTTGTTTGTTTGTTTGTGTTGTGTGTTGTGGTTGCTTGTATGGGTAGGAATACTTCTTCTAGACCTGTCTATCTTGTTGCTCGTCTATTCTTAAACCACAGATGCCACCTCGTCGTGACCGTGAGGGCAACAACAACAACGACAATGAAGCTATGATGCAGCAGATGATGGCTGCCCAAACTCAGCTGATGACCATGATGGCTCAATTCATGGCCAACCAACAAGGACCTCCACTACCACCACCTCCCCAAGTGGACAGGCTTGCCAGATTTCTAAGGCTTAAGCCCAACAAGTTCTCAACTGCACCTGAACCAATTGTAGCTGATGACTGGTTGCGTTCCGTGCAAAAGGATCTGGTGACAACTGAATGCGATGACGCTGAGAAGGTGAGATTCACCGCATATTTGCTGGAAGGACCTGCTGCCCAATGGTGGGAAACATTTCAAATCACTCACCCTATGAACACCTTGACTTGGGAGGACTTCAAGGATGGTTTTCGTAATGCTCATATCTCCTCAGGCATTATGAACTTGAAGCAAGAAGAGTTCAGGAATCTGAGACAGGGGAACAAAACACTCAAAGAGTATATGGATGACTTTCTTGCACTGTCCCGTTATGCTCCTGAAGATGTAGATACTGATGCAAAAAGGAAGGCAAAATTCCTCAAAGGGTTAAGTGATGACCTAAAGATTCCTTTGACTGTGGCATATGCTCCAAACTATCAGGCACTCCTTGACCAAGCCATCACGCTGGAGGATAACATCAAGAAGGCAGAAAACAGGAAGAGGAAGCTGAGTATTAACAAGCATCATGTTGAGCCTTCATTCAAGAGGGACTCCACCCATGATGGGAACAATGGTCACAAACATGGTGTCGAGTCCCTGACTCGACAAGTCCCTTAGGTGACCCTATCGGGTTTCGATTAGGAGAACTCATGGACGCTGGTGAGATCGTCGGCTAGACAGGGGGCGAGATTTACCCAGGTTCGGGGCCCTCGTAGAGGTAAAACCCTTACTCCTGCCTCTTGTCGATCTGTATTGGATGATTAGATCGGTTACAGGTTGCTCGAATCGAGAGTAGATCTCGAGTTCCGAGGCTTTTTGGTCGTGCGGTATTGCTTGGTCCTCTCCCCGAGGGCTCTCCTGGCCTTATATAGATGGCCAGGTCTCGAGTCCTACCCGGAGAGGATTCAAACCCTAGCTAGGTCGGTTACAAAACTGCCTAACTTAACCCGCAAGTTTACTGCGGGTGGGCTTCTGGTGGGCCTTCTGGAGTCTTCCAAGGGCGCCTCTTCTTGGGCCTTGACATTGGGCCTGAGAGGGGGTGTGCTTACCCGCAGGGTCCAAGATCTATGTCTTCGTCAGTAGCCCCCGAGCGTGTGCTCGACTGGGATTTATTTCCAGTCGGGTAGACGGTCAGACCTTTTTTGATCTCCTCTCGGAAGTTCAGCTCGACAGTTGTTGTCTTCGAAGGGTGTGTCCCCTGCATTGTAAGTTATAACGCTCGAGTATCGAGCAGCACAGGCGCCTGTTTTACGGCTTTTATTTGCAGAAGGATGTGGCGCAGTAGCTTGGCTCTCCCGAGAGATCAGGGCCAATTAATTGCGACTAGGGCAAAAACATTCCTGGCCTACACAGATTCGAGACCTCCGACTCGAACCCGATGAGGTGATTGTTGCGACTGGGCCGTTGTGGACTTATCGAGTCGAACTTAACCTAAGAGGGTACCCGGCGCGTCCGCTAGGATTTTTCTTCGTGTTGTTGACACGGAACTATGCCGGAGGACGCAGCTTTCGAGTGCGATTCCAGGCCCAAAAGAGAGATCTTTCTGGGTCTTACCTTCGTACTCGAAGAATAGGGCATCCAGATGTGCCTAGTCGGCTGAACAATCCAGGTTTTTATGATGTAGAATTATCACGTGTAGGAGAGGTAGGTTTTTCCTACCCGATGAATTTGTTTGAGCTCCATACGAAAGAAATTTCGTGTTGGAAAAAACCAAGCCCGTATGAAAGAGTTTTCATGTTCGGGATGCGGTGCCCATACGAAAGAGTTTTCGTGCATAGGGTATTTTCCTCTCTGTTCGAAGAGGTCTTGCTTTATGAACTGTTCATGAAAAAGTTGCTTTTATCCGAAGGAATCGATATTCGTACGAAGATAATTTCGCGTTTGAACTTCCATTCGAAAAGATCTCAATTTTGAATGACGAATGCCATGACGTCATGGCGCACTCCTCTTCTCCCGATGGGACGTGACGGAGTGGTAGCAGATGGTGGCCCACCTTGTCAGCTTTTTGACCGGGAAACGAGACGTCGTTCCCGTTTTTTACGCGAAACGCGCAGTAAATGCGCACGATCTTCTGTTAAGATCAGGCACGAAACAGCGCAGGTCGCCGCTTCGTTTCATCCTTACGCGTGGCAGCCGTGATAGGTGCCACGTAGCGCATCGTACGGCTGAGATCGCCTTGCCCCGTGTATAAATAGGGGTGTTAGCGCCGCAGTAAAATTTTCCCCGCTCTCTGTCTTCATCTTCTTCCTCGCGCCCATCATCATCTTCCCCATGCTCGAGCTCTTGCTGCAAACAATGGCTGGCGGAAAGAAGCGCGGCGCTGCCGTTTCTGCGTCCGGCGAACCTTCCGCGCAACCCGCGCCCCGCGACGGCGACTGGCGTTCTCCCAACACCACCGCAAAATGCATCAAGGAGATGCAGCGGGAGGGGTTGCTGCCGGCGGAGGCGGAGAAGCGCGTCCGCCTTGGGAAAAAGGAAGAGGTACCCAATCCTCAGTCGAACGAGCGCGTGGTCTTTGTGGACCACGTGACTCGGGGCCTTTCCTTCCCCCTTCATCCCTTCTTCCTCGGGTTGCTGTGTGCCTATGGCATACAGCTTCACGATCTCCCCCCCGAACGCGGTGCAGCACATTACGTGCTTCATCGTGTTCTGCGAGTGCTATCTTGGCATTCGCCCGCACTGGGCGTTGTGGAAAGCGCTCTTCAAGGTCCGGATCTTCCGCGAGAAGTCGCGGGTGGAGTCCGAGCTTGGCGAACCGCTTCGCACCGGAGGCTTCGGGATCCAAGCTCGACAAGAAGGCAGCTACTTCAACATGCACTTCGTCGACTCCGCCCAAAGCTGGCGGAAAAGGTGGTTCTACGTCGTCGACAACAGCTCGGGTGGGATCGTAGAGTTCCACCCGTTCGCTGTTTTGACCAGGCGCAAGTCTTGGGGGCACAAGATGTCAGCCGAAGAAACCCAGACTGTGGCGCCTTTAATCGCGAGAGTAGCTGCCCTTCGGGACCAGACCGCGGGAGTTGTGCTCAACGGGATGCATTTGGCGAGCATCTTCTTGAAGCGCAGGATCCAGCCACTCCAAAAAAGGCCATCCGCCATGTGGGAGTATCAGGGCTCAGAAGATCCCAGTCGAGTAAGCCGCGAGGAACTTTCGAATGTAGAATTCGAGAAGAAAATCGCGGGTATCACCCGACTGAAGGTCGGAGAGAAATTCCCCGATTGCTCTGTTGAAGCCTTCGCCGCCTCCAATCCTCCCCCAGCCGAGGTTATTTTCTTTCTCTTTTTTCGTCTTTGTGTTGTTCCTTTTCTCTCGTTCAGAATCCTAGTCGATAAGATTTTTCTCGCCTTCTTCTTGTATTTGCAAAGCCTAGCCAATGGCGGACTGCTACCCGCCAACCACAGGGGAAGCCGCTTCAGAGCAAGTGTCGAGCCATCAAGACGGCCCGATTGACACCAGTGTCGCCAATGCTTCTTCGAGTTCAGAGCACGACTCTTTGGATGACGTTGCGGACTCGAATGGCGCTCCGACGAAACGTCGTCGGGTAGATGAGGACGAAGCTACTTCCAAAGACAAATCTTTGGAAGCATCGCCCAGTCAAGCTCCTATCCATGCGACTCCACTTCGCTCCCTTGCTCCTCCCCCTTCGATCCCAGTGATGACGCCCGCTTGGAATGCGGACTTGCTGGATGACGATGAGGATGACGAGTAAGTGTTTTTGCCTTAATCTTGGTCGAACATTTTCTGTGCTTCAATATCAATTGTTTCTATCTTTCGATGCAGTCTGCAGGCGATCAGTCCTCGCAGGTACGCCGCTGCTGTTCCTCCCGAGAAGAGGAATAAGGGCAAGGATGCGGGTGAGACTCCCACCACGGGCACCGTCCAAAACTCCCCCAGAGCAGCCCCCGAAGTCGTGACGATGGTACGTGAAGCTCCAAGCTTTGCCGCCAGGGCTTCTGCTTCTAAGGAAGTGACGGATAGCTCTGCGGATCCGCTGTCTCGCGCCTCTGGCCAGGTAAGCTTCGTCTTCCGTCTTGAAACTATAATTTATTTTTATCGGGTGCACGACAGTGCTCCCGATGGGAGTAGCCCCCGAGGCTGTAGTCGATCGCATGCGATCGGCTACAGGCTCAAAGTCTAGTTTAGCTTCTCTTCATGATTTCATTTTTATCGGGTGCACGGCAGTGCTCCCGATGGGAGTAGCCCCCGAGGCTGTAGTCGATTGTAAATAATCGGGTACATACTCTAATTTAATCCCTTTTAACTCTTTTGTCTTCGTACTCTTGCAGTCGCTCGTTGATTCTCTTGCGGCGATTGGTCGCCGCGTCGTTCTTGCCGAGTCGGATTGCAAGTTTCTTCGAGCGGACCGCAACCGACTCCAGACTGAAAACGATCTTCTCAAGGGTGAGCTTTATCGTTTCCCTGTCTTCCACACTCCATTCATTCTTGAGTTTTTGACAAGCATCTCTTTGCAGCTCGACTTGAATTTGCAAAATCCGAAAAGGTCAAATTCTCTGAGCAGGTAACTGCTCGGGAGGCTGACCTGACGGCCATTCGACAAGAGCTAGAGGCTTCCCGCATGCGGTCAGAAGACTTCGGTCGACAGCTTGCGGATGCGCGGAAGTCCTTGAAGGAGTTAGAGAAAACCGGCAGTAAGGCCGACAGCGAGCTTGTCGGGTTCCTCCGTCCCCTTGCTGAGCGCTTTGCGGGTAAGCGTGTTGGAATTTCGCGATTTTGATTCTTCACTTTGCTGTACTTTCCTAAGTATTATTTTCTCCCTTCGCAGGTATTCTGGATGTTCCTCTAGAAATCCCTGGACTCCAGCGGGTGGATGTGGTAACCGATACACTTGCCCAGCTTAAAAGGCACGCTGACGGGGTTTTCTCCATGGTCAATGATGCCACCCAAGTGCTGGGGCAACTGCACGGTCGCCTCCTCGCCAACGCCACTCCTGCACCCGCGCTAGATGATATGTTGAAGGTCTTCTCAGAAGGAAAACTTCTGGATGCCTTTGCAGTCGCTCAATCGGAGGCTGGCGCGAAGACTGCGATCCAATTTGCTCTGGCGCACAGAGTCGAAGGGTTGGAGGAGGCTTACTCGTCCATTCCAGTCGATCCTTCCACGGGCAAAAAGGTACGGCTCTCTCGTTTTGGCGAGCAAGCCGCCATTCTTGCTCGGAAGCTTTCTGAGATTTTTGCTCGGAAGAAGGGAGGGTCGACTGCTGCTAGTGGGAGCACCAATGTAGCCTCGTAGCTTTTTTATTTCCTTCCTTGAATGTAATGAACCTTGGGATGTATTCCCGTACTTTTGTTGTCCTTAATCGAAGCATTTATCCTTTTTGTTTGTGCCTTGTCTCCCGATGGGAGTAGCCCCCAAGCGTTTTTAGTTAGATGTGCGACTAGAAACAACTCGAGTAGGGCATCTCACTTCTTTCCTTGTACTTCTTCCAGGCTACTGTGTTTGCCGCGGAAACTTCTGGTGGACGTGGTAATCCAGTAAATCCACTTGTGGCCGCCGTGGGCACTTTTGCTGGCCTCCGTGATAAGGTTCAGGAGGGTGAGCGTAGGCTGAAAGCTCTGCGCGGGGTTGCTGATGTGGCGATATCCAAACAGAAATTGGCGGCTGAGCGCGAACAATTTCTGATGGATGAACTATCTTCAGTCGCGAGGGAGTTGCTATGTAAGTGGTGCAGCCCCCGTGCATTTTTCCTCCTTTTGTAGTCTTCAGCTGACTAAGTGCGTCTGCTCTTTCAGTTGTTAGACCGGATGACAGGGAGGAAAAGCAGTGGGTGGAAAACCACATTCACCAAGGAGCTAACAGCCCGAAACCTCATGCGAATAACTTCTGGTCTGATCGCAGTCGAGGGTTTGTGATGGCCACCTTGAAATTTCGAGTTCTGCAGGCGAGAATTCTCGTGGGTTCCTTTCACGAGGTCTTGATCGCGATGAATGCAGCTTTTTATCCGCTCGAAAGGGGTCCCGAAGACTGGAGCTATCTACTCAGGTTGTTTAGTCGGGAAGGGGAGATTCGCACGTGCGTACGCAAACAGATGACGTGCGGCGCGGTTGTGGCTCTCTCTTTTGTCCGAATATGGCATCCTGAGATAGATTTGAACTCCGTAGCTCGGCGCCCAGATTATGCAATCGAAGACATCACACCGTTTTATGATGCTGTACGCCCTGCAGCCGAGAAGATTATCCGAATGACCTCTGAAGAGGTAGATAGGGTCTTAGCGACTGAAAATGCTCATCGTTTTGACTGATTGTCGGATGTGAATATCCTGTAAACTGTTTATAGTCTGTAAAGCTTGTTGTAAGGTGTGTAACCTTGTATTTGATGATATTTCCTGGAGATGCTAAGTTTTTAGGTGTAGCCCCCGTGTGTGCGATGGGGTGTGTACCTGTGACTTTTAGCATGCAGTAAACAAGAAGCTTCGGGTAAATATGATGAGGAAATCATGTATTTTTATTGCAATGACTGAGAAGTCATGTATTCGAGCTACAAAATTGGCTAGTATAGCCTTATTGTTGTAGGAACAAGTAAACCTAGGGGTAGAATTTGCGGAGTTGTGCAATATTCCATGGATTGGAATAGATTCCTCCAGTCTCTGGATTCTTGAGCCTGTAGGCTCCTCCTGGGATAACTTCGTGTACGATGAAGGGTCCTTCCAAAGGCGGTTCGAGTTTGTGTCCTTCCTTCTGCTTGAGCCTCAACACTAAGTCACCTACCACGAATGACCTGTGGCGTATGCGGCGACTGTGATAGTTGCGTAGTGATTGTTGATAAACTGCGGATCTTGCGAGTGCGATGTCCCGCATTTCGTCGAGTGCATCCATATCTTCTGCCAGCGCTTTGTTGGAGGTTTCTTCGCTGTAGGCCACAACCTGCGGGGCGCTGAATCGAACTTCCTCGGGAAGGACTGCTTCCGCCCCGTATACCATAAAAAATGGTGTGTATTTTGTAGATCTGTTTGGGGTTGTCCGGAGGCTCCAGAGTACGGAGGGCAGCTCCTCTGCCCAATGCCCTGCTGCGGGGTGCAGACGATCGAGTAGTCGTTTCTTGATCCCAGCCGAAACTAAGCCGTTGGAACGTTCGACTTGTCCGTTCGTTTGCGGGTGGGCAACCGAAGCGAATTTGAAATTGATGCCTTTCTCCTCGCAGAACTGCTGTGTTTCCTTTGCCGTAAAGTTTGTGCCGTTATCTGTAATGATGTCGTGTGGCACACCAAATCTGCATATGATGGAATCGAGGAACTCCACGGCGCATTGGGCGCTAGCCGAAGTTACTGGTCTTGCCTCTATCCATTTGGTGAATTTGTCGACTGCGACCAGCAGGTGTGTATATCCACCGGGTGTGGATCTGCGTAATGGTCCAACCATGTCTAGCCCCCACTGTGCAAAGGGCCAGGCGATGGGTATCATGTGCAACTCCGTGGCGGGTGCGTGCGGCTTTGGTGCGAATCGCTGGCAGGCGTCGCATCTATCGACCAGGTTTTTTGCATCGGTGGCTGCTGTTAGCCAGTAAAATCCTGCTCGAAAGGCTTTTCCCAATATCGCTTTCCAGCTAGCATGATGTCCGCAATCGCCCTGATGTATGTCCCGGAGTAATTCCTTGCCGTCTTCGGGTGCGATGCAACGCTGAAGTATTCCCGAGATGCTTTGTTTGTATAATTCTCCATTAACCACCCGAAAGGATTTGCTACGCCTGATTAGCTGTCGAGCCTCACGTGGATCGGCCGGGAGCTGTTTGTTTAACAGGTAGTCGAGATATTTCTGCGTCCAGACTGGTTCGACCAGAAAAACCTGCCGTGATATGTTATGAGTAAGCTCGAGAAGCGCGACTTGCGGGCTGACCTCTGTTTCCATTGCTGCGGGTGTTTCTGCGGCTTTCTTCAGTTTGACCGATCTCTTGATCATCCGCTCGAAATATATCCCTGGCGGTATGGGTGTGTTCGTGGAACCCATGTTGGCCAGTCTGTCCGCATCTTCGTTGCTAGATCTTGCAATGTGTTTTAGCTCGCACCCTTTAAAGCTTCCTTCGAGTAGGTTATACATGTCGCGATATGCAACCATGTTTTCAGCAATGGCGTCACATTCTTTCATCGTTTGTTGCACTATGAGGTTGGAATCGCCGTAGATCATTAATCGTGTAGCTCCACAGGCGATTGCCATCTTCATCCCATGCAATAGTGCTTCATATTCTGCGTCATTGTTCGATGCTGGGTCATCGGGTGGAAAATCCAGTCGCAAGACGTACTGCAGTTTGTCTCCACTAGGTGAGATTAGGACGATTCCTGCTCCTGCTCCTTCGTTTCTCTTGGATCCATCGAAGTACATTATCCAATTGCTCGTATACTCGGGTGGCCCGGGTGTTTGTAGCTCTGTCCATTCGCTAATGAATTACACGAGAACTTGGGATTTGACTGCGTTGCGCCCAGCATAGGTGATGTCCCAGGCGCCCAGCTCGATGCTCCACTTTGCTATTCTTCCGGATGCCATAGGGTTGTTCATGATTGTCCCGAGTGACGCATCATTAACCACTGTGATGGCGTGTTCCTGGAAATAATGTTTGAGCTTTCGAGCTGTGAGAACAACCCCGTATGCGAGCTTCTGATAGTGAGGGTAGCGTTGTTTGCATGGCGAAAGAACTTCGCTGATGTAATATATTGGTCTTTGAACTCCGTATGCTTTGCCTTCTTCAGGTCTTTCGACTACGATTGCTGTGCTGATGACCTGGTTTGTAGCGGCTAAGTATAGGAAAAGTGGCTCCCTTTCTTGTGGTGTCGCAAGGATGCGCCTGCTTTGCAAGGACCGCTTCAGATCTGCAAACGCTTTTTTAGCTTCGGGTGTCCATTCGAATTTGTCCGTCTTCTTCAGTAATTTTGTAGAAGGGTAATGCCTGCTCTCCCAATCGTGCGATGAATCTGCTCAGGGCTGCTAGTCGTCCTGCGAGCTGCTGTACTCCGCGTAGATTGGTTGGCTCCTTCATAGTCAATATGGCTTGTATTTTCTCCGGGTTGGCTTCAATGCCTCTGGCGGATACCAGGTACCCGAGAAGTTTGCCTGCGGGGACACCGAAAACGCATTTGGTCGGATTGAGCTTGATCCGATATGCGTTAAGGGCGTCGAATGTTTCTCTGATGTCCTCGAGGAGTGTGTCCTCCACTCGAGTTTTGATGACGATGTCGTCGACGTACACTTGTACGTTTTTGCCAATGAGATTGGCGAGGCATCTTTGCATGCAGCGCTGATATGTTGCGCCTGCGTTCTTCAGCCCGAAGGGCATTGTCGTGTAGCAGTAGACACTGTGGGGTGTGATGAATGCCGTCTTCTCTTCGTCTTCCCTTTTCATTCGGATCTGATTATATCCCGAATAGGCGTCCAGGAAGGAGAGGCGTTGGCAGCCTGCCGTGGAGTCCACGATCTGGTCGATTCGTGGTAAAGGAAAATTGTCCTTGGGGCAGTGCTTATTCAACGACGTGTAGTCGATGCACACCCGAAGGATATCCGTGTTCTTCTTGGGGACCAACACCGGGTTTGCTAACCAGGTGGATATCTTGATCTCCCGAATGAAATTCGCGGCTAGTAGTCTGTTTACTTCTTCTCCAAGCGCTTTCTGCTTAGGATCTGAAAATCGTCGAGTCGTCTGTTTGATGGGTTTGGCGTCAGGAAAGACTTCGAGTGAGTGCTCGGCAAACTCCCTGGGTATTCCTGGCATATCTGAGGGCTGCCAGGCGAAAATCTCCCAGTACTCACGGAGGAGTTTGACGAGCGCGCCTTCCTATGCTGGCGAGAGGGTTGTGGAAACCATCGCCGTCTTCGCGGAATCTGTCGGGTGCACTTGGTGCTTGCGAGTGTCGCTGTTGGCGCTGAATTCCAGTTCGGGTGCATTTTTCTTCGTGAGGGGCATAACGGAGTGGTCCGTGGTTTTTGCTAGCTCTTGAAGTTCTTCTTGCATCCCGAAAGATTTTGCGATCTCATTAAATTCGATGTCGCACTTGTCCGATTTCTGGAAGTCTCCGTCGATGGTGATCACACCGTATTCGCCAGGTAGCTTGAGCTTCAAGTACGCGTAATGTGGTACGGCCATGAATCTGGCGAACGTTGTTCGACCAAGAATGGCGTGGTACTGTGAGGGCCAGTCGACGACTTCGAAGTCCAGGAATTCCCTTCTGTAGTTGCGTGGGGAGCCCAGTACAACTTCTAGGTTGATTGTTCCGAGTGGACGGATTGCCTTGCCCAGAACTATCCCGTGGAAGGATGTTTCTGATTCCGTTAGGCCGTCCAGATTTTTGTTCATTCGACGGAGTGTATCCGCGTAGATGATGTTGATGCCGCTGCCACCGTCCATGAATACGCGGGCCAGGTCATAGTTGCCTATTTGAGCTTGAATGACGAGGGCGGCGTGTCCCGGCCGATATACTCGTGGCGGGTGGTCTTCTTTCGAGAACGTTATTGGCTGATCGGCCATCTTCAGATACTCGGGCTTTGTTGGTGGCGTCTGCACTGCCATGCATATTTGTCTCGAGTTAGTCTTTTGAGCTCTGCGAGAGGGGCATACCTTCTGTATCATCCCGAGGAGTTGTCCGTGCGGAGTCGGGTATGTATTTGCTCCCCCGTTTTGTTGTGGTGGCGCTGGCAATGCGGCGAGCGCCATGTTTGGGTTGGTCGGTGGAGGTGGAGGTGGTGGTAGCTGGAATTGTTGTCCCCCTCCTGGCAGTGGTGGATAGTTTTGGGTGGAAGCAAATCTTTTCTTGGCGAGTGCGTCCGAGATTTCGATGAACTTTCGGCAGTCCTTGAGAAGGTGCGTTGCCTTAGTTTTGCCCGTGCGCTTGTCTGTGAACAGATGTAGCGAGCAGTACGCATCGAGGTCTTCCTCGGGTGATTTTTCTTCTGCCTTTGGTTTCCACTCGCGACTTCCGCGACGACCGGGGTCGCGACTTCGCGTGAATTCCGCTGCCACTAGTTCTTCTCTATCCTCGTGGTCGTAATATTTCCTTCTCTTCCTTCGCCCATGACGGTCTTCTTCGTGCGTGGGCGATGATGTTCTTTCATTGCGTACTGCGTCTTCTCCATTGGCCCATTTTTCGGCTATGACCATGAGCTCCCCGATGGTTTTGGGCGCGGTTCTGCCGAGCTCTTCTCGAAACGCGGTTCTTCTAGCTCCCTTAGCGAAGGCCTCAATCGCCACTTCTTCGGAGATTGTCCCTGCGGTGTTCCTGAGCGTGTTCCACCGCTGGATGTATTCTCGGGTGGATTCACCGCTTTTCTGTTTGCAGGCTCGTAGCTCTTCGATTGTAGCCGGTCTCTTGTAGGTCGACTGGAAGTTTTTGCAGAAATCACGGTGTAAGTCGTCCCATGATGCGTAGCAAGATCGTGGTCTCCTCTCCAGCCAGCTGCGGGCTGCTCCGGCTAGGTGCAAATTGAGGTATTGCATAGCCGTGTTCTTGTTACCACGTTGGCATTTCACTGCCGTGAGGTAGTCGCTCAACCATTGTGAGGGCTCGAGTGAGCCATCGTACTTCGTCACCTCCGTGCTGAGCTTGAATCGCTTGGGTAGGGGCGCCTCGCGGATACTGCGAGCGAAACAGAGCGCTCCACAGGTTTCGTCGTCTGAGGACCTGGATGAGGAGCGTTCGCGATACCGTGAAGCTCTCGCCCTATCCACCTTCTTCTGGGCGAGATCGGATCGCGCGTCGTATTCGGGCCGGTCGCGGTCGCTATCTTTCCTTGGTTCTTTGCTTCGCTTTCTCGAGCGGCTGCCGTGGTGCCGCGAGCTTTTGTCTCTCGGGCTGTCGTCGCTGCTGCTTCGACTATCGCCGCGGCGGCGGGCTTCTTTTCCTCGACCACGTCGTGGCGACTTGTCTTTTCTTGGGGAAGAGCTTCTGTGCCTGCGGGGCGTTCCTTTGTCCTTATCCTTCTCCAGTCGCTCCTTCTCCAGTTGTTCTTTGCGATCGTGAGAGGCGAGCCTTGCGGCCGCCAACCCTAGGCCTTTGCGAATATGCTTGTATTGTTCCACCCGGGGATCGCTATCCGTTGGCTGGTTCATCTGCATGTAGGTTGCTGCGGCTAGGATCGCGGCGGCCGGGGTTTGCGGGTAGACGTTGCCATCGTCGTCGACCCTCATGAAAGAGGACGTGGTAGACCTGTTGGTTCCAGCCATAGATTCGTGGTCCCTCGTCGACGCTGCGGGTCCCTTCCCCCCAGGTCGGGTACCGACTGAAGGTGCATGGGATAGCTCGGCTCGACGTAGGCTTGATTCATCCGCCGCTCTCCTGCGACGGGCTAGATCCGCTCGGGCGTCCTTGATGTTTGAGGCCGCCCTCACTAGGTGATAGTGGTAGGCGGTTAGGTCTTCATGCGTGGCGTCCGCCGCAGGTGGCTGGCTCTTTCGCATGGATTCCTTGGCTCTTTTCCAGGCTTCCCGCGAAACGCCGATTATATCGCGCTCGGTTGCGCTATATTCAGTTTCCGAGGGCTGTTCCGACCCTGCCATGCAGACTTGGGCCAGTTGTGGTCCGCGCGTCCTAGGCGTAGATCGGAAAGTTTTCCGTACCCGAGAGGGTTCCTCTGTCGAGAGGGTGTGGTAGTCGACTGCGTTGTAGCGGATAGACTCGCCGCTCTTCCCGGTAGGAAAGCGCGAGTTGACGGCTCCAGATTCGGTTTCAGATTCATCCGAGAAGTGGAGGATCCCGTCTCTGTTCGCCATGAAGTTGAAGCTCCCGAACGTCAGGGTGACGCTCTTCTCCAGTTCCTCAAACGCCGGGCGAGATTCCGGCGAGTGAGGCGTGACCACGACAGATCCGATCCGTGTAGGATTGTTCGGAGCCGTAGCCGTCGGTTTCCAACGGGAGTTGGATGTCGATGAAGCCGAAGATTTCGGTGATCCAGCGCCCGCGTTTCCCACAGACGGCACCAATTGTCGAGTCCCTGACTCGACAAGTCCCTTAGGTGACCCTATCGGGTTTCGATTAGGAGAACTCATGGTCGCTGGTGAGATCGTCGGCTAGACAGGGGGCGAGATTTACCCAGGTTCGGGGCCCTCGTAGAGGTAAAACCCTTACTCCTGCCTCTTGTCGATCTGTATTGGATGATTAGATCGGTTACAGGTTGCTCGAATCGAGAGTAGATCTCGAGTTCCGAGGCTTTTTGGTCGTGCGGTATTGCTTGGTCCTCTCCTCGAGGGCTCTCCTGGCCTTATATAGATGGCCAGGTCTCGAGTCCTACCCGGAGAGGATTCAAACCCTAGCTAGGTCGGTTACAAAACTGCCTAACTTAACCCGCAAGTTTAGTGCGGGTGGGCTTCTGGTTGGCCTTCTGGAGTCTTCCAAGGGCGCCTCTTCTTGGGCCTTGACATTGGGCCTGAGAGGGGGTGTGCTTACCCGCAGGGTCCAAGATCTATGTCTTCGTCACATGGGAAACATCATAATGGAGGAAGTCACCACAAGCATCAAGATCACAATGGTGGATCCAAAGGAAGCAATGGGGGCCACAAGGGAAATGGACAAGCTGACCACGAACATAACAATGGACAACCCCGCCCAAACTCTGAATACAGGGATATCAGCCAGGTGCTTTGTTACAAGTGCAAGAACAAGGGCCACTATGCCAACGAGTGACCAGCAAAGAAGGCCGAAGCAGCTGCCAAGCCAAATCCTTTTGATAAAGGATATGTGAACCACATCAATATGGAAGAAGTGGAATAAGTGGAAGGTATACTATAAATCAAGTTTGCATCTAGAAGTTTTACACTACCATCAAAAATCATTTTAAGGGTGGTAGCCATACAGTCACAACCTATTGCTAGCCTTCCCGAATCTCGGGACGAGATTCTTTTTAAGGGTGGTAGTCTGTAACATCCCAATTTTTCAAAAAGTTGAAAAATCAGAAAAATTTAAAACTTTCAAAAACTACTAAGTATTTTGCTTTAAAAATAAAATCATGCATGCATTCATGAGCATATTTCATTGTTGCATTTGAAGATTTTCAAAATGGGGATTTATAATTTCACTTGAAAACATATTTAAAAAAATAAAAGGGGGCAAGGTATGCCCTTCACATTATTTTAATTATGTGCTATGTTTGTCAAATGCTTGGTTGTATTGTTTGTATATAATTGGAAAATAATTAATTTTCCAATTGTATTATTTTATTGAGGCATAAATATTTTTCCGACATTAAGTGTCAAAATCCATTTAAACACGTTTTGAATTTTTTGGAATTTTATTTAAATTGGAAAGATCTTATTTGAAAGTTTAAATCAAGGTATTTTTGTTTACAAAACTATAGAAATTGGTTTGAGATCATTTGGATCTATAAATCAAAAGTTATAAAGAAAACAGTAAAAAAAAATATATATATATCGGCCGAACTGGGCCGGCCCATGAAGGTAGCGAACCAGTTAACAGGAACGATCGAACCAAATTTTCCAGAAAACGTGTTTTCTAAACCACTTTCGCTTAAACGCGAATATCACAACAAATATGACTCCAAATCCGGATCCGCTTGTTGCTACGCGTTCATAACTTCGAGCACAAGCTATTCCACCGACTATTAGCATATATAAATACCTGTAGCCGCTGGCATTTCTTTTCCCTTTTTCGTCCCACTGAAACCCTAATCAGCAAAAAATTATTTCGCTTATGTACCCACCAAAACGATCTCGAATCGCACCGGAGTCTGAAGCAATACTGAAGCTCTCTCCAATATCTTTCCATCCCGAGAGGCCTCAACTATTTTCATCAACCGTGGAGGAAGAATTTCGAAGGGCCATCTTTCAGATCTGAATTCGTAATTCCTAGATCTCTTCGTGATCGGATCTTCAAATCGAAATTCCTTTGGTGAGAAGTTATTTTGAACCCTGATCTACAACTTTGTTTTTGAACACTTTTTGTTTTGACGTACGGAATTTTCTGTACAATACAGTTGGCGTTTGACGTTTTTCGGAGAAGAAAACTATCTCAAATCTTCGGGGCTTGATAAAAAAAGTTGTTCTCCTCATAAAGGCCTTTCGTTTGCCCCAAACCTCACCTCTTTTGGTCGAGCGAGGTAGGAGTTATTCACGGTCAAAGTTTCGGACCAGAAAGGTAAATTGTGATTTGTGACTAAACTATTCATCTACTGATGTTATATTTGTGCTAGTTAGAAAGAGCACGTAATGCTCTACAACTTTCGTTTAGATTGTTTTTCCATCCGAGCAACTTTATTTTTGGTCAAAATCAGTAGTCAAAGTCAAGTCAACGCCTCGTCAGCGCTTCGTCAGCATCCAGTCAGCAGCCCAGTCAGCGCCTCGTCATCGCAACGTCAGCGCCCCGTCAGCACCACGTGGCGGCCAAGTCAGCATCCAGTCAGCGAAGTTTTTTTTTCCGAATAGGTTTAATTGGCAGTTTTGCAGAAACGTCCCCCAAACTTAGAATCATCATAACTTTTTAACCGTAGATTAAAATTTAGCAAACTAGGATTTTTTGAAAAGCCCCGAACACATAGAATCTTTTAGAACTGTCCAAATTCAAATTTGACAAACATAAATTGGTTCAAATTTAAATAGGCTTGTTTGGTGATTTTTGGCATAGTTTAAATTCTATACATCTAAAAATTGCAAATAAATTATTTTTGGATACCTTATGATGTTTGCTAACAGTCCCTGGCGCTCAAAATAGTTTTTGGCTAAGTTAAAAGGGTTTTGGTTGTTATATGCTCATGTGACTATTTTTGACTTAGTTTATTTTCTGTAATTATTTTCAATATGGTTTCTCTAGATAATTGTGCTAAGGACTAACCTTAAACCAGAGAGACAAAACCAAAGCCCTTAGAATATTTCTAAGTTATTTTTCCTAGTTGACCCTCCTAGTTGAAAACCACTAAGTCTGGATTAGTAAAAATCAATGGAGAGGATGCTACAATTGTCAACTCGAAGATTTCCAACATGAAGATAGAAGACTCATGAAGGACTTAGAAATTTCAGAAGCATCTCCAAGAAGAAAAGTACTTAGAAGAAAATCAAGAGGAGCTTCAAGATGATCAACCCCTACTTTTCCCTAAGTCTTGTTTTCTTTCTGTTCTTCTTGTCTTTTCTTCTCTATTTAACTTAGAGGCGGCACCAAATGATAAAGTCTATAAATCCTCAAGTCTACAAGAAGAAATGGAGTCTTCAAACCAAGAAAAGAATGACAAGACTGAAGATGGTTCTTGAATACTAACTTCTCTCTTCTATTTGTCACATTGGACATAAAACAAGTCCTTGTGTCTATGACTAAATCCTTAGAATACAAGCTGCAGATTTTTCTAAGTCAATTTTATCAAATTCATGTTTCCCAACCTTCCTTGACCTTGCTAACTTGTTTAAGTTATTATTGTCTATGTGCCTTGAGTAATTTTTGCATGTCATGCATATCATTGCCTTAGAATATTTTGCACATCATACATGGCATATTTTCCAATTGATTTGTTGGTTTGCTTGTATGTTTATTGTGGTTGTTTTATTGTGTTAGAATTTTCGGAGAGAAACGAAAGCTGTTGCAACTGCTACTCCTGCTCTTCCTATTGCCAAGGCAAGTGGCACACCCCTCATAAATTTCCTATGTATTTTCTATGCATGACTTAGTGTATTTCTTTTATTGCATGAGTTGGATAGTACTGCTATGGTAAAACCACTATCTCCTTTATACTAGTTGTGTCTAGCACCCATGAAAACTTAGTAGAATTATTGATGCTATGCAAAAATTGCTTTCTGGAAATGTTAAAATCTACTAAGTTAATGAATAATCTGGGTGGAAGTGGTTTTGCATGGTTTATGTTGAGTGGCTACTCAGGACCATGTACATGGGGGTTTTCACCTAAGATAGTTTACTATACTTAGGACCATGGTATGTGGGGGTTCTCACCTGAGAGTTCACTTGAGGATTGCCACCCAGGTACAAAGGGACCAAAGTTTTGTCCAAGTGAAGATGCTTCCCGTGCAACCATGTGGTATAATGGCTCTGCCTTGACTTTTCCCCAAAGGTCTCGTCTCAACTTTCTCCTTTTCCTTAGCACAAATCGAGTGCTTGAGGATAGTTTGGGTTTGTTGGGTCTCATGGTGAAAGTGCACAACCTCTGCAGAGTTAAAACTAAGTACTTAGCCGTGTCCCCGGTTACGGACAATTTGAGAAGCTGATCAAGGATTCAATGGAGGTTTCCCAACATTCCAATTTCTGAAGTTAAAATTTTGAAGGTTGAACTAAGGTGGAAAAGAGGGTGGTTTTCATGCCATACCTGCTTTGACAAAAGAAGGATGTTTTATAAAGAATTAGGAAAAATTGGCTTTGTGCAAATTAGCCTCAAACTCCACCAGCCAAATATGCATATAGGTTATTAGAGTTATTCCATTAAGTGTCCACATAGTGTCACTTGCCAGATCCATTTTTAATGGTTCTGACCCACTCCGTTGCAACAATTTTATTTGTTGCAGATTGTTCAGATGACGAGTGAGATTACGATTAAGGTTTCGAGTCTGCAACCAACATGTTTCGCCTGTGGCACATGAAGATGATGGAGACTCCTTGAAGAATAAATTTCCGCTGTTGTACTCTTTTAAGCTAACCTTGTGCTATGCAAAGTTGTATTTGAACAATTTATTTTACCAAGTCTGGATCATTCGTGTAATAATGATACAATGTTATGATATTCATATTAAACTGTGTGTGCAAATGAAATCGATCCAGGGGTTTGCACTATACACAGGTACCCTGCCAAATTTTAAGTGCAGGTACGCTACAGTTTTGTTATCTGGTTTTGGCTTCCACTTGCGATGTCCGCGGCATTCGCCATCGTGACTTCTTGTGAACTCGGCCGCTACTAGTTCTGATTGATCCTGCTGGTCGTAGTGTCGTCTCTCCCGCTTCCGGCGGTCGCCGTTGCGATCCTCGTCATGCGCGGGCAAGGAAGCTTTATCGTTGCTCAGAGACTCTTCACCATTTTCCCACCCGTCTTCTATCACCATTAAATTCACCGATTGACTTAGGTGCGGATCGCCCCAGTTCCTCTCGGAAGGCGGCGCGTCGAGCACCCTTGGTTAAAGCGTCGACTGTTATTTCCTCTGATATGTTCCTCGCTGTGTATTTTAGTGTAGTCCATCGCTGGTTGTACTCACGGGTAGATTCGCCGCTTTTCTGCCTATAGGCTCGTAGTTCGTCGATGGATGCTGGCCGCTTATATGTCGTCTGGAAATGCTTATCGAAGTCGTGGGTAAGATCATCCCAGGATCTGTAATACACGTGTGGTCTTCCTTCGAGCCAGCTTCGGGCTGCGCCTACGAGGTGCAGGTACAGGTACTGCATGGTTGTGATCTTGTTTCCGCGCTGGCACTTCACCGCGGTCAGGTAGTCCGAGAGCCAGGTCCTAGGTTCCTACGAGTCGTCGTATTTTGGGACTTCCGTCGTGAGTTTAAATCTCTTGGGCATTGCCGCTTCGCGGATGCTGCTACTGAAGCACATTGCGCCGCAGGCTTCCTCGTCAAAGGAGGTGGATAGCGATCGGGCGCGGTTCCTACGTGTACGGGCCTTGTCAACTTTGCTCTGCACGATGTCCCCATGCGCGTCGTATTGGGCTCGGTCGCGATTATCTTCCTGCCGTGGTTCCCTGTTGCGATGTCGCGAGCGGCTTCCATGGTGTCGTGGGCTGCTGTCACGGTTTCGCGGGCTGTCATCGTTATTGCGTGGGTTGTCACCATGGCACCTGGCCTCTTTGCCTCTAGGGCGGCGATCTGTCCTTTGTCCCCTCTTTTTGGTGACGTACTCTCGCATCTGCGAGGTGTTCTATCCACCCGAGGTATTTTGTCAGCTTCAGTAGTTACCGCGTTTTCGCGGTTTTGGGTGGCGATTTCCGCTCCGGCCATGCCCAATCCTCTTTTACTTGGCGATGCTGCTCCGTGCGAGGGTCATTTTCTGGCGGCTGGTTTTCCTGTAGGTATGTGGCGGCGGCCAGGACCGCGGCGGCGGGAGTTGTCGGGTGTACGTTGCCCTCGTCGTCAACATGCATGAGGGATATCTCGAGAGTATTGTTGACTTCGCAGAGGGACCCTTGATCCATGCGGGCGGTCTTTGAGGCTTACTTTCCCATTTTTATCTCGGCTAGTTTTCTGTTGAATGGGTTTTGGAGAGTGCCGCATGGCGCGCACTCGAGGCTTCCGCCGCTTGCTTCCGCAACTCTTGCTCTTTGCGGGCTTCTGCTAGCTGTCGGCATTTCAGCAACAGGTGGTAGTGGTATGCGGTCAGGTCTTCCTTAGAGGACCCAGTTTCCATCGGGTGTCGTGACTGCACTGCTACTTTTGCTTTGAGCCAAGCGGGTCGCGAAACCTTGATCTGTTGCCTTGCTGCTAGGCTTTCCTCTGTTTCGACGGGTTCTTCGGCGGAGTTATATTCGTCGAGCTCGATCTGGTCGGGGAAGCGTAGAATTCCCTTCCAGGCTCGGAAGTGGAGATTGCCGAACGTCATGTTGACGCCCTCCCGGAGACCTCTAAACGTCAGGCGAGATTCCGGCGAGTGGGGCGTATAGATGAACGAACCGAAGAAGATCGGCTCCAATGGAGCCGAAGATCCCGGGCTCCAGCTAAAGCTCGGTGAAGATGAGGCCGAAGATGCCATGGATCCAGCGCCTATCGTTCCCACAGACGATGCCAATTGTCGATGAGTCATGTCGACAAATCCCTCGGATGAACCGGTGGGGTTTCGAGTAAGAGAACGACTAGTCGCTGGCGGATTACATCGGCTAACAGGGGGCACAATTTTACCCAAGTTTGGGGCCCTCGTAGAGGTAATACCCTTACTCCTGCTTGTCTGATCTGTATTATGATGAAATCGATTACAATAGCGGGTGCGCAAGCTGAGAGATTGGATCTCGAGCTATGGCTATGGTGGTGAATATTGAATTGGATCCCCTGCCTGGTGGTTCTCCCAGCCTTTAAATAGATGGTTAGGTCTCAAACCGTACCCGGGGAGGTTACAAACCCTAACTCTAGGCGATGGAGACTTTCCATCTAGAGATGCGGGGTAGCGCCTTGCGTTGGGCTTTAGTCTTGGGCCTTGGACCAGGTAGGATCACTCGAAAGGTCCTGGAGTCATCCCCACATCAGGCTCCCAACCATCTTCTAACTTCCTAGGGATATAGGCTTCATTTTTAACTTTTCTTTTCTGACTTGCATGAGAGCATTTGTAATGTGTTCTGTAAAAGCCATATTTATAGCACTAGCATTAGGACTTCTATCTAGATTTTGTAGGAACATAATACTTCAGAAATATTGCAACCATAAAAATCAAAATCATTATTGTCAAAGGTAACTGGACCATTATCTCCCATATTTTGAAAAACTTCAGCACTTTTATGAGGAACATGTGCAGTTGTTTTAGGCAATTTTAAACGTTTAACACAAGAAGTGGAGACATTGCCAACACCAGTTCCTTTACCACTAATAGTAGGAGGTTTACTATCATTTGACACTTCAACATTACTAGTGGTGGTAATAGTACAAACTCTAGCTATATTATTCTTTCTCACAATTTCATCTTCTCTTTCCCACCTAGGATGCAATTCAGCCAACATCATACCATTGTAATGAATTCTAACTTGAATGGCATTAAAAGTTTTGATTTCTTTAACATCATGAGGCATAACCTTTATTATCAGAAGATCAACATAAAGAGCAATGCTACCAACTTTAGAAGCAAGAACATCAATTTTGCAAAACTTTTCCTCAACAGGTTTATTAAAAGCAGTTTATGTACCAATAAAGTCCTTAAGCATGATTTCAAGATCATAGGGTAAACTTCTATTGTTTTTGTAGGAATTACCATATTAATTTACATAACCATTACCACTATTAGAAGGATAGGGCTTATAATCGTTTCTACCAAAATTATTTCTATAATCATTGTTGTTGAGATTATTGTTTTTAATGAAGTTGACATCAACATGCTCTTCTTCAGCAACCAAAGAGGCTAAAGGAACATTATTTGGATCAACATGAGTTTTACCATTCACAATCATAGACATAATAGTATCAAGCCTATCACTCAAGGAAGAGGTTTCTTCAACAGCTTACCTTCTTACCTTGTGGAGCTCTCTGAGTGTGCCATTCAGAATAATTTATCATCATATCATCAAGAAGGTTTGTTGCAACACCCAAAGTGTTGGACATAAAGGTACCTTCAGCAGCTGAATACAGAAGGTTTCTTGAAGAAAAATTCAAACCTGCATAAAAGGTTTGGATGATCATCCAAGTAGTCAGTCCATGGGTGGGACACTTCTTTACCAAAGATTTCATTCTTTCCAAAGCTTGAGAAACATGCTCATTATCAAATTGTTTAAAATTCCTAATGTCACTTCTCAAAGATATATAATCTTAGCAGGAGGATAATATTTTCCAATGAAAGCATCTTTACATTTAGTCCAAGAATCAATACTATTTCTATGCAAATATAGCAACCATTATTTAGCTCTTCCTCTCAAAGAGAAAGGAAACCATTTCAGTTTTAGTAATATCTCCATCTATATCCTTGTACTTATGTATCTCACAAAGTTCAACAATATTATTAAGGTGAGCAACAACATCATCAGAACTAACACCAAAAAATTGCTCTCTCATGACAAGATTTAACACGGTAGGCTTAATTTCATAAAAATCTGCATTAGGACCAGATGGAGCACTAGGTGTACAAATAAAATCATTGTTGTGTGCGCTAGTAAAGTCATACAACTTAGTGTTCTCAGGATTACTCGTTTTAGCAATATTGAAACAGGGTAACAAAAATAACAACTATAATAGGAACTATTTTTTTGTGTTTTTGATAGAAAGAAGCAAACAAGAAAAAAATAAAATAAACTAAGAAAAACAATAACAAAGTAAAAAGATCGGAGGTGAGAGACACCCCTTGCATAAATCCACTTTCTCCCCGGCAACAGGGCCAGAAAAGAGCTTGATGGTGTGTGAACACACGTTTGTTCGGAGACCCCAAGAGGAACGTATGATGAGTACAACAAAAAGTTTTTTCATCAGTAAGAAACCAACGTTTAATCGGACCTGTAGGAAAAAAGAAATCACTCCTGAAGGTTGTTGACAGATGATGTTGGCAGGGCCCACTACCAGGCTCAGCAGCAATGTCAAATCTGCACACAACACAACTAAGATACTTTGCCCCAACAAAACAGTGAGGTTCTCAATCTCACCGATCTTGCTAAAAACAAAGATTAGACGTATAGTGTGAAAAATGATGTTTGTTTGCAGTGAATGAAATGAGAACAGTGTTTGTAGTGAAAAAGAACAATGTTTGCAGTAGGTTGTATTATCAGTGTAAAAGAATGGACCGGGGTCCACGGTTCACTAGTAGTGTCTCTCCATAACAGGTAAATAACATGTTGGGTGAATAAATTACAACTAGGCAATTGAAAAATAAAGAACGCACCATAATGCATATACATGACATGATGACGACTATGATATTCATTTGGGAACTACAATATGATACATAGAATGTTATTCAACTGCATCTATGACTGATAATCCACCCTCAAGTTGTCATCCGAGCAAACTTTGGGTATTAAGTTGCAAGCAACAGATTATTGCATGAAGTAAATTGCGTAATGTAAACAACACAATTATCCTTAGAAAAAACATTGTTGTTTTACCCCTAGTGGCAACAACACACCCACAATCTTAGAAGTTACTGTCACTCTCCCAGATTACTGCAGGCATGAACACACTGTCTAGCATCAATACTCCCTCTTGGAGTCACAAGCATCTACTTGGCCAGAGCATCTACTAGCAACACAGAGCAAGCAAGATCACAAATAGCATATATGATATATCTATAATAAACTTGACGTAGTATTCAATATTCATCGCAAACATGGGATGCAACATTACAATAAGGTGATCTTGATCATGTTAGGCATCTCACAAGATCTAAACATGATGGCACAAAATTGGAGAAGAACCATCTAGCTACTGCTATGGACCCGTAGTCCAAGGATGAACTACTCACGCATCACTCCGGAGGAAGGCATGTGATTAAGAGCCCTCCGGTGATGATTCCCCTCTCTGGCAGGCTGCCGAGAAGAGCTTAAGAACCCTCCCTAACTAGGGTTGACAATGGCGGCGGCTGTGGAACTTTTCGTGGATGGAGGCTCTCAGGTACTTAGGGTTTTCCCGAGGAAGGCAATATATAGGCGGAAGGTCGATGTCGGTGGGCGACCAGGGGGAACACACCACGTGGCCGCGCGTCCAAGGGGGGTCGTGTAGCCATCTGGTGTGGATGCCTCCCGGGCCTCCTTCGAGTCCCCCTTGGACTCCGTGTACGTGACATAAAAATAGGGATTTCGGCTTTTGTTTCGTCCAATTCGAGAATATTTTTAGAACAACTTTTTTGAAATACAAAAAAATCAGGAAACAGGAACTGGCGCTGTGGCAACTTCTCAATAGGTTCGTCCCAGAAAATGCATAAAAATTGTATGAAGTGTATAGAAAATATGTAGCAATTGGCATAATGTCAACATGGAACATCAAAAATTATAGATACGTTGGAGACGTATCACTCCGTTTGCGAGCACGTGCTCAAAATGTATGCATACGCTGATAAGCTCATAGCTTTGTGAATAACGATCCCCAATGAGCTAGGGATACATCGTGTTCTTCAATCTCTACCACCTAGTTACAAGAACTTTGTGATGAACTATAATATGCAAGGCATGAAGAAGACTCTCCCTGAGCTTCTATCAATGCTTAAGACCGCTGAAGTGGAGATCAAGAAAGAGCATCAAGTGATGATGGTCAATAGGACCACTAGTTTCAAGAAAGGTAAGAAAGGCAAGACAAAGGTCATATTCAAGAAGGTTGTAAACCATGTTGATGCACATGAGAAGAAAACCAGGAATGGCCCTAAGCCTAAGACTGAGTGCTTCTATTGCAAGGTCACTTGCCAGTAGAAGCATAACGGCCCCAAATATCTGGCAGATAAGAAGACCGACAAAGTGAACAAAGGTATATGTGATATAAATGTTAATTATGTGTACCTTACTAGTACTCGCAGTAGTGCCTGGGTATTTGATACTGGTTCGGTTGCTCACATATGTAACTCAAAAAAATAACTGCATAATAAGCGAACACTAGCAAGGGATGAGGTCACGACGTCCATCGGCAATGGATCAAGAGTTGATGTGATCGCCGTCGGGATGCTACCTCTTCATTTACCGTCTGGATTACTTATAGACCTGAATAATTGTTATATGGTTCCTGCGTTAAGCATGAAATATCATTTCTGGATCTAGTTTAACGCAAACTGGTTATTCGTTAAAGTCCGAGAAAAATGGTTGTTCGATTTATATGAATAATATATTTTATGGGCACGCACCTGTGAAGAATGGTTTATTTGTTTTTAATCTTGATACTATTGATACACATATTCATAATGGGAATGCCAATAAATTAAGTTAAATGGTGATGTTGCTAATTACATGTGGCATTGCCGTTTAGGTCATATTGGTGTTAAACGTATGAAGAAGCTCCATTCTGATGGACTCTTAGAATCACTTGATTATGAATCATTTGATATGTGTTAACCATGCCTTATGGGCAAGATGACTAGAACCCCGTTTTCCGGAAATATGGAACAGGCGACAGACTTATCGGGAGTCATTGATGGCGTGTAAACACACGTTCGTTGGGAGACCCCTAGAGGAAGGTATGAAGAGTGCAGCAACAAGTTTTCCATCACTAAGAAACCAAGGTTTAATCGGACCCGGCTCAGCAGCAAGTTTTCCCTCATAGCACCAAGCAACATATTATTGCATTAAGTCAAGTGCGTAATGTAAACAATGAAATAAAGCATTGTTGTTTTCTCCCTAATGGCAACAGCACATCCCCCATCCGCCACGTTTCTTTCACTCGAGCACGGATGAAAGGGAGGCATGAACCAACTATCGAGCATAAATACTCCCTCCTGGAGTTACAAGCATCAACTTGGCTAGAGCATATACTAGTAACAGAGAGCATGCAAGATCATAAATAAAATAAACATGATATATTGATAATCAACTTGACATAGCATTCAATATTCATCGGATCCCAGCAAACACAACATGTAGCATTACAGATAGATGATCTTGATAATGTTAGGCATCTCACAAGATCTAAACATGGTGGAATAAAGAGGAGAAGATAACCATCTAGCTACTTCTATGGACCCGTAGTCCAAGGATGAACAACTCACGCATCACTCTGGAGGCAGACATGGTTATGTAGAGCCCTCCGGGGATGATTTCCCCTCCCTGCAGTGTGCCGGGGAGAGCTTCAGAACACTCGCGACTAGGGTTGACGATGACAGCGGCTACAGAACATTTTGTGCATGGAGGTCAAGTATTTAGGGTTTACCCGGGAAGGAGCTTAAATAGGCAAAAGGGTGATGTCCGTGGGTGCCTAGGGGGCCCACACCACCTGGTGGCATGGAAAAGGAGGGTCCACACTGTCCTATGGTGTGGACACCCTGTGGCCCCCCTCCGGATCTCCTCCGGACTCCGTGTGCTTGAGAGAAAAATAAGACCCTGGGTTTTCGTTTTGTCCAATTCCGAGAATATTTCCGGAACAAATTTTCTGAAACCAAAAACAGCAGAAAACAGGAAGTGGTGTTGTGGCATATTTTCAATAGGTTAGTCCTAGGAAATCCATAAAATGATGTAAAGCGTATAGAAAACATGTAGCAATTGTCATGAAAACAACATGGAACATCAGAAATTATAGATACGTTTGAGAAGTAACAAGCATCCCCAAGCATAGTTCTACTCGTCCTCGATTAAGTAAAATGATAAAAACAAAATAATTTCTGAGGTGAGATACTATCAACAGAATTTTGATCATCGTATTTGTAAAATCATTTGTAAGCTGAGATCATAGTACTCTAGACACATACATGATAGATATAGTTCTAACAATGAAACTTAGCAACCATGTTGCAACATGAAAAGTAACACAAACAAAAGATCATGAATAATAATGCACTTGAAAGTTATACGTTTGTTTCAACCATAAGGAAAACATAGCAAAGTGTTATTCCGCTTGTCCTTAAATGTGAGAGAAAAAACATAAATGCCAGAACACCTTCAAAGTTCAAGTGGTGACTAGAAACAAACAATTTGAGAACATGTAATAAGATATCATGAATCAATCAATAGTAATCTTTAGAACTGATGCTTTGACTGATAAATCAAGGGCAAAAGAGTGAAGAGAATTTATAGTAACCAAGTTTGGGGCTGGGCACTCCGTTGCCAGCTCTTCTATCAATCTGGATAAGCGGATGTGCCACTAGTCTAGGTGTGTAAAGTCCAATCAACAAGTGAGATAAAGATCATCTACATGTGTCCTCATGAGCTAAAACATGGGCACAAAACAGGTATAATTGTGAAGGTTTTAAAGGCAGCACATGAGAAATCTACTTTGGAGTGACAGTTAAATACCACATATAGATAGGTATGGTGGACACATTTGGAAAACTTTGGTTTTGGGGAGTTGGATGCACGAGTAGAGCTCATACTCAGTATAGGTGGAGGCTAGAAAAAGACTAGGAGCGACAAATTAAGAGAGCAATAATGGTCATAATCATGCATAGCGATAAAAACATTATTAATAAAAGCATAAATGGTATTATAAGCCAAAAATTCAATGATCGTAGAGGCTAGAGGTGACTGATTTGTAGTGATAACATGGTGTAAGCATGCGCCAAGTCAACCAAATAAAGCATTCGAAAGAGAATACCACAATATTATGCTTCGATGTGATAAAAACAACTCATGATTCTTTCAATGGAACATTAAGCACTCTTAGATATTTGAGACAATTCATACTACATCAATAACTACAAAGCATAGAATTAAAATATTATCCAACATAACATAATAAAGTCTAGCCACAGTCTAAACAAGCTTCTTTTTGCACCGTTATAAGCATGAAATATTTTATTGCTTTCCAACACCATCACTTTATTTAAACAAAAAATCTCCAAATGATTTATCAATGAAACAAAAGAGTACTACTACTCTACAAGAACTAACAACTCCGGATAAGAGATGCATAAAAACAGGAGCTAAAAAGGATTTGCAGCAGCTAGAAGAAAAACGAAGAATACGAGTATAATGAATGAGGAATACGAGTATTCATATGAAAAGCGGAGAGTATATCTATCCCACACAAGAATGCTAGGTTCCAAATAAGTTTATTGCAGCAAGGAAAATAAAATAAAACAAAACAAGAACAAACCGACGCTCCAAGTAAAGTGCATATGATGTGACCGAATAAAAATATAGTTTCACTAGAAGTGACCTGATAAGTTGCCGATGAAGAAGGGGACGCCTTGGGAATCCCCAAGCTTAGACGCTTGAGTCTTCTTAGAATTTTCTGGGACGAACCACGGGGCATCCCCAATCTTAGGCTTTTCACTCTTCTTGGTCACATTATATCATCCTCTTCTCTTGACCCTTGAAAACTTCCTTCACACAAAACTCAAAGTAATTCTCATTAGACGGTTAGTGCATAATCAAAAACTCACATGTTCTCCCTTGACCCAAGCATTATCAATGCTTTCTAAACATTAGCTACAACCACTGATGTTTTATGGAGAAAAGAAATCCAGTCAACATAGTAAAAGAGAGAATGCAAAGTAAAAAAGGTAGAATCTATCAAAACCAGTACAGTCTACAAAGACAAAACAAATCGAGCCACTTACGTTGCTCAGATCAGAAAAGTCAGAGCTAGAAAAAAATTCGTAAATAGCTAAGGATTAATCACAAAAAATTTCAGGACGTTTCGATTTTTCTGTGAATTTATACCAATTAAACAGTGGACAACAAAAAACTGTTTGTGCGCAGAAATCCAAATCTAGTACTAACTTTTCAGTAGAGACTTTACTTGGCTCAACAATACGAAAAAGTAAAGATACAAAGGATTTGCTCAGAAGTAAACAACACCTTGACTCAAACAAAATAGAAGAAAACATTGCAAAAATAAAAATAAACATGGGTTATCTCCAAAGAAGTGCTTTTCTTTAACGCCTTTCAGCTAGGCCCAGAAAACAAGAATTGAGTATTTTTAAGTTTAGAAGCCTCCAAAACATAATAATTTCTAATAATAGAATCAAAAGTCGACTTCATTCTCTTCCTAGGAAAGTGTTTCATACCTTTTTTGAGTGGTAATTTATATTTAATATTCCCCTCTTTCATATAAATAACTGCACTAACAGTTCTAAGAAAAGGTCTTCCTAAAACAATAGGACAACAAGCATTGCATTTAATATTCATAACAAAAAAATCAAAGGGGTTAAGGTTATTGTTAACCATAATAAGAACATTATCAACTCTCTCCAAAGGTTTCTTCTTTGAATTATCAGCAAGATGAACATCGAAATAACAGTGTTCCAAAGGTGGTAAGTCAAACATATCATAGAGTTTCTTAGGCATAAAAGAGAAACTAGCACCAAGATCACATAAAGTATTACAATCAAAATCATCCGCCTTCATTTGAATGATGGTATTCCAACCGTCTTCTAGCTTTCTAGGATAGAGGCTTCACATTTTAACTTTTCTTCTCTAACTTTCATTAGAACATTTGTAATATGTTTCGTAAAAGACATATTCATAGCACTAGCATTAGGACTTATATCTAGGTTTTTCTAGGAACATTATTACTTTAGGAATATTGCAACTATCAAAATCAAAATCAATATCATCAAAAGTAATGGGAACATTTTCTCCCATATCTAAAAAAAAATCAGCACTTTTATCAGGAACAGTTTGAGTGGTTTCAGGAAATTTTAAACGTTTAACAGAAGAAGTGGAGACATTGACAAAACCAATTACTTTACCATTCATAGTAAAGGGTTTACTACCATTTGAAACTTAAGTTTTACTAGTGGTGGTAATAGTACAAACTCTAGTTATATTATTCTTGCTAGCAATTTCATCTTCTCTTTCCCACCTAGATGCAATTCAGCTAACATCCTAACATTGTCATCAATTCTTCTTTCAATGTTTTGCTTTCTTTAACATAATGAGGCATAACTTTTATTTTAAGAAGATCAACATCAAGAGCAAGGCTATCAACTTTAGAAGCAAGAACATCAATTTTGCCAAACTTTTCCTCAACATATTTATTAAAAACATTTTGGGTACTAATAAAGTTTTTAACCATGTTTTCAAGATCAGAGGGCACACTTCTATTGTTGATATTAGGAATTACCATAAGTTTCATAACCATTACCATTACTAGAAGGATATGGCCTATAGTTGTTGCTACCAAAATTATTCTTGTAAGCATTGTTGTTGAAATTATTGTTTTTAATGAAGTTCACATCAACATGCTCTTCTTGAGAAACCAAAGAGGCTAAAGGAACATTTTTTGGATCAACATAACTTTTACCATTCTTGAAATTATTCCAATGAGGTTTCTTCAACGGAATTTACCTTCTTACCTGGTGGAGCTCTCTCAGTGTGCCATTCAGAATAATTTATCATCATATAATCAAGAAGCTTTGTTGCAGCACCCAAAGTGATGAACATAAAGTTTCCTCCAGCTGCTGAATCTAGAAGGTTTCTTGAGGAAAAATTAAGACCTGCATAAAAGGTTTGGATGATCATCCAAGTAGTCAGTCCATGAGTGGGACAATTCTTTACCAAAGATTTCATTCTTTCCCAAGCTTTAG
Source organism: Alopecurus myosuroides (assembly GCA_028641055.1). Taxonomy (NCBI): domain Eukaryota; kingdom Viridiplantae; phylum Streptophyta; class Magnoliopsida; order Poales; family Poaceae; genus Alopecurus; species Alopecurus myosuroides. The sequence continues at coordinate 126,129,183 of CM054058.1, forward strand.
CAACATGCTCATTATAAAGATGCTTAAAATTCATATGCTAATTCTTGAAGATATAATCTTAGTAGGAGGATAATATTTTCCAATGAAAGCATCTTTACATGTAGTCCAAGAATCAATACTATTTTTAGGCAAAGATAATAACCATTCTTTAGCTCTTCCTCTCAAAGAGAAAGGAAACAATTTCAGTTTAATAATATATCCATCTACATCCTTATATTTTTGCATCTCACAAAGTTCAACAAAATTATTAAGGTGAGCAGCAGCATCATCAGAACTAACACCAAAAACTTTATCTCGCATAACAAGATTTAACAGTGCAGGTTTATTTAATAAAAACCAGCAGTAGGAGCAGTTGGAACAACATGTGTACTAATAAAATCATTGTTGTTTGTGCTAGTAAAGTCACACAACTTAGTGTTATCAGGAGTACTCATTTTAGCAAGATGAAAAACAGGATAACAATAAAAACTATAATAAGAACTATTTTTTGTGTTTTTTATATAGAGAAGCAAACTGAACAAAATAAAATAAACTAAGAAAAAAAAACAAAGTAAAGAGATTGGAGGTTAGAGACTCCCCTTGCACAAATCCTCTCCCTCCCTGGCAACGGCATTAGAAAACAAGCTTGATAGCGTGTAAACACGCGTTCTTTGGGAGACCCCAAAAGGAAGGTATGAAGAGTACAACATCAAGTTTTCCCTCAGTAAGAAACCATAATTTAATCGGACCAGTAGGAGAAAGAAATCACTTATGAAGATTTATGACAGCTGATGTTGGCAGGGCGTACTACCAGGTTGAGTAGCAACGTGGAATCTGCATACAACACAACCAAAATACTTTGCCCCAACGAAACAGTGAGGTTGTCAATCTCACCGGTTTTGCTAACACAAAGGATTAAATGTATAATGTGTAAAATAATGTATGATTGTACCGAATGAAAGGAGAAAAATGATTGAAGTGAATGAAAAGAAAATAGTGTTTGAAGTGGTTGTATTATCAATGTAAAAGAATGGACCGGGGTCCACAGTTCACTAGCGGTGTCTCTCCTTAAAAGATAGGTAACATGATGGGTAAACAAATTATTGTTGGGCAATTGAAAGATATAAAGGTTACACCATAGTGCATATGCAAGCCATAATGATTACTATGTGATTCATGCGGCATTATAACATAATTCATAGACCGTAATCCAACTGAATCAATGACTAATAATCCACCCTCAGAACATAATCCAAGAAGACTTCAGGTATTAAGTTGCAAGCAACATATTACTGCATTAAGTAAAGTGTGCAATGTAAACAATGAAATAAATCATTGTTGTTTTCTCCCTAATGGAAACAGCACATTCCACATCCATCACGTTTCTGTCACTCGAGCACAGATGAAAGGGAGGCATGAACCCACTGTCGAGCATAAATACTCCCTCTTGGAGTTACAAGCATCAACTTGGCAAGGGAGAGCTTTAGAACCCTCCCGAACTAGGGTTGACAATGATGGCGGTTACGGAACTTTTCATGGATGGAGGCCCGCGTATTTAGGTTTAACCCAAGAAGGAGCTTAAATAGGCGAAAGGGTGATGCCGATGGGTGGCCAGGGGTCCACACCACCTGGTGGCGTGGCCAGGGGGCGCGCCACCCTATGGTGTGGCCACCATGTGCCCCCCTACGGGTCTCCTCCGGACTCAGTGTGCTTGACGAAAAAATAAGACCCTGGGTCGTCGTTTCGTCCAATTTCGAGAATATTTCCAAAACAACTTTTCCGAAACTAGAAAACCCACCCGAAAATAGGAACTGTCGCTGTGGTGTGTTTTCAATAGGTTAGTCCCAGGAAATCCATAAAAATGATGTAAAGTGTGTAGAAAACATGTAGCAATTGTCATGAAAACAACATGGAACATCAGAAATTACAGATACATTTGAGACGTATGAATCATACATACTGATGTGTGTGGACCAATGAGTGTGTCAGCGCGCGGTGGATATCGCTATTTCGTCACTTTCACAGATGATATGAGTATATATGGATATATTTACTTAATGAAACACAAGTCTGAGACATTTGAAAAGTTCATAGAATTTCAATGTGAAGTTGAAAATCATCATAACAGAAAAATGAAATTTCTTCGATTTGATCGTGGAGGTGAATATTTATGTTACGAGTCTAGCATGCATATGAAACAATATGGAATAGTTTCACAACTCACACATGAAGGAGGACCACAACGTAATGGTGTTTCTGAACGTCGTAATCGTACTTTATTGGACATGGTCCGATCTATGATGGTTGTTACATATTTTCCACTATCGTTTTGAGGTCGCGCACTAGAGACAGCTGCATTCACTTTAAATAGAGCACCATCTAAATACGTTGAAACAACACAGTATGAATTACGGTTTAGAAACAAACCTAAACTGTCATTTCTAGAAGTTTGGGGATGCGATATTTATGTGAAGAAGTTTGAACCTGATCAACTCGAACCCAAAGTGGAAAATGTGTCTTCATAGGATACTCTAAAGAAACAATTGGGTACACCTTCTATCACAGATCCAAAGGCAAGGTTTCGGTTTCCAAGAAAGGATCCTTTCTAGAGAAGGAGTTTCTATCGAAAGGTCTGAGTAATAGGAAGGTAGAACCCGACGAGGTTACTGAACCTTCTCTTCTTAGAATGGAGAGTAGCGTAGCGCTGGAAATTATTCCAGTGCCGACTCCGACGGTTGAAGTGGTAACTAATTATCAAGATCATGAAACTCCAAAAGAGGAAAATACCATACCTCGTAGGTCAACAAGGGAACGTGAAGCTCTTGAACTGTATGGGGATCCCGTCTTAAATTTCATGGTGGATGGAGTGATGACCCTGCGACGTATGATGAAGCAACAATGAGCCCATATTCCAACAAATGGCTATAAGCCATGAATCCTAAATAGGATCTATGAAGGAAAACCAAGTTTGGACCTTGGTGGACTTACCGATGACCGCAAGGCCGCTGAGAACAAATGGATATTCAAAAATAAAACTGACGCGGATGGTAATGTGATCGTCTATAAAGCTCGACTTGTCGCAAAAGGTTTCCGACAGATTCAAGGAGTTGACTACGATGAGACTTTCTCACCAGTAGCTATGCTAAAGGCAGTTAGGATTATGTTAGCAGTTGCTGCATTTTTCGATTACAAAATCGGGCAGATGGATTTCAAAACGGCGGTCCTTAATGGTGACATAGAGGAAGAGTTGTATATGATGCAGCCCAAAGGTTTTGTTGATCCTAAGGATGCTGACAAGGTGTGCAAACTTCAACATTCCTTTATGGACTAAAGAAATCATCCCGGAGTTGGAACCTCCATTTTGATAAGGTGATCAAAGGTTTTAGATTTGTCCAAAAATACGGAGAAGCTTGTATCTACAAGAAAGTGAGTGGGAGCTCTGTAGAATTTTTAGTACTATATGTGGATGACATATTGTAGATTGGAAATGATACAGAACTTTTGAAAAGTGTAAAAGGTTATTTTAATACTAGTTTTTCGATGAAAGACCTAGGTGAAGTACTTATATATTAGGCATCAAAATCTACAGGGAAAGACCCAGAAAAGAGCTTGATGTCTACGCATGTTTCTATTCTTGTAGACGGTGTTGGGTCTCCAAGTGTAGGGTTTGTAGAACAACATCAAGTTTCCCTTAAGTGGATCACCCAAGGTTTATCGAACTCAGGGAGGTAGGGGTCAAAGGTATCCCTCTCAAGCAACCCTGCAATTACGATACAAGAAGTCTCTTATGTCCCCGACACACCTAATAAAATTGTCAGTTGTATAGTTGCACTAGTTCGGCGAAGAGATAGTGAAATACAAGTGATATGGATAATTATAAGTTATAATAGCAATCTGAAATAAAAATGGCAGCAAGAAAACATGTAGCGGAACTGATTGTAAATGGTGTTTCAATGCTTAGAAACAAGGCCTAGGGATCATACTTTCACTAGTGGACACCCTCGACAAAAATAACATAATTGAATACATAAATATCTTCTCTTCACTATGCTACTCCGAACCAGTCTATGGTCGGATAACACACACTAATCATTGCGTAGGGCTACAAAAATCACTCCTTAGAGTTCACATTTCCCCATTCAGGTAACCTTAACATGTCACTATGAGCCCTACAAACACCACAATTTCAAAGGGTCATCCAACACAAAAAATATATATATATATATCATGCTAAAACATACGGTGCACACACTGTCACCTATACACCATGATCAAAGTGTCTACGGAGATCTCATAACAAAACAACTTGAGTAGCATAACAGATGAAGAGTAACATCTACTTATTCAACTACATTACAAAGCTCACGATCACATAAACATCACACCATGGGAGAGAGATATGAAACACATAGCTACCGGTAGATCCCTTGGCCCCGGGGAAGAACTACTCCCTCCTCATCATAAACGGCGATGAAGATGGCTCCAGGGGCACTTCCCCGTCCCGGTAGGGTGCCGGAATAGAGATTTCTGTCCCTCGAAACTTGTCAGCGGCGGCGGTGGAGCTACGGAACTTTTCGTGGAAGGAGGCTTGATATTTAAGGGTTTATGCCTAAGGGGAATAAATAGGCGAAAGGGGGATGTCGGGTATATACCGATCAGGGGTATATCAGATCGTGCTCTAAAGTGCCGGATTACCAGGGTGTCCTAAATGGTAATGGATCACGGTCCATTGGGCGGCCCGGTAAGCTGGCGCACGGAAGACGGATTCTAGAAGAACTCGGACCACGGCCCACGTGGTGCGGCTTGGAATAGAAGGCGGATTCCTTGGTTTCCAAGTTAGCGTATATCGTAGTATTCTAGGTTTCCTATTCTGTAAGCCCTAACCCGGCTATTATATAAAGACGGACGGGAGATAAGAAAGATAGACAAGAAGCTAGAGGCTAACTCGCCGAGAGGTTGATCCTTGTCGAGTAGCTAAACTTAACCTCACATTGTACTCTGTATACCTCAGGCTTTAGTCCTGAATAGTGAGATTGCAGGAGTAGGAACGCCTCCTAGTTGCGACGTACCGAACCTGGGTAAAACCATGTGTCATTGTTCATCATACGATCACGTCCCCCCACCTCTCTATCGGCAGTCTCATGGCACCCCCGTCTATGATGTCTCGACAGTTGGCGCCCACCGTGGGGCCTACGATGTCAGGCGTTATGTTTTGATCGGGGATATTCGGCAGAATCGGCAGTACCATAACTGTCGGAAGCTTGGAATTCGACAACAACGTCGGGTGCTTCCTCGACAACGGATCGTACATGCCAGCACGGAATCATCTGGTAAGTTCCTGTGTTTTACCGATTGGATCTGCCAACATATTTATCGAATTAACTGCAGAAGCAATGGGATTCTGTGGTGGAAACAAATTTATCCCACCCGCCCTATACCCAGTCAAAGAAGACTATGACGCCGGATTTTTCTCAGATGGCCGATATCATGCTGAATCGCACTTTATTGGCATGGTGCAATCCGAGATCGCCGAAAACACGGATGAAAGCAATCCCGTGCAAGAGGCAGAAAACAACAATCCGACAGCAGAGGTGGAAGATCCGACATCTGTCAATATGACGACGAACTCGGAAGCTAACTCTGTATTAGCCGCCATTGAGGCGAGATTGGAATCAGAACCCGGATCATATGATTTAGATTCCGAAGATGAGGATGAGGACGCTTTTGAAAGAAAAGTCAAATCTCTTCAAGAGGGATTCCATGAGGTACTAATGGAAAAACCGGCTGAAAACACGGATGCCGATAGTCAGGAAAGCCCTAGAACGCCTCCGCCTGAGGAAGAGAGAGAATAAGGAGAAACCACTCCAACATATCCCGATGTCAAAGAATTGACAGAGGATGAACCTGGTAAAAAACCTCCCTCCTCCAAGAAAAAGCACAAAGCTTCCAAGAAACTCCAGTACAAGCTCCGGAAGAAAAAACTGGCTGATCCAGCCAACGACAACCTGGAAGTAGGAGGAGGAAGTGGAGTTAAGCCTGCGGAGAAGAAAACGAAGGAAATCTCTGTTCCGCCAATGTCAGAGCAAGACAAACAAGATCTATTTCAAACACCAGTGGGACCTCACGAACCCCCTGAAGTGCTGGAAGCCAGGAGACAAGCTCTCCAAAGGCAACAGCAACATCTATTCCAAACTCGGGAACATCTCCAAAAAACCCAAGCTCACATCAAGTTAAATCTGGAAGAAATCGAGGAGTACGAGAGAAGGAATAGATCTGCCATTAAACCTACACGGTTACCCGGAATCGCAAGACCGGAAGTACTGCCGCCAAAGGAACGGTTTCAAAACCCAGCTTGGCAAAAATAAAGAAAACGTCAAAGATGCCAGGGGCGAACCTGTATACAAAACCGTAGCAGAAAACGCGGAAGCTGCGTTCGCCATCCTCAACAACGATATGTACTCCAATGGCGAAAAACTTCAAGGGGTGTATGCTTTCCTAGGAAAGGCATTGCAACAGCAACAGCGAGGGCAAGCACGATCAGGGAAGTTGCATGACGACTCCGCCCTATGCAACACAGCTACATGCGCCGCTGGAGCACCTGGACCTGAAGAACCTGGAGATTCAAGTAATTCGAAAGATGGAGTGTCCAGAACCGGATCCCATCTGTCGAAATATGGAATTAATCCCCGAGATCGGGAAGAACAAAACCGGAAAGACGGAAAAGCAATGCCGCCTCCGAGACGCCCTGCTGAAAAAGCCAGAAGACACGATATACCTCACAGGAGTGAGAGATCCCGTACGCCCCCCAGGAATAAGGAAAGACACAGGAGCAGAACTCCACCATATCCCAAAGGTCATGATAACGGAGGAAATAAAGAAAATCCCGGAAAAACGCGTTCGCGCCACAATGGAAAAGCAAGGAGCGGATCCCCTTCTGTCCATTCAGCCGATAGATACTCCGCACACTTTGACTGAGAGGAAAGAGATGACTTATACTTTGGGCCTAAGTGTTTCACTGACAGGATCCGAAGAATAACTCTACATTCTGGCTTTGCCAAAGTTGGTCCAACCTATCAAAAATACACCGGTAGTACAAACCCGGATACCTGCCTCTCAGACTATTACACAGCCGTCCAGATTAACAATGGGACAGACCTAAAGGCAGTAAAATTCCTCCCCCTTATGTTACTGGATGGAGCCTGAGATTGGATCAATGGGCTACCGTCAAGAACCGTCGACAGCTAGGATGATATGGCTCGAGTCAATACTCAGCATTTTCGGGGAACCTAAAAACGCCCAAACAGCATCAACCAGCTAAACCGCTGCACCCAGTTTGAGATGAACCATACGTGGACTTTATCTCAAGATGGACTGCAATGAAAAATAGTTGCTCTGGAGTAACTGACGTACAAGCAATGCATGCTTTCGTCAATGGCTTAAAACCCGGACTCGTACCGTTCATGATCGGTTCCAAAACGCACAAAGATCTCGGATCTATGCTTACAACCGCCAATGAGCATGCAGCTTCCGAAGATGATATCAGAGCGAGAGGCGGCAATATTGACGCTTTGATTCAAGCCAAAAAGACCCCTCACCCTGAGAAAAAAGAAACTCCAGAAGCACAGCAAAAACCCAAAGAGGTTAACATAGCCTTTGGAAGAAAAATGGGAGCAAATGGAAAGGATGGAGCACAGAACCGATCAATTACACCAAAGAAGAGTGGGAAATAATCAAGTTGGAAAACTGTGTCCACCATTCGCAATTTGGGAAACCCACCCATACTAACGCACAATGCCGGCTCAACAAGAATATGAAAGGTAGTGCAGGATCGGGAAGCAAAGGGAAGAATTACAATAGGATATTCTCCAAGAAAAAGCCAGAAGCTAAAAAGAAGACAGTGAATCGGACACTGACGAAAAAATCCAGGAACAACAGCGAAAAGGCGAGCCTAAGTTTCAAGGAGTTTACGGAGAATGCAACTTAACTTTCCTGGCAACTCCCTCAGCAAAGGTGGCAAAGAGAACACTTCGAGAAATAAACGCGGTTGTTCCCGCGACACTGAAATTCTTGTAGTACTCAAATACACCAATTACCTGGGATCAGTCTGATCATCCCGGTAACATCCCAGAACCCGGCACACAAGCTCTAGTTGTAAGCCCTATTGTTCAAAACACTAGGCTAAAAGGAGTGCTGATGGATGGAGGGTCCAGCATTAACATAATGTACCTGGATACACTGAAGCATCTGCCAATCTCCGAGACCCACTCAATCATAGCAACATACAATTTCACAGCATCGTCCCTGGTAGACAAGCACGATCCCTAGGAGAAATTTCCCTAGATGTAACCTTTGGAGAGAGAGATCATTTTCGTCAGGAAAAAGTATCCTTCGAGGTTGTGTCGTTCGAAAGTGTGTATCACGCAATACTCGGACGTCCAGCTTTCGCCAAATTCATGGCAAGATCATGTTATATTTATAACAAGCTGAAGATGTCAGGGCCAAAAGAAGGATTAATCACCATAAAGGGAGACTTCAAATTGCCAAACGAGCTGGAAAAAGAAAACGCCCTTTGCGCAGAAAAAGTAATAGCAAAGGAAGAACTGAAGGAGCTGGCCAAAAAGTATCGCCGACAGAAATGCCGGCAGGAAAAGAAAGCCGGAAGCCGGCAAACAGCTTCAAAGCTTCCGAGGATACAAGACAGGTTATCCTAGATCCGACAAAGTTTGTCGTAGTAGGAACTGGGATGACCGACATATAAGAAAGCGAGCTCATCAAGTTCCTCTGTGAGAACTGGGACATATTCGCATGGTGTCCAGCGGACATGCCAGGCGTACCCAGGGAACTTGCTGAGCACCAACTTAAGGTGATTCCAGGGTCCAAACCCGTCAAACAAGGTCTCCGTCGATTTGATGGAAGAAGACGGAAGGCTATTGGCAAGGAAATTATCCGGCTATTGGCAGCTGATTTCATCCGAGAAGTTATACATACTGAATGGTCTGCAAATCTAGTATTAGTCCCGAAGAAAGATAGTACTGTTCTTAGGATGTGTATAGATTACACCGTCCTGAACAAATTGTGTCCAAAAGATAGGTTTGCGTTACCGCGAATCGATCAAATAGTTGATGCCACTGCTGACTCTGAGCTTTTATGTTTTTTGGACGCTTATTCCGGATATCATCAAATATGCATGAAGGAAGAAGATCAAATCAAAACTTCCTTCATAACCCCGTACGGAACATACTACTACATAACCATGCCTTTTGGCCTGAAGAACGCAGGTGCAACTTACCAGCGTTGCATGCAATGATGTTTGCATAGTCAGATTGGCAAAAATGTTCATGTTTACGTGGACGACATTGCCGTCGTTTCCAAGGAAAAGGACACACTCTTTGAAGATTTGCGAGAAACCTTCGAAAATTTGCGCACTTATAAAATGAAGTTGAATCCATTAAAGTGCGTATTCGGGGTCTCCTCAGGAAAACTTCTGGGTTTCATCGTTTCTCATAGAGGAATAGAAGTAAACCCGGAAAAGATCAAGGCAATTCTAAACATCTCAAGGCCTACGTGCGTAAAAGATTTACAAAGATTGACGGGTTCTGCAGCTGCCGTCAGCAGGTTTATTAGCCGGCTAGGAGACAAAGCTCTGCCATTATACAAATTTTTGAAGAAATCCGACAAATTTGTGTGGACAGAAGAAGCAGATGCAGCATTAACCCAGCTAAAAGAAACCTTGATGAATGCTCCGATTTTGGCATCCCCAAAAGACGAAGAACCTGTGTTATTGTACCTTACAGCTACAAACCGGGTTATCAGCGCAGTAATAGTTGTGGAGAGATGGAGAGACGAGCAAAGCATACCAGATCAACATCCGGTGTATTATGTAAGTAAAGTTTTTTCCGAGTCCAAACAAAGATACCCACACTATCAAAAACTGGCATATGGCGTATTTTTAGCATCTCGAAAACTTCGTCATTATTTCCAAGGACATTCCATGACAGTGGTATGCAAAGCACCACTAGGGGATATCATAAACAATGCGGACGCAACAGGCCGAGTAGCCAAATGGGGCATCGAATTGGCTGCGTTCGACATTAAGTACCAACCCCGGACGACAATAAAATCCCAGGTGTTGGCAGATTTTGTCGCTGATTGGACTGAAGCAATGGATAACACACCAATGCTGGAGTCGGAATACTGGGTTATGCACTTTGACGGATCCAAGATGAAAGAAGGCGCCGGAGCTGGTGTAGTCCTAAAATCCCCCAAGGGAGACACAATGGAGTGTGTATTACAAATACACTTCAATGCGAGAATTAATGTGGCAGACTACGAAGCTTTGCTTCACGGCTTGCACATTTCAAAAGAAATAGGTGTCAAGCGCATCTTATGCTATGGTGACTCAGATTTGGTACAGCATCAGCTCAACCAAACATGGGATGCCAAAAGTCCCATCATGGCCAAATATTGGAGAACGGTGGATGAGTTCGCAATCTGCTTCCTAGGATTTGAAATACTTCACGTCAAAAGGAAAGAAAACTGGAAAGCGGATGCATTAGCCCGCATGGGATCAGAAAGAGTGAAAACCCTACCACCAGGTGTGTTTGTTCAGCATTTGCACAAACCATCCATAAAAGGTGGAGATGTCGACTATCCTCTCATTTCCGAGTTAAGCAAAGTCCTTTTTGTTAACCTGGAGTGGACAATTCCATATCTAAACATCTTAGTAGATCATAAGTACCCAGATGGAGCAGACGAGGTCTTGCAAAGACAAATACAGCATCGATGCAAAGGATACACGATAATCAATGATTGCATGTATAAACGCAGTACCACCGGAATTTTTCTGCGATGTATTTCGCCAGAAGAAGGACGAGAAATTCTGCAAGAAATCCATGCTGGAGATTGCGGACATCATGCTCAATCAAAAAGCATAGTCAAAAAAGCATTCCGTGCGGGGTTTTTCTGGCTAACAGCCAAGACAGATGCCGAACACATAGTAAATACATGTGCCGGATGTCAGTATTACGTCAAGCAGACGAATATGCCGGCCCAAGCACTCAAAACTATCCCTATCACATGGTCGTTTGAGGTCTGGGGGCTAGATATGATGGGACCATTCAAAACTGCAAGAGGTGGACTTACACATCTACTCGTTGCAGTGGATAAGTATACCAAGTGGCTGGAGGCAAAACCCATCAAAAAGCTTGACGGTGTAATCGCCAGAAATTTCATCATTGACGTAATCATGAGATACGGAGTTCCACATAGCATAATAACCGACAATGGGGAAAATTTGTCCATTGGAGAGTTGGCAAAATATTGCCGACAAAAGGGAATTCGCATAGATCTTGCATCAGTGGCACACCCACAATCCAATGGACAGGTTGAAAGAATGAATAGCTCAATCCTGCAAGGAATACGCCCAAGACTCGAATCTCCTCTTCATAGAGCAGCTAGAGCATTGGTGGAAGAATTACCCTCGGTGCTTTGGAGCATTCGAACGACACCAAACAGGTCAACAGGGCAGACCCCGTTTTTCCTAGTTTATGGTGCGGAAGCAGTTCTTCCAATGGACATGATCGATGATAGCCCAAGAGTGCAGGCTTTCGATGAATCGGATGCCGAAAGCACACAGGATGCCGTCGATCTCTTAGAAGAAGAACGAGAGCTTGTGCTTCAAAGATCCTCCATCTATCAGCAAGGTTTACGATGCTACCATAGTTGGAAAATCAGGCGTCGTTCTTTTAAGGAAGGTGACCTAGTGCTAAGATTGGTGCAGCAAAGGAAGCACAAATTGGCCCCAATTTGGGAAGGACCATTCGTCATCAGCAAGGCTATGAAAAAGGGTCATATTATCTTGTAGATATTCGAGACACGGAAGACGATCCCGAGAAGCCGAATCACGAAAGAAAGAGAAAGATAGATAATGAACTAGGAGAGACAAAAAGGCCCTGGAGCATCCAGCAGTTACGTCCCTTCTATACTTAGTTCAATTTCTATGTAAACATCTTTGAGATCATGAAATAAAGTTGTTGGAATTCATACGTCTATGTTTTTACATGTTTATTATAGTACAAAGTACTTCCATCTTATCTATTTCCCAATGATCTTTCAAAATACTCAATGTTAACCCGAATTGTGCCTGCGTGCTCGGCGTTAGAAAACTGAATGATTTTCAGCCTAAAGTGGCTTAGAGAAACCCATATTGTGCCTGCGTGCCTGAGTTTCAAATAAAAAATTCCTTACTGTTCTCTAAGTATTATCTGATTGTTTTTATGCTCGGTCGCTGGAGCTAGTAAGTAAAAATGCCTTTAGTATGATCCATGTTTCCGAGTTTAGACTGATTGGTTATACCCTGTCACTTGGCATGAAGATTACAATGCTATCAAGCCATTTCAAACACTAAGGACAATCAAAGCATGTAAACTAGAGAACTTAGAAGATAAAGGAATAACAACCCGAAAAACTTGCAAAAGACTTAAATAATATTGCTACAAAAGGCGGGGTACTTGTTCATACAAAAGAATAGAAGCATTACAATAATGTTTACATTGTAAGTTCAGTAATGCTCCTATTTCCTATTTTTCTACCCAGGACCAGGAAAATTCCTTCAGGCATCCGAGTCATCTTCGCTGCTGGACTCATCGGGAATTTCGGGAACTGCTTCCTCCGGGTAGAAGATGGAGACGTTCACCATGGAGGCAATCTTGGTGGCGTGACCTTTGATCTCGTCAAAGATGTTGGTCCGCTGCGCTTCCGTGTATCTTTGCGGGGTGCCGGACGCCACGCGCCAAGATTTGGCAGAAGGATAGTGCATGCGCATGAGCCCTAGAGCCATGCGCGCACCACCGCGTGCCGCGGAGCGCAAGGTGGATTCCCTGGACTCCGCCACCTCCACGATAGCTCCCGAAAGTTTTTCAACTTCCGAGAACTCCCCAGTCCTTGCGGGAAGGCATATGTTGACAAGCAACATTCCCGCAGCCTTGATTGCGGTGAATACCTTCCCAAACGCTCGGATCTTCTCAATCCGAGTAAGAGCTGGGTCATCTCCTGTTTTCAGAAAAATAACCAAAGTGTTAGAGGGAAAACAGAGAAAGACTATCAAACATGGAAAATCCGGTAAAGATTAAAAAAGAAACAGAAGAATAATAAAGACTATAAAATATATTAAAAGAGTTCTATGTACAAAGTATAAGTTGTAGCCCAGTGGTTGTGTTCCTACATCTTTTAGCTTTTCCACCTTCAACCATTTGGGTCGGCCCGCTTAAAATTTCCTGTGAGCGAGTCGGTACACCGAGTCGCTATAAGCTCTATATAGTTATGGCACGCCAGAGCCTATTAGGCTAATAATGCGTGCACTTTTTGGGCTTTGTGTAGTCAAACAGAGAAAATTAAGTATGATTGTCTTGCAATTAGTATTGGCCCCTGCTGTAGATTCTTGGGGGTGGCCGATCGTTGAGGGGGGCCTGGCCCTGCTCGCCCCCCATTGATCCGCCACTGTGTATGGGTGGAGGAGAGCGAGGTCAAAGATGATGTATTTATGGCGAGATCTGGAGAATAGTCATTTAGTGTTGTCTGTACCGATGTATCTTTACTCCAATTGTATTTTAATTTTATGTTGTCATGTAATTTAGAAAAGTTTCTCTCACGAAGGTCGCGAAAAAAAATTAGCAATACATATGCAAAAGAAATATATAAATGCCCGAGAAAAATAAGAGCGGCAGAAAAAGGCGCAAAAGATAGGGCGGGTGTCGTTGACAGGAAAATTGGAGGGTTAAAACCACTACATTTTAAAAAAAAAAACACAAAAAAACAATCGGTTTCGTTGTGGGCGACTAGCCACCAAATTGCTTGCCGACAGCCCAGTCTGGGAGACTTTTTGAAAACAAAAAATTCGTACTCCCTCCAATCCATATTAATAGGTCCTGAAGTGGATGTATCTAGCAATAAAACATGTCTAAATACATCCACTCCAACACCTATTAATATGGATCGGAGGGAGTATTATTTTCCCAATTAATAAAAGAAACCTATTATTTAAAAATAAACCACGAGTAGCTGGCAAGTTGTAGTACAGTAGTAGTATCCCCATATACCCGCCACTTGTATCACTATGTTACTACCTCTGTCCAAGATTTGTACTAATATAGTTCAATGTCTCCGACATGTAAAACGGGACAAAGGGAGTACAAAATTGTTTGGCAAAAATGGCTTATGCATGTAGAGAAGACATGAGAACAAATGGCAACGTGTGTTTAAAGTAATCAAAATGGATACACGACAGAGAAAACACAGTTTGTTAGACAGATAGTACTTAGATGAAATGGGATTGATATGCATAATCAATCAGCAAATAGTTAGGGCTCCTTCAATTCATAGGAGCAGAAAAATATATAGGAGCGGGAAACATATAGTATCAGGATGCCCTGTCTACTTGAATCTTGTGGAAAGTGTAATTCTTTGATAGTAGTGAAGGAAATTTTTCATGAGGTCTGATCTAATACTATTTTCCCGTGAAATCTACACTACAATATCCCTGTGGGATATCCTATGAATCAAACAGTTTGTGCGGGAAAAATTTCGTAGGAATATAGGATCCTAATCCTACACAAATCCAAGAAAATCCTATAAATCAAAAAAAGCCCTAAATGTGCTGCCAGATGGAACAAGCTAGGAACATTAAACATCAGCTAGGATATCTCCATTTCTTTGTCATTCCCACAATACTGAGCAGAAGTTTGCAAATGTAATGTGTATCACTAATACAAGACAAGCTAGCCAAGAAGGTCGCTCAAAATACAGATATCAATGCTCCTCATTTAGATAGAAACAGTTGCAAGTATTCTAAAAAAGAAGATGAGCAATACATATAGCTTCGACATCGAGCATGCTAGTGTTAATAGATCAACTGGAACATCCAAATAAACTAAAGTTCAAAAAACAGTTTTCTGAAAACAGAAACTGAAGCATAGACAATAACCACTTCCACACAAACACACCACAACAATATCTTGGATGCTGAGATATGCACGCAGAATCAAGTTTAATGACAGAAGTCACCAAAGTACAAAATAAGGCCCACGTGAAACTTCGGCCACTCAAATAGCGATAAGTGCAGGCACATACTTAAAGAACTAGTACATATAAGTTCAGCGAATAATAATATAGATCCTATTGCTAGTAGTAGACCCTCCAAATATTCAGGAAACACGTTCAGCAACCAAACAGATTCTAAAACCCTTCCATGGAAAGATTGGATGTTGAAACAGGCCAGAACATTTCAGTTCAGCGACACAAGAACGGATCGTCAATTGGAAAAACTGATCCTTTTATGATACCTGCTTCCAGGGTCCAAGTGCTTCCTCCTTCCCAATTATTAATCCGGAACAGCAGCTTGCCTTCTCTGCTTGCCATCGCAGAGTTTAGAGGCGTCAGTTTAGCAATCAACTCTTCCAGCACAGTCTTACTTAAGCCCCTTTTCAACACGATGACCATCTTCTCCAGCACTCGTGCACGCTCGGCGATGAACTTGAGGAAATCATACTCAGTTGGATGTCCTTGGTACTCACAAAGAACTATAGTCTTTAAGTGCGACTGGACACACTCAATGGGACCGGTCTTGCGCCAGAACTTGGGACTGAGGTTACCCGTGGGTTCACGAGTTTGATAATCAGACTGTAAATTAAGCCATTGCACAGTTGAGCTATATATGCATATGTAGAGTCGTAATTATGCAGCAGCACTTTGATGCAGGTGCCAGATGAAAGGAGAGGATCAGAGAAGGTGTTGGTTTTACCTCGATAGAGAGGGTTTCGACGTTAGGGAAGCATCTGAGGAAGCTGGGAAGCATCTCCACTGCACTTAGAATTCCGAAATGCAGGGTCAATGCCAATGTGTGGACGCTTGAGACGATAGTTGCTGGCCTTGCCTTTGTTCCAGCCTGCAGTCAACAGAGGGGACATAGGACAATCACACATCATTGGCATTTGAGTAGCATATCATGGAAAGAAAGAAATGGGACTAGTGGATGAGCTGCACCTTGATGATGGTGTTGCCAATCTCGAGATCGTGCCCTTCTGGCCCCAGGTATCCCAACAATCGAAGCTGAGGGGCATGGCGAATCTTGACTGACGTGCTCCTAATCGCCCAACTCTTCCAGATGAAGAGACGCTCGAGGGATGGGGCATCCACCACGGCGACTTCATCCAACATTTCGCACAAGCAGAACTGTGCACACCGCAGGGTGCGGCTGGTGAGGCGACAGTGTAATATGCGGGCGCACCCCACCACCGAGAGGGTCTCCAGCACGGGGCACGCGGCGAGCATGAATTCAATTACATTGTCATGCATAACGACGCAGCCCAGGACAAGCTCCTTCAGGTTGGGGAAAGCGACGACTCGCGGACGGGTGTCGGTTTCTGGGAAAACCCAGACTCCGATGTGCAGCCGGCGGAGGGAGACGCAGCTGAAGAGTGCAGAAGGGAGGGGCAGTGTGCGGACGGGAACCGGGCGGTTGACAAAGACGAGCTCCTCGACTCCCTTGGTGGCGAGGAGCTGGAACCAGCGCGCGAGCACGCGGCGGTCGGCGCGGTCCATGAAGCTGCAGGTGAGGCTGACGAATGGGAGAGGTCCAGGGTGCGCCTTAAGCGCAGCGGAGACGGCGTCGGTGACGGCACGCGATGCGGCGCCGGCGCTCGCTGGCCGAAAATCGGCGTCTCCCCCAGGGAGGAAGTGGGTGTCGACAAGGACGAGCGGCACGGAGCGCCACAGGCTGCGCCAGTGGGAGGAGAGCACGGTGGTGCGCGCGCCGTCCTTAGCGGGGAGTCGGGAGACGATTTTGTGGAGGAGGACGTCGGGTAGGATGCTGATGCGGTCGACTCCGTCGTCGGGGGCGGCCGCGCAGGAGAGAGAGGCGGCGGTGGAGACAGGCGGCTCGGGAAGGTAAGAGTAGAAGAAGCTGAGCACGAAATCGACATAGCGGTCGTCCAGCGTCAGCCCGTGCTGCTTCGCTGGGGTCATCTCCATGCTCGATTCGAACTCTTGGGGAGCGATGGCGGAGATCGTGGGGCGCCTCGCGGCGCGTGGAGACGAGGATTTGGGGACGGGGGCGGCGGTGAGGTTTCTCGAAGTCAGGTTTTGTAGCGTCAGCACTGATCTCGACGGAACTAAATATTTTCGAATGTTTTGGGCGGGCGACTAGAGCGAAGAGCGCGCCCTCGCGCCCGGACGCTGAAATTCGAGCCGAGTCTGGCTCGGCTTACGGTGAAATTTTCACAAAAGAGTCTCACGAGCCGGCCATTAGAGCGGAGTAAAATATATCAGGGGCCATTAAACTTGTCTGTATAAATCACTTAGGTCACTGTATTTAAAGAAGTTGAAATTACGATCACCGAAGACGCGCAGCTAGGTCACGTACGGTCACCACATACGGTGAAGCTACGTATCGGATGGCGTGGCAAGTTGGGCCCCACATAGTAGAGGTGGAGCAACTCAGTCCAGCGAAATCTCACAGAAAGGTACCTAGATTAGTTTGATTTGCTGAATATACCTTAGTCATGTACTGCCCACACAATGTTGTCCTTTTTGCTCCGCCGGCTCGATGGCGCATCTCTGTCCGTACTACGGTGCGCGAGCTCCATCTTCCATGGCGCGTATCTGGCCATAGTTTGCGCGGCGGGGCCAGGAATAGAAACGTGGGCCAAAACGAGGACGGCTCATTTGGGCGCGGCCCCAATCTACATTCCCGCTCGCGCCCCAGCGCTGCAAAGGTTTGGGCGGTGCGCCGTCGATCGTGCGCTTTCGTTGCGTATGTTCATTGATTCGGGCGCGCGGGTTCCGGCCATGGCGCAGCTGCCGCCCAAGATCCCCACCATGGCGCCGGCCTGGCTGGAGTTCGGGGGGCGGGCACCACCACAGCGCACGACGCGAACGGGGCGCAGCAGCAGGAGCCCTCGTCGGTCGACGAGTTTCTCGACTTCTCGGCCGCGATGCGCGGCGCGCACCGCCATACTATGAGCGACTCTGTCTCCTTCCTCGACGACAACAATGCCGTCGCCGATTATGCCGGCAGAACTCCCGCTGAGCTCAGTGTTGTTCGACCCGGCGTCCGGCCGCGCTGTCAACGCTTCCATCCGGCGCTCAGTGCTCATTGGCCGAACCTGTCTCACGGGGGAAATACGATGGTGCGGTTCACCTTAGTGCTCGTTGGCGTGGCCCTGGACGCGGCCGTGACGTGCGACGGTCGGTATGGGCACATCTGGGAGGTCAGCCTGTGTGTAGGGGACAGCGACGCGGGCGAAATAGGCCGGCCGCCCCGAGGAAGGGCCGGGGCACAGAGGCAGCAGGGCGGCGGTACACGGAGTTCGCAAATGGGAAGAGCGCGCAGATGGAGTGGAAGGCGACGCGCTAGGACCTTGTTAACCTCTGCTGCTGCGGCATTCGTCGGGGCTTGGAAGTTTTCTGAACCCAAACGCTGTACTGTGAGTCTGCGACGCGGCCGGGAAGCTCCTGGGCAAACACAACGTTGGAGGAAACCTGGTTGCCGGCGGATTGGATAGACATGCTGCTGTCAAGTAGGCTGGAATAGGCCGGCGAACGCGTGTGTGCTCTGGGTGTCAGACGCGGTGGCAGACTGGACCGATTTGGTGGGCAACGGTAGGCGGCCACGGCGTGCACTTACAGTTGACTCGCTAGGGATTTTTTTTTTTAACCAGACGAGGCGAGACATGAAATTGTCCAATATAGATCAATAGGTTTTTTTTACCGAATCCCAGATGAATAGGTTCGTTGCAAAGTCACTGCCACAATGTAAATGCCTATAACTTAGTACTCCTGTTGATCTTGCGATAACCCCCTTCCTACAGGTGGGCATGTCACTTAATTAGCCACTTGACACGTCACACAACTTGCCATGTCAACCGATACGTAGCTCGACCGTCTACGGTGACCGTACGTGACCTAATTGCGCGTCTTTAGTGACCGTAATTTCAACTTCTCTAAATACAGTGACCCAAGTGATTTGTACGAACAAGTTTAATGGCCCCCGATGTATTTTACTCATTAGAGCGTCTCTACTATATTTACGAGTACTAGTAAACGTCTAGGTGCGTTGCACGTCTCCATTTTTCAAACAAAAATCCTTATAATTTTTTTAGTTGAAATGAGTTAAGGTCTTTAAATTTTTATATGTATTAATCGACATGAAAAAAAATCTAACATAAATATGTTTAGACGCTCATTTTACAATGGAAAGAAGAAAACATTGAATTTTCTTCACGTGCATTCTGATTTTTGACTGAGTCTAAAAACCAATATCTTCAAAAATGTGAAGCAGCTCGGCTATTACCACATATTATCGTGTTCTCTGATCCACGTCATGTGTACAACAAATATTTGTTAATCAGGTGCTGAAATCTTTTTATGACAAGTAGAAGACATTACTAGTCAAAGCTGAAGGCGGCGGCGGCAAACAGCCATAGGAATTGTACTGTAATTGTTCAACCGTAGGCATCAAAAGAATAATGGGATTATCAAATTGGCCTTCATGTGGCGTACAACATGTATATAATGAAAAAGTAATAAAAAAAATAGAAGAAAATACCAAGAGTCAATGTTATATTCAATAACTAAAAACTGGAAATGGAGTTCAGGTCAGCACAAAATAGAAGAAACTCTAAACATCACATTGATTCCATCGATACTTTAGCTGGCCCCAAAACAAAGGATATGTACGCTGGAAAATAAACTACCAAAACTATTATCAGATTAATCTATTAATCATTAATTACCATTTGTCGGGCTGGAAAAAATCTAAACAAATGTAGAAAGCAACAATCCAGGTCACAGGTCCATGAGTCCATGACACATGCTTATGACCAGCAACCATTTAAATACTCCCACGCAAAAGAAAATCATTTAAATACTCAAAAGCCAATAAATATAGAGAGAATTCCTTATTTGGTCCTTGTTTAATATCGTGTTTCCTATTTGGCCCTAAAAAATTCTTCCCTATTTGACACATTAATTTTATTTTCTTCGTAAAATGGCCCTATAGTGCATTCTAAATACAAATAGGGATGTAAAAAGACTCTTTTGCCCCTAATGAATTTTTTTTTACCAAATTTCGTAATAGAAGCTAAAAATAAGCATAGTACCAAAATTCATAATGGAGTTTTTATTGACCGGGAACGCTCAACACAGCCGTACGTGACAAACTTATTACAATATAATTTACTCACATATGTTTCTGAGTCAAAATCATCGTGTTCACGTACTCGTGTGACTCTCAAAACTCTCTCAAACTCATCCAATTATTCTATCGCTCATGTCGTCCCTCTAGACATTGTTTTAATTGGAGATGGGTACAAAGGGTAACCCAACATGGCGTCACTCTAGAGCGTGCAGGCTCGAGATGACTATTGTTATAGGCGACAGCCGCCTCTTGCGTGTGAGGTAGAAGAGCGTCCGGCATGCGCTGCCGGGACGAACAACACCGACGATGTGTAGTATCATGCCGGGGAGTCACCGGCCAGTACGTACGCCAGTACAAAAGCACTAAACGTTTGCATGAGGCATGCTGCTTCCCCACGTACGCGATAATACACAAGCTCAACTAGCTTTTGCATGCATGCATGGGATGGCATCGTGTATACACGTTAAAGTGCTCGTGCTAGGAGCTTTCTCGACGCCGATGGCGACAGCAACTCAGTTTGAGAGCGGCTGATCCGGCTAGCGCCGGCCGGCAACACAGCTACACGAGCCTCGCACTTTATGTAGAGAGATGCAACGCGCGTATATTGGTGCATTGTGCACGGTATATATAAGGGTATAGGATGGCCACGTCCTCGACTATACAAGGAAGGAGGTGGGCCCACACACACACGTACACACGTACTACATATATACTCAACATCCCCCTCCCCCTCCCCCCCCCCCCCCCCCCCCCCCCCCCCCCCCCCCCGCAGTCGAAGCGTCACTAGCTGATACAAAGACTGGAACGAAACTCGTCGAATGCCGCCATCGGTAGTCCCTTCGTCATGATGTCCACAAATTGTTGCGAAGTAGGGACATGTAGCACACGGATGTGACCAAGAGCAACTTGTTCTCGGACAAAGTGAATGTCGAGCTCAATATGCTTGGTGCGACGATGGTGAACCGGGTTGGCGGAGAGGTAAACGGCGGAGATGTTGTCGCAGTACACAACAGTGGCCTTGGAGACCGGGCATGATAGCTCCTGAAGAAGTTGGCGCAGGTGGCCGCGCCTCGGGGTGGTTTGGCCCCCCCTGGCCCACCTCTGGGCGCCCCCTTTAGAGTACTTGACCCCCAGGGAACCCTCCCTAATACATCATCGAGGAAATATTCCGCCGCCGCCTTGGGGGGAGGAAAACAACAGAGAGAGAAAAGCTCTCCGGCAGGGAGAAATATGCCGGGGAAATTCCTCCCCGGAGAAGGGAAATCGTCGCCATCGTCACCGTCATCACTTTGGGCTTCATTAAGATCACCATCGTCATCGTCCTCACCACCAGCAACATCGCCATCACCATCCACCTTCATCTCGCTGTAACAATTATGGGTCTTTATCGTTGGTTCCACTAGATCTCTCTCCCGACGTGGATTACTTGTTAGTAGTTGATGCTTGTGAGATTTATCGACATTTGCACTTTATGACCAGATTATTATTTAACATTATATCACCTCTGATTATGATCCATATGATGTCTCGTGAGTAGTTCGTTTAGTTCTTGAGGACATGGGAGAAGTCATGATGTTAGTAGTGGAGTTATGTTGAAGTAATATCTATTTGGTTTGATATTTAAATTGTGGTGTTATTCTTCTAGTGGTTCCATGTGAACGTCGATTACATGATACTTCACCTTTATGGGCCTAGGAGAATGCATTGTGTATTTGGCTACTAATTGTGGGGTTGCCGGAGTGACAGAAACCTAACCCCCCCCCCCCCCCCCCCGTTAGGAAACCGATGCACGAGGGAGTGTAGGATCCTAGAGTTTAAAGTTGTGGTTAGATTTATCTTTATTACTTCTTGTATTTGCAAATGCTTGCAGGGGGTTTAATCAGAAGTATGTATTAGTCCTAGTCGGGCGGTGTATTAGCATAGGTTCACCCACACAACACCTATCAAAACAATAGCAGGAAAACAACTAGTTTTTTAGTGGACCAATAAATAGAAGACTCCTTCTTGTCCAAAGGGGTAGCTTAGAATTCATTGCTCCATTGATTAATCTCACCCACCAAGCTAGATCTCCCGTTTCCTCCACCCAAACTTGTTGAAACTTAGAGGATTGAAGGAGAAGCCCCAGATCTACATCTTCACCAACCTCTTCTTCATTTCCCCCCTCATTCACTTGAGGGCAACTAGTCTAGGGTTTCGTTGTGTGGAGAACCTAGACCTCTTGCTACTCTTGGTGATTGTTGGGAGCCCCCAATTTGGTTGTGGATGTGTGCCCCAAGCTTCTGGTAAAGGACTCGATTCCTGCCTCAAAGGGATCAATACTGGAAGTTGGACTAGGCCTTTGTGGCAGGGTTCATCGGGGAATATAGTGAGGCCTTTGTTGCGTTGAGTAGGCCTTCGTGGCGAAACTCACACCCCTCCAAAGAGACATACTCCCTTAATAAGGAGGAACATGGGAATACATCGTGTCTCTACGTGCTTTCGTGATTGGTTACCTCGTTCCTTATCGTTTACTTTGTTCTTGTATTGTATCTCTTGTTGTTATTGTCATATAGGTAAATTCACCGTAGTTGCATTATCTAGAGAATTTACCTTTGTGTCAAGCCTTAATTTGAAGAAAAATTAAAATTGGTTGTAGCACCTATTCACCCCCCCCCCTCCAGGTGCCCATACTATCCGTTTAGCTGGGAAGCTCGAGCGGCGGGGAGCTCCTCCTGTGCCCTCGTGAGGACGGAGCCACGCGAGGAGGAGCCGCTTCCTGAGTACGACCCAGCGGCATTTGGCCCCTCCTTCTCCAAGCTGGACTTCTCCCCGACAATGCGATCGATCCCGTCGTCGCTACCCTCTTCGAGCTCTCTGCAGCGGAGGGGGAGGAGGTGCAGGCGCAGCGCCGCCAGCAGATCGAGGTGAATTATGTTCTCCTCGAGAACGGCATTGCTGCCTCGCTCTTGGAGCCGGTGACCATCGTCTCTTCCGACGAGGAATGAGCTCTTTCGTGACATATAGGTCAACGCGCCGCCCCCGGGTAGGTTAGGGCTATGGATAGTCCGCTGATCACCGAAGGCGAAATCGTTGTAATCGGTGAACGTTGTCGCCTCTTTTGCATATAAATTCGCGGTAAAATTAAAGTTTACTAAATATGTGGGTTATGTTTACGGGCGCTGCTACTGACTTCTCTCTCGAAACCGGAAAAACCTAGAACGTGAACTTCAATTCCGTGTTTTAGGCGTTCTGCTAGAGATGCTCTAAAGCATGCAAGCCACCAATAATGTTTACCGCGAATTTTGTCGCGAGTCAATTACATGATGTGGTTTTTCTAATGGGCATTGCTAGCCGTAGGTCGCCACTCGTTTGTCCAATCTTAGGCCCCCTTTTGAGCCATCAGATCAGCATCCAACGGCCAGAAATCAGCAAAACGTGTTTTTGCATTTTAGCCCTCCTAGTTTTCGGATGTAGAACCCGCACTCCACAGCAATCCCACTTAAATGAAGGGATATATTCCGTTTCTTTGGTTATCTCAATAATTACAGCAAAACTGCCACTGTGGGAACCTCGCCTGAGTGTTGCAACAAATTCACGCGTACCGCAACAAAAAAAATCTTACCCGTGTACAAAAAAATGTACTGCAACTAATTGTTCCAAAAAAAGGAATGCTACAAAAAAAGAGTTAAATAATAAGTTTATTGCGCTGCAACAAAAAAAATTAAACAATTCAACAAATACCACAACCTATTACAAAAAAACATGTGCTTTACAATTTAACAACTGGGTTAGTTGTTGCTGGAGATTCGTTTGCAACAAAAATGATCAACTATTTAAAAAAAAAAATCACAACCTATTGCAGAAAAAAATTACATCGATTAAAAAGTTGGTAAACAACAAAATAATTTGCTGCCGATCCAGTTGCAACAAAAATCCTCACCTATTGCAACAAAAGAGAAACTGCAGTAACAAAAAATCACATGTTTACAACATGTGAAGGAACACATAAAATACATAATTCCAAATGAATTCTAAAAAAACATACGCATTTTCTAGAAAAAACATATAGAAAACATTGCAACATCTCGCTTGTGCTTTCTCAACAAAATACATTAGAAATTGTTATAAATTTTAAAGACGTACGCAACATTGACTGAAAATAGCGAAAACACTTAATTTACATATGGTTGCACGTAGTTGGTATGTTGGGCTCGTAAAAAAATATTCAGACACGAAAACTAGACCAAAAAATAATAAATTGGTGGTACATGAGCATGTATACTGTCCCAAATGGGCTCCAAGGCGCACGAGAGGCGAGTCGGGCACGGACCTAGCGAACGCATTGTTAGGTCGCGCTATATTAAGCATTTTCCTTTTCTAATCCAGTTGTCCGTGGCTTTCAGCCTTCTGAATCATGTGACGCAAAGAGCAAAACGTCATTTTGCTGACCGGGCTCACGTTGGACGCTTCAAAGAAAATATTTGAAACCATATTTTTTGGTGAAATTTCACAGATCTACAGATCTTATAAATACATCTAAATATTTATAAAAGAGCAAACTTCGTAGATACATTAAATCTCAGTCGTCAAATTACATGGATCGGACGGATGAAGATGACTTCAATGTTGAGCTATTCAACAATATCAAAATTACAACATAATGCCACCGCCAAGTATAACCGAAGCGGTATGTTGCAATTATTTCTTTCTCCTCTCTTCTGCCGTTAACTACCTCTAGGAAAAAAACTACCTATGCTGCAGCGGGAAGAATCAACATTGCTTCTGATGCATTACATGCGCAAGCTCTTGCGGTTGAGTATGGCATCCGTCAAGCCGAACGAATGGGAATTGGCCGCATTATTGTGGCAACTGATTCACTGAACCTGCAGCAGGCGCTGACATCGAACTCGCATGATCAAGCTAAACTGGGACACTTATTCCTGGATATCAAGTACCACCTCACTATGGAATTCCATGACTTTGTAGTGGAGTACTGCCCAAGAGAATGTAATAAGCCTGCCCATCACCTAGCAGCTTTGGGTATGAGGGAGTCTAGAACAGACCAACTTCTGTGGCTGTCAGATTACCCGAATGATGTTTCACGTTTGGTGACCGACGACATCGTCGTGTCCTAATGGAATGCTTGCATTTCTTCTCAAAAAAGGAAAAAACTACCTCTAGGAAAACGAGACGAACGAGCGCTTCTGCAGCTAAATGCCGGCATGACGGCGTCGCCTCCAACGAGCTAGGGGATCTATGGCCACCCTGGAGGAAAGCGAGGCCAGGCGAGCTCCTTGAAGCCAATGCCGTAGCTAAATTCCAATCTAGGCCTTCGGTCGATTCGCGCACGCCGACGGTCAATTTGCACGGGCCGTCGTCGTATTGAGGCCACCACCGGTTCATACTGCTCTCCCTATCGACGATTCTAGGAAGCCCGCCGGCGTCGGCGTGACTGCGTCGCCTCCAACGAGCTAGGGACTCCATGGCGCCACCGAGGAAGAAAGCGAGGCCAGGGCGAGCTCCTCGAAGCCAATGCCGTAGACGAGCCACCAGATTTCCTTCTACACCTCCCGCATCTACTTCCTGCTCAACATCGTCCAGATCCCGGTCTTCAGGTCAACAATAATCCTCCGATCCTCCTGCCAACAGTTATGGGGATTATGATTCCTAGCAGCGCTCTCAGGCTGAAGTTTATGTCATAAGGCTAGATCCATTGTTCAGTAGTATCTAGATCTCAGACCCGTATATTGTTCCATGTTCTTGTTGTGCCTACAAGCACGCCAAGCCCTAAATATTCCTGAAACCTGGAGTGATTGCCATCTAACTAAACGGCATGATATGTGTCAGGAAAATTGTTTGCTGTTTAGGGAGTGCAGAGTATCAACATACATATGCATACTTACTGTTTTTCTTGTAAATGCTTATTGGCTGATGAGGTGGTACAGATGTGCACGTTGAATTGATCCCTATAAAAAATAGGTATAACAACAAGCTTATGGTAAAAATATTGCACTACAGTTTGAATTAATAATACGTGCGTGCTGGAGGGTGATCTATTTTCTTAAGGTTATTTCTCATGGCATATGATTGTTCAAGTCTGTCTTTCTCGGATACTTGTAGCAGTGAAGGCAAACATATTATGAGCCTAACGGTTTACTGTAGCAAGAACCATCGTCAGGAACATCCTCTGCTATGTTTTTAGCACTCGATTATCAATTTAAGGTAATACACATGCTAAATATTCAGCGCCGGTGCAACATGTCCGCTGATATCTAAATTCTTAATTTCTTTCACTTGATTTTTTTCATTTTATTATCTAATCTAAACTAATTATAAAAGAGCAAACTTCGTAGATGCAATTAATCTCAACCGTTGAAGCACATGAATTAAACGGACAAAATGGCTGCAATGTTGAGCTACTCAACATAGATTCAAATTACAGAAATTTCCAACACGATGGGATCGTCCGTACCGCTTTCTTCCTCGGTGGCGTCCACCAAATTTCCAACGCTTTCTTCCCATCGTCGTGATTAAAGTCGGCCCGCATGCTGTCTTCGCTCGCCCACCCGCACACTCTAGCCCACGCGGAACAAGACAACTCCTGGAAGGTACCTCCTAGACCCCAGTGGCACGCCGCCAGTCCGGAAGGTACCCACCGCTGCGCGTGCTCTGATTTCACCGTCTACGGACGCCCACCATATCCCCTCCCTCCTATCTCTCCTCCGAGCCAGGGTGGACCGACCTAGGTTGGTGGATAGGAGTTGGCTAGCTGTTGGGAAAATCCAAGCGCGACCATGTTCGTGTACAACCGTGGAGTGGTAGAGGGGCCGAACGGGGTCGGGCACGTCGTCCTCATCCTCCGATCCAGATGTCCTCCGCGTGGGTTAGGGTTTAGGGTTACAGAAATTCCCACCGCTAATTTAGCCGAAGCAGTGCGGATGATCCCATCGTCGTGATTCGCGTCCTCCCGTTCTCTCGCCTCCGGCTGCACGCCATCTCCGCTCGCCCGCCCACACATAACGAGACAACTTCTCGACCCCGAGCAAGCACCCATGCCTCCCAAGCTCGATGTTCTCGACCCTGAGTGGCACGCCGCCAGTCCGAAAGCTACCCACCGTTGCGCGTGCTCGGATTTAACCGTCTACGGACTCCCACCGGGTCCCCTCCCTCCTATCTCTCCTCCTAGCCGGGACGGCCCGGCCTAGGTTGGTGGATAAGAGTTGGCTTGCTGTTGGGAAGAGCCAAGCGCGGCCATGGTCGTGTACAACCGTGGTGGTGGAGCGACCGAACAGGGTCGGGCGTGTCGTCATGCATCCTCTATATGTCCTCTGTGTGTTACATACATTGCCACCGCTTAGTTATCCCAAGTACGGACGATCCCATCACCATGATTCACGTCCTCCCGTGCGCTCGCCTGTGGCCCACACGCCTTCTCTGCTCGCCCGTCCGCCCACTGTCGCTCATGCGGAACAAGACAAATCCTCGACCCCAAACAAGCACCCATGCCTCCCAAGCTCGACCTCCTTGAGCCCGAGGGCACGCCGCTGGTCCGGAAGGCGCCTACTGCTATGCGTGCTCAGATTTGACCGTCTACGGATGCCCACAAGATCCCCTCTCTCTCCTATCTCTCCTTCGAGCCCATGGCGGCCCGACCTAGGATGGTGGATAGGAGTTGGCCTATTGTTGGGAAGATCCTAGCGAGGCCATGGCCGTGTACACCCATGGTGGAGGGGCCGAACGGGGTCGGGGTGCATCGTCCTCATCCTCCGTATGTCCTCTGTGGGTTGCAGGGCCATCACGCAGGTTTTCTGCAGCTCCGTGTCGTTCACACTTGACTCGCCATTCACACACCTATATTTTTTTTAGATAGAAGGCTAAAAGCCCAGCTTTGAGTTAACAAAGCTCGACAGTTCACAACATTCATTACAACTGCTGGGCATACAGCTTCGCCAAGGAAATAAAACAGACACACGCGATACAAGGGCTGAGGCACACAGCTTCGCCTGAGAGAAACACCGCAAAACGCAAACAAACTAAGGAACGGAGCTGGGGGGTCCTGCAATGCGGCGGCAGGATCGATGGGCAGACTTGAGCTCGCCTACCAGTCTGTGCGTCGCCTCCTGGTCAGCAGGTGTCAGCGCCGGAGTCCAGAGCTGAAGGAAAATCACAGATTTATAAATGATGTCAGCAGGGTGTTTGACGATCAATCCCTCAATAGCATGCTTATTCCTAACGTGCCAAAGCGCCCAAGCAAAGGCGAGGAAAAGCGTCCAAGCTAGCCTACGATCACCCCCGGCGAGTGGGGTTAAGATCGAGTGGAACTGCGCGAAGCAGGTCGGGGACCAGGATGTGCCCAGCACTAGACGAATAACACTCCAAGCGAACTTGGCGAGGGAGCAGGAGAAGAACATGTGATCCGCGTTCTCCGGCGCGGCGCACAAGTGGCAGGTTCCATCCGAGGGGCCGAAACGAGAAGCGATCTGTAAGCCGGACGGCAATCTATCGATAATCAGTTGCCAGGCGAAGATTTTAATTTTGAGTGGTAAGCGCAGGTGCCAAAGGTCTTCCGCGAAAGCAACTGTGACCCCCTGGGACAGCGCGGCATAGGTCGATTTGACCGAGAATGACCCTGACGGCTCAAGGGCCCAAGAGATAGCGTCTAGCCCCTCCGAAAGCTGGGAGGAGGAGATGATGTGGTTAAGACCCTCCCATTGGGCCAACCCACCCTGGTCCAAGGACCTACGGAATCGGCACCCTGCTTGCAGGATCTGCGCCACCAATGCCGTCTGGTCGTCGCAGATGCTGAAGAGCAACGGGGCCCTCCCCCTGCCACCAGTCCGTCCAGAATCTGGTACGGAGACCGTTAAACACCTTATGCTTGGCGCCTAACTTAAATAAGTGTTTGATCTTGTGTAGGCTTTTCCAAAATTGCGATCCCCCTCTGGGGGAGCTAGCGAAAATATCTCCTGATGGGGTGTACTTATTGCGGATGATCGCCTATATTCATCGCCCCTGGCTACCGTTGACCTAGGAGGAGGAAGAATAAAGGGAGGCGTGACACAAACACATTAGATGCGTGGATGCTATTGATCATTGACGTCTGTGTTTACCTTGGAATAGTCTATGTCCGAATAAAATGTCCGTAAGTAGAACGAAAGAAAGAGAATATTCGAGTATAATGTTTTAATCGTTGGCAGTCTTTTTTCCGATGTCCCAAAAAAGTATAGCTTTTGTTGTGGTCCCAGTTTGGTAGTGCAATGTCAATGCTTATTCGAAAAAATAAGCTTATTGATGAAAGAAATCATAGGTTGTATCTTGTAGAGACGTGCGTGCACGTGCAAGGCTACTAGTATATCCAAATACCTAAGACCATGATTTTTTTAAAACTCTAAATTTTTCTTTGTAATGCCGGGCTCCGGAACGAAGCTCAAATATTTTTCAGCTTCGTGTCACCAGCCAGGTGCTTGAATATGTCAGTTTTGTACTTGGGGTACAATTTTCTTTAACCAAATCTTGGCTATTTGCACGGATGCAGCAGGCCAATTACGTCTGTCAGGTGCTTGAAGATGGTCAGATCATACTCGGCTGCAAAAGCACACAGTGCTCTGTTCTATGGAGAGATTTGCCACAGTTTTGACAGGATATTATTTTGGCGTGAACAACAAAAGAATGAAGGAAAAGAAACTGTAGAGCAGGATATACGTGGACGGGTGCATCACGGGCATAAATAGTGGGGCGAATGCAACCGCTCGAGAATTGAAGCCGCTCATATGCGTTGCATGCATGCCGAGCCGAGTTACTGGCCGTTTCCGTGAAGCGTCCGTCCTCGCTCACGCCGCATCATGTGATCGCCTCGTCCTCCTCCTCCTGGTCTCCACGCTACGTCCTCCATCCCCAGCCCCTCTTTCCCCAGCCTCTTCTCTCGATCTCCCGGCGTCCGTGGAAGCGGCAACCCGTGCGATTAAATGGCGTCGCCGCCGTTACCGCCACCGCCGACGCCATTACGAGCAAGCCATGCCGTCCACCTCCACGGCCGAAGGGGAGGCATAAGTAGGAGGGATCGGACCGCGATGAAGCTCATGTACTTCCTCATGGACGAGGAGGAGCGGCGCTGCAAGACGGAGGAGCTGCAGGTGGAGGTGTCGGGGCTGGAGGCGGTGCTGGAGAAGGAGAGGCGCCTCAACAAGATCCTGCACTGCTCGCTGCAGGGCCGTGTCATCTGCCACTGCTGCCTCGCCGCAGTAGTTCCCAACAAGGTAATCAACTGATTATCCAATCCCACGTACGCAGCAAATCCATGCGAGTCTTCCTGTGATCCTTGTGTTGAATCTCACGTACGGCAATCAAGCCTAGAGCGTTACCTTTTCTCGGTTTACAGTAGTGCAATCTTCTTCCAAGTTAAAACTGTTTTCACCAAGAAGAAAAAAAAACAGAGTTAGAGCTGTTACGGTCTCAAGTCACTTCGTTCTTGTGTACCAATGCCCCTGCCAAGATTTGACAGTCCAACACTCCATACTCTGCTCAATTGCTCAGTCCTGCCTGCTGCTACCAGTAGTAGTAGGCAATATTACAGATCTTACCATAACAGTTGTAACAACAGATGGTGGGCAGCATGGAGCTCTCGACAGGAGTGACAACAAAGTACTGCTATTTCCGTACTGCTTGCCACAATACAAGATTTGTCCGCAAATAACCAGCCCCGCTTATCTACATCTGTTTTCCCTTGGATTCCTGCCTTCTCGTACCTCCTCAATCAATTGCATCGCTACGATTTGCGTACAGGTCTCTCTCAAGCAACACTGTCCCCACGACAACATCGTCCCCTTGTGGTAACTAAACAGGCACCGTAAACTGCAATCGGTACCTTCTCTTCACTGACTTGGGAGCACTTTATCCGTCCAGGTCAGGGGGCTCCTTGCAGAGCTGGCGATCGTGGAAGACGAGTTATTCTACCTCGAGACCAAGGTCGACGACCTGCGGCTGCGGCTTCGCCGGGAGCAGAACTGGACCGAACACTGTATTCTTCTTCAGCAGAAGCAGCGGTGGCAGGATTGGACGCACAAGTGCCATCAGAGCCGGCATTCCGCTGGCCGGAGTGAGCCCCGTCTCCTCCACGGCGGTGAGCAGTTCCCAAGGCTGCCCTGTCCAGACACTGACAAAGTTCTCCAACGTGACAGCAAGGCTTCTGCAGGATCTATCCCTGCACAAGGTAACACATGAAACAACGCAATCAGAAAAACTGATAGGTTGCTTGGGTTCTTCCAGCAACAACTTGATTCTTTTTATAAAGTTCTAAATAGAAAAATAAACTGTTCAAAATCTTTGAACAGGCATGGAGGCTGACCAGACAAGAAGAAGCAGCCACTCTTTCGACAATCTGAAACCCCCAGAAAGGAAAATCTGCTTGAGCAGCCCCAACAAGCTGTCAGAGGAGCTGATCAAGCTGACGGTGACCATCTTCCACAAGCTCAGCAAGACAACGGATCATGCAGAAACAGAGCTGGAGCTGAGCAGCGCGCCCAAGCTCAGCATCTCTTCCTGCATAGGCTCCTCCAGAGGCCTTGCCCCCAAGTTGTCGTCGTCGTCGAGCGACGGAGCAGCGCCGCCCATTCGCTTCCTCAAGAGTCTTGCATCATCGTCGGAGTGTGGTGTTCCTGATGAGGAGACGGATGGGCGCTGCAAGAGGTTCGTGGAGTTCACGCGGAGCTCGTTCGATGCAAACCGCGTGTCGTCGTGCCTCGCCGACATCAAGAACTTGAGGTGAGCGGATGCATACTGATTGTTGCGGTATTGAACAGCTCGACCAATTTAATTTGGAGACATGTATTAAGTTCTATTTTGTTTCTTTAGAGTGTTGATGAACAAGCTCTGCACCGTGGATCCGAGTTTCCTGACGAACAAGCAGAAGCTGGCGTTCTGGCTAAATATCTACAACTTCTGCGTGATGCATGTATGGCAGCTTATCAACACAAAAACAACAGTAATTAATGAGCCTAAAAATCCATGAAGAAATTATATGATGTATTTTCAGGCATTTCTTCAACATGGTCTGCCTCCATCTCCAGACAAGCTCCTGACGATGCTGAACCAAGCTTCAGTGAACGTGGGAGGAACGGTTCTGAATGTTCTCTCCATCGAGCATCTCTTCCTCAGGCACTCCCCCGATCAATGCAAGAAGCAGGTAACCAATTCAAAAAAAAAATCTATCAATGATCAAGTACACCTTTTTATGTTCGATCTAACCTGAAAAATTCTGATTAAAATTGACTAAGAAGGGAGTCATGAAGGAAGAGGAGAGGGGTCTTCAGCTTCGCTACGGTCTAGGTTACCCTGAACCCAACGTCGTCTTCGCGCTTTGCAGAGGCAGTCGCTCCTCACCGCCAGTATGTCATGCAACCATTTATCCTCCATTGTTCACATACATATAACTCTCTTTCTGATGATTGAGAATGAAATCATCCAAGTGCAGGTCCGGGTGTACACGATGGAGGAGGTGTCGAGCGAGCTGGAGGTGGCAAAGGTGGAGTACCTAGAGCGGTGTGTCCGGGTCATCGTAGCACCCGGCGCAAGGAGGAAGATAACGAAGTCAGCAGCGACTGTGGCAATCGTGTTGCCGAAGCTGTTGCACTGGCACATGCGGTGCTTCGCCGATGATGTGGAGTCGCTGCTGGAGTGGGTGCACAGCCAGCTCCCGCGCACCACCCGGGCCCCCGAGCTCAAGAGGGCCATTAGGGACCTCCTACTCCAGCGTGGGAGGCCACTGATGCCAGAGAGGATGGTGGAGATTGAGCCCTACGACGCTGAGTTCCACTACCTACTGCCACTCGTTTGATGAATGCACGGATGTATATATATGGTGGTACAAACGAGCACATATGTACGTACTGTAAAAGAATATATTTAAAAAATCAAGATAATATATAACCCTGGCCTTTGCCACTTCTGTAATTGAACATGCCAGGTAAAAGCAACGGTGACCTTCAGACCCACCACTTGTATCACTATGTTACAAATTTGCCTGGTGATAATGGTTTATGCAATGGCCGCTGTTTAAACAAGCACAAGTCTAACCCAGTTTTTGTCGCTCCCAGAGTAAGTAAAATGGATCCACGAGAGAGAAAACCGAGTCACTGGATAGATATTATCCCAGATGACGATGGACATGCTATGCGTAATCAATCAGGAAGCACACAGCAAATAATAAATGTGCTGCCAGATGGAACAAGCTAGGCACATTACCCATCAGCTAGAATGTCTCCATTTCTTCGTTATTCCCACAATCATCGATTATCATACTAAGAAAAGGTTGTGTAATGTAATTGTAACGTGTATCACCACAATCAAGCCGCGGCTAGCTAAGGAGGTCGGCCGAAATGAAGTTATCAATGTTCCTCATTCAGACAGAAACAGGTGCAGGTATTCTCAATTTTCTTAAGGAACGGTACATATAGCTTGAACATCGAGCATTCTAAATTTCTAATGTCAACAGATCAAATGGAACATCCTAATAAACTAAAGTTCTAAACCAGATCTTGAAAACAGAAACCGCAACATAGATAATAACCACTTCCACACGACCACACCCTGTCAATATCTTGGATGTTGAGATATGCACGCAGAATCGATTTTAAAAGCAGAAAAGGTTTATAGAATTTGAGTCTAAAGGCATGAGTCACCAAAGGAAACAGAGTCCTTAAACAGATAGTATCTCAGATGATAATGGGCTTGCTATGCATAATCAAACAGGATGCACACTGCAAATAGGATCCTATGGAAAAGTTCCATAGGATCACAATCCTGCACAAATCCTGAAAATCCCATAAATCAAAAGAGCCCTAAATGTGCTGCCAGATGGAACAAGCTAGGAACATTACCCATCAGCTAGGATATCTCTAATTATCCGTTATTCCCAGAACCATCAATTGTCACATTGAGCAGAGCTTGTGTATCCCCAAAACAAAGACAAGCTAGCTAAGGAGATCGCCCGAAATGCAAATATAAATGTTCCTCATTCAGATAGAAACAGGTGCAAGTATTCTCAATTTTTTTAGATGAACGGTACATATAGCTTCGACATCAAGCATGCTGACCAAATGGAACACCCTAATAAACTAAAGTTCTAAACCAGCATCCTAAAAACAGAAACTGCAACATAAAAAATAACCACTCCCACATGACCACACCGCATCAATATATTGGATGCTGAGATATGCACACAGAATAGAGTTTAATGGCAGAAAAGGTTTATAGAATTGAGTCCAAGGTTTATAGAATTGAGTGCAAAGGCAGTAAAGTCACCAAATTACTACAAAATAAGGCCCCTGTCAGTATTTGGCCATTCAGATAGCAAAAGGTGCAGGCACACACTTAAAGGACTGGTACATATAAGTTCAGCGAATAAAGCTCCTATTGCTAGTAGTAGTAGACCGTTCAAATCTTCAGGAAACACATTTCAACCATCAAACAATTCCTAAAACAGTTCTAGAGAAACCTTGGATGTTGAAATAGGCAAGTACATTTCAGTTCAGCGACAGAAGAACGGATCGTCAATTGGAAAAACTGATCCTTCTATCATACCTGCTTGCAAGCTCCAAGTGCTTCCCCCCTCCCATTTATGTATCGGGAACAGCAGCTTGCTCTCTCTGCTTGCCATCCAAGAGTTTAGAGGCGTCAGTTTAGCAATCAACTCTTCCAGCGCAGTCTTACTTAAGCCCTTTTTCAACACGATGGCCATCTTCTCCAGCACCAGTGCATGCTCGGCGATGAACTTGAGGAAATCATACTCACTTGGATGTCCTTGGTACTCACGAAGAACTATAGTCTTTAGGTGCGACTGGACAAACTCAATGGGACCGATCTTGCGCCAAAACTTGGGACTGAGCTTGCCAGTAGGTTCACGAGTCTCCTCGTCGGACTGCAAATTAAGCCGTTGCACAGTTGAGCTATATATGCATATGTAAGTGGTAATTATGCAGCACGGCAGCAATCTGATGCAGACTATTGATTATTATGCAGGTGGCAGATGAAGGGAGAGGGTCAGAGAAGGTGTTGGTTTTACCTCGATACAGAGGGTTTCGACGTTAGGAAAGCATCTGAGGAAGCTGGGAAGCATCTCGACTGCAGCGTGAACTCTAAAATTCAGGGTCAATGCCAACGTGTGGACGCTTGAGACGATGGTTCCCGGCCTCACCTTTGTTCCACCCTGCAGTCAACAGACAGAGGGGAGATAGGACAATCACACATCATTGGCATTTGAGTAATTCGTGCAGGAGTATCATGGAAAGAAAGCTCAGCTGCACCATGGTGATGGTGTTGCCAATCTCGAGATCGTGGTCTTCTGGCTCAAGGTATCCCAACAATCGCAGGCGAGGGGCATGGTGAATCTTGACTGACGTGCTCATAATCCCCCAACTCTTCCAGATGAAGAGACGCTCGAGGGACGGCGCAACCACCACGGCGACTTCCTCCAACATTGCGCACAAGCAGAACTGTGCACACCGCAGGCTGCGGCTGGTGAGGCGAGCGTGCAGTATGCGCGTGTTCCCCACCACCGAGAGGGTCTCCAGCACTGGGCACGCGGCGAGCATGAATTCGATTGATTTGTCCTGCATAATGACACTGCCGAGTACAAGCTCCTTCAGGTTGGGGAAAGCGACGCCGCGCGGGAGGGTGTCGGTTTCCGGGAACACCCAGGCTCCGATGTACAGCCGGCGGAGGGAAACGCAGCTGAAGAGTGCGGAAGGGAGGGGCAGCGTGAGGACGGGTAACGGGCGGTTGACGAAGACGAGCTCCTCGACGCCCTTGGTGGCGAGAAGCTGGAACCAGCACGCGAGCAAGCGCCGGTCGGCACGGTCCAGGAAGCTGCAGGTTAGGCTGACGAAGGGGAAAGGTCCAGGGTGCGCCTGGAGCGCGGCGGAGACGGCGTCGGTGACGGCACGCGATGCGGCGCCGGCTCGCGCGGGCCTACACTCGGCGTCACCACCAGGGAGGAAGTGGGTGTCGACGAGGACGAGCGGCACGGAGCGCCACAGGCTGCGCCAGTGGGAAGAGAGTACGGTGGTGCGCGCGCCGTCCTTCGCGGGGAGGAAGGAGATGATTTTGTGGAGGAGGACGTCGGGTAAGATGCTGATGCGGTCGACTCCGTCGTCGGGGACGGGCGCCCAGGCGAGGGAGGCGGCGGTGGAGACAGGCGGCTCGGGGAGGTAGGAGTAGAAGAAGCTTAGCACGAAATCGACATCGCGGTCTCCCAGCGTCAGCCCGTGCTGCTTCGCCGGGGTCAT
This sequence comes from Alopecurus myosuroides, assembly GCA_028641055.1. Lineage (NCBI taxonomy): Eukaryota > Viridiplantae > Streptophyta > Magnoliopsida > Poales > Poaceae > Alopecurus > Alopecurus myosuroides. Next base: position 126,165,612 of record CM054058.1, read on the forward strand.
CTCCATGCTCGACTCGAACTCCAGGGGGGCCATGGCGGAGATCGTGGTGCGCCTCGCCGCGCGTGGAGAAGGAGGGTTTGGGGACGGGGACAGTTGTCAGGTTTCTCAAAAATCAGGTTTTCATTTCGCTCATGGTCTGTGGTGGGCTTCCCTTCTGGCCCAATTACGACTCATTGACATGCGCTTCTTTGTAATGTCAGCAGTCAGCACTGATAAAACTCAAAAAAAAAAAAAAAAAAAAGCAGTCAGCACTGATTTCGACGGGAAAAATGTTTTCGAAATTTTTACGCGCGCCAAGTGTGCCGTCGCACGCGGTCGCTCGAGTATAGCTGCCCATCCGGCACGAATCGTGCCAAAATAGGGCTTGCGTCCCCGCTATATTAACATATACAACACATCATACAATTTTGATATCTCTGCTAGAGCAAAACTGTACAAATCTGGCCAAAAGAACAAAGAAATAGAGAGAAAAAATGCCAAAAGTGTCAGATTGACGAACACGATGATGTCCCGCCACCGCTGAACCCACCTGATAGATCCACCACACTCCGCTGCCTTCGACGTGTCGTGTACCAAGCAACACCTTCAAGAAGGACTGCGACGACGACGACGCTGCTACCCGGACAGGTCCTAGGATTTCTCCCGGTACACGGAAGGGGGTGACCGAAGGGGCATCCGACGCCCTTCAAGAAGGATGCATCGGCGCGCCGGTGCCGGCAATCACCAACAAGGACTTCTCCTGACCCCAACATACCACCGCCCCGGGCACATTCCTGGCTCCACCAAACTCGCGACCCACCAACATGCGCCACCACCGTCTTAGGACCATCATCACCGTCTCACTATGGCAAGCAAAGCAAGGTCGGCAAAACCAAGCGAAGACATCGACAGATAAGGATCGGCAGTTCCGTCACCACGTGGGAGGGATCGACCTCCACCGCCATAGGGGAGTAGCAGTCCGGACGCGGCAGCAGGAGCACACATGCAGCAAGCCCGGCCGGGCCCAAACGGGCCCGTGAAGCTCTCGCCGCGGCGCAGCAGCAGACATGGAAACGTCTCCGCCAACCTCATCGTGAATCTTGACTCCGTCTAGCCGGAGACGCCACAGGGGAGCCTGAGGCCAGCCCGCCTGCGCCTGGACCCAGATCGGGCCTGAAGGGCCCAGATCTAGGCATCTAGGGTGCCGTCGGCCAGGCCCCTCCTGCACACGCCTCTACCGCCAAGGGGTGGCTCCTGCACTCTGCCACCACCCGTCCATCGCCGTAGAGTCTCTGACCGAGAAGCACCGCCGCCAAAACCGCCGCCCGAGCAAGGGTCCGCCGTTGGCCCTACAGCGACACCACGCCGGCAGAACCCGGCAGCGCCTGTCGGTGACGGCAGTGAGAGGGGAAAGGAGCAGGGGAAGCTAGGCACGCGTCGGCGGGATCCGAAGGGGGTGACCGAAGGGGCATCCGACGCCCTTCAAGAAGGATGGCATCAGCGCGCCGGTGCCGGCAATCACCAACAAGGACTTCTCCTGACCCCAACATACCACCGCCCCGGGCACATTCCTGGCTCCACCAAAATCGCGACCCACCAACATGCGCCACCACCGTCTTAGGACCATCATCACCGTCTCACTGTGGCAAGCAAAGCAAGGTCGGCAAAACCAAGCGAAGACATCGACAGATAAGGATCGGCAGTTCCGTCACCATGTGGGAGGGATCGACCTCCACCGCCATAGGGCAGTAGCAGTCCGGACGCGGCAGCAGGAGCACACATGCAGCAAGCCCGGCCGGGCCCAAACGGGCCCGTGAAGCTCCCGCCGCCGCGCAGCAGCAGACATGGAAACGTCTCCGCCAACCTCATCGTGAATCTTGACTCCGTCTAGCCGGAGACGCCACAGGGGAGCCTGAGGCCAGCCCGCCTGCGCCTGGACCCAGATCGGGCCTGAAGGGCCCAGATCTAGGCATCTAGGGTGCCGTCGGCCAAGCCCCTCCTGCACACGCCTCTACCGCCAAGGGGCGGCTCCTGCACTCCGCCACCACCGTCCATCGCCGGAGAGTCTCTGACCGAGAAGCACCGCCGCCAAAACCGCCGCCCGAGCAAGGGTCCGCCGTTGGCCCTACAGCGACACCACGCCGGCAGAACCCGGCAGCGCCTGTCGGTGACGGCAGCGAGAGGGGAAAGGAGTAGGGGAAGCTAGGCGCGCGTCGGCGGGATCCGAAGGGGGTGACCGAAGGGGCATCCGACGCCCTTCAAGAAGGATGGCATCGGCGCGCCGGTGCCGGCAATCACCAACAAGGACTTCTCCTGACCCCAACATACCACCGCCCCGGGCACATTCCTGGCTCCACCAAAATCGCGACCCACCAACATGCGCCACCACCGTCTTAGGACCATCATCACCGTCTCACTGTGGCAAGCAAAGCAAGGTCGGCAAAACCAAGTGAAGACATCGACAGATAAGGATCGGCAGTTCCGTCACCATGTGGGAGGGATCGACCTCCACCGCCATAGGGCAGTAGCAGTCCGGACGCGGCAGCAGGAGCACACATGCAGCAAGCCCGGCCGGGCCCAAACGGGCCCGTGAAGCTCCCGCCGCCGCGCAGCAGCAGACATGGAAACGTCTCCGCCAACCTCATCGTGAATCTTGACTCCGTCTAGCCGGAGACGCCACAGGGGAGCTTGAGGCCAGCCCGCCTGCGCCTGGACCCAGATCGGGCCTAAAGGGCCCAGATCTAGGCATCTAGGGTGCCGTCGACCAGGCCCCTCCTGCACACGCCTCTACCGCCAAGGGGCGGCTCCTGCACTCCGCCACCACCGTCCATCGCCGGAGAGTCTCTGACCGAGAAGCACCGCCGCCAAAACCGCCGCCCGAGCAAGGGTCCGTCGTTGGCCCTACAACGACACCACGCCGGCAGAACCCGGCAGCGCCTGTCGGCGACGGCAGCGAGAGGGGAACCACCCCGGTTGCCTCGCTCGGGAAGGCAACACGGGGGGAACGAGAGGGGAGGGGGGTGCGGGGGGAGCGCGTTCCGCAATTGTTCCCCATCCGGCACGGATTGTTAGCGTATAGACAACGGCCCTCACAAATTGGACCAAAATCGGTATTGTTTTAGTCCGTTTAGGGTGGTCTGCGGACTCGTGCTCCATCATCATACCGATTATCCGCGGGAACATTTCCCTGAATAGCATGTCTGGCACCATGTTGCTGTTGAGCTTGTTTTGGTGCCGGATACCGAGGTGGGATATCCCGGTTGTGATTATGCCCAGCCGACTGAACTCGGCTGGCACCACGACCGCCTTGACCGACATTGCCTTAAATGGCATGGCCTTGACCGGCATTACCTTGTACAGCTAATTGTTTTCCAGCACAAGCCGGATCATACACTTAAAGATGCTTGTTCTTACCATAATTCACACTCCGGGCATGTCCTCCATCGAGATGAGGCGAAGAGGCCTTGCCACCGCCCTGAACGAACCACCTGCGATGCACCTACACCCGAGTTTGCCTTCTGGAAAGCCTCATTTTGTCGGTTAGCCACAAAGACTAATTCATTAACTCGCTCCTGCTACCTACGGCGAGCTTCACCGGACAAGTTGGGTAACTCGGTTGTTGTTGCCTCTACAACTCTAAGGTTCTTAGCAGGAGAGATATACTTAGGTTTATGTCGCACCCGGACTTTTAGAGGATACTCACAGCCCGCTAAACAGTAGATAAATGGCTTACGGGGCCTACCTGCACCCGCATCTCAATATGAGTAGGCCAACACGTAAACGTGTGACAACCATCCTCTACTATTCATCGTCTGTGAAACCATCCAATAGAAATCCGAATACTTCCATTGACGTACTTCATAGCATACACACATGGTACGTCAACGGCATTTGAACAAGTTATATCACAACAAATCTCTAAGACACAAAGAAATAGAAATAAGTGGCAAAAGCTCTCACTAGAGCAGAGATAGCAAATACAGTCATGCAGAGGACACATGTCCCAACAAGTCATCATTACATCACAGCGGAAGCATCCAAAGTGTCTGAGTACAGACAAGATCCAAATAGGCCTAAGAGGCCGGAAACGAAAGAACGGAGCCCATCCACGAAGTCTCGGATCCTGCCCGGGTCCGCTATCTACTCGTCAGCAGCCTCGTCATACTCCACGTAGTAGCCACCATGGGGATCCTCGGAAACGTAGTCTGCAGAACACGCAGCCCCAAAGGGGTCAGTACAGACGAGTACTGGCAAGCAAGACGCACAAGATACCAAAGTGTACCCGACAACACCAAGTACAGATGCCTTGGGTTCAACGGAAGATAGGTGATACAAAGGTGCGGCAGCGGACTGCCCTAACCAACTACAGAGACACGCTACAACATCCGGCTAAAAGAAGGGGATAAGATAGCGCGTCGGAACCAACTACCACTAACCTCAAACAAACCCATCCTGGATCTCGCCCCTTATCCAAAGAAGCAATCCGAGGAGAACCCACACAGTTGGATTAATGAAGGTTCAAGTTATTGTGTCAATAAGCCTATTACTAGTCAAATTATTATTAATTAGGTGTAAGTTGTCTAATCCTTGTTAGCCAGCCCTATCACCAAGTCATCCATAACCGCGGACAACACGGCTTCTCGAGAAGATTTAACCCTGCAGGGATGCACCAATTTGGCCGTACACGTAAGAATAACCCGCCAGACGGGGATCAAACCCACCAAGCAGGCCACTCAACACAACCCAACTCTTCTTCGCATCAAGCCCAAAGAACCCCGTGCAGTTGAGCGCACGACTAATCAAGCCCCACGAAGAAAAGGGGACCCTCATAGCACTCTAAGAACGTGTCTCCCTAAATGCCGACTACAAAAGATACCACCCTGGCGCCAAGGGTTCGCACCTGCATATGCATGCGGCAAATGGAAAACCCGAACTAAATGAGGCGATTTGGACGAGATGCGAATCGAATCAAAGTTGAGGGGGGCGCCCATACACGCTTCCCACATGCGGTTAGCGCGCTCATCATGGATCTAGAGGACAAGAACTTTTCCTGAGTTCGACACTAGCAGGCCTCAAAACCATACCCGGCCTCCTGTCGGTGCCTTATCGTCAAATTAGCATTACCTCAAACATTAACAGGTTGTTGTTTAGACATCGAGTGTAACATCCCAAGTCTGAAAAATAGCCTTTAGAATGTTTTGCTCTCTGTTATTTTTATGTGTTGCATCATGGCATCATGTTGATTGCAATTGTTTTGTTTGTTTTTCAGTTGTTTTCCAACTGTTTTCATTTGTTTTCCTTTGTTTTCTACTTGAATTTCAAACCAAAATTCAAACCTTTTGTTTCATCCTTGTGATGTTACAATTCTAAAAAGATATTTCAAAATAAAACAATTGTTTGTTTCTATTAAAGTGTGATTCCAAACTATTGTTTTATTTCTATAAAAATGCATCCAATAATCAAACTCTTTTCAAATTCAATTTGTTTTCCACTGTTTTCACAACTCAAATTCAAACCTTTTTCAAACAATGTTTTCATACTTGCTCTGTTACAACTATTGGAACCAAAATAACAAATAAAAACAACCCTTTTATTCCTTGTTTTTCACTTCTCAAATTGTTGCTTTAATCAAACCAATTATCAAATCAATTAATTAAATCATCAACTACTAAATCATTTTCCATTTCAAACCAAGTTTCAAATCAGCACTCTTTTAAAAACATAACAATTCACCACATGTTTTTATTCTTAAAATCATATTTTAAACCTAGGGGTAACCCTATTTAAATTGTTGTTTCCAAATGGTGTTTTAATAATAAAAATTGGTTCTATTTGGTTTCAAACACAAGCTACCATTTTAAAACCAAAATTTTGAAAACCAAGCATGCAATGTGGTTTCTATTTACCTAAAAGGCTTAACTAATTTTTTTCAAATTTTCCTATAGACAAAACCCTAACTCTTTCTTCCAAAAGCAAAGTTACAAAAAAAAAAAATAATAAAACAGAAATAGGAAAATAGAAAGAGAGAGGGAGAAAGCCACCAGCCCAGCCCGTTTACTATCCAGCCCAGTACCCTGTCGCTTTCTCCTTCCTCTCGATGGCGTCACCTCCAGTACGAACATGTCGATCACCACACGATCTTCTTCCCCTCGCTCGATGCCCAGCCGTACAGCACCTCATCCCCTATATCTAACCCACCTACCTGCTAACCCTAGCCCTTCTCCCTCAAGCCGCCACCCCCTCTCTTCCTTCCATCTCCTCCAACTCCCTCTCTCTCTGAACCTATACTGAACCTTCCATGGCCGAAAATTGTGGAGGATGGCGTGGTCGCTGGAGGCGTTCCCGGGAGCTCCTCTCCCCGGGAATGGAACCGCGCCGCCGTCCTGAACCGCCCCGTCCCCTCGCCTCGAGCTGGGATCGACCGAGGGCGCCGCGCCGTCGCCGGAGTTCCTCCACTGCTCCTGTTCTGAACGACGACATCGGTGCAGCAGGTGAGCCGCCCCGCTCCTTTTCCTCCCGCTCGCTGTCCCCTGCCTCCCTCCCTCCTTTCCTCTAGGCCACCGCATCCGCCCCCGGCCACCGCGGCCATCCACCACGGCGAGCAGGCCGACAGCAGCCATCGCTGGCCATGGCTCTGTCGCTGCCTTTCGATCGATTCAGTTTTTTTTTTCTTCCAGAAAACGTGCAGCGATCTACCCTGTCCGTGTTCAGTTACGATTCAGAGAAAAAAATCCCGCGCGACATCACCTTATACCCCCCCGAGGCCCCTACCTATTACAACCGAAAGCAGTAGCCCAGCTGGTTGGTTCCCCTGCGCCCAACCACAGGTCCAGGGATCAAATCCCACCCCCTGCACATTAACAAACTTTTTATTTTTGTATTGTTTGGTCACAGCACTTTCAGATAATCACACCTAGGCCCCTGTTACTAAAATCTAGCCCCTGGAAAATATTTTCAAAGTCCCTAGATCCATAAAAAATGGCAGATTGCACCCTAAAATTGGAAATTGCATAAATAATTCAATTTAGCTCCAAATCCAACATTGTTGATATGTTTTCAATACCAAATTAAATGTTCTATCCAAATATAAAAATTGTTTACTGTTTTGAATATTTTAAATTGGTGAAACATTTGAATTCTTGTCAAATTCACTTAAATTTGCAAAATTCATAACTTGCTCATAAAAATTCCAAATTTCACAAACTAAATATGTTTTCCAATCAATTTTTCATGTACTTTCCAAATATAAATTTTGTTTGCTGTTTTGAATAATTTAAATTGCTGAAAACAATTGTTTCTTGTTTATTGCATTTAAAATTGCCAAAATAATAACTTGCTCATTTTAAATCCAATTTCCACAAATGAAATATGTTTTCCATGCAAAATTAAACCCTCTTTCCAAATATAAAATTTGTTTCATGTTTTGAATAATTAAAATTGCCTAAACCATTTAATTCTTGTTTAATGCAATTAAAAATTGTTTATTATTGTTTAATTCATAATTAATTAATCCAAAGTCCAATTTCAAAATGTGAAACATGTAAACCAACTAAAATTTGATAACCTTTTCAAATATCAACTTTTTTATTTGTTTTGAACACTTTAACTTGTTGAAAACAACAATTACTTGTGTGACATCAATAAGGAACCAAAATTCCTAACATAACAAATAAAAATCCCACACTTGTTTTACTCCTTTTCCAATTGCATCTAACTTGTTTACTCCTTGTTATCATCATGCATGCATCATGTTTAACCACTTACACTTGTTAATCAAATGTAGATCATTGCTTCCACCTTAACCACTTGCATCCATATGCAATTCACATTGCATATGGGTCCAATTAAATTGTGTTATATTGTCAAGTAGTTTACTTTGATGCATCTATTAACATGACATGCATCATCCCATGTTTGTGCAACTATGCCATTATATTGATTGTTTATCTTTCTGCAATGTTTGTTTGCTTCTTCCCGGATATACGACGACGTTGAGACCGACGATACTTACGACATCCCTTCTAAGGATTTAGCTCAGTACCAGGCTACTGGGTTTTGCAGGCAAGTTATCACTCACATGAACCACTGTGTTCCTTTCAACATTGGTTACCGATACTTTCCGTTGTCTATTTCTGCTAGCCTTAGTAGTAGTTGTTTCTGTTACGAACCTATCACATGATACCTTGAACCATGATATTGCCTCACCTCCCTACCTACAGCCATTGCTTGTGCCTGTTCTTATCTAGCATGCTTAGGTTGTTTTGCTCGAGTCTGTTACCCGTTACTTACTGTTGCTATTTCTATTACGTTGTGGGGGCCCGATGTTTAATCAATCAATCATGCTAATGTTACTATTAATAATAAATTTGATGATAAGGCACCGGCAGGAGGCCCTGTGTGGTTTTGAGGCCTGCTAGTGTCGACCCTAATAGGAAAAGGGTCTTGTCTACTGATCCATGATGAGCGCACTACCCGCATTTGGGAAGCGAGTATGGGCGCCCCCCTCAACTTGACCTGATTCGCATCTCGTCCAAATCGCCTCATTTAGTTCGTGTTTTCCATTTGCCGCATGCATGTTTTTGCGAGCCCAGGCCAGGGTGGAACTTTTGTAGTCGGCATATAGGGGGACACGGTCTTAGAGTGCTATGATGGTCCATTTTCTTCTGGGCTTGATTAGCCGTGCGCCCAAGGTTCTTTGGGCTTGATGCGAAGAATGGTTGGTTGTGTAGAGTACCTCGCTTGGTGGGTTTGATTCCCGTCTGGCGGGTTATTCTTGAGTGTACGGCCAAATTGGTGCAACCCTGCAGGGATAATCTTCTCGAGAAGCCGTGTTTTCCGCGGTTATGGATTACTTGGTGAAAGTACTGGCTAACAAGTACTCAGGACAACTTAAACATAATGATCAAACATGTTACACCCAATGATTAATAATTTGACTAGTAATAGGCTTATTGACACAATAATTTGAACCATCACTATTACAACTGTGTGCGTTATCCTCGGATTGCTTCTTTGGATAAGGGGCGAGATCCAGGATGGGTTTGTTTGCAGTTATCTTTCAGTTGGTTACAATCCTCGATCTTATCTCCTTTCTGTTAGCCGGAAGTGGTAGAATCTCTGTAGTTGGTTAGCGCAGCCAGTTGCAGCATCTTTTATATCCCCTCTCTTCCGTTGAACCCAAGGCATCTGTGCTTGGTGTTGACGGGCTACACTTTGGTGAATTGTGAGTCTTGCTTGCCAGTACGTTTATGTACTGACCCCTTTGGGGCTGTGGTTTCCGCAGACCTACGTTTCCGAGGATCTACCTGGTGGCAACTACGTGGAGTATGACGAGACTGCTGACGAGTAGATAGCGGACCTGGGCAGGATCCGAGACTTCGTGGATGGGTTCCGTCTGTTTGTTTCCGGCCTCTTAGGCCTATTTGGTTCTTGTCTGTACTCAGACATGTTGAATGCTTCCGCTGTATTGTAACGATGTATTGTTGGGGCATGTGCCCTCTGAATGATTGTATTTGCTATCTCTGCTCTAATGAGAGCCAGTTGCAATTTATTTCAATCTTTTGTGTCGTAGAGATCTGTTGTGATATCACTTGTTAAACGCCGTTGACGTACCATGTGTGTATGGTTTGAAGTACGTCGACGGAAGTGCCTTTGATCTCTAGTGGATAGTTTACATCGACGATGGAATAGCAGGGCTTGCGTTGTCGCGCATAAGCGCAGGCCTACCAGGAAGCTGGGACGTGGGAGCAGTTATGCCCCATAATCCAAGCATCTGCTATCCAGTTCGTACGGTGAGTATCCCCTAGAAATCAGGGTGCGACAAATGGTATCAGAGCCTGTCTGCCTGTAGGATCCCTTTTTACTGGTCGCAGTTGAGTCTAGAAACTATGTTGTAGCTATATAGGAAAAATGAAACGTGAGAGTAGGAATTCTGTTCTTTTTTTCTTCTTTCCCCACCCACCCTCCCTTTTTTCTGGTAAGGAAGTGTAACGTTGATTTTTCCCTTCTCATCTAAACTTTCAAATTAGGATTTCACGAATTCTGGTTTCTCTAGGATGGTTATATCTACTAGACCATAGGAATGGAGGTGGTTGTGACATGATTTATCATGTTGCCTACTCACGATTGAGAACGGTGGCAAATAGGCCCCGGAAGCAGATCCTCTATTCCTTAAGCAGTAGATAATGATCCTTAAGAAGCCCGGATGGGTTTTCCGTAGTACCTCAGGAGTGTTTTGATCTCGTTTTCCCCGATGTTGATATCCTGTTCTTCTCAACATCCTTTTCGTCCGTTGAAATCTTGTTGTTGTTTCCACTTCAATTCTTCTACCGGCGTCTAATCAAAACTTCATCGTAAACTCTTATCCAGCTAAAGTGTTATTTGATACCGGAGCATCACATTCCCTTGTGTCAACAATCTTTTCCACAACATACAACCCAATTCTGGTTCCACTAAGCAATCAAAACTCTGTTCACTTTCCGGAATCTCAAATGTTGACTTCCAACATAAGTAAGAACAATCCAATTCTAATGGGAGGCCACATATTCCTCGTTACTCTCATGTTGATGATTCTGACATTGATGATTATTCTTGATGTTGCATTGATGTCAATAACTCTGTTCCACCATTCTAGCCAGATAGTCTATTCTCCAAATGAGTCAAATTCCATCCAGCTATACACCCTCGATACAAAAACCTCTTCCTTCAATTGAAAATGTTCCGGTGGTTTGCAAATTCCCTGACGTCTATCCACTGTGCACGATGTGTTTCACGTGTCACAGCTCAAGTGGATCTTCCCAAGAAGTTTCCGGACCTTTTCTTTTCTCAGTAGGAATCTCGGGGCGCGATTCCTTCAAGGGGGGGCGTTTTGTAACATCCCAAGTCTGAAAAATAGCCTTTAGAATGTTTTGCTCTCTGTTATTTTTATGTGTTGCATCATGGCATCATGTTGATTGCAATTGTTTTGTTTGTTTTTCAGTTGTTTTCCAACTGTTTTCATTTGTTTTCCTTTGTTTTCTACTTGAATTTCAAACCAAAATTCAAACCTTTTGTTTCATCCTTGTGATGTTACAATTCTAAAAAGATATTTCAAAATAAAACAATTGTTTGTTTCTATTAAAGTGTGATTCCAAACTATTGTTTTATTTCTATAAAAATGCATCCAATAATCAAACTCTTTTCAAATTCAATTTGTTTTCCACTGTTTTCACAACTCAAATTCAAACCTTTTTCAAACAATGTTTTCATACTTGCTCTGTTACAACTATTGGAACCAAAATAACAAATAAAAACAACCCTTTTATTCCTTGTTTTTCACTTCTCAAATTGTTGCTTTAATCAAACCAATTATCAAATCAATTAATTAAATCATCAACTACTAAATCATTTTCCATTTCAAACCAAGTTTCAAATCAGCACTCTTTTAAAAACATAACAATTCACCACATGTTTTTATTCTTAAAATCATATTTTAAACCTAGGGGTAACCCTATTTAAATTGTTGTTTCCAAATGGTGTTTTAATAATAAAAATTGGTTCTATTTGGTTTCAAACACAAGCTACCATTTTAAAACCAAAATTTTGAAAACCAAGCATGCAATGTGGTTTCTATTTACCTAAAAGGCTTAACTAATTTTTTTCAAATTTTCCTATAGACAAAACCCTAACTCTTTCTTCCAAAAGCAAAGTTACAAAAAAAAAAAAAAAAAAAACAGAAATAGGAAAATAGAAAGAGAGAGGGAGAAAGCCACCAGCCCAGCCCGTTTACTATCCAGCCCAGTACCCTGTCGCTTTCTCCTTCCTCTCGATGGCGTCACCTCCAGTACGAACATGTCGATCACCACACGATCTTCTTCCCCTCGCTCGATGCCCAGCCGTACAGCACCTCATCCCCTATATCTAACCCACCTACCTGCTAACCCTAGCCCTTCTCCCTCAAGCCGCCACCCCCTCTCTTCCTTCCATCTCCTCCAACTCCCTCTCTCTCTGAACCTATACTGAACCTTCCATGGCCGAAAATTGTGGAGGATGGCGTGGTCGCTGGAGGCGTTCCCGGGAGCTCCTCTCCCCGGGAATGGAACCGCGCCGCCGTCCTGAACCGCCCCGTCCCCTCGCCTCGAGCTGGGATCGACCGAGGGCGCCGCGCCGTCGCCGGAGTTCCTCCACTGCTCCTGTTCTGAACGACGACATCGGTGCAGCAGGTGAGCCGCCCCGCTCCTTTTCCTCCCGCTCGCTGTCCCCTGCCTCCCTCCCTCCTTTCCTCTAGGCCACCGCATCCGCCCCCGGCCACCGCGGCCATCCACCACGGCGAGCAGGCCGACAGCAGCCATCGCTGGCCATGGCTCTGTCGCTGCCTTTCGATCGATTCAGTTTTTTTTTTCTTCCAGAAAACGTGCAGCGATCTACCCTGTCCGTGTTCAGTTACGATTCAGAGAAAAAAATCCCGCGCGACATCACCTTATACCCCCCCGAGGCCCCTACCTATTACAACCGAAAGCAGTAGCCCAGCTGGTTGGTTCCCCTGCGCCCAACCACAGGTCCAGGGATCAAATCCCACCCCCTGCACATTAACAAACTTTTTATTTTTGTATTGTTTGGTCACAGCACTTTCAGATAATCACACCTAGGCCCCTGTTACTAAAATCTAGCCCCTGGAAAATATTTTCAAAGTCCCTAGATCCATAAAAAATGGCAGATTGCACCCTAAAATTGGAAATTGCATAAATAATTCAATTTAGCTCCAAATCCAACATTGTTGATATGTTTTCAATACCAAATTAAATGTTCTATCCAAATATAAAAATTGTTTACTGTTTTGAATATTTTAAATTGGTGAAACATTTGAATTCTTGTCAAATTCACTTAAATTTGCAAAATTCATAACTTGCTCATAAAAATTCCAAATTTCACAAACTAAATATGTTTTCCAATCAATTTTTCATGTACTTTCCAAATATAAATTTTGTTTGCTGTTTTGAATAATTTAAATTGCTGAAAACAATTGTTTCTTGTTTATTGCATTTAAAATTGCCAAAATAATAACTTGCTCATTTTAAATCCAATTTCCACAAATGAAATATGTTTTCCATGCAAAATTAAACCCTCTTTCCAAATATAAAATTTGTTTCATGTTTTGAATAATTAAAATTGCCTAAACCATTTAATTCTTGTTTAATGCAATTAAAAATTGTTTATTATTGTTTAATTCATAATTAATTAATCCAAAGTCCAATTTCAAAATGTGAAACATGTAAACCAACTAAAATTTGATAACCTTTTCAAATATCAACTTTTTTATTTGTTTTGAACACTTTAACTTGTTGAAAACAACAATTACTTGTGTGACATCAATAAGGAACCAAAATTCCTAACATAACAAATAAAAATCCCACACTTGTTTTACTCCTTTTCCAATTGCATCTAACTTGTTTACTCCTTGTTATCATCATGCATGCATCATGTTTAACCACTTACACTTGTTAATCAAATGTAGATCATTGCTTCCACCTTAACCACTTGCATCCATATGCAATTCACATTGCATATGGGTCCAACTAAATTGTGTTATATTGTCAAGTAGTTTACTTTGATGCATCTATTAACATGACATGCATCATCCCATGTTTGTGCAACTATGCCATTATATTGATTGTTTATCTTTCTGCAATGTTTGTTTGCTTCTTCCCGGATATACGACGACGTTGAGACCGACGATACTTACGACATCCCTTCTAAGGATTTAGCTCAGTACCAGGCTACTGGGTTTTGCAGGCAAGTTATCACTCACATGAACCACTGTGTTCCTTTCAACATTGGTTACCGATACTTTCCGTTGTCTATTTCTGCTAGCCTTAGTAGTAGTTGTTTCTGTTACGAACCTATCACATGATACCTTGAACCATGATATTGCCTCACCTCCCTACCTACAGCCATTGCTTGTGCCTGTTCTTATCTAGCATGCTTAGGTTGTTTTGCTCGAGTCTGTTACCCGTTACTTACTGTTGCTATTTCTATTACGTTGTGGGGGCCCGATGTTTAATCAATCAATCATGATAATGTTACTATTAATAATAAATTTGATGATAAGGCACCGGCAGGAGGCCCTGTGTGGTTTTGAGGCCTGCTAGTGTCGACCCTAATAGGAAAAGGGTCTTGTCTACTGATCCATGATGAGCGCACTACCCGCATTTGGGAAGCGAGTATGGGCGCCCCCCTCAACTTGACCTGATTCGCATCTCGTCCAAATCGCCTCATTTAGTTCGTGTTTTCCATTTGCCGCATGCATGTTTTTGCGAGCCCAGGCCAGGGTGGAACTTTTGTAGTCGGCATATAGGGGGACACGGTCTTAGAGTGCTATGATGGTCCATTTTCTTCTGGGCTTGATTAGCCGTGCGCCCAAGGTTCTTTGGGCTTGATGCGAAGAATGGTTGGTTGTGTAGAGTACCTCGCTTGGTGGGTTTGATTCCCGTCTGGCGGGTTATTCTTGAGTGTACGGCCAAATTGGTGCAACCCTGCAGGGATAATCTTCTCGAGAAGCCGTGTTTTCCGCGGTTATGGATTACTTGGTGAAAGTACTGGCTAACAAGTACTCAGGACAACTTAAACATAATGATCAAACATGTTACACCCAATGATTAATAATTTGACTAGTAATAGGCTTATTGACACAATAATTTGAACCATCACTATTACAACTGTGTGCGTTATCCTCGGATTGCTTCTTTGGATAAGGGGCGAGATCCAGGATGGGTTTGTTTGCAGTTATCTTTCAGTTGGTTACAATCATCGATCTTATCTCCTTTCTGTTAGCCGGAAGTGGTAGAATCTCTGTAGTTGGTTAGCGCAGCCAGTTGCAGCATCTTTTATATCCCCTCTCTTCCGTTGAACCCAAGGCATCTGTGCTTGGTGTTGACGGGCTACACTTTGGTGAATTGTGAGTCTTGCTTGCCAGTACGTTTATGTACTGACCCCTTTGGGGCTGTGGTTTCCGCAGACCTACGTTTCCGAGGATCTACCTGGTGGCAACTACGTGGAGTATGACGAGACTGCTGACGAGTAGATAGCGGACCTGGGCAGGATCCGAGACTTCGTGGATGGGTTCCGTCTGTTTGTTTCCGGCCTCTTAGGCCTATTTGGTTCTTGTCTGTACTCAGACATGTTGAATGCTTCCGCTGTATTGTAACGATGTATTGTTGGGGCATGTGCCCTCTGAATGATTGTATTTGCTATCTCTGCTCTAATGAGAGCCAGTTGCAATTTATTTCAATCTTTTGTGTCGTAGAGATCTGTTGTGATATCACTTGTTAAACGCCGTTGACGTACCATGTGTGTATGGTTTGAAGTACGTCGACGGAAGTGCCTTTGATCTCTAGTGGATAGTTTACATCGACGATGGAATAGCAGGGCTTGCGTTGTCGCGCATAAGCGCAGGCCTACCAGGAAGCTGGGACGTGGGAGCAGTTATGCCCCATAATCCAAGCATCTACTATCCAGTTCGTACGGTGAGTATCCCCTAGAAATCAGGGTGCGACATCGAGCCCCCAGAACATAATAGATATGGTAAAAGAAATAACGAACATCAGACTCGAGCATAAACAAACCTAAGCATGCTAGTAAGACACATGCAACAAGCAACGGGGTTATAGGTGTGGAGGATAGGCTATATCAGGGTTACATGATAACATGTGATAGGATCGGAACACAAGCAACGAATCTTAAGGCTAGCAGGATAGACAACGGAAAGTATCGGTATCCAGTGTGGAAAGGACACAATGGTTCATGTGAGTGAATACTTGCCTGCAAACTCAGTAGCCTGGTACTGGGCTAACTCCTCTGAAGTAGTGTCATAAACCTCGTCTGTCTCAACGTCGTCGTCTATTCGAGAAGAAGCAAACAAACAACGCAGAGAGACAACCAATCAATAACATGGCATGATGCACAAACATGGGATGATGCATGGCAATTTAATTGATGCATCAAAGATAAGCTAGTTGACATGGTAAGCATATTTACATGGGCCCATATGCAATTTGGGTTGCATATGGAAAAGCTCATGGTATAAGGTTGAATTAAGTGATCTATAAATAACCCTCATGTGAAAGTTGATTAGAATGATGCATGGGTGATGAAAACAATAAGAAAACAACAATAGCTTCAATTTGAAATGTTGTTTACCAAGTTTGGACTTTTATTTATTAAGTTATGAAATTTGACTTCTTAAATGAGTTACACAAGCATTTGTTGTTTTCACCCATTTTAATTGTTCAAAACAGATAACAAAATTCATATTTGGAAAGAACACAAAATTTTTGATGGAATACATATTTCATTTGTTGAAAATGGATTTAAAATGAGCAAGTTATCAATTTGACCATTTTAAATGCATTAAATAAGAAACAGTTGTTTTCAGCAATTTAATTTATTTAAAACAGAACACAAAGTTGATATTTGCAAATTTCATGAAAAATGGAATGGAAAACATATTTTATATGTTCAAAAAGAATTTAGTTTGACCAAGTTATTAATTTAGCAATTTTAAATGATTTAAACAAGATTCAAATTATTTAACCAATTTTAATTATTCAAAACAGGAAACAAAGTTTATATTTGGAAAACTTGTTCAATTTTGCATGGAAAACATATTTTACATGTGCCATTTGAATTAAATTTGAATTAGTTATGAATTTGACCAAATTTGAAAGAGTTGTTTGAATTAGAATTTTTGAAACCATTTGAAATGTTCAAAACAGTATACAAATGGTTTTAACATGTAGAGAATTTAATTTGGTATGGAAAACATATTTTATTTGTTGAATTTGGAATTTTTATGCCCAAGTTATGAATTTTGCAATATTTAAAGCATTTCACAAGTAATAAATGTTTTCAGCATTTTCAATTATTCAAAAACAGAAATAAAGTTGATATTATTGTAGAGCATTTAAAATGGAGTGGTTTTCATGTTGAAAGTTTTGCATTTTGAGTTTCCTAGCAAAAGTTATTAAATTACAAAGTTTTAAGCATTTTTATGGTTTATTAAAATAACCAGGGGCATAGAAAATATTTACAGGGACTTGTGTGCAAAAAAGAATTGTTTCTGGATCTGGAAAAAGAAATAAGAAAAAGTGTGTTTTATTCCGCGCGGGGGGACTCGAACCCGGGTGCTCTCGGTTGCGCGCGTGACTGCGCTGGCCAGTTGGGCTGCTGTGCGGTTGGTGATGGATACACATCGTGATGGGTTTTGAGGTAAAGCCTCGGAATTTACTCTGACAAAACTGAATTTCGCTCAGTTAACTGAACGCGTCGAGGAAACACACGACGGCGACGACGGACGGCGATGAGCTGCAGCGATGCTGCGCTGCCGTGCGGGGCGCTGTGCCTCGTGCGTGCGCGTGGGCGTCGTGGATGCGTGCAGGTACAAGCAGGAGGGAGAGAGGAAGGAGGAAGGGGGTGGTGCTCACCACCGGTTGCAGGGGTTACAGTGGCTCGACGTGGGGGAAACGGCGGCGACATGCGACTCGGCGGCGGCGATTCGGTGCTCCAGGGCTCCTCCCTGGAAGCGGAAACGGAGGAGGAGGACGAGGGGTATCCGTTCCCGCAGCTAGCCGGCTCGGAGGGGCGCCATAGCTGCGGACATCACCGGCCGTCCTCCTCTGTCGTGGCGGTGGTGGAGCTTCAGAGAAACAGAGAGCAGGAGGAAAAAACAGGGAGAGGGGAAAAATGGCGGCGGCGACAGGAGAACGGAGGAGGGAGGAGGAACTAGGGCTCGGCCGCTCGGAGGGCTTAAGTATAGGGGGAGGAGGGGAGCAGGTGGCCAGGTGGCGCTGAAGGTGGGGGAGGAGTTCCCTCCTCTGTCTCCGTACGGAGGAGGACGAAGGGGTAAGCGGGTAAGGGGGGCTGGGCCTTGGGGTTGAGGTGGGCTCAGCCCACTTGGGCTGGCCTGCCCCCCTTCTTCTTCTTTTTTATTCCCCCTTTTTTTTGTAGAAAAGACAAGAGAAGAAAAGAAAGGAGAATGGGGCATAAAAAATTATAACAATAATTTTTATGCATTGCCCTTTTCCAACAGTTCAGAATCACAAGTTTTGGTTCTGAAATTTTTGAGATTTCAAATTATTTGAATTTAAAATGGAATTGGCATTTTGGGTTTAATAATAGAAAGATTATTTGAACCATTTACAAAATTCAATCCAATTCATAATTTTGGAAAACAATTTAATTATTTGATTTGAATATTTTATTTGAAAAAGTTGTAACAGACCAAGTGTGAAACATATTGATTTGTCATTTGATTTGAAATTCAAATTCAACACATGTGTGGATATGATGACATGATGCATTTGAAATAAAATCAAGAAACAAACATTCTAAGTTGGGAGTTTTTCATACTTGGGATGTTACAAAACGCCCCCCCTTGAAGGAATCGCGCCCCGAGATTCGTACTGAGAAGAGAAAAGATCCGGATACTTCTTACGAAGGTCCTCTTCGGTCTCCCATGTTGCCTCTTTATCGGAATGATGAGACCACTGCACTTTTAAGAACTTGGTGCTCTTGTTGCAAGTTTTACGCTCGGTCTCATCGAGAATGCGAATAGGGTGCTCCTCATAAGAGAGGTCTTCTTGCAGATCAATTGAATCATGATCAACTGCACGACCCGGATCTTTGAAGCATTTCTTGAGTTGTGACACGTGAAACACATCGTGCACCTTGGATAGCTTTTCTGGAAGTTCAAGACGATAGGCATTTTCTGCACGCCTTGAGAGAATGTTGAAAGGACCAATATATCTTGGTGCAAGCTTTCCTTTGACACCAAAACGATGAGTGCCTCTAAGGGGAGTTACACGGAGATATGCTTTGTCTCCAGCTGCATAGACCATGTCCCTGTGTTTGCTGTCATAGTAGCTTTTCTTACGAGATTGAGAAATCCTCAGATTGTCACGAATGATGCGAACTTTCTCTTCGGCCTCGTTAACAATGTCAGGGCCTAAGAGTGAACGTTCACCAGCTCCAGACCAATTGATTGGACTTCTGCATCTGCGGCCATAGAGAGCCTCAAATGGTGCCATGCCTAGGCTTGCCTGGAAGCTGTTGTTGTAGGAGAATTCAGCATATGGAAGACATTCCTCCCATTTCATGCCAAAAGAGAGACCACATGCTCTGAGCATATCCTCAAGAATCTGATTGACTCTTTCGACTTGCCCTTGAGACTGAGGATGGTAGGCTGTGCTGAACAGAAGCTTGGTGCCCAATGCTTCTTGAAAGCTTTTCCAGAAATGAGAAGTGAAGATGCTTCCACGGTCTGAGCTTATTTCCAATGGAACACCATGAAGAGGAACAATCTTTGCTGTGTAGAGCTCTACTAACTGGCTAGCTGAGATTGTCTCTTTGACAGGAAAGAAGTGAGCTACTTTAGTGAGTCGATCAATGACAACGAAGATTGCATCGTTGCCCCTCTTGGACTTTGGAAAACCAGTGACGAAGTCCATTTCAATCATGTCCCACTTCCATTCAGGGATTTTCAGAGGTTGAAGAAGACCGGCTATTTTCTGATGAACTGCCTTGACACGTTGACAAACGTCGCATTCAGAAACGTATTGAGCAATTTCACGTTTCATGCTAGGCCACCAATATAGTGTCTTGAGATCCTGGTACATCTTTGTACTTCCAGGGTGTATGGAGAGAGGAGTTTCATGAGCCTCCTTGAGAATGACATCTTTGAGACTTTGAATTTGAGGAACTGCAATGCGTCCTTCAAAGAACACAGTTCCCTTGTCATCCATTGAGAAGAACTCAAATTTCTCATTGCCTGCTTTGATGTGTTCTACAATCTTCTTGATTTCAGCATCACAAAGTTGTTCAGAACAAATCTTGTCCTCGAGAGTTGGACTGGCTGTCAAGTTTGCAAGATAGCCTTGAGGGACAAGACCAAGGTTGAGTTTCTGGAATTCTTCATGAAGAGGAGGTTGGCTTTCCATGATCATGAGATTATTGCAATACGACTTGCGACTGAGAGCATCGGCCATAACATTAGCCTTGCCTGGAGTGTAAGAAATGGTAAGATCAAAGTCTTTAATCTTTTCAATCCATCTCCTTTGTCTGAGGTTTAGATCTGGTTGAGTGAAGATGTACTTCAGACTCTTATGATCGGAAAAGATTTCAGTGCGATTACCCAACAAGTATTGTCTCCATTTCTTGAGGGCAAACACAACTGTTGCAAGTTCAAGGTCATGAGTGGGATAATTGAGCTCATGTGTGTTCAACTGACGTGAAGCATAAGCCACAACTTGACGTTCTTGCATAAGAACTGCACCTAGACCTTGGAGAGAAGCATCACAGAATATTTGGAAAGGTTTGGAAGGATCTGGGCCAACCAGAACTGGTGTAGAAGTGAGTTTAGTCTTCAGGAGATTGAAACTTTCATCACATTGTGGAGACCAAACGAACTTCGTGTCCTTCTTTGTTAGGTCAGTGAGAGGTTTGGCAATCTTGGAGAAGTTTGGGACGAAGCGACGACAATAGCTAGCCAAGCCAAGAAAACTTCTTACTTGCTTCACCGTCTTTGGAGGTTTCCAATCAACAATTGCTTTAACCTTTTCTCGATCAATGGCTATGCCCTTGGCAGAGATGACATGACCAAGGTAAGCAACTTCGGAAATCCAAAACTCACATTTGGAGAATTTGGCATAAAGACGATTTTCGCGAAGCTTCAAGAGAGTTAGACGAAGATGTTCTTCATGCTCTTCCTCGGATTTTGAGTAGACAAGAATGTCATCAAGATATACCACAACGAACTTGTCGAGGTATTCATGGAAGACATAATTCATGAGTCGAGAGAAGGTCGCCGGTGCATTGGTGAGACCAAAGGACATGACGGTGAATTCATATAGACCGTAGCGAGTGGTGAAAGCTGTCTTTGGAATATCCTCTTTTCTGATCTTTATTTGATGGTAACCCATTCTCAAGTCCAACTTTGAGAATATTGAGGCTCCAGCAAGTTGATCAAAAAGATCATCGATGCGAGGAATTGGATACTTATTTTTGATGGTCTTCTCGTTAAGAGGACGATAGTCAACAACGAGTCTCTTTGTTTGATCCTTCTTCGCAACGAAAAGAGTTGGGCATCCCCAAGCCGAGGAACTAGGTTGAATGTAACCTTTTTCCATGTACATATCAATTTGTTCCTTCAACAACTTCAGCTCGGGAGTTCCTATCTTGTAAGGATGCTTAGAGATTGGAGCAGTACCTGGTTCAAGTTCGATCACGAACTCAACAGCTCTGTCCGGAGGCATTCCTGGCAACTCTTCTGGAAAGACGTCAGGGAATTCGCAAACCACCGGAACATTTTCAAGTGAAGGTAGAGGCTTTGCATTGAGGTTGTAAAGCTGACTGGAACTCGATTCATTTGGAGAATAGATTATCTGGCCAGAAGGGTGGGACAGAGTTATTGACTTTTGAGCACAGTCAATTCTTGCTTTATTGGCCTTCAGCCAATCCATACCAAGAATGACATCAATGTCAGAACTTCCCAGCAACATGAGAGAAGCAAGGAATATGTGGCCTCCAATTAGGATTTGATTGTCCTTACTTATCTTGGAAGTCAACATTTGAGATCCCGGGGAGTGAACAGTGATCTGATTGCTTAGTGGAACCACAATTAGGTTGTTTGTTGTGGCAAAGGTGTTTGACACAAAAGAATGTGATGCTCCGGTATCAAACAACACTTTAGCAGTAATAGAGTTTACGGGAAATGTACCGAGAACGACGTCAGGAGCTTCCTCAGCTTTGTCGATCTTGACATGATTCACCCTTGCGGTCCTCCCGACAGGCCTGTTGTTGGAGTTGAAGGCCTTAGGCGGGGGAGCGCGCACCATTGCCTGGTTTGTGTTAGGATGAGGTGGTGGTGGAGGTAGCTGCCTCTGCGTGCACTTGTCGGCGTAGTGCCCCGTCTGCTTGCACTTGTAGCATGTGACGACACGAGGAGGCCCTGGCTGCCCCATCGAAGCCCTTTGATCATGCAGCTGAGCAGGGTTGGGTGGGCGGGGAGCGAAGCCTGGAGAAGTTTGGGCGTATGGAGCCCGAGTGACAGCACCATTTGGTACCCAGATGCGGCGCTTCTGCGGGGGGTTGGTCATGTTGGAGGAGGAACCACCCTCACGCGAGTGCTTGCGAGACTCCTCGAACGCCTTGCGCCCATTTTCTTCATTGAGCGCGGTGTTAACGAGATCCTCGAAGCTGTTGGCCTTGACATTTGTGAGGGCATACTTGAGTTCCGGGTTAAAACCTCTGCGGAACCTTGCCATCTTCTTAGGGACACCTCATCTCCAGCGTATCGAGCGAGGCGATTGAACTCACTCTGATACCCGATGACGTCCAACTTGCCCTGCTTGAGAGAGCAAAACTCTTCACGCATCCTTTCCATGAGACCATCTGGAATGTGGTGCTTCTGGAAGGCTTCCTTGAAACAATCCCACGTGACTGGCATGCCAGTTCTCATGGCCTGGAAGTTCTCCCACCAAGTAGCTTCCTGAACCTTCAGCAGATAGGAGGCATACTTGACCTTGTCTTCTTCAGCTACGTGTGCAATCTCCAGAGCCTTGGCTATCTCACGGATCCATTCATCTGCGTCCAGAGGCTCGCGTGTGGCCACGAAAGCTCTTGGGCCCAGACTGAGAAACTCCTTGATGCTCACTCGTGGAGCTGTCTGGTTGATGTGCTGATTAGCCTGAAACTGGGCCATCTG
Source organism: Alopecurus myosuroides (assembly GCA_028641055.1). Classification (NCBI taxonomy): domain Eukaryota; kingdom Viridiplantae; phylum Streptophyta; class Magnoliopsida; order Poales; family Poaceae; genus Alopecurus; species Alopecurus myosuroides. Next base: position 126,188,323 of record CM054058.1, read on the forward strand.
CGTCATGACTTGGGTCATCTGAGTCAACAGCTCCGCGATTGGCGGTGGCTCAGGCGTGTTGTTCCTTGTTGGCGGCATCCTGAATGGAAATGCATTTTAGCACAACAATAGAAAAGGATAGACTTGGCAACCGAAAGAGAGATTATTCCGACACATGAATAGACAACCACAATGGTTCACCATCACATGTTCAAATACATCAGAATATCCAATACACCATAAATGGTTCGAATGCCAAAGGATAACTAAACATAGCTAAGAATGGATACATCGGTACTCCCATGCTCATCACGCAGGACGGCGGCTAGGAGTATGGCGAGAGGTACGGTGAGGAGCACGCCCACGAAAGTAGGTGGAATGACGATCCACGTAGATCTGACGTGGTCTGAGACCGACTCTAGGCGTGGTGAAGTACATAGCGTCGACTCCCTGTGCTCCAAAGCGTGGAATCCCAGTGTAACCAGCACCAAGGTTGAGGAGTGGACCTCTGATCGGCTCGTAACCTCCAGCATCTGGCAGACGACGCCCAACTGGCTGATCGAAACGTGCAAAGCGCTCGTCTCCAACAAAGTCTGTGGTGTAAGTCGCCAGACGAGTCAAGGCAAGGTAAAGCTGCTCTCTGACTGAAGCCAACTCCTAAGATAGTGTGCGGGCAACTGCGTCACTGTGTCTCACAAACTGAGCGGTGGTGTGCAGCCTGGAGTTATCATGCTCGTAAACATCCAAGTTTTCGTAGAGAGTGAAATGATCTCCCTCCGAAGTGATGTAACCACGGGGGATGTGGCGATAGATAGAATCGTCAAATCCCCAGTAGTCAGCACGAAGGACGGTGAGGCTCACATAAGCTGCCTGCTGCACAGCCATATCCACTGTGGAACCCACTGCCTCGTAGCGGTGAACTACGCTCATGCCATCATCTGACAGAATGTAGACGATAGCCTGGTAGTAGGTATGCTCAAACTCTCGCTGCTGCTCATAGACCTAGTACTCTGGTGCCCAATGGAACCCCAGAAAAGTGACCATGTCTCTCAGCATCTCCGGATAACCGGCAGTGCTCTCGCAACGAGTCATACGAACCACCTGTGGGTAGAACCTGAGATCCATCTGCAGATGATCGGGGAAGCTTTGATTAGACGCCGGTAGAAAAATTGGAGTGGCAAGCAACAACAAGGTTCCAACGGACGAAAAGGATCTTGAGAAGAACAGGATATCGAAGCAACATTTGGAAAACACGAGACCAAACACTCCTGAGGTACTACGGAAAACCCATCCGGGCTTCTAAAGGATCAATATCTACTGCTTAAGGAATAGAGGATCTGCTTCCGGGGCTTATGTGCCTCCGTTCTCAATCATGAGTAGGCAACATGATAAATCATGTCACAACCACCTCCATTCCTATGGTCTAGTAGATATAACTATCCTAGAGAAACCAGGATACGTGAAACCCTAACTTGAAAGCAAAGATGAGAAGAGAAAACAACGTTGCACTTCCTTACCAGAAAAAAAGGGAGGGTGGGTGGGGAAAGAAATAAAAGAACAGAATTCCTACTCTCACGTTTCATTTTTCCTATGTAGCTACAAAATAGTTTCTAGACTCAACTGCGACCAGTAAAAGGGATCCTACAGGCAGACAGGCTCTGATACCATTTGTCGCACCCGGACTTTTAGAGGATACTCACAGCCCGCTAAACAGTAGATAAATGGCTTACGGGGCCTACCTGCACCCGCATCTCAATATGAGTAGGACAACACGTAAACGTGTGACAACCATCCTCTACTATTCATCGTCTGTGAAACCATCCAATAGAAATCCGAATACTTCCATTGACGTACTTCATAGCATACACACATAGTACGTCAACGGCATTTGAACAAGTGATATCACAACAAATCTCTAAGACACAAAGAAATAGAAATAAGTGGCAAAAGCTCTCACTAGAGCAGAGATAGCAAATACAGTCATGCAGAGGACACATGTCCCAACAAGTCATCATTACATCACAGCGGAAGCATCCAAAGTGTCTGAGTATAGACAAGATCCAAATAGTCCTAAGAGGCCGGAAACGAAAGAACGGAGCCCATCCACGAAGTCTCGGATCCTGCCCGGGTCCGCTATCTACTCGTCAGCAGCCTCGTCATACTCCACGTAGTAGCCACCATGGGGATCCTCGGAAACGTAGTCTGCAGAACACGCAGCCCCAAAGGGGTCAGTATAGACGAGTACTGGCAAGCAAGACGCACAAGATACCAAAGTGTACCCGACAACACCAAGTACAGATGCCTTGGGTTCAACGGAAGATAGGTGATACAAAGGTGCGGCAGCGGACTGCCCTAACCAACTACAGAGACACGCTACAACATGTGGCTAAAAGAAGGGGATAAGATAGCGCGTCGGAACCAACTACCACTAACCTCAAACAAACCCATCCTGGATCTCGCCCCTTATCCAAAGAAGCAATCCGAGGATAACCCACACAGTTGGATTAATGAAGGTTCAAGTTATTGTGTCAATAAGCCTATTACTAGTCAAATTATTATTAATTAGGTGTAAGTTGTCTAATCCTTGTTAGCCAGCCCTATCACCAAGTCATCCATAATCGCGGACAACACGGCTTCTCGAGAAGATTTAACCCTGCAGGGATGCTCCAATTTGGCCGTACACGTAAGAATAACCCGCCAGACGGGGATCAAACCCACCAAGCAGGCCACTCAACACAACCCAACTCTTCTTCGCATCAAGCCCAAAGAACCCCGTGCAGTTGAGCGCACGGCTAATCAAGCCCCACGAAGAAAAGGGGACCCTCATAGCACTCTAAGAACGTGTCTCCCTAAATGCCGACTACAAAAGTTACCACCCTGGCGCCAAGGGTTCGCACCTGCATATGCATGCGGCAAATGGAAAACCCGAACTAAATGAGGCGATTTGGACGTGATGCGAATCGAATCAAAGTTGAGGGGGGCGCCCATACACGCTTCCCACATGCGGTTAGCGCGCTCATCATGGATCTAGAGGACAAGAACTTTTCCTGAGTTCAACACTAGCAGGCCTCAAAACCATACCCGGCCTCCTGCCGGTGCCTTATCGTCAAATTAGCATTACCTCAAACATTAACAGGTTGTTGTTTAGACATCGAGCCCCCAGAACATAATAGATATGGTAAAAGAAATAACGGACATCAGACTCGAGCATAAACAACCCTAAGCATGCTAGTAAGACACAGGCAACAAGCAACGGGGTTATAGGTGTGGAGGATAGGCTATATCAGGGTTACAGGATAACATGTGATAGGATCGGAACACAAGCAACGAATCTTAAGGCTAGCAGGATAGACAACGGAAAGTATCGGTATCCAGTGTGGAAAGGACACAATGGTTCATGTGAGTGAATACTTGCCTGCAAACTCAGTAGCCTGGTACTGGGCTAACTCCTCTGAAGTAGTGTCGTAAACCTCGTCTGTCTCAACGTCGTCGTCTATTCGAGAAGAAGCAAACAAACAACGCAGAGAGACAACCAATCAATAACATGGCATGATGCACAAACATGGTATGATGCATGGCAATTTAATTGATGCATCAAAGATAGGCTAGTTGACATGGTAAGCATATTTACATGGGCCCATATGCAACTTGGGTTGCATATGGAAAAGCTCATGGTATAAGGTTGAATTAAGTGATCTATAAATAACCCTCATGTGAAAGTTGATTAGAATGATGCATGGGTGATGAAAACAATAAGAAAACAACAATAGCTTCAATTTGAAATGTTGTTTACCAAGTTTGGAATTTTATTTATTAAGTTATGAAATTTGGCTTCTTAAATGAGTTACACAAGCATTTGTTGTTTTCACCCATTTTAATTGTTCAAAACAGATAACAAAATTCATATTTGGAAAGAACACAAAATTCTTGATGGAATACATATTTCATTTGTTGAAAATGGATTTAAAATGAGCAAGTTATCAATTTGACCATTTTAAATGCATTAAATAAGAAACAATTGTTTTCAGCAATTTAATTTATTTAAAACAGAACACAAAGTTTATATTTGCAAAGTTCATGAAAAATGGAATGGAAAACATATTTTATATGTTCAAAAAGAATTTAGTTTGACCAAGTTATTAATTTAGCAATTTTAAATGATTTAAACAAGATTCAAATTATTTAACCAATTTTAATTATTCAAAACAGGAAACAAAGTTTATATTTGGAAAGCTTTTTCAACTTTGCATGGAAAACATATTTTACATGCGCCATTTGAATTAAATTTGAATTAGTTATGAATTTGACCAAATTTGAAAGAGTTGTTTGAATTAGAATTTTTGAAACCATTTGAAATGTTCAAAACAGTATACAAATGGTTTTAACATGTAGAGAATTTAATTTGGTATGGAAAACATATTTTATTTGTTGAATTTGGAATTTTTATGCCCAAGTTATGAATTTTGCAATATTTAAAGCATTTAACAAGTAATAAATGTTTTCAGCATTTTCAATTATTCAAAAACATAAATAAAGTTTATATTAGTGTAGAGCATTTAAAATGGAGTGGTTTTCATGTTGAAAGTTTTGCATTTTGAGTTTCCTAGCAAAAGTTATTAAATTACAAAGTTTTAAGCATTTTTATGGTTTATTAAAATAACAAGGGGCATAGAAAATATTTACAGGGACTTGTGTGCGAAAAAGAATTGTTTCTGGATCTGGAAAAAGAAATAAGAAAAAGTGTGTTTTATTCCGCGCGGGGGGACTCGAACCCGGGTGCTCTCGGTTGCGCGCGTGACTGCGCTGGCCAGTTGGGCTGTTGTGCGGTTGGTGATGGATACAGATCGCGATGGGTTTTGAGGTAAAGACTCGGAATTTACTCTGACGAAACTGAATTTCGCTCAGTTAACTGAACGCGTCGAGGAAACACACGACGGCGACGACAGACGGCGATGAGCTGCAGCGATGATGCGCTGCCGTGCGGGGCGCTGTGCCTCGTGGATGTGTGCAGGTACAAGCAGGAGGGAAAGAGGAAGGAGGAAGGGGGTGGTGCTCACCACCGGTTGCAGGGGTTGCAGTGGCTCGACGTGGGGGAAACAGCGGCGACAGGCGACTCGGCGGCGGCGATTCGGTGCTCCAGGGCTCCTCCCTGGAAGCGGAAACGGAGGAGGAGGACGAGGGGTATCCGTTCCCGTAGCTAGCCGGCTCGGAGGGGCGCCATAGCTGCGGCGATCACCGGCCGTCCTCCTCTGTCGTGGCGGTGGTGGAGCTTCAGAGAAACAGAGAGCAGGAGGAAAAAAAAGGGAGAGGGAAAAAATGGCGGCGGCGGCAGGAGAACGGAGGAGGGAGGAGGAACTAGGGCTCGGCCGCTCGGAGGGCTTAAGTAGAGGGGGAGCAGGTGGCCAGGTGGCGCTGCAGGTGGGGGAGGAGTTCCCTCCTCTGTCTCCGTACAGAGGAGGACGAAGGGGTAAGCGGGTAAGGGGGGCTGGGCCTTGGGGTTGAGGTGGGCTCAGCCCACTTGGGCTGGCCTGCCCCCCTTCTTCTTCTTTTTTTATTCCCCCCTTTTTTTGTAGAAAAGACAAGAGAAGAAAAGAAAGGAGAATGGGGCATAAAAAATTATAACAATAATTTTTATGAATTGCCCTTTTCCAACAGTTCAGAATCACAAGTTTTGGTTATGAAATTTTTGAGATTTCAAATTATTTGAATTTAAAATGGAATTGGCATTTTGGGTTTAATAATAGAAAGATTACTTGAACCATTTACAAAATTCAATCCAATTCATAATTTTGGAAAACAATTTAATTATTTGATTTGAATATTTTATTTGAAAAAGTTGTAACAGACCAAGTGTGAAACATATTGATTTGTCATTTGATTTGAAATTCAAATTAAACACATGTGTGGATATGATGACATGATGCATTTGAAATAAAATCAAGAAACAAACATTCTAAGTTGGGAGTTTTTCATACTTGGGATGTTACAGTTTACTAGCCAACACAATACTAGCATATCTACTAGTTCTAGTGTTACCATCTCTAACCAGCTCGACATTGAAGGATCTAACTCGGTTGCGCCCAGCATCTATGCGACTAGGATTATCTCCAATCGGAGTAAACCATGAGCCTTGTTATACTCACGGAGATTGAGGTCAAACTCTTTCCTGGTGCGAGACATCTCGACGGCCTCATTCAGCATGTTTTGCCGCTGCTTCTCTAGCTAGGCATGTACCCGTGCCGGATCCGTACCGGTAGCCACTGGCACAGTCAGCTTCTCGATGATGTCATGGAAAGGAGCCGGCCTTGCAGATGCGGTAGAAGGACCTACATAATCTGGTTTATTCTCGGGCTTCTCTAGCGGCTTGTGTGCCGCTCGGGTAGACTTGACGTCGGTATTAATATCAATGGCCGCATCTTTTCCAGCTTCAGTAGAAGACGAGGTCATCATAACCTCCACGCAGTCTACGGGGAGATCGATACGCGAGTTGCAGACTGCGCTAGACCACGGGGGCGGGGGTCTGAGCCACGTGCACCCTTTCGGTATATGCGGGGATGACCTCGGTGGAAACGTAGACCATATGAGCACCAAAGCCGATGAAGGAGCCGCCCGCGGGCAGTGGTTTGCCACCAAAGTCTCTCTCGTTGTCGCGGAAGAAGTTTAGCGAGCCGAATCTGTGGACAAGGTCACAAACCACGCGCTCGCCCGAAGGAAAGACAGATCCCATCCAGATAGAAACCCCAGCCAGCGCCGCTGCTGGCCCCATGGTGAGTGCCAACTGTCGTGGTGGTGTCATGGCAGATGCCATGGGATGGCTTAAGATTGGGGACGATGGACGTTGTTGGTATCCGGGGAGGGATAGCGTGCTAAGAAGCACACACGAAAAATACAAAATACACGGATGTACCCAGGTTCAGGGCCCTCGTGAGTAGGTAAAGCCCCTACTCCTGCTTGTGTGCCTCTATATCTGTGGGTAACCGAGTTACAAACTAGCTCCTTGAGCTCTCCTAGCTAGAGGAAGAATAAGAGCTGAAGAGAACTAGAGGGAATGAAGAATGAGAATAAGTCTCTCGTGTCGTCGTCCCTCACGCGGTGGGGGCGGAGGAGGTGGCCAACTTATATACCAGTGGACACTTACAGAGAGTATAAGGGTTAGGTGGAAAGCATTGTGGCGTATCGCACGTACGGCATGGGGCCGAAGGACTCCTCTACGGTATGTACTGTGTGCTATGTCCCCTCTGTCAGAGACACGACATGGCCTCGTCCATACCCCCGCATTGTTTCCGTGTACGCTCTGTGTGAGCCGCCTAGTAAGTTGAACCGCACGCTTGTACATCTTCGTGATCTTTGGGATTCACCTGCTCCATTGACTCTCGTCCGGGATAACAGGTTCTTCTCCTAACCCGGTTTCTCCAAGTGTAACTCTGATAACCCGGAAGAATACTCACATGCAAGATAATGCACAAAGCAACATATACCGACATACACTATGTTGGTCATCATTTGCCGGTAGGGCACTTGACTCGGTCAACTCGACTTGGTCCACTCTTTGGACATCATTTCATACCTTTCATGACCCTACCCGGGGGTAGCCCCCCGACAGGCAGGTTCCTGAATTTTGTAAGAATTGTATCACACTCTCACCGAGATTTACGAACTTTTTAGCGAAGCATAAAAATCTTGACAGAAACCAACAAATTGCATTTTCTTTCAAATAAAGGTTACTCGTGGCAGAAAAATGAAATAAAAAGGTAAAGAGCGCTTGTTATAGAGGTAAGAACTTCAAAGAATCACAGAAAAACAAAAATGAAACATAAAGGAAACAAGATAAAACAAGGTGGGTTGCCTCCCATAAGCGCTTTTTTAACGCCTTTTAGCTAGGCATAATGCAATCAATATAATCATTGCTATCCCTTACAATTGACTCAAAAGGTAACTTCATTCTTTTTCTAAGGAAATGTTCCATTCCCTTCTTAAGGAGAAACTGAAATCTTATAATTCCCTCTTTCATATCAATATGTCTTCCCAAAACAATGGGGCAAGAAGAATTGCATTCAATATCCAAAATGAGAAAATCAATGGGAACATAATTATCATTAGAAATAATAAGATGTAGCATTCCAAAAAAATTAAATAAATGCAAGAACATCTGTGTTACTGTGCTAGTCCCTGGATCAATTACTAGCACCACGGTACAAGATGAAATATCTTGCAAATGCATCAAATTTTATTACATCGCATGATCCAGTATTTACAACACAAACATATCACAACTTGCATAGCCTCAGAAAACTAGTAGGAAATTAAATACAACTTTCATAGTCTAAGAAGACTAGCAGGATACATAGAGCTACAACAGAATACATAGAAAAACATTGAGCCTCATCTCCTTCATGTGCCACATACAAACATGTTGGCGGTAGACTCGAGATCCTAAAGGAAATCCTCATTTGACATCAGATCCATCTGCAATATGTAATATGAAGCCACAAGGGGTCAATACAATTTAATGTATTGGAAAGTAAAACTATGGTGGATATAAATGGCAAGACTATAACTACATGAGTATTTGGCAAAGTGGAGTTTTGGCTAAATTTGCATAAAGCAAGTTTTCTCCTATCTCTTTTGGAAAACAATCTTTTCTTTCAAAGGGTGGCACCATTGGACTGAAATCCATGAGCACCACAACTACTATTCACTTAACCAAAATTTTACTTCTTGAAAAATGGTGATGTGATTCTTCCGTCCATCCTTGTATAGCTTCTTGAAGTCATCCATAACCGGGGACATGACTAAGATCTTAGTTTATCACTCTGTAGAGGTTGTGCACTTTCACCTTTTGGCTCAATTAGCCCAAACATCCTATACACTCGGAGTGCATCATGGAAAGGATAGAATTGCGACGAAATCTTTCATAAGTAAGAATCCAACCCACTGGCAAGACCCGTTCCACCTATATTCTGCTACATTTTATTGTCTAGCACATGTTGTACTCTCACAACTTAGTTGATCAAGACAGAGCCCATATAACAAAAGGTTGCACATGAAGCAATATAAACTTGGGGGACATCGTAATCACTTTATTCCCGGGTGGCACTCCGCAAGTGAACACATCACGAGATTAAAGGCCCTGAGGAGACGTCACTCAACTGTCGACAGTCGGGCAATACCAAATCCACCCAGGTGATTCATTGAGACTATAACTTAAGTTTTTCATCAACAACTAGTAAAAAACATTATAGAAGCATCGCTAAGAATAAACTAAGCTTGAGGGTGTATTTACTACTTGGATGAAAGGAAGCTACGTACTAATAGGATTTATAGCCTAGTATATACTTAAGAAAAATTCCTATCATGCATACTACTCAGATCCACTAATGCATAGAGAAAATATAGGTATCTTATGGGGTGTCACTTGCCTTTGAAGTTGGTGAAGAAATCACATTATCTTCACAAATAGAACGTTGCTCTCTATATAATCTATGCATTTAAAACACAATGACAAAATAAACAAGCATCCTAGCAATCAAACATACAAGTGAAGAGAATATTCAAAACATAAAATATAGCAAAATGGGTTTAACCAAGTTAGTTAGGGGAAAAGTCAAGGTTTGAATTTGAAAGATTCATTCTCTAATGATTCAATACTTTCTTAGGAAGTTCCAAGTTCACTTGGGATGGAATAGGTTGAGTTTGTAGTGATCAAACTTTATTGAAAACATATTTTTCTAGGAAGTCCCAAGAGTTCACTTAGATAGGACAAGTGTTTTCACCTCACTCGGCATACAAAATAAGTTTATGAAAATTACAAGGTTTGGGGGCTGATCACTCAATCCCCTTTGCAAATAGAACTCTAAGTGTTTGGGTTAGGCTTTCCATTTTGGTTAAGGCTAGTCTAGGTTCAAACCATGACAATAAGGTAAAAGGACTATTGTGATGAGGTCTTGGCTTTTCATTTGGTTTTATGGTTGGAAAAAACAAACTTGATACCAATAAATTTTCATAGGTGGTATGGTTGCTCCAAGGCTTCACATGGTTGGTCTTCTTGAGGATCATATTCAGACTCTCATGTAGCTTCCTCCTCCGTGTGGTGAATCCATTGGATCATGTAAAACTTCATGGTTTTGGTACATAAGTTTAAGTTCACTAACTTGTTTAGCATTTTATGTTTACTTGCTAGGGTACGGTCTTGAGGAGTTATTGGGGAGGTTCTCATTGGTAAAAGCAAAGAGTGATGGGGGACAAGATGATGCAACAACATAGTAGCCACTCCACTTGTGGATTCTTCTTGTTCTTCTTCTTCTTCTGGTTGTGATGAAGTCTATTTACTTCTCTAAGTGATTCATTGATCTTCAATGTAGTGTTTATTGTTGAGTTGAATAATAGCATCTGAAGTGCCCTCTAGCACTTTAGGGACTTGGTCTTCTAGAGTGAGATAATAAATTTTGGAGAGGTAGATATTTGATATCAGTACTAGGGTTTAAGGTTCACTAGTTGGTCAAGTATGTAATTGACACATACTAAGGAGTTGCTCTTGGATCCAAAATGGCCACAACATCAATGTTAACAAGATAGAAACAACTCTAAGGCATGATCAACTAGGTGGATCACTATGATGGATTTTTGGCTAAACTTACATGGATATGGTTCAAGGGTGTCCAAATTGTTTAGGCACTAATGTCTCTGGTCCAAGGTTATTATTTGGAGATGCATAAGAAAACATATTATAATTATTTATGGAATTAAATCTATGTCAAAAATACTAAAATGGCCAACTTAAATCTAAATTCAAATTTAATTTGTTCAAAAATTATTTTGGGGCATAGTATATGAAAGTACACATCCTAAGGTTTCCAAAATATTTTATTTGCAATTTTTTGATTTGTAGAATTCGAATTATGGAAAAATTCATCCAAATGGCTCTTCTGAATTGGACAGTGCTAAAAGTTTCTACATGTCAAGGTATTTTCAAAAAGTCCAAGTTTGCTAAATTTGGAGTTGTGGATCAAAAGTTATGATATTTCTAAGGTCTAGGGTTTTTTCTGCAAAATGGCAGATTAAATTCTATTCGGGAGAAAATACATAATAGGCTCGGGCTGCTGACTGGTCTTTCCACGCGGCGTGGCCCTGTTGGTTGTACCGGTTCGGAGTAAGTGATTTAATGTGGGGCGCTGGATCGGGATCTAACGACCAAGATTCAAACTGGGGTTAGGGTTTCACCTCGCCAGCGGAGAGTTGTCGGAAATGTCAAAGACGATGGCGTAGGTCAGTGAGCACGTTGGTGGTGACAACGGCGTCTATTGCTTCATGGATGGGCGGCTGCATGCGGACGGAGAGGTTTCCGCGTCAGTGAGCTCTCGGGCGAGCTCTCTCTCAATGTTCTGGTCGCGGAAAAAGAAAAAGGAAATCATGAGGACGTGCACCTAGGAAAGGGAAACAATATGGTGGCTTCGTAGAACTTGAAGTGTCTTATCATTCCATAAGAAATAAGACGGACTCCCAAAATACTATCATCCAAAGTCTTCAACTCAAGCATATCATATATATTTTTTGGCATAATGTAAGAACTAGCACCAAGATCCCATAATACATTGAAATCAAAATCATTCACTCTTATTCTAATAGTAGGTTCCCAACCATCTTGTAATTTTCTAGGAATGGAGGCTTCATGTTTGAGCCTTTCTTCTCTAGCTTCAATAAGAGCTTTAGTGATGTGTTTGGTGAAAGCAATGTTTAACTTAATAACCTTAGGATATTTGGAATTTTTGTAAGAACTCTATAACATCATAGAGAGTAAAATTATCAAAATCAAGTTTATCATCCTCAAATATAGCGGGAAATGTTTTCCTGAAGTTACATTGTCATCAAGCCCACTTTCAACAATTTTCTCTCTAGAAAAATTCACACTCTTCATATTTTAGGGACTCTTTCTACCTAAATTCACATATTCAATCCTCTTTGTTTAACCATTAACATGTTTAGAACCATCAGGATACTCATGAGTACTAAAAGTTTTAAGTTCTTCAAAAGGTTGGATGGTGCAAATTTTAACAAACTCTGTTTTAGCAGAATTTTCAGCATCTTCGTATGGTTCTCTTCTAACAAGTATTTGAGCTAACATTCGTGTATTCTCATTTCTTTAAACTTTTACATCATTTGTAAGTTCAGTTTTTTTTACTTCAAGAGGTGTATTCCTATTTTTAAAAATTTCACCATCATGAGCAAGACTATCAACTTTGAATACAAGATTTTCTAGTTGTTCAAGCTTTTCTCAAGAGTTTTATTGAAAACTTTTTGTGAAAAAATTCGTTATTTGAGCATGTTTTCTAGATCATAGGTGGAACTTTTAGGATTTTTATAAGTATTTTCATAAGAATTCCCATGCGAATTACCATTGTTAGGAGGATACAACCTATAGTTGTTGCCACCAAAATTATTTCTGTAAGCACTGTTGTTGAAATTGTTTCAAGCAATAAAATTCACATCAACTTGATCATTTTCATTAGAAACCCTAGAGTTCAAAGGAACATTATTAGGATCCATAGGCACTTGTTTTGCAAGTAAATAAGAAAGCATATCAATTTTATCACCCAAAGAAGGGACCTCAACAAGAATTAACCTTTTTACCCGTTGGAGCCCTTTCTGTGTGCCATTGGGAATAGTATGTCATTAAATCATCCAATAAATTATTTGATGGGCCTAATTTTAGAGTCATAAAGGTTCCTTCTTCAGTTGAATCCAATAAATTCCTCGAAGAAAAATTAATCTTGCATAAAAAGTTTGGACAACCATCCACGTAGTAATCCAGGTGTGGGACAATTCTTTACTGTAGTTTTCATTCTTTCCCAAGCTTGAGCAACATGTTCATTATAATTTTGTCAAAAGTTCATAATGCTACTCCTCAATTTTATAATTTTTGGAGGTGGATAATACTTACCAATAAAAACATCTTTGCATTTAGTCCAAGAATCAATATTATTCTTAGGCAAAGACAATGACCACTCCTTAACTCTTCCTCTTAGTACGAAAGGGAATAGTATTAATTTAACAATTTCACCATATACCTATTTATATTTTTGCACATTGCATAACTCAATGAAGTTGCATCTCCTCTAATACCAGAAATTGTTCTTTCATGACAAGATTCAACAAAGCTGGTTTAATCTCATAGAATCCTGCTGTAGTAGCAGGTAGAGCAATTGTAGTACCAGAAAATTATTGGTACTAGTAAAGTCAGAAATCTTAGTGGTATCATTGGTACTCATGCTTGCAAAATGAAACAAGATAAACTAACAAAACAATTAAAATACTAGAAACAAGAAAACTATTTTTTTTGGATTTTCGATATAAGAGAAAACAAACCTAAACAACAGTAAACTAAGAAAGAACAAAAAAAAAGTGGAAGTGTGTAACTCCCCAAGCTGATAGATTTAAGTCCCTGGCAACAACATCAGAAAATCTTATGCTTTTTGGTGATCACACACCCGTTGGGAACCCCAAGAGGAACGTATGATGTACACAACAACGAATTTCCGCGAGTTAAGGAACCATCTTTTCAATAAAGTATGACTTCGAAGTCGCTTCAGTAGGTTTCTTGTGACAACGATGTTGTTTAAACCTTGTTGACAAAGAGTGGACCTACACATAAACACAAACCCTCTCTTGGTCGCAACTTTCCAAGAAGGTCGCCAATCTTCTCGTCTTGCTGAAAACTAGATAATTAATTGTATCGAGTGGGTGTAGAATATTAAATGAAAACGGAACATGGAGCAATTGATGATGAAAATCTAGTAAACGAGGTTGTAAACAATAAGGACAATAGGACCTGGGGCCATAGGTTAACTAGTGGTGTCTCTACAAAGAACAATAAACATGCTAGGTAAACAAATTATAGCTGGGAAATTGAAAAATCATGAACGTATCACAATACTATTATGAAGATACAAAGTTCACAGGTTCAAACATTATAGGCATTACGTCAAGATAAATAGACTGCCATCTGACACCATCTATTACTAAGAGTCCACCTTGAGACAACAATCCAGTAAATCTTGCTGATATTAAGTTGAGCAACAAAGTAATTGCTTGTGTGCAACAGACAAATGCATTAAGAACAAGGTAATCAATAATTCTCATACATAAACAAGAACACCATTGTTTTCTCCCTAGTGGCAACAACACATCCTCCGCATACACGTTTCTGTCACTCGGGTGTTGGTCAAAGGAGGCATGAACCCACTATCTAGCATATAAACCCTCTCTTGGAGGTGCATACAATAAATTGGCCAAGGCAACCATACACACCGGAGAGCATTGCAAGACAATATTAAAAGTTTAAAACTCTCTAAAGATATAAGTGAAGCAACTCAATATGACATGAACAAAATAATCATAATATCACGGTTCATCAGATATCAGCAAACACAACATTGAGCAATTACATAATAGTGATCTTGATCATGTAGGGCAGCTCACAAGATCTAAACATGGTGGCACAAAGAGGGGAGAACAACATCTAACTACTTCTATGGACCCTTAGTTCCGGAAAGAACTACTCACACATCTTTCTTGGGGAGATCATGGCGATGTAGAGGCCTCCGGTGACGACCCCCTCTCCGGCAAGGTGCCGGAGCGGGACTCCATAAGACCTAGATTGGACTTTCGAGGTTACAGTGCCTCTGCATGTATTTCTTGTAAAACTGATATGTCCCCAAAGTTTTTAGGGTAAAAGGAAATTTATAGGCGAAGTGGCGACATGAGGCGATGGCTAGGGCCACAAGGGGCCCACCAGGCACGGCCTAGGGATGACCCGCGCCTGGTACCCCCATGGTGCCCCCCTGGCTCCCCTCCAGCACTCCTTTGGACTCAGTCTCCATTCCGGGTAAAAAATGAGCTCTGTGAATTTTCATGACTTTTGGCAAATATTTTCTCTAGAACTTTTCTGAAACATAAAAATAACAGAAAACAGAACTTGGCCCTAGGCATGTTCTTAATAGGTTAGTCCATAAAATCATTCGGAAAACAAAGTAAAACATGTACAAAACATGGGGAATCATAAAGAAAATAAGCATGGAGCATAAAAAATTATAGATACGTTTGGGACGTATCATGGCACGAGCCAGGAATTTTGGCATGAATAAGCAAGGTTAGTACATTGAATATACTTGCAAGTACTCAACATGACACAACAAAATCGTATCTATGTGACATGGCATAAATTCATAAGGTAGCATAGCATATAACAAGTCCAAGCTCAATGGTTAGAAATATCAGTGATTTGACACATTCATCTCACACATTCTCAGATAACCATCTTAGGCTCTCACTAGCCGCATGCCCTCATTAACAATTCATTCTCACATGCCATTTTAAGACACCAATCTTATTTAAAGTAACATCCGTTTTATTTAGTCAACACACATGACATGACCAAATGCATAGTGTGACCATATCAAAATTTTGTCCCTTAACCTAGTGATAAGGCTACTTACTAAATTCAACTCTCGAGAGGACTTACTTAATTTGTACATTAATACAAGAGCCTCCCGGCTGACAAAACAAGCTATACTTCCAAGATGGTTTGTGGAACCAAGACACTCATGCTGGACTACCAGACTACCCAATAGGTCTGCTCTTTTGACAAGGTGAACGCAGTGCTCTGCATATATTTCTATATGATTTAATCTTTGTGACACCAATTAGACCTACCAAATGGTATATCCAACACGGGGCTTGATGTGCTACTAGATCAAGACTCTCCCATTTTAACGATGCATGTTTATGTTTGATTAAGTTCAAAAAGTGGCACTGTGTGATTCAATCTAGTCATAGGAGGTTATTTTCTATATTAGTCAAATTAAGGTAATCAACAACTATTCATAAGACATTAGCAAACATTTGTCACATAGGAGTAATATATATCAAACTTTAATGTTCAGGAGTACAGGCTTCAGTCCACCAGGATGAAACCCTGATTAATTTATCAAGGATCAAAACTCAACTCACCTGGATAGGACTAGATGGGTTTATCGTAGTACAAATATGAAACAATAATGAAGAGTACCTCCATAGAGAGCGCAAGCCTCACCAAAATAAAGTACTCGCAAAGAAAAAACACCCATGGAAAAGAAGGACATCCATTTGAGAATTCTTAAAAAAACCAGGTTTCGTTCACCATTGGGTTAATTTCTTGAAAATTGAATAACGAATCATAACCTCCATGCTACACATTGTGAACATCTAGTATCTAAGTATAAAATTCTCTCAAATTCCTCACATCCATGCCCTAAGATCCAAATTACTTAATCTCAACACCATTATCCCTTCAATAGGAATTATGCATGTTCAACCCTAGTTATTCCTCCACGAACCCAAAGTTTCAATGAAGTTTTTTAGCCAAAATGTTCAAGAACTCGTAGAATCCAGAATCACCCGGAATATTCTGAATTTTCAGAAAATTTCGGAATGAATCCGGATTGAATCCGACAGCTCCCACAAATCTTGAAATTTGCAATTCACTAAAATTATGGGTCCCTCGTTCCTTCATATGTCATATGTACTTATCCCATGCTACCTATCCATGTACTCAAATAGAAGGTAACATACATGACTGTACTCGTTTTGCCAAGAGGAAGATCCACGTGTCCCATACAGTTAATATGGGTGGTCGCCGTTATGCTCCCCGAGGATGCTATGGGGGGGCGTGGAATTCCTGAGTATGAGGAGGAGATGATAGAGTAAGTGCCCGAGGGAAACATGAAGTATTTTATGGTTGAGAAGTGGAAGTAGATCAGGAAAATACATCCCTACCGCTTTGCAGAGAAGACTTGTGCGGATCCCTGGTTTTGGAAAAACACTCTACTCAAGGCATGTAATGACTTCTATATGACTCTCACTCCCACAGTTGTTGTTCAAGAGTCTATTGAATTTTCCTGTTATGAAGAACACAAGTCCGGGGCTCTTCATCACATTCATGAGGCTTTGGTCAAGATGGATATTGCCCCTCTCCTTCTCATTGAGCATGTCTACTGCCGGGACCTTATGTCACAGTTCTATTGCACTCTCCGGTGCAAGGTTGGTGCATTTCAGACTATGACTGGGATGAGTGAAGACCAAAGGGTCACTAGTACTTTGTCTGATTTTTCCACTTCTCTAGGATATACTTGGACTGCCACATATGGATAGCAAGGTCATCGCATTCATAGCCAATCTGAGTATGGCGTGTCAATTCTTGACATATTCTATCCCCTGACCTTGATGATGTCAAGATGTCCTTCAACTCTCGGATTTGTCCTTTCTAAAACCTCTTTTCCAAGATCTTCCGAAGGAATCTCATGATCAAGGCTAGATATTTGTCTACTATTCGAGCCTATATGGTCAATATCATGATCTTTACCAAGACAAGTCTTGAGAGGAAGACTGATGTCATAGATTTCATCTACAATGTGATTTGCTTGGGTGTCATGGAAAAGAGAAAACCAACATATGGACCTTACATTCAAAGGTTCATCGATGCGACATGTGGTGAGAAAATTATGTCTACCTATGCAACTATTCGCCCCAATGCTTTTACTCCCGAGTTCATCTTTGGTCCTGAGATTCCTGAGTTCTCCAAGAACAAAGCCAAAGTGCCTCACTCCATAGTTGGGTCCTCTCACTCTCAGTCCTTTAGCAGCATTTGATGCATGTAAAATGCATAGATGAATTTTGCATATTTTCACATGGTTTTCTATTACATATTGCATCATATAAGGGTATAATTCAATGTTTTATAGTATTTTTGGGTTAAATTACAAAGTCCCCCAACTTTTATGGAATTAACCCTGCCTGTCAGAAACCCCGTTTTCTATATTTTTGACGTTTCAGGGGGCAAACTTCCGCGAAATCACCTGAAAATCTGCGGGGGTCATTTTCTTGGAAGGAGAAGACTTGCGGGCGAAGGATCCACGAGAATTGGGCAAGGAGGCCCAAAAGAGGACCCTCCACGCGGCCAGATTCCTTGGTCGCGTGAGAGGCCCCCTTTTGCCCCCCGTGGCCCCAGTTCCTTCCATCTTCGACTTACCGACTCCGTCTTGACCTAAAACCGACTATAAAAAGGGTCCCCCGTACCCTTACGGAGGAGAGCGCCGCCGAAACACCGAAACACCAAAACAGAGACCAATAGTTCCAGATTGGAGGGGAAAACTCCGGCGGGGCGCCACCGGTGTGATCTCCTACCCCTCCATCGTCATCTCCATCGACATCTCCATGAAGAGGGAGTAGTCCACCACAGGGCTATGGGTTTGTGGAAGTAGCACTTGTATCTCTCTCTCTATGTGCTTCACTAATTAGATCCATATGAGCTGCCTCACATGATTACGGGCACCGTTGTAATTCCTATGTGGTGGATCTTTTCTATGAGTTATTGAATCTGAGATTGCAATTGTTTCTCTTGAGTTATTTGAGTAGATGTATCTTATGTATCCCGTTCTTATTTGCTAGCTTTGATCAATCTAGTTCTTGAGAGCGTGTGTGGGGTGATGGGTGCATTAGTTGGAGTAACGGGGGGTGGCTAGTGCTGTGAAAGTGACAGAAGTTCAGCGATCCACTTAGGTTTTGTTAAACCTTTCTTAGTTACCTCACTAGGGATAAAAAGGAGTACCTTGTTACCGGGGATTTGAAGTGACACTAATCAATCTCCATGACTAGATCTAGCAAGTTCTTACTTCAACATCATGTCACATTGCTTAAAGCTATACTCTGGTTTTTCCTTAATTATCGAGGTGTTATGATTTATTTCGCATCTTGGTGGAGTATAAGAGGGATCAATATGACCGTAGAGATCTCTATGCTAGGATGTGATGCCCATATGAAAGTACTCAATGTTAAACATGTTACTGTAATCTCACATGTAATTCCTTATGTCCACCGTCTACTACTTTATTTGAGAGAATGCAAGTGTGAAACCATGAACCCCGGTCCTATTTTAATTATAAGAAAACACTCTAGTTACTTTGCTGCAATTTACTTTACTTGCACTTTACTTTACTTGCATCTCCAATTCGAATTTACATTATCTCCATCACCACTTGCATCACAAAAATACAAAAACAATCCATTGCATATTTATTTTCTCATTTGCATTTAGTAGTAGATTTAATTATTGCACATTTACTTTCAGTTTTGCATTGCAATTTCGAAGTCTCACACCTTGTGCTTGACAACCACTTCGTGAGGTTGAGGGCACAAAATTCTCTACTTGTTTGCAGGATCCTGGAGGAAGCTTGGAAGACAACTGCTGAAATACTCGCTCCCCAAGAGTTTGATATAAACCCTCGAGTCACCCTCGTGGGGAAGAAGGCTTGCCACTAGCTACACACTCTGCACTTGGAGTCTCAACCTAGCCATCAAGCGTTTTTCTGGCGCCGTTGCCGGGGAGCCATAGGTGAAGGAGTTGTCGAAGGGAGCTCACAAGAAGTCTTCATCACCAACAAGGTGTGCAAACACCTAAGCTTGGGGAGGTTGCACCTACGTGAGTACCGTCCTTTCTATCTCCACCTTCTTTCAAGTAGATTGTTTTGTTTCTTGTCTTGTTTTTGTTTTTGTTTTGTTTTTGTTTTGTCTTGCATATTTTATTTTAGTTTGCATTTAGTTATCTAGTTTATTTTAGTATTTCGAATTTGCCTAGTTACTTTACTTTTCAGTTTTGCATAAAAAATTAAAAACTACATAAAAACGGTTAAAATGGGTAATAGAACTAAATTAAGTGACTACACAAATACACCCAATGACCAATTCATTGCTAGGCCAATTACTACACCTGAAATACAAGCTGAAAGCTATGAAGTAAGTCCTAGTTTATTGAATTTAATTACTAGAGAGCAATTTGGTGGTAGTGCTATGGAGGATGCTTCTATGCATCTTCATGATTTCATGGAAATATGTGATATGCAAAAATTTAAAAATGTGGAAAGTAGTGTTTTAAAACTGAAATTATTTCCTTTTTCACTTAGAGGAAAGGCTAAAGAATGGTTACTTTCACTACCTACAGTTAGTATAAAGTCTTGGGATGATTTAAAAGAAGCTTTCATTAAGAAATATTATCCTCCCGTTAAAATTTTGCAAAATAGGAATAATATCCTCTCATTTAGGCAAAATGATAATGAACATGTAGCCATGGCATGGGATAGAATTAAATTAATGCTTAGAACATGCCCATCACATGGAGTAAATGAATGGACCATACTACACTCTTTTTATAATGGTCTAAACTACATGTCTAGAAATATACTTGATTCTGCTGCTGGAGGTGCCTTTATGAGTAAAACTGTAGGTGAGGCTAAGAGCATATTAGAAAGCATATTGCAAAATTATAGTCAATGGAATAGTGAAAGAGCACCCAATCCAACTAAAAAAATAAACTCAATTGAGGAAACAAATGATTTGTCTTCTAAAATGGACATTATTCTTGCTTTTATTAATAAACAAAATATGGAGAATGTGCCTTTGCAGGAGCTAGTTGGTAGTAATTCTGAAAGTGTGGATGTTAATTTTGTCAGGAATTATGGTAGCAATGGTTTTGTTAATGCTTACAATTCATATAGTTTACCTCCTTATGTGCCAAATAAACCTTTTGTTCCATATCCTAATGCTAATGAAAATAAGTGGAAGCCTTCTAGTGAAATTTCTGAATCTAATAAATTGCTTATGGAACAAGTTGCTAGTCACAATGCTATGATACATGAGTTAAATAAGTCTATTGCATCCATTAGTAGTGATATTAAAGGATTGCAACTTCAATCTTTGAATTTAGATAAAGCATTGTCAAAATTAGCTGATAATCAAGCAACTCTATTAAGCATGTCAGCAGGAAAGCCAAAAGCACAACCTAGTGTAGGAATGAATTCTATTACTATTTCTGCTCCTATTATTGAAAATATTGATCATATTGCTGAGAATACAAGTGAGCATGTCCCTACTAGCTTAGAAGAAACTTTGAATGAAATAGTGAAGTACCCTGAATATTTACTTCCATATATGTCTTATCTTGCTAGCAAATATGAAATTAGTCCTCATGAATCAAGCATGCTAGCTAAATTAGAGAGTAAAGTAGAGTAAATTATGATGCTTACTGAAATTAAGGATCCATTGCTTGATTTAGAAAAAAGTAGCTTGCAAGAACTTATTGCTACTCTACAAAAATTTGCTAGTGATCCCACTATAAATGTTAATCAACCTGGCTTTGGATCTTATATTGCTAATCATGTCTTGCAAGAAAAAATTGCTAGGTACAAGAATGAGGCCATGATACCTCCTAAGCTTGGGGATGCATGGATCCCCAAGGTTCTAGTTTCAATTGGAAAAGAAATTCACCATGCTATGTTAGATCTAGGTTCTAGTGTATCAGTACTCTCTAAAGAATTATATGAATTGCTAGAACTAGAAAATTTAGAAAAGTGCTCAAGTGAATTTGTCCTTGCTGATAACTCTACTAAACATGCTATAGGACAAGTGAAAGATGTTATGATTGAATTGCACATGACTTTCGTACCCGTTGATTTCATTATTATGGATATGGGGGATAAATCCCCTAGTCCTATTATTTTGGGTAGACCTTTTCTTCGTACTACAGGTGCAATCATAGACTCCAAGGAAGGGAATGTAAAGTTTCAGTTCCCTCACAAGAAAATCATGGAGCACTTCCCAAGGAAGAGGGGCACGCTGAAGAACAAGCTCGCTCATGAGCTTTATCCCTCTTGATTATCAAGTAAGTAAAGCCTAGCTATATGGCTATAAAGAAAGCGCTTTACGGGAGGCAACCCGGTTGTTTTTGTTTGGATTTTCCTAGTGTCCTCTTGCTGTCTCAAGAGATTAGTTTTTTGTTTTAATTCTGGAGTTTTCAATAAAGAGTCAAGTCAAACCCATTTGGACTTATAAGTTGCTATCCTAGTGCATGAAATTTCTGTTTCAGCGCGAGTCTGCTCACCGTATGATTTTACGTTTTTTATTGGTATGTCGGATTGAGGTAATTTTTTAGTATGTTCTAACTTTTCGTCCTCTGTAAGCACAAAAATTGGCTTAATTTTTTTACGAGTCTAGCTTAGGGAAAAACATTCGTTTTGCTGCTGTTGCTTTTCTGGACAGAT
This sequence comes from Alopecurus myosuroides, assembly GCA_028641055.1. Classification (NCBI taxonomy): domain Eukaryota; kingdom Viridiplantae; phylum Streptophyta; class Magnoliopsida; order Poales; family Poaceae; genus Alopecurus; species Alopecurus myosuroides. Next base: position 126,210,426 of record CM054058.1, read on the forward strand.
TCTGCCTTCTTTTGTTTTATGCACTCTTTGGGCTTGGGAATCGAATTTCCATGATTCTTTCAAGCAAGAGAGTGAACATACAACATAATGAAACTTATTGTCTATCTACTGGAGCATTTGATTTGGAATTTTGCACAGCAAGCATGTGATTTGTTTGTCCTTACTAATCTCACCCCACAGAAAAAGAATGGGAGAAACATGTTTTGTGAAGTTTTTTCACAGGGAATAGAGGAGCTGCGCCTCAAGACATCCAAGAATGGTGAAAGCCATAAGCTTGGGGATGTGATGAACACCCCACTGGAGCTACACTCTTTTGGTTAGCACACGTCTACTTTCTATTTTTCTAAGCAAAGCATTTATCGTAGAGACTTGAAGCGTCTAGTTTTTGTTTTTATTTTTGTTTTGATAAGACCACCACCATCATTTTATATGAGATTGAGATACTGGAGTTTGGGGTTGGAATGTATTGGATGCTAGTATTATGACTTGGAATAGGGATGCCATGGTTGATTTGAAGAGCTACATATGTTTGCATGACTTATAGGCTTTTTATGTGTAGAAATTTGCAATAATGTTGTCTTGAGCTATCTCTTATTCATGTCCTTGATGTTAATTGCTGGTTTATTTAGTTTGTCATGAAATGAGTAGTTCTATGGACATATGCATGCAAAGTAAATGGTCAACTATCTCCCTCTTGCTAGCCCAAAAATTTAAAAATTCCAACAAGTAAAAACTTGTTTCCAACACTCCTTAGCCAAGTATTTCCAGTGAGTCCACCATATCTTCCCATTAGCTTCATTGATATTCCGAGTATGTTCACCATGTTATTGTGTTATTTATGTTCTAAATTAAGATATTCACTTTATTAATTGTCATGGGTTGAACTTGGGATAGGACTCTCACGAACTTTTGAAGGCACACTTTACTTTTTATGCATCTAATAAACATGACCCAATAATGGGAGCCACAAGTTTTGCGTTTGACAAGTGTGTGGTTGGTAGCTAGCTATAAACGTGTATCACCGGAAAGCTTTCGACATTGCACAAAAAATTTACATTTGGTTGATATCATGTACTTTTGTTTTTGGACTCCTGCCATGCCGAAATGAAATAGAGGAATAGTAAGTTTTGATGAGTAAGTATCTATATGACTAGAGAAACGCATTGGGCCGCTAACCCAAGCCATGCTTTATCATGGTGGAAATTTACTTACAGCTTGAGTGACTCTACAACACATCCTATAATAAAATAAGAAGCTATGCATAATAGTGAATGAAAATAAAAAGGATGATGAGTCTACTCCGTTTGTTCATCTTGTCATTGTAACATGGGCTTGTTTCCATGTCATGGGGCAAGAGGTACCTCTTTGCGGTTCTCTATGATGTCATTAATACTTATTATGATTGTACAAATCTTATTAGGAATCTTAAGTTGAGTAATCATGGAGTAGGTTTTCACACTCACGGGGCATGAGGCTTTCAACCACCTTGTCATTCTCATTACTTCAATACTCACAATTTTAAGATGCTAGTGATAAAGGGGCAATGAGAGTCCTAGATCAATGGATACCACATTTCAATTAGTAATTTTAGTTGAATAATTTAAAGGCTAAATAAGACTTGATCATGTTTTACCTCTACTCAATTTTCTCCAAAGTGTCCACCATATTTTCTATTCTCCATTATGCTATTCTTTGACTAATATAGGATTTTATTTTTCATTTTGTGTATGCATTTGGTCCATAGTGCTTTTATTTCATTATAAAATTTGTGAACTTTCATGAAGCATCTTTGCTTGCATATTTGATATTTCTTACAACATGAATTGTATATTGCTACTCATTTCTAGTATTATCATTTGATTATATGTAGCATGAATAATCCTCCTTGATATCCCATGATTGTTTCAATATGCAAAACCCATCTTAGTTTTATCACCTTCATACTCGAGGACGAGCATGGGTTAAGCTTGGGGATGTTGATGCATGTAAAATGCATAGATGAATTTTGCATATTTTCACATGGTTTTCTATTACATATTGCATCATATAAGGGTATAATTCAATGTTTTATAGTATTTTGGGGTTAAATTACAAAGTCCCCCAACTTTTATGGAATTAACCTTGCCTGTCAGAAACCCCGTTTTCTATATTTTTGACGTTTCAGGGGGCAAACTTCCGCGAAATCACCTGAAAATCTGCGGGGGGCATTTTCTTGGAAGGAGAAGACTTGCGGGCAAAGGATCCACGAGAATTGGGCAAGGAGGCCCAAAAGAGGACCCTCCATGCGGCCAGATTCCTTGGCCGCGTGAGAGGCCCCCTTTTGGCCCCAATTCCTTCCATCTTCGACTTACCGACTCCATACTGACCTAAAATCGACTATAAAAAGGGTCCCCCGTACCCTTACGGAGGAGAGCGCCGCCGAAACACCGAAACAGAGACCAGAAGTTCCAGATTGGAGGGAGAAAACTCCGGCGGGGCGCCGCCGGTGTGATCTCCTACCCCTCCAACGTCATCTCCATCGACATCTCCATGAAGAGGGAGTAGTCCACCCCAGGGCTATGGGTTTGTGGAAGTAGCACTTGTATCTCTCTCTCTATGTGCTTCACTAATTAGATCCGTATGAGCTGCCTCACATTATTACGGGCACCGTTGTAATTCCTATGTGGTGGATCTTTTCTATGAGTTATTGAATCTGAGATTGCAATTGTTTCTCTTGAGTTATTTGAGTAGATGTATCTTACGTACCCCGTTCTTATTTGCTAGCTTTGATCAATCTAGTTCTTGAGAGCGTGTGTGGGGTGATGGGTGCATTAGTTGGAGTAACGGGGGGTGGCTAGTGCTGTGAAAGTGACAGAAGTTCAGCAATCCACTTAGGTTTTGTTAAACCTTTCTTAGTTACCTCACTAGGGATAAAAAGGAGTACCTTGTTACCGGGGATTTGAAGTGACACTAATCAATCTCCATGACTAGATCTATCAAGTTCTTACTTCAACTTCATGTCACATTGCTTAAAGCTATACTCTGGTTTTTCCTTAATTATCGAGGTGTTATGATTTATTTCGCATCTTGGTTGAGTATAAGAGGGATCAATATGACCGTAGAGATCTCTATGCTAGGACGTGATGCCCATATGAAAGTACTCAATGTTAAACATGTTACTGTAATCTCACATGTAATTCTTTATGTCCACCGTCTACTACTTTATTTGAGAGAATGCAAGTGTGAAACCATGAACCCCGGTCCTATTTTAATTATAAGAAAACACTCTAGTTACTTTGCTGCAATTTACTTTACTTGCACTTTACTTTACTTGCATCTCCAATTCGAATTTACATTATCTCCGTCACCACTTGCATCACAAAAATACAAAAACAATCCATTGCATATTTATTTTCTCATTTGCATTTAGTAGTAGATTTAATTATTGCACATTTACTTTCAGTTTTGCATTGCAATTTAGAAGTCTCACACCTTGTGCTTGACAACCACTTGGTGAGGTTGAGGGCACAAAATTCTCTACTTGTTTGCAGGATCCTGGAGGAAGCTTGGAAGACAACTGCTGAAATACTGGCTCCCCAAGAGTTCGATATAAACCCTCGAGTCACCCTCGTGGGGAAGAAGGCTTGCCACTAGCTACACACTCTGCACTTGGAGTCTCAACCTAGCCATCATCATTGCAAAGTTCTTCAAGGTCATGTTCTCCACTTGCATAGATGCTCACGCTATTTCTCATGAGTCTCGAGAGCTCGCCAAAGAGACTCACCGCATTCAGAATGCCGACCAAAGGGCTGCTAGTCATGATATTCCTACTAATTCTCCCTCACTTGCTCCATAAGTCTATGTTCCCATTCCTATGCCACCTACCAGTGATGATGATTTATACTTTGGGGGTACCTTCTCCTGATGTGGATGATGGTGTGAATGTTATTGATGATGAAGACAAGGAAGAGGAGTGCCATGAAGATGGAGAAGATGAGGATTATGCTGAATATAACAAGCAAGGCGAGTAGTTCCTTGGGGCGTTAGCATGTATCTTTTATTCTTTTTGTGGCATCTTGATGTCAAAGGGGGAGATGAGCTCTATTTAGGAAAACATGGGCCCCTCCCAAATGTTGGTTTTTATAAGTCCTCCTCTTCTCTCGCCAATACAGTTACAGTCCAGTGTTCTTGAAACAACATACTAGGAAGTTGAGAAAGAATCAAAAAGATTGGTCACCTTAGGGCGTAACTTACGGATTTGAATCGTTTTAGTCAGGAGGATACCCATGCCCAATTGAAAGTATAGTGTGGGCTCCTAGAGGCGGGGGGGGGGGGTGAATAGGTGCTACGACCAATTTTTTTCCTTACAGTTTAGGCTTGACACAAAGGTAAATTATCTAGATAATGAAACTAAGGTGAATTTACCTATATGACAAGGAAAACAACAAATACAATGCAAGTACAAGTAAAGGGAGTAAGGGAACGAGGTAACTGATATGAAGCACACGGAGACACGATGTAATACCGGGTTCCTCCTTGTTAAGGGAGTACGTCTCATTGGAGGGGTGTGAGCTCGCCACGAAGGCCTACTCAACGCCACAAAGGCCTCACCCTATTCTCCGATGAACCCCGCCACAAAGGCCTAGTCCACCTTCCACTATTGATCCCCTTTGAGGCGGGAATCGAATCCTTTACAAACAACTTGGGGCACACACCCACAACCAAATTGGGGGCTCCCAACAATCTTGAATCGCCAAAGAATAGCAAGATGCCTAGGTTCTCCACAAGAGGAAACCCTAGGCAAGATCCCTCAAGCTAGAGAGGGGGAAATGAAGAATGGCTCGGTGAAGATGTAGATCGGGGTCTTCTCCTTCAATCCTCCAAAGATCTTCGAGTTTGGTGGGACGGATTGGGAGTTATTGCGGATTTCGTGAGCTCTTAAATGCTATTGAATGCCAAGTACCGGAATATCCGGTCCAAGTTTGGATCGGAATATCCGGTTTCCAGATCTGCTCGAATCCATTGACTTCAACCGGATTATCTGGTTGCCTCTGAATAATCTGGAAAAAAATAATCCGGATCTTCTCTGTCCCGCGCAGGCAACTGCACCGGATATTCCGGCTCCTCCGGAATAATCCGGTACAAATAATATGGCTCGTCTCTGCGAGTTTCTTCTCCGGTCCTTAGCCGATTTCGAGCAAAATCTCCACAATCGGAATATCCAGTCTGAGATGAATAATCCGGTACCAAAAATCTGGCTCATCTTTGTCCCGAAAATGGACCAAAACTATCATAACCGGAATATCCGGTTGCCCAGAATAATCCGGTTGGCTTCTGTCCCAAATCTCTTAGGCCTATCTTCACCGGTCTTTTCGGTGATCGATGCGGATGTTAAGTATAACACCTGCACACTAAACACCTTGATAAATAATGTACTTAGTATTGTTAACTAACACACAAAACACCGGGAAAAACGAAATGCACTTTCAATCTCCCCCTTTTTGGTGTTAGATGACAATACTAAGGTTTGCAATAGAACCTTGACGATAACATGTTTGAAACAAAATGGAAATGTCTCCCCTTATCTATATGCACATCTTTTGTTTGCCTCAAATGCAAAAATTGCAATAATATATGGAGAGCAATTTCCAACAAGTAGCAACATGCCAAAGTAGCAATATCACAAATGTGTTGAGAATAAGAGAGAAATATATACCTTGTGCGTAGAGATGATAACAAGAAAATCCAAGCACAACAATAGATAATATCCTCAACATATAAGATAGATAATCCCGATAGCCACTAACATATAGATAATCCATGATAACCGAAACATAATATCACAAGACATATCACATAGTTTTAAACGAGACAATAAAACGAACAAAGTTCACGAAATAAGACTAAATGGACACAAGCTCTCAAGAAATGGTAAAAGCATACGCTTGTGCCCGAGCCCATGCAAATCCCCGTAATCTAGAAGCTACTTCTCCCCCTTTGGCATTGAGACACCAAAAAGGAAAGAAACAACGGTGCTAACGTCCCAACAAATGGTCTAAGCATCTGAATGCTCAGACGACTCTCCTACAGTCGCGTCAGAAGCACCCTCAGCCTCCCTCTCCAGATCATCGCCATTCTCCTCATCATCAGCAATAGGAGCCCTGCAAGAAGAAGAAGTGGTACGGAGAGCCTCCTCAGTGCGCTCCACGGAGTGCACTCACCAGCAGTCCACTGAGAATAGGTCTGAGGAACAAGTGGAGCAGGAAGATCACCATAACACCACTCACGTGGTGAAGAATCTGACTCTGGGTACTGGACATAGCAGTGTCCCTGCAGTAGGCCGCGTACTGCTCCTTATGAATGTCCACCTTCATGCACAACACATTGCGCTGAAACCAAGAGAGCTTCCTGACATTGCGCAAAGTGGTGGAAACGGGCTGAGCACTAGAAGAGGCCACACCCCCCGTAGAGGTACCACCCTCAGATGGAGGAACATGAGCAGCAGGTACGGTCTTCTTCCTCTTTATGTACAACTTCTTGAACTTATGCAGCTCCATGGGTAACTCAGAGAAATCCCTCTTCATCACATCCTTTATCAGCATCATGATATAAGGTCCATAGGGAATGGTGTTCCCACCAATCATAGCATTGTATAACTCATGAAAGATAATGTCCATGACATCCACATTATAAGAGTTTGAAGGATCATGATCCTCAATGCACTGTTTAGCCAACATAAGAAGATTGCACAATGGACTGGTGAGAGCATCATTGTTACCTCCACTCGGCATCAAGAAGGACCTGAAGATACGCACGAGCTGATCATAGAGATGAAGAAGCCCCTCCAGCTTCCCAACAGTAAAATCTGGAGCATACAGATCTACCATATATCTCTCCTTCCGAGGTCTCTCCACCTCATGCACACGGTGACCAATAGGGGAAGTGCTGAAACGGTAACCAAGTAGACGAGCCAGTGTGTGAAAAGGAATCTAGCATGGAGTAGTCTGGGTCATCCACTTCAGGATGCAAACAAAGTCAGAGCTGAAAGCCACAGTGGGCATGAACTGAGTGACGAGCTCGGTGTTGTACGGGCAATGGGTCTCCATGAGCTTCACAAGGCTGAATCTCTCAACTATACTGGCTGCATCTGCAAACTCTTCCTTATCCTTCATCAAATAAAACTCGAACGGATGCATCTCACGGATAAGGAACCTGTAGTAAAAGTAGATGTCTACATAGATGTAAGACTCCTCCAAACACCAGAAACGAGCATCCTCACAAGTACCATCACGAGGAGTGTTGTACCAATCCTTCTGCCTAATCTGAGTAAACTCCTGAGCGCTAATACCGGTCTTATAGTTGGGCCGGGTATCTTTCTTCTTCTTGGGAGGCTTAGAGAAGACAAACTTCTTGTGAATAGATTTTCGGGGAGGACGAGAATCACCGGGATCCTCATCGCTAGTCTCCTTGTACGAGGGGCGCTTGCGAGGACCCAACTTCGCACGACGAGAGCCACCTGTGAACGAGACAATAGATAGAAAGCAATAGAGATGAGTGCACATATGTCAAGAAACGGAGGAAACATACATAAAAACAATAAAAAAGATTCCAAGTAATGATCTAAGAAGAATTCTAGCAAGTATCAAACATGGGCTGTTCTAAATCGGTACTGCACTCAGCCGGATATTCCGGTACAGAACTGAACCGGATATTCAGGTACACGCAGATATTCCGGTTCAAACCTGGACCAGATATTCCGACAGTACGAAAACAACACAAGATTGATTCTAGTCTAGATTTCAGAACTAGATCGGTGACAAGTGAATCTAAACTATTGTATCTAACATGCATAGGGTACCCTAGGGAGCAATTTCTACCAAGCATTGACAACAAAAACTCGAATCCATGGAGTGGTATGGTTATGGAACCAAGTACCAACGAGGTTGAACTTTACCGGCTTCCATGGACGAAGAAACTTCGATGGAAACGCTCCCGAGGACGAGGGGAACAAGATCTGGGCAAGAGCTCGAAGATCCCGCGGATGAAATGGCCTGGGAGTCCAGGAATCAGTGCGGCGGCGTATGGGATGGAGGATAGGAGTTGGGGAAGAAAGGGAACGAACTGCTTCTTCCCCGTGCGTGTCCGGAATAAGTGATATTCGTCGAACCAGATATTACGGTTCAAGTTTGAACCGGATATTCCGGTACAACCGGATATGCCGGTTCAGAACTGAACCGGAAATTCCGGTTGCCTACTGTTTCGAAATTTCCTCGTTACAATGGAATGCCAAATGTGCTAGATGAAGTTGGTTTTAAGGTAGAAAGGCTTGGTATAGAAACACCAAACTGAAAGTAGTACTTATCCCTCTCAAAAGTAAGATCAAACAAACAAAGGACCAATTGAGTGAGATTTTCCTACGAAAGAACACTTAGAAGGGAAAAACCAAGAACTTCAATGAAATATCAAATAAATCCCAACTAAGATCCAACTCTTCAAAAAGAAGAGGTTGGTGGCCTAAGCCACCATGTAAGAGATCATGGTATGCAACCGCGATATCTTGGGTGCATTGCCAATTCTCAACATTGAAGCTCACAATTCAACATTAGAAAAAGAGAGATAACAATGAATATTTGCTTTGGGCATAATGGGGGAGGGAGAACCCAATGTGTTAGGATAACACTCCCCCTATGTCCATGCCTACACCTAAACCCAAACACGTTTCATCTATAGGGGTGTGTGCAAGATCCTCAAGTCAAACTCCTAGAATCAATGACGTTTAGTTCATTCCTCAAGAACATGAATCTTGCATCATCGAGTGGCTTCGTGAAGATATCCGCAAGATTGTCCTTGGTGGGCACATAAGATAGAGCAACATCCCCTCTTGCCACATGGTCTCGGATGAAATGATGACGAATCTCAATATGCTTTGTTCTTGTACGTTGCACGGGGTTGTAGGCAATCTTGATGGCACTTTCATTGTCACAAAAGAGAGGCACCTTATCCAAATGAACATCATATTCCTTGAGAGTTTGCCTCATCCATAGCAATTGGGTGCAAGCACTTGCGGCGGCTACATACCCGGCTTCGGCGGTGGAGAGAGATATGCAATTTTGCTTCTTGGAAGACCAACTCACCAAAGACCTACCAAGAAATTGGCAAGCCGCGGAAGTCGACTTCCTATCATCTTGATCACCGTCCCAATCGGAATCCGTCTTGAGAGAAAATCGTGCCCCCTTTGGGTACCACAAACCAAACCTTGGGGTATGAACCAAATATCGAAAGATCCTATGGACCGCCATTAAATGGCTTTCCTTAGGAGCCGCTTGATACCTTCCACACACACCTACACTCAAAACGATATCGGGCCTAGATGCACAAAGGTAAAGCAAAGAACCAATCATAGAACTATACAACTTTTGGTCCACATCTTTACCCTTTCGGGTTACGTGATAGGTGGCACTTGACTTGCATAGGAGATGGCTTGATCTTTGCATTTTGTAAGTTAAACCTCTTGATCATGTCTTGGGTATACTTGGATTGAGAAATGAAAGGCCCACGAGCCAATTGTGTGATCTCAAATCCAAGGAAGAAGTTAAGCTCTTCCATCATAGACATCTCGAACCTGTCAGTCATAAGCTTAGAGAACTCATTATTGAAAGCTTGGTTAGTTGAGCCAAATAAAATATCGTCCACATAGAGTTGGCATATGAAAAGCTCTCCATTTACTCTCTTTGTGAAGAGAGTGGGGTCGATCTTCCTAACTTCAAAACCACGGTCATCCAATAACTCTCTAAGGTGCTCATACCACGCACGTGGTGCTTGTTTAACTCCATAGAGCGCCTTATCGAGCTTGTAGACATGGTTTGAGAAGTTGAGGTTCTCGAATCTCGGAGGTTGCTTAACATAAAACTCCTCTTTGAGTGGACCATTCAAGAAAGCACTTTTGACATCCATTTGGTGCAATTTGAAATTATGCGAAGATGCATATGCAAGGAGTATACGGATGGACTCAAGGCGAGGCACGGGAGCATAGGTTTCATAAAAGTCAATGCCTTCAACTTGGGTGTAACCTTTAGCTACCAATCTTGCCTTGTCCTTTATGACAATGCCATGCTCATCTTGCTTGTTCTTGAATATCCACTTAGTGCCAATAACATTGTGGCAATCTTTGGGCTTCTCAACTAATCTCCAAATCTTGTTGTGCTCAAAATTATTGATCTCATCATGCATTGCTTCAACCCAATCGGAGTCCTCAAGAGCTTCAAACACTTTCTTTGGTTCCACCATAAATATGTGAGCTTGATGCTCACTAAAATGTGCAAATTGCCTTCTTGTGGATCTTCTAGCTTAAATATCTTCCAAGACCTTGTTGTCTTGGACATCAATATGCTTCAAAGCTCTTCTTATCCTTCAAGCACGACGGGATTCGATCTCCGCATTATTGCGAGGAGGAGTCTCTTGATCATCTTGATCATTTGGGTCCCTGTCTTGACCAACTTGGCCTTGATCATCATCATCATCAACAATAATATCTTCAACACTAGCTTCAACTTGAGGAGAGGAGGAAGAGGATGGTTGATCTTGGCCTTGACCTTTACTAGCATGAATGATAGGATTGGTTGCATCTTGCGTAGTAACTTGGTCAATAAGAGGAGGGTCTTCAACATGTTCTTGGTTAGGTGCATCACTTGGCTCCTTGGCTTGTTCTTCTATTGTAGAGGAGGGCTCCACTTGAGTAGAGGATAGTCCTTCTCGAGTCACCATAAGGTGTCCCTCAATGGGGCGGAAAAATCCCACACCCATCCTTCCTATGGCTTCTTGAGGCATTTCAACATCTACATTAGAAACATGAAATTGCGCCACTTGGGAGCCACCATTTTCCTCGAAAACCACACTACAAGATTCTACGACAATCTGTGAGGCTTTGTCAAAGAATCTATAAGTGTGGGATTCGGCACCGTAACCAACAAATATACCCTCAATAGTTTTGGATTGAAACTTAGACAACCTAACACCCTTGATCAAATAATAGCACTTACAACCGAACACACGTAAGTAGGAGACGTTGGGCTTGTTGCTGGACTAGATGTATCTAATACTAAAATATGTCTATATACATCTATATGAGAATCATCTAATACGGAACGGAGGGAGCAAAACACACCATACAATTTTGATATCTCTGCTAGAGCAAAACTGTACAAATATGGCCAAAAGAACAAAGAAATAGAGAGAAAAAATAACAAAAGTGTCAGATTGACGAACACGATGATGTCCCGCCACCGCTGAACCCACCTGATAGATCCACCACACTCCGCTGCCTTCGACGTGTCGTGTACCAAGCAACACCTTCAAGAAGGACTGCGACGACGACGACGACGCTGCTACCCGTACGGGTCCTAGGATTTCTCCCGGTACACGGAAGGGGGTGACCGAAGGGGCATCCGACGCCCTTCAAGAAGGATGGCATCGGCGCGCCGGTGCCGGCAATCACCAACAAGGACTTCTCCTGACCCCAACATACCACCGCCCCGAGCACATTCCTGGCTCCATCAAACTCGCGACCCACCAACATGCGCCACCACCGTCTTAGGACCATCATCACCGTCTCACTGTGGCAAGCAAAGCGAGGTCGGCAAAACCGAGCGAAGACATCGACAGATAAGGATCAGCAGTTCCGTCACCACATGGGAGGGATCAACCTCCACCGCCATAGGGCCGTAGCAGTCCGGACGCGGCAGCAGGAGCACACCAGGAAGCAAGCCCGGCCGGGCCCAAACGGGCCCGTGAAGCTCCCGCCGCCGCGCAGCAGCAGACATGGAAACGCCTCCGCCAACCTCATCGTGAATCTTGACTCCGTCTAGCCAGAGACGCCACAGGGGAGCCTGAGGCCAGCCCGCCTGGACCCAGATCGGCCTAAAGGGCCCACATCTAGGCATCTAGGGTGCCGTCGGCCATGCCCCTCCTGCACACGCCTCTGCCGCCAAGGGGCGGCTCCTGCACTCCGCCACCACCCGGCCATCGCCGGAGAGTCCCTGACCGAGGAGCACCGCCGCCAAAACCGCCACCCGAGCAAGGGTCCGCCGTCAGCCCTACAGCGACACCGCACCGGCAGAACCCGGCAGCGCCTGTCGGCAACGACAGTGAGAGGGGAAAGGAGCATGGGAAGCGGGAGGAACGAGAGGGGAGGGGGATGCGGGGGGAGCGCGTTCGCAATTGTTCCCCATCTGACACGGATTGTTAGCGTATAGACAACGGCCCTCACAAATCGGACCAAAATCGGTATTGTTTTAGTCGTTTAGGGTGGTTTGCGGACTTGTGCTCCAACATCATACCGATTATCCGCGGGAACATTTACCTGAATAGCATGTCTGGCACCATGTTGCTGCTGAGCTTGTTTTGGTGCCGGATACCGAGGTGGGATATCCCGGTTGTGATTATGCCCAGCCGGCTGAACTCGGCTGGCACCACGACCGCCTTAACTGACATTGCCTTAAATGGCATGGCCTTGACCGACATTGCCTTGTACAGCTAATTGTTTTCCAGCACAAGCCGGATCATACACTTAAAGCTGCTTGTTCTTACCATAATTCACACTCCGGGCATGTCCTCCATCGAGATGAGGTGAAGAGGCCTTGCCACCGCCCGAACGAACCACCTGCGATGCACCTACACCCGGGTTTGCCTTCTCGAAAGCCTCATTTTGACGGTTAGCCACAAAGACTAATTCATTAACTCGCTCCTGCTACCTACGGCGAGCTTCACCGGACAAGTTGGGTAACTCGGTTGTTGTTGCCTCTACATCTCTAAGGTTTTTAGCAGGAGAGATATACTTAGGTTTACTAGCCAACACAATACTAGCAGATCTACTAGTTCTAGTGTTACCATCTCTAGCCAGATCGACATTGAAGGATCTAACTCGGTTGCACCCAGCATCTATGCGACTAGGATTATCTCCAATCGGAGTAAACCATGAGCCTGGTTATACTCTCGGAGATTGAGGTCAAACTCTTTCGTGGCGCGAGACATCTCGACGGCCTCATTCAGCATGTTCTGCCGCTGCTTCTCTAGCTAGGATTGCACCCGTGCCGGATCCGTACCGGTAGCCACTGGCACAGTCAGCTTCTCGATGATGTCATGGAAAGGAGCCGGCCTTGCAGATGCAGTAGAAGGACCTACATAATCTGGTTTATTCTCAGGCTTCTCTAGTGGCTTGTGTGTCGCTCGAGTAGACTTGACGTTGGTATTAGTATCACTGGCCGCATCTTTTCCAGCTTCAGTAGAAGACGAGGTCATCATAACCTCCACGCAGTCTACGGGGAGATCGATACGCGAGTTGCAGACTGCGCAGACCGCGGGGGGGGGCGTCTGAGAATGGCAACGTAGACCATATGAGCACCAAAGCCGATGAAGAAGCCGCCTGCGGGCAGTGGTTTGCCACCAAAGTCTCCCTCGTTGTCGCGGACGAAGTTTAGCGAGCCGAATCTGTGGACAAGGTCACAGACCGCACGCTCGCCCGAAGGAAAGACATATCCCATCCAGATAGAAACCCTAGCCAGCGCCGCTGCTGGCCCCATGGTGAGCGCCAACTGTCGTGGTGGTGTTATGGCAGATGCAATGGGATGGCTTAAGGTTGGGGACGATGGACGCTGTTGGTATCCGGGGAGGGATAGGGTACTAAGAAGCACACACGAAAAATACAAAATACACTGATGTACCCAGGTTCAGGGCCCTCGTGAGTAGGTAAAGCCCCTACTCCTGCTTGTGTGCCTCTATATCTGTGGGTAACCGAGTTACAAACTAGCTCCTTGAGCTCTCCTAGCTAGAGGAAGAAGAAAAGCTGAAGAGAACTAGAGAGAATGAAGAATGAGAATGAGTCTCTCGTGTCGTCGTCCCTCACGCGGTGGGGGTGGAGGGGGTGGCCACCTTACATACCAGTGGACACTTACAGAGAGTATAAGGGTTAGGTGGAAAGCATTGTGGCGTATCGCACGTACGGCATGGAGCCGAAGGTCTCCTCTACGGTATGTACTGTGTGCTATGTCTCCTCTGTCAGAGACACGACATGGCCTCGTCCATACCTCGGCATTGTTTCCGTGTACGCTCTGTGTGAGCCGCCTAGTAAGTTGAACCGCACGCTTGTACATCTTCGTGATCTTTGGGATTCACCTGCTCCATTGACTCTTGTCCGGGATAATAGGTTCTTCTCCTAACCCGGTTTCTCCAAGTGTAACTCCGATAACCCGGAAGAATACTCACATGCAAGATAATGCACAAAGCAACATATACCGGCATATACTATGTTGGTCATCATATGCCGGTAGGGCACTTGACTCGGTCAACTTGACTTGGTCCACTATTTGGACATCATTTCATACCTTTCATGACCCTACCCGGGGGTAGCCCCCCGACAGGAAGGTTCCTGAATTTTGTAACAATTGTATCACACTCTCACCGAGATTTACGTACTTTTTAGCGAAGCATAAAAATCTGGACAGAAACCAACAAATTGCATTTTCTTTCAAATAAAGGTTACTCGTGGCAGAAAAATGAAATAAAAAGGTAAAGAGCGCTTGTTATAGAGGTAAGAACTTCAAAGAATCTAAGAAAAACAAAAATGAAACATAAAGGAAACAAGATAAAACAAGGTAGGTTGCCTCCCATAAGCGCTTTTTAACGCCTTTTAGCTAGGCATAATGCAATCAATATAATCATTTCTATCCCTTACAATTGACTCAAAAGGTAACTTCATTCTTTTTCTAAGGAAATGTTCCATTCCCTTCTTAAGAAGAAACTGAAATCTTATAATTCCCTCTTTCATATCAATATGTCTTCCAAAAATAATGGGGCAAGAAGCATTGCATTAAATATCCAAAATGAGAAAATCAATGGAACATAATTATCATTAGAAATAATAAGATTTAGCATTCCAAAAAATTTAAATAAATGCAAGAACATCTGTGTTACTGTGCTAGTCCCTGGATCAATTACTAGCACCACGGTACAAGATGAAATATCTTGGAAATGCATCAAATTCTATTACATCGCATGATCCAGTATTTACAACACAAACATATCAAAACTGACATAGCCTCAAAAAAATAGTAGGAAATTAAATACAACTTTCGTAGTCTTAGAAGACTAGCAGGATGCATAGACCTACAACGTAATACACAGAACAACATTGAGCCTCATCTCCTTCATGTGCCACATGCAAACATGTTGGCGGTAGACTCGAGATCCTAAAGGAAATCCTCACTTGACATCAGATCCGTCTTCAATATGTAATATGAAGCCACAAGGGGTCAATACAATTTAATGTATTGGAAAGTAAAACTATGGTGGATATAAATGGCAAGACTATAACTACATGAGTATTTGGCAAAGTGGAGTTTTGGCTAAATTTGCATAAAGCAAGTTTTCTCCTATCTCTTTTAGAAAACAATCTTTTCTTTCAAAGGGTGGCACCATTGGATTGAAATCCATGAGCACCACAACTACTATTCACTTAACCAAAATTTTACTTCTTGAAAAATGGTGATGTGATTCTTCCGTCCATCCTTGTATAGCTGCTCGAAGTCATCCATAACCGGGGACATGACTAAGATCTTAGTTTATCGCTCTATAGAGGTTGTGCACTTTCACCTTTTGGCTCAATTAGCCCAAACATCCTATACACCCGGAGTGCATCATGGAAACGATAGAATTGCGACGAAATCTTTCATAAGTAAGAATCCAACCCACTGGCAAGACCTGTTCCACCTATATTCTGCTACATTTTATTGTCTAGCACATGTTGTACTCTCACAACTTAGTTGATCAAGACACAGCCCATATAACAAAAGGTTGCACATGAAGCAATATAAACTTGGGGGACATCGTAATCACTTTATTCCCGGGTGGCATTCCGCAAGTGAACACATCACGAGATTAAAGGCCCTAAGGAGACGTCACTCAACTGTCGACAGTCGTGCAATACCAAATCCACCCAGGTGATTCATTGAGATTATAACTTAAGTTTTTCATCAGCAACTAGTAAAAAACATTATATAAGCATCGCTAAGCATAAACTAAGCTTGAGGGTGTATTTACTACTTGGATGAAAGGAAGCTACGTACTAATAGGATTTATAGCCTAGTATATACTTAAGAAAAAGTCCTATCATGCATACTACTCAGATCCACTAATGCATAGCGAAAATATAGGTAGCTTATGGGGTGTCACTTTCCTTTGAAGTTGGTGAAAAAATCACACTATCTTCACAAATAGAACGTTGCTCTCTATATAATCTATACATTTAAAACACAATGACAAAATAAACAAGCATCCTAGCAATCAAACATACAAGTGAAGAGAATATTCAAAACATCAAATATAGCAAAAGGGGTTTAACCAAGTTAGTTAAGGGAAAAGTCAAGGTTTGAATTTGAAAGATTCATTCTCTAATGATTCAATACTTTCAAAGGAAGTTCCAAGTTCACTTGGGATGGAATAGGTTGAGTTTATAGTGATCAAACTTTATTGAAAACATATTTTTCCAGGAAGTCCCAAGAGTTCACTTAGATAGGACAAGTGTTTTCACCTCACTCGGCATACAAAATAAGTTTATGAAAATTACAAGGTTTGGGGGCTGATCACTCAATCCCCTTTGCAAATAGAACTCTAAGTGTTTGGGTTAGGCTTTCCATTTTGGTTAAGGCTAGTCTAGGTTCAAACCATGACAATAAGGTAAAAGGACTATTGTGATGAGGTCTTGGCTTTTCATTTGGGTTTATGGTTGAAAGCAAACAAACTTGATACCAATAAATTTTCATAGGTGGTATGGTTTCTCCAAGGCTTCACATGGTTGGTCTTCTTGAGGATCATATTCAGACTCTCATGTAGCTTCCTCCTCCATGTGGTGAATCCAATGGATCTTGTAAAACTTCATGGTTTTGGTACATAAGTTTAAGTTCACTAACTTGTTTAGAATTTTATGTTTACTTGCTAGGGTATGGTCTTGAGGAGTTGTTGGGGAGTTTCTCAGTGGTAAAATCAAAGAGTGATGGGGGAGAAGATGATGCAACAACATAGTAGCCACTCCACTTGTGGATTCTTCTTCTTCTGGTTGTGATGAAGTCTATTTACTTCTCTAAGTGATTCATTGATCTTCAATGTAGTGTTTATTGTTGAGTTGAATAATAGCATCTGAAGTGCCCTCTAGCACTTTAGGGACTTGGTCTTCTAGAGTAAGATGATAAATTTTGGAGAGGTAGATATTTGATATCAGTACTAGGGTTTAAGGTTCACTAGTTGGTCTAGTATGTAATTGACACATACTAAGGAGTTTCTCTTGGATCCAAAATGGCCACAACATCAATGTTAACAAGATAGAAACAACTCTAAGGCATGATCGACTAGGTGGATCACTATGATGGATTTTTGGCTAAACTTGCATGGATATGGTTCAAGGGTGTCCAAATTGTTTAGGCACTAATGTCTCTGGTCCAAGGTTATTATTTGGAGATGCATAAGAAAACATATTATAATTATTTATGGAATTAAATCTATGTCAAAAATACTAAAATGGCCAACTTAAATCTAAATTCAAATTTAATTTGTTCAAAAATTATTTTGGGGCATAGTATATGAAAGTACACATCCTAAGGTTTCCAAAATATTTTATTTGAAATTTTTGGATTTGTAGAATTCGAATTATTGAAAAATTCATCCAAATGGCTCTTCTGAATTGGACAGTGCTAAAAGTTTCTATATGTCAAGGTAGTTTCAAAAAGTCCAAGTTTGCTAAATTTGGAGTTGTGGATCAAAAGTTATGATATTTCTAAGGTCTAGGGGTTTTTCTACAAAATGGTAGATTAAATTCTATTCAGGAGAAAATACATAAAAGGCGGGTACACGTGGCAGGCTGTGATTGGCTCGGGCTGCTGACTGGTCTTTCCACGCGACGTGGCCCTTTTGGTTGTACCGGTACAGAGTAAGTGATTTAATATGGGGCGCTGGATCAGGATCTAACGACCAAGATTCAAACTGGGGTTAGGGTTTCACCTCGCCAGCGGAGAGTTGTCGGAAATGTTAAAGACGATGGCGTAGGTCAGTGAGCATGTTGGTGGTGACAACGACATCTATTGCTTCATGGATGGGCGGCGGCGTGCGGACGGAGAGGTTTCCGCGTCAGTGAGCTCTCGGGCGAGCTCTCTCTCAATATTCTGGTCGCGGAAAAAGAAAAAGGAAATCATGAGGATGTGCACCTAGGAAAGGGAAACAATATGGTGGCTTCGTAGAACTTGAAGTGTCTTATCATGCCATAAGAAATAAGATGGATGTCACGACCCCGAACCCAGAGATATACATACTGTTATGTGCTCCTAGCCATGGACTCACAAGGGCTTCAGGGTTACCAGCCCCAGCCGCAACAAACAACAGCAGGCAAACTGGATTCATCGGCACGTAGTCCGGATCCCCATTCTACTACTCCTTGTATCCATGCTAGTCATAACCAACTATGCATATCAAAGCGTCCACGAATCGTATGAAACTGAAGGAAACGGGACCCAAGCTATACAGAGATGCTATGCGTCCAGAAAGTGCAACAACAATCGAGAGTTACTGGGGTTACCTCGCCCCAGGCCGAATCACATCGGCATGCGGGCTCGGACATGGATCATTGGCTCCACAACCCCTCGACTTCGACAACAATGCAGGCATAGCCAAAACTGTATAACAATGGGCTCAAAACCAACAACCGATCAAAGCAGCACTCTAGACATGAAGCTTTATTAAACAGGTGTTACTAGAGTATAACTTACAAGCAGATGTCACATGACCCAACATTACATCAGACAACAGAAGGCAAATTATGTTGCTAACCAACAAGAACCAAAAAGGCCTAAGAGGCCGCAACATAAGGCGACGTCCCAGCCCATAGGTTCCACGCTGCTACCTGGGAACCCCGAACTACTCGTCGATGTCCATGTTAGTGAGAAACTTCACCTGAACCAAAATTAAGCAAACCTGAGTACGGGAGGTACTCAACAATACTTAGTTAACCTATTATATATCTGCTGGTTTCATAAAGGGTTTTATGGAGGCTGATTTGCATAAAGCAATCTTTGTTTTGCAAGTTGAGGAAGGAATAGCACGTCTCATGGAGTATTTTGAAAACAGATGAGAAAGCTACTCAACTACTGATATCATCATCTTTTTATCCACCGACATCATTTCCCAACATCTCACATGCTACAAGGATCACCCCTCTCGGCATCTCCGAGGAAGCACCCTTCAAACATTGCCAACATCTTTTACGTCACGTTCAAGTTATCTATTGCCACACGACATTCACCAAGTCGTCCATAACCGTGGACATGGCTTTCCGAAAGATTTATCCCTGCATGGTGGTACACTTTAGCCACACGTACCCTCCGACTCTTAGCGCCACATGTACGCTCTTCCATGGAGCGCGGCAGAGGGTGGCTGGCTCCGACCTTTACCTTGCTCGACCCTATCCATGAGTCAACCCAAACAGGGCCACCCCGTCAACAGGGAGTTGGCCACCTCCTGACGGCACCTGTTTTGTGAGTCGGGATCAAGATCCGTGTACGTCCATCACTTGTCCCGGTCACGCCCTAGTTTTGCTCCAAATCGTTTTCTGACTCACACGCAGATGGAAATAGCAAACTACGTGACTCATGGATGTGTACAAACAAGTTAGTTGGTCGGGCGAGGTTCATTGGCTCGCGCGTGTGGTTGCACGCTCAGTCTTGGTTTCCGCGGCGAGACCTTAATCCTAGGGTTGGCAAGTACAGGACAAAGAACCACTTCCCAAGTGGCCTCTCGTCCTTGCCTTAGTCAGGTTAACCACACAATGCTCATTTCACCACGTCATCATATCATACTAGGTTATCGCAGCTCTGATTCATCAACCGGATGGAGCAGAGGTAAACAAACATGTAAAGCTAAGTGAAGCAGATATGAGGCTCTGGCGATACGCACAAGCAAATCTATGGCTGCTAGGAGCAGTGGATCAGGATATTGAGGCAATGCAGTATATAGGTGAACTATATCTACTATCATAAAATACCTTAGAATCGAATGCAAAGTACGAGATTCAAATGTTGTTCGAAAACATATATGAGCAGATAAGAGGTTATGCTTGCCTTGGTTATAAGAAAACCAGATAGAGGCTTCAGGAATAAGTGCTTGACTTTTCGGTTAAGATCAAGTATTCGCGATTGAAGTTGTTGGCCTTCACTTCGGAGTCGCATTCTACCGAGGGGGAAACAACACCGAAAAGAAGAACAACAATCAACACATGGCATCGATGCAATGCGCAATATGTATGCATGAGCAAGTTAATGCACTAAAATAAAACCCTGCACATGTATGATGGGTTGCTAGGGTTCATATGTCAGTTATGCATTTTTACAGAAATTATCCCGAAATAGACCCCGGAGGGGAAATTCGGGCAATTCTAGAAGTGAGTACAAGTTAAAGTGCTCAAATGGGTTTGAAAACATCATAAACAGGTTGCATTTGTCATTTTGAGCAATTTGGTATATAACTTTTAATTTTCTAATTTTATTGAATGAAAACTTATTTTCTCCATTCCAAAATGATTAAGAAACATTAAATAAATGCTCATTTTTGAACTTTGTCAAAGATGTATGAAAATGACATAAACATTTCGAGTTTATTTTTCTGAACATTTTGATACTTTCATTTTATTTTTCCGATTAATATTTTAATAGATATTGAATTTACAAAATTAACTCAGTCTGGAATTATTTAGCAGAGAGTTATGACGTCATCGTGATGTCACTATGACATCACACTACTCTGTTCTTCACAGATGAGATCAAATTCGACGAAACCCGCGCGCAATTCAAGAAAAAGAGGGTACCACCACGTAGAGGAGACCGAGGGGAACCTAGGGGTGGCGGCGGTTGACCGTATGGTCACCGGAAAACTCGCCGGCGGCGAGCATCCGTGGCGGCGGAGCACGGGCAACGGCGGCAACGAGCTACGGTGCACGGGAGGGGGAGAATAGGTGACGGAGAAGCTCACTACAGCTCGGTGAGGCTCGTAGGGTGGTCGGAGAGGCGAGGCGGCACCGGAAACCGCGCCGGCGTGAGGATTTGGCCGACGGCCGGAGAGAAGAACGATGGCCCGATCCGCGCTCGTGAGGCCATCCCGGCGTACGTAGTTCAACGTGGAGGTAGAGGAGTCCACGACGGTTCCGAGGGTAGCTCCAATTTGGCCCGAGGTGGCCGGAGACGGCGGCAACCGGCGGCGGCCGGCGGGACAGTAGGGTTAGGGTTTCGGGTCTTGAGGAGGCGCAGAGAAAGAGGGATTTCGAGGGGAGGTGAAGGAGAGGGGGCGCAGGGTCTCCGTGGTGTCCTTATCCTTCTGCGGAAGGCAAGCAGGAGGTGGCATACGGCGTCGGGGCGGCCTCCACGCAGCTGCTCCTACTGGCAGAGGAAGAAGAAGGCGGTTTTGCACAGAACCCCCTGCAGTTTTCGGATTAAACAGAAAAGCCCTTTTCCATTTTAAAACAGAGAAGAAATCAGACTTTTGAGGACCTTTTTGCAAAGATAAAAATTTGCAAAAATACTTTTTGGAATCCTTGTAAAATTTCCAACCTTGCCATGTTTTTCTTTGGTGAAATTGAATTATTTTCCAATACAAGATTTTGTAAACCAAAATAAGTACTATTTGTGGTATTTTCTCAAACCATTTAAATTCAAGTTTTAAATTGGTTCAAACATGGTTTAAATTTTTGTTTTCATGCATGTATGAGATGAACACAACACCACAACCCTTTTGTTAGCAAATTTGGGATGTTACAAATCTACCCCCCTTACGAGAATCTCGTCCCGAGATTCCCGAAGGAGAAGAAAGAAGGAACACCGGTTTAGAAAGATCTTGTCGAACCTTACTGTTCTTTTCTCGAAGAGGTTGATCCGTAGCACTACAGAGATCTTTATCGGCTACACCGTAGGTAAGAGGGAAAACTTTTAGGAATTGATCTTCACGAAGATCGAGTATCTCATGGTAACTCATGACATGAATGTTCATGAAGAACTGTTGAGTTAACAAGCATGGAACACATCAAGGTAACGGAGTGAATAGAAGATGGTTTCAAGTTTATGGACAATGGTTCTTGAAAGGATTTAGAATATGAGCTTTGCAGAAGACTTTAAATCCTTTTGAAAAAAAGGTTGAATAACTTATGAAACCGAGTTTTCTTCAAATAGAATACCAAGATGGAGAGGATGGTCTTGAATACTACAAAGTAATATCCGTAGACGAGGAAGAACACGAGAACACAATGTAATCATGCATCGGAGAAAATTTGATGCAAGATCATGTTCACTCTTCGGAGTGGACACGGAAGATGACGGAACTTTCAACAATTCCATCAAAGTTTGCTCGAAATCCTTGTCAAGGATCATGATATTACTTCACAACAGAAGATAAGTAACAAAAATAAGGTGGAGCACCGTAAGGAAGAAGGAACTCTTGGTCACACCATAAAGATGAGTAACCAATGAGGATTGGAGAACTAGAATGAATGAGGAATCTCTTTCCTATTTAGGTTTGGACGTAACCATACATCTACCACATGGTTAAAACTTCATGGCTGAAGTGACTGACAAATTCACACAATGTGTGAGATGCACAGAACTTCAGGTACCAACAACTTGAAAAAGGGAACTGATTAATGGCGGTTACAAAACACCACGAGATGTTCTCATGATGAATTTTTTTCCACTGAAAGAAAGGTTTTGAGGATCAACAAAAAGACATTGGAAGAATCAACGTCCAAGTCATCCTTGATGTTTTAGATACCAACAGCAGGCTCATGACAAGCCTTCTATAGGCCATCAAGTGAAAATTAAACTTCAGATTAGAAGAACCGTGAGGCAACTTCTAGAATAGTTGTACAAGAATCCTCACTGAGAGTGGTTGTTCTTACCGATTCAAAGGATTACAACGTTAGGCCTTCCAGCTAATTGTGTCAACCACAACATCAACCATGCCGTATTTTCGAAAGGACCTAAGTCAATACCCTTGAGGCCTTGAGGAAACACCAACCATCGTTGCTGCTTGATATTCAGCTCTGGTTAGTGGGTTGAATAACTGAGACTCAACGTCTTTGATTGAAGAGCTTGCAGCGGTTACCAACAAGATATGTTTACTAGATTCTCAAGATATGGACTACAATGCCATGCTCAAGAAGACGAGCGAGATTGTAGAACTCATGTATTAGCAACTTACGAAAGACGGTTGCACCTACATGGCTTACTTGCAGAAGAGCACATTCAGAGTTCTTGTTGGGAAGATGATTACAAAGATAACGAAGTTCTTAAATTTCTTCTCTTTCACAAACGATCAGTCGGTGGCTTGGTGTGGATTCAAACTTCTTCAAGGAATGGAGGTAACAACCTACCATCTCAAGAATAGTCCACGCATGCATGAATGACTTGGTATTATTCCCGAGGGAACAAGGAAACTATACTCGGATCCACGGTGACAACTTTCACCATAAGCACATGAACTAGAGTAAGTTGCTTCGAACGTTGAGAGCACAACTTAGCGATGACACAAAGATGGTTCTCTAAAGTTTCCAACATTAATGCCAATTTTTCAACATGAACCTCATTAAGCATGGAGAAAACAAGGATGTCATCGTTGGGTTCAACAACACCCTTATCAAACACTCCAAGGGGAAGGGTTCATATGATCTATGATCAAGGCAAAATATTGGTCAGACTAATGGACATGAAGGTGTACTTAGGTGGAACACCATGAGTAGAAACACCATCAAAATAGTCCTTGAATCTGGACTTGATCCGACGATAGCCCAACTCAAATCAAGGTAGGATGATAGCATGTCCATGAAAGAGATACTATTTGGCTTCAACACAAAGGAAACTAGACACCCCTTAACAGAGGATCAAGTTAGGCGGAGCTTTTGCCTTCCAACTCTCCAAGTTATTGTTTAATCTCAACCACTAGTCCAGGATATCCAGCACAGTTTTCTTGGAGAAAGGAGTAGTTCAATTTACCCCTTGTTTAGACATCACGGTCAGGTGACAACCTGGTGATACTTCTAGAATGACAACTAGAATATCACAACCTACCGGTATGTCTTGGAGTTCGGAAGGAAGCTTGATTTTCAAAGCAACCGTTATGATCTTGAGAGCTTCAGCATAAACCTAACTCTTTGACCAAGAACATGCACCGGAATGGACGGATTTGGTAACACGGTCAACTTTTAGTTAAAGACCGGTTGACCAATAGCGCTAGGAAGGATATAGATGTTTCTTAGACTTTTCAAAGCAATAAGAATTGTTAGGAATACCTGATACACATGTCGATGAACAGACCCATCATTTTCAAGCAATTCAAACTTGGAGGAAGGGTGAGTAAAGACGTGTGAGAGCATCACTTCATCGTTAAGGCCATGAAACTCAACACAACCTCCTGATATGTAAGAGTGTGATACTGAAAGGTAGAACAGAACATAAGCTAATGAAACTTCTTGATTCTATGGATTACAAAACTTTGACCTGGTACTAGAGATGAATGAGGTACTGGAGTTTGTTTCTCCTGACATCCCAAGGTGGAATGTTTTGATGGAAAACAAGAGCAAATGCATTGGAAGAATCCAACACACATATGCAACTTGTTTTCCAAACAGTAGCTGAGGTTTGGAAGCAAGCAAAGAATAGGAACGTGCTCTTGGAAAATCCTGAGATCACGTTGGATGCACAAGGTCATACTCATTTGTATAACCCATGCTAAGAGGTTGATATAGCTGAACTAAGAACGAAGATGTGGAATTCAGGATGATCACTCTTGTTGTGACTCCTTTTGATTCCAAAGAAATCCTATGGCTATCGGAGTTGAGATTACCTAGCCACCCTGAGGTAAAACAGATTCCTCAGGATCCAAAGGAACATAACTTGGGTTAAAGGTCAGCATCCTGTGCTGGTAGCATACACACCACATGATTAAGAAACCACATGATTCAACTCACTGCAACTCAGCACATTCCGGGACCTTCGGTTCAAGTTCAAGGGGCAAAACCACAACGAAAGGAGTAACTACTATATGAGTGCCACAGATGACACTACAATTAGCAATCACGGAGTATCTTTCAAAAGACAAACATAGCTCCGGAAGAGTTTGAACAGAGGATAACTGATACATTCGAGATGAAAAGGAAATCTCGAGGTTTAGGATTTTGAGACTTTAGAACAGGAGTATGTGGAATCCACCCAACTCTGAGAGACTAGGATGGAAGGGAAATCTCCCAGTTTGAGTCAAGAGATAACGGAACATGGAACACACAAGACTCTAGAACTTAACACTAGGTCAACTTGGGTAAAAGACGTCCTTGCCAAAGAAGGCACCTAAGTTTTGAATGACTGGAAGAGATAGCAAGACCTTTTCAAATCAAAACAGGTAAGGTGACCCAGAGTTAGAGCGATACCAGATAAGGAGTAAAAAGAATCCTAAGAAGGTTTTCACAATCATTTGAAGTTTCAAAATAGTTTTCACAAACTCTAGACTCAACATCGACCAAGCAGTAAGGTTTTCCTACAGGCAGTCCTGCTCTGATACCATGACCTGTCACGACCCTGGACCCAGAGATATACATACTGTTATGTGCTCC
The DNA here is from genome assembly GCA_028641055.1 of Alopecurus myosuroides. Classification (NCBI taxonomy): domain Eukaryota; kingdom Viridiplantae; phylum Streptophyta; class Magnoliopsida; order Poales; family Poaceae; genus Alopecurus; species Alopecurus myosuroides. The sequence continues at coordinate 126,236,083 of CM054058.1, forward strand.
TAGCCATGGACTCACAAGGGCTTCAGGGTTACCAGCCCCGGCCTCAACAAACAACGGCAGGCAGACTGGATTCATCATCACGTAGTCCGGATCCCCAGTCTACTACTCCTTGTATCCATGCTAGTTATAACCAACTATGCATATCAAAGCGTCCACGAATCGTATGAAACTGAAGGAAACGGGACCAAAGCTATACAGAGATGTTATGTGTCCAGAAAGTGCAACAACAATCGAGGGTTACTGGGGTTACCTCGCCCCAGGCCGAATCACATCGGCAGGCGGGCTCGGATATGGATCATCCGCTCCACAACCCCTCGACTGTGACAACTATGCAGGCATAGCCAAAACTGTATAACAATGAGCTCGAAACCAACAACCGATCAAAGCAGCACTCTAGACATGAAGCTTTATTAAACAGGTGTTACTAGAGTATAGCTTACAAGCAGAGGTCACATGACCCAACATTACATCAGACAACGGAAGGAAAATTATGTTGCTAACCAACAAGAACCAAAAAGGCCTAAGAGGCCGCAACATAAGGCGACGTCCCAGCCCATAGATTCCAGGCTGCTACCTGGGAACCCCGAACTACTCGTCGATGTCCATGTTAGTGAGGAACTTCACCTGAACCAAAATTAAGCAAACCTGATTACGGGAGGTACTCAACAAGACTTAGTTAACCTATTATATATCAGCTGGTTTCATAAAGGGTTTTATGAAGGCCGATTTGCGTAAAGCAATCTTTGTTTTGCAAGTTGAGGAAGGAATAGCACGTCTCATGGAGTATTTTGAAAACATATGAGAAAGCTACTCAACTACTGATATCATTATCTTTTTATCCACCGGCATCATTTCCCAGCATCTCACATGCTACAAGGATCACCCCTCTCGGCATCTCCGAGGAGGCACCCTTCAAACATTGCCAACATATTTTACGTCACATTCAAGTTATCTATAGCCACACGACATTCACCAAGTCGTCCTTAACCGTGGACACGGCTTTCTGAAAGATTTATCCCTGCAGGGTGGTACATTTTACCCACACGTACCCTCCGACTCTTATCGCCATATGTACGCTCTTCCATGGAGCGCGGCAGAGGGTGGCTGGCTCCGACCTTTACCTTGCTCGTCCCTATCCATGAGTCAACCCAAACAGGGCCACCCCGTCAACAGGGAGTTGGCCACCTCTTGACGGCACCTGTTCTGTGAGTTGGGATCAAGTCCGTGTACGTCCATAACTTGTCTCGGTCACGCCCTAGTTTTTCTCCAAATCGTTTTCTCACTCACACGCAGATGGAAATAGCAAACTACGTGACTCATGGATGTGGAAAAACAAGTTAGTTGGTCGGGCGAGGTTCATTGGCTCGCGCGCGTGGTTGCACGCTCAATCTTGGTTTCCGCGGCGAGACCTTAATCCTAGGGTTGGCAAGTACATGACAAAGATTCACTTCCCAAGTGGCCCCTCGTCCTCGCCTTAGTCAGGTTAACCACACAATTCTCATTTCACCACGTCATCATATCATACTAGGTTATCGCAGCTCTGATTCATCAACTGGGATGGAGCAGAGGTAAACAAACATGTAAAGCTAAGCGAAGCAGATTTGAGGCTCTGGCGATGCGCACAAGTAAATCTATGGCGGCTAGGAGCAGTGGATGAGGATATTGAGGCAATGCAGTATATAGGTGAACTATATCTACTAGCATCAAATACTTTAGAATAGAATGCAAAGTACGAGATTCGAATGTTGTTCGGAAACATATATGAGCAGATAAGAGGTTATGATTGCCTTGGTTATAAGATAACCAGATAGAGGCTTCAGGAATAAGTGCTTGACTTGTTGGTTAAGATCAAGTATTCGCCATTGGAGTTGTTGGCCTTCACTTCGGAGTCGCATTCTACCGAGGGGGAAACAACACCGAAAAGAAGAACAAAAATCAACACATGGCATCGATGCAATGCGCAATATGTATGCATGAGCAAGTTAATGCACTAAAATAAAACTCTGCACATGTATGATGGGTTGCTAGGGTTCATATGTCAGTTATGCATTTCTACTGAAATTATCCCGAAATAGACCCCGGAGGGGCCATTCGGGCAATTCTAGAAGTGAGTACAAGTTAAAGTGCTCCAATGGGTTTGAAAACATCATAAACAGGTTGCATTTGTCATTTTGAGCAATTTGGTATATAACTTTTAATTTTCTAATTTTATTGAATGAAAACTTATTTTCTCCATTTCAAAATGATTAAGAAACATTAAATAAATGATCATTTTTGAACTTTGTCAAACATGTATGAAAATGACATAAACATTTAGAGTTTATTTTTCTGAACATTTTGATACTTTCATTTTATTTTTCTCATTAATATTTTAATAGATATTGAATTTACAAAATTAACTCAGTTTCTCGAATTATTTAACAGAGAGTTATGACGTCATCGTGATGTCAATATGACATCACACTACTCTGTTCTTCACATATGAGATCAAATTCGACGAAACCCGCGCGCAATTTGCGAAATAGAGGGTACCACCACGTAGAGGAGACCGAGGGGAACCTAGGGGTGGTGGCGGTTGACCGTATGGTCACCGGAAAACTCGCCGGCGGCGAGCATCCGTGGCGGCGGAGCACGGGAAACGGCGACAACAAGCTACGGTGCACGGGAGGGGGAGAATAGGTGACGGGGAAGCTCACCACGGCTCGGTGAGGCTCGTAGGGTGGTCGGAGAGGCGAGGCAGCACCGGAAACCGCGCCGGCGTGAGGATTTGGCCGGCAGCCAGAGAGAAGAACGAAGGCCCGATCCGCGCTCGTGAGGCCATCCCGGCGAACGTAGATCAACGGGGAGGTAGAGGAGGCCACGACGGTTCCGGGGGTAGATCCAATTTGGCCCGAGGTGGCCGGAGACGGCGGCAACCGGCGGCGGCCGGCGAGACAGTAGGGTGATTTCGGGTCTTGAGGAGGCGTAGAGAGAGAGGGGTTTCGAGGGGAGGTGAAGGAGAGGGGGCGCAGGGTCTCCGTGTTGTCCTTATCCTTCTGTGGAAGGCAAGCAGGAGGTGGCATACGGCGTCGGGGCGGCCTCCACGCAGCTGCTCCTACTGGCAGAGGAAGAAGAAGGCGGTTTTGCACAGAACCCCCTGCAGTTTTGGATTAAACAGAAAAGCCCTTTTCCATTTTAAAACAGAGCAGAAATCAGACTTTTGAGGACCTTTTTGCAAAGATAAAAATTTGCAAAAAATACTTTTTGAAATCCTTGTGAAATTTACAACCTTGCCATGTTTTTCTTTGGTGAAATTGAATTATTTTCCAATACAAGATTTTGGAAACCAAAATAAGTACTATTTGTGGTATTTTCTCAAACCATTTAAATTCAAGTTTTAAATTGGTTCAAACATGGTTTTAATTTTTTTTTCATGCATGTATGAGATGAACACAACACCACAACCCTTTTGTTAGCAAATTTGGGATGTTACAATGGACTCCCAAAATACTATCATCCAAAGGCTTCAACTCAAGCATATCATATATTTTTTTTTGGCATAATGTAAGAACTAGCACCAAGATCCCATAATTCATTGAAATCAAAATCATTCACTCTTATTCTAATAGTAGGTTCCCAACCATCTTGTAATTTTCTAGGAATGGAGGCTTCAAGTTTGAGCCTTTCTTCTCTAGCTTCAATAAGAGCTTTAGTGATGTGTTTGGTGAAAGCAATATTTAACTTAATAACATTAGGATATTTTGACTTTTTGTAAGAACTCTATAACATAATAGAGGGTAAAATTATCAAAATCAAGTTTATCATCCTCAAATATAGCGGGAAATGTTTTCCTGAAGTTACATTATCATCAAGCCCACTTTCAACAATTTTCTCTCTAGAAAAATTCACACTCTTCATATTTTAGGGACTCTTTCTTCCTAAATTCACCTATTCAATCCTCTTTGTTTAACCATTAACATGTTTGTAACAATAAGGATACTCATGAGTACTAAAAGTTTTAAGTTCTTCAAAAGGTTGGATGGTGCAACTTTTAACAAACTCTGTTTTAGGAGAATTTTCAGCATCTTCTTCTCTTTCTCTTCTAACAAGTATTTGAGCTAACATTCATGTATTTTCATTTCTTTAAACTTTTACATCATTTGTAAGTTCAGTTTTTTTTACTTCAAGAGGTGTATTCCTATTTTTAAAAATTTCACCATCATGAGCAAGACTATCAACTTTGAATACAATATTTTCTAGTTTTTCAAGCTTTTCTCAAGAGTTTTATTGAAAATATTTTGTGAAAAAATGTGTTATCTGAGCATGTTTTCTACATCATAGGTGGAACTTTTAGGATTGTTATAAGTATTTTCATAAGAATTCCCATGCGAATACCATTGTTAGGAGGATACAACCTATAATTGTTGCCACCAAAATTATTTCTGTAAGCACTGTTGTTGAAATTGTTTCAAGCAATAAAATTCACATCAACTTGATCATTTTCATTAGCAACCCTAGAGTTCAAAGGAACATTATTAGGATCAATAGGCACTTGTTTTGCAAGTAAATAAGAAAGCATATCAATTTTATCACCCAAAGAAGGGACCTCAACAAGAATTAACCTTTTTACCCGTTGGAGCCCTTTCTGTGTGCCATTGGGAATAGTATGTCATTAGTCATCCAATAAATTATTTGATGGGCCTAATTTTAGAGTCATAAAGGTTCCTTCTGCAGTTGAATCCAATAAATTCCTCGAAGAAAAAACTAATCTTGCATAAAAAGTTTGGACAACCATCCACGTAGTAATCCAGGTGTGGGACAATTCTTTACTGTAGTTTTCATAGAATCATGCTGTAGTAGCAGGTAGAGCAATTGTAGTACCAGCAAATTATTGGTACTAGTAAAGTCAGAAATCTTAGTGGTATCATTGGTACTCATGCTTCCAAAAAAAAACAAGATAAACTAACAAAACAATTAAAATACTAGAAACAAGAAAACTATTTTTTTTTGGATTTTCGATATAAGAGAAAACAAACCTAAACAACAGTAAACTAAGAAAGAACAAAAAAAACTGGAAGTGTGTAACTCCCCAAGCTGATAGGTTAAGTCCCTGGCAACAACATCAGAAAATCTTATGCTTTTTGGTGATCACACACCCGATGGGAACCCCAAGAGGAACGTATGATGTACACTACAACGAATTTCCGCGAGTTAAGGAACCAGGTTTTCAATCAAGTATGACTTCGAAGTCTCTTCAGTAGGTTTCTTGTGACAACAATGTTGTTTAAACCTTGTTGACCAAGAGTGGACATACACATAGACACAAAACCTCTCTTGGTCGCAACTTTCCAAGAAGGTCGCCAATCTTCTCGTCTTGCTGAAAACTAGATAATTAATTGTATCGAGTGGGTGGAGAATATTAAATGAAAACGGAACATGGAGCAAGTGATGATGAAAATCAAGTAAACGAGGTTGTAAACAATAAGGACAATAGGACCTGGGGCCATAGGTTAACTAGTGGTGTCTCTACAAAGAACAATAAACATGCTAGGTAAACAAATTATAGCTGGGAAATTGAAAAATCATGAACGTATCACAATACTATTATGAAGATACAAAGTTCACAGGTTCAAACATTGTAGGCATTACGTCAAGATAAATAGACTGCCATCTGACACCATCTATTACTAAGAGTCCACCTTGAGACAACAATCCAGTACATCTTGCTGATATTAACTTCAACAACAAAGTGATTGCTTGTGTGCAACAGACAAATGCATTAAGAACAATGTAATCAATAATTCTCATACATAGACAAGAACACCATTGTTTTCTCCCTAGTGGCAACAACACATCCTCCGCATACACGTTTCTGTCACTCGGGTGTTGGTCAAAGGAGGCATGAACCCACTATCTAGCATATAAACCCTCTCTTGGAGGTGCATACAATAAATTGGCCAAGGCAACCATACACACCAGAGAGCATTGCAAGACAATATTAAAAGTTTAAAACTCTCTAAAGATATAAGTGAAGCAACTCAATATGACATGAACAAAATAATCATAATATTACGGTTCATCAGATACCAGCGAAAACAACATTGAGCAATTACATAATAGCGATATTGATAATGTAGGGAAGCTCACAAGATCTAAACATGGTGGCACAAAGAGGGGAGAACAACATCTAACTACTTCTATGGACCCGTAGTTCCGGAAAGAACTGCTCACACATCTGTCTTGGGGAGATCATGGCGATGTAGAGGCCTCCGGTGACGACCCCCTCTCCGGCAAGGTGCCGGAGCGGGACTCCATAAGACCTAGATTGGACTTTCGAGGTTACAGTGCCTCTGCATGTATTTCTTGTAAAATTGATATGTCCCCAAAGTTTTTAGGGTAAAAGGAAATTTATAGGCGAAGAGGCGACATGAGGCGATGGCTAGGGCCACAAGGGGCCCACCAGGCACGTCCTAGGGATGACCCGCGCCTGGTACCCCCATGGTGGCCCCTGGCTCCCCTCCAGCACTCCTTTGGACTCTATCTCCATTCCGGGTAAAAAATGAGCTCCGTGAATTTTCATGACTTTTGGCAAATATTTTCTCTAGAACTTTTCTGAAACATAAAAATAACAGAAAACAGAACTTGGCTCTAGGCATGTTCTTAATAGGTTAGTCCATAAAATCATTCGGAAAACAAAGTAAAACATGTAGAAAACATGGGGAATCATAAAGAAAATAAGCATGGAGCATAAAAAATTATAGATACGTTTGGGACGTATCATGGCACGAGCCAGGAATTCTGGCATGAATAAGCAAGGTCAGTACATTGAATATACTTGCAAGTACTCAACATGACACAACAAAATCGTATCTATATGACATGGCATAAATTCATAAGGTAGCATAGCATATAACGAGTCCAAGCTTAATGGTTAGAAATACCAGTGATTTGACACATTCATCTCACACATTCTCAGATAACCATCTTAGGCTCTCACTAGCCGCATGCCCTCATTAACAATTCATTCTCACATGCCATTTTAAGACACCAATCTTATTTAAAGTAACATCCGTTTTATTTAGTCAACACATATGACATGACCAAATGCATAGTGTGACCATATCAAACTTTCGTCCCTTAACCTAGTGATAAGGCTACTTACTAAATTCAACTCTCGAGAGGACTTACTTAATTTGTACATTAATACTAGAGCCTCCCAGCTGACAAAACAAGCTATACTTCCAAGATGGTTTGTGGAACCAAGACACTCATGTTGGACTACCGAACTACCCAATAGGTCTACAATTTTGACAAGGTGAACGCAGTGCTCTGCATATATTTCTATAGGATTTAATCTTAGTGACACCAATTAGACCTACCAAATGGTATATCCAACACGGGGCTTGATGTGCTACTAGATCAAGACTCTCCCATTTTAACGATGCATGTTTATGTTTGGTTAAGTTCGAAAAGTGGCACTGGGTGATTCAATCTAGTCATAGGAGGTTATTTTCTATATTAGTCAAATTAAGGTAATCAACAACTATTCATAAGACATTAGCAAACATTTGTCACATAGGAGTAATATACATCAAACTTTAATGTTCAGGAGTACAGGCTTCAGTCCACCAGGATGAAACCCTGATTAATTTATCAAGGATCAAAACTCAACTCACCTGGATAGGACTAGATGGGTTTATCGTAGTACAAATATGAAACAATCATGAAGAGTACCTCCATAGAGAGCGCAAGCCTCACCAAAATAAAGTACTCGCAAAGAAAAAACACACATGGAAAAGAAGGACATCCATTTGAGAATTCTTAAAAAAACCAGGTTTCGTTCACCATTGGGTTAATTTCTTGAAAATTGAATCACGAATCATAACCTCCATGCTACACATTGTGAACATATAGTATCTAAGTATAAAATTCTCTCAAATTCCTCACATCCATGCCCTAAGATCCAAATTACTTAATCTCAACACCATTATCCCTTCAATAGGAATTATGCATGTTCAACCCTAGTTATTCCTCCACGAACCCAAAGTTTCAATGAAGTTTTTTAGCCATGTTCAAGAAATCGTAGAATCCAGAATCATCCGGAATATTCTGAATTTTCAGAAAATTTCGGAATGAATCCGGATTGAATCCGACAGCTTCCAGAAATCTTGAAATTTGCACTTACACTAAAATTATGGCTCTCTCGTTCCTTCATATGTCATATGTACTTATCCCATGCTACCTATCCATGTACTCTAATAGGAGGTAACAGACATGAGTGTACTCGTGTTGCCAAGAGGAAGATCCACGTGTCCCATACAGTTAATACGGGTGGTCGCCGTTATGCTCCCCGAGGATGCTATGGGGGGCGTGGAATTCCTGAGTATGAGGAGGAGATGACAGAGTAAGTGCCCGAGGGAAACATGAAGTATTTTATGGTTGAGAAGTGGAAGAAGATCATGAAAATACATCCCTACCTCTTTGCAGAGAAGACTTGTGCGGATCCCTTGTTTTGGAAAAACACTCTACTCAAGGCATGTAATGACTTCTATATGACTCTCACTCCCACAGTTGTTGTTCAAGAGTCTATTGAATTTTCCTATTATGAAGAACACAAGTCCGGGGCTCTTGATCACATTCATGAGGCTTTGTTCAAGATGGATATTGCCCCTCTCCTTCTCATTGAGCATGTCTACTGCCGGGACCTTATCTCACAGTTCTATTGCACTCTCCGGTGCAAGGTTGGCGCATTTCAGACTATGACTGGGATGAGTGGAGACCAAAGGGTCACTAGTACTTTGTCTGATTTTTCCACTTCTCTAGGATATACTTGGACGGCCACATATGGACAGCAAGGTCATCGCATTCATAGCCAATCTGAGTATGACATGTCAATTCTTGACGTATTCTATCCCCCTGACCTTGATGATGTCAAGATGTCCTTCAACTCTCTGATTTGTCCTTTCTAAAACCTCTTGTCCAAGATCTTCCGAAGGAATCTCATGATCAAGGCTAGATATTTGTCTACTATTCGAGCCTATATGGTCAATATCATGATCTTTACCAAGACAAGTCGTGAGAGGAAGATTGATGTCATAGATTTCATCTATAATGTGATTTGCTTGGGTGTCATGGAAAAGAGAAAACCAACATATGGACCTTACATTCAAAGGTTCATCGATGCGACATGTGGTCAGAAAATTATGTCTACCTATGAAACTATTCGCCCCAATGCTTTTACTCCCGAGTTCATCTTTGGTCATGAGATTCCTGAGTTCTCCAAGAACAAAGCCCAAGTGCCTCACTCCATACTGGGTCCTCTCACAATCAGTCCTCTAGCAGCATTGCAAAGTTCTTCAAGGTCATGTTCTCCACTTGCATAGACGTTCACGCTATTTCTCATGAGTCTCAAGAGCTCGCCAAAGAGACTCACCGCATTCAGAATGCCGACCAAAGGGCTGCTGGTCATGATATTCCTACTAATTATCCCTCACTTGCTCCATAGGTCTATGTTCCCATTCCTATGCCACCTACCAGTGATGATGATTTATAGTTTGGGGGTACCTTCTGCTGATGTGGATGATGGTGAGAATGTTATTGATGATGAAGACAAGGAAGAGGAGTGTCGTGAAGATGGATAAGATGAGGATTATGCTAAATATAACGAGCAAGGCGAGTAGTTCCTTGGGGCGTTAGCATGTATCTTTTATTCTTTTTGTGGCATCTTGATGTCAAAGGGGGAGATGAGCTCTATTTAGGAAAACCTGGGCCCCTCCCAAATGTTGGTTTTTATAAGTCCTCCTCTTCTCTCGCCAATAGAGTTACAGTCCAGTGTTCTTGAAACAACATACTAGGCAGTTGAGAAAGAATCAAAAAGATTGGTCACCTTAGGGCGGAACTTACGGATTTGAATCGTTTTAGTCAGGAGGATACCCATGCCCAATTGAAAGTATAGTGTAAATAGGTGCTACGATCAATTTTTTTCTTAAGTTTAGGATTGACACAAAGGTAAATTATCTAGATAATGCAACTAAGGTGAATTTACCTATATGAGAAGGAAAATAACAAACACAATGCAAGTACAAGTAAAGGTAGTAAGGGAACGAGGTAACTGATATGAAGCACGCGGAGACACGATGTAATCCCGGGTTCCTCCTTGTTAAGGGAGTACGTCTCATTGGAGGGGTGTGAGCTTGCCACGAAGGCCTACTCAACGCCACAAAGGCCTCATCCTATTCTCCGATGAACCCCGCCACAAAGGCCTAGTCCACCTTCCACTATTGATCCCCTTTCAGGCGGGAATCGAATCCTTTACAAACAACTTGGGGCACACACCCACAACCAAATTGGGGGCTCCCAACAATCTTGAATCACCAAAGAATAGCAAGATGCCTAGGTTCTCCACAAGAGGAAACCCTAGGCAAGATCCCTCAAGCTAGAGAGGGGGAATGAAGAATGGCTCGGTGAAGATGTAGATCGGGGCCTTCTCCTTCAATCACTTCGAGTTTGGTGGGAGGGATTGGGAGTTATTGAGGATTTCGTGAGCTCTTAAATGCTATTGAATGCCAAGGGGAAGAACTAGAGCTCAAGGTGGAAGAGCAGGGGTATTTATAGCCCTTCCTCAAAACTAGACGTTTTGCAGGAAAACAGGTACCGGAATATCCGGTCCAAGTTTGGACCGGAATATCCGGTTTCCAGATCTGCTCGAATCCGTTGACTTCAACCGGATTATCCGGTTGCCTCTGAATAATCCGGAACAAATAATCCGGCTCTTCTCTGTCCCGCAGGCAACTGCAACGGATATTCTGGCTCCTCTGGAATAATACGGTACAAATAATCCGGCTCGTCTCTGCGAGTTTCTTCTCCAGTCCTTAGCCGATTTCGAGCAAAATCTCCACAACCGGAATATCCAGTCTGAGATGAATAATCCGGTATCAAAAATCTGGCTCATCTCTGTCCCGAAAATGGACCAAAACTATCATAACCGGAATATCCGGTTGCTCAGAATAATCCGGTTAGAATAATCCGGTTGGCTTCTGTCCCAAATCTCTTAGGCCTATCTTCACCGATCTTTTCGGTGATCGATGCTGATGTTAAGTATAACACCTGCACACTAAACACCTTGATAAATAATGTACTAAGTATTGTTAACTAACATACAAAACACCGGGAAAAACGAAATGCACTTTCAATCTCCCCCTTTTTGGTGTTAGATGACAATACTAAGATTTGCAATAGAACCTTGACGATAACATGTTTGAAACAAAATGGAAATGTATCCCCCTATCTATATGCACATCTTTTGTTTGCCTCAAATGCAAAAAGTGCAATAATATATGGAGAGCAATTTCCAACAAGTAGCAACATGCCAAAGTAGCAATATCACAAATGTGTTGAGAATAAGAGAGAAATATATACCTTGTGCGTAGAGATGATAACAAGAAAATCCAAGCACAACAATAGATAATATCCTCAACATATAAGATAGATAATCCCGATAGCCACTAACATATAGATAATCCATGATAACCGAAACATAATATCACAACACATATCACATAGTTTTAAACGAGACAATAAAACGAACAAAGTTCACGAAATAAGACTAAATGGACACAAGCTCTCAAGAAACGGTAAAAGCATACGCTTGTGCCCGAACCCATGCAAATCCCCGTAATCTAGAAGCTACTTCTCCCCCTTTGGCATTGAGACACCAAAAAGGAAAGAAACAACGGTGCTAACGTCCAAACAAATGGTCTAAGCATCCGAATGCTCAGACGACTCTCCTGTAGTCGCGTCAGAAGCACACTCAGCCTCCCTCTCCAGATCATCGCCAGTCTCCTCATCATCAGCAATAGGAGCCCTGCAAGAAGCAGAAGTGGTACATAGAGCCTCCTCAATGCGCTCCACGGAGTGCGCTCACCAGTAGTCCACTGAGAATAAGTCTGAGGAACAAGTTGAGCAGGAAGATCACCATAACACCACTCACGTCGTGAAGAATCTGACTCTGGGTAGTGGACATAGCAGTGTCCCTGTAGTAGGCCGCGTACTGCTCCTTATGAATGTCCACCTTCATGCACAACACATTGCGCTGAAACCAGGAGAGCTTCCTGACATTGCGCAGAGTGGTGGAAACGGGCTGAGCACTAGAAGAGGCCACACCCCCCGTAGAGGTACCACCCTCAGATGGAGGAACATGAGCAGCAGGTACGATCTTCTTCCTCTTTATGTACAACTTCTTGAACTTGTGCAGCTCCATGGGTAACTCAGAGAAATCGTCCCCAAGGTTTCCTTAGAGAGAAAATCCGTCTTGAGAGAAAACGGAATCCGTCTTGAGAGAAAATTGTGCCCCCTTTGGGTACCACAAACCAAACCTTGGGGTATGAACCAAATATCGAAAGATCCTATGGACCGCCATTAAATGTCTTTCCTTAGGAGCCGCTTGATACCTTGCACACACAGCTACACTCAAAACGATATCGGGCCTAGATGCACAAAGGTAAAGCAAAGAACCAAGCATAGAACTATACAACTTTTGGTCCACATCTTTACCCTTTCGGGTTACGTGATAGGTGGCACTTGACTTGCATAGGAGATGGCTTGATCTTTGCATTTTGGAAGTTAAACCTCTTGATCATGTCTTGGGTATACTTGGATTGAGAAATGAAAGTCCCACGAGCCAATTGTGTGATCTCAAATCCAAGGAAGAACTTAAGCTCTTCCATCATAGACATCTCGAACCTGTCAGTCATAAGCTTAGAGAACTCATTATTGAAAGCTTGGTTAGTTGAGCCAAATATAATATCGTCCACATAGAGTTGGCATATGAAAAGCTCTCCATTTACTCTCTTTGTGAAGAGAGTGGGGTCGATCTTCCTAACTTCAAAACCACGGTCATCCAATAACTTTCTAAGGTGCTCATACCACACAAGTGGTGCTTGCTTAACTCCATAGAGCGCCTTATCGAGCTTGTAGACATGGTTAGGGAAGTTGAGGTTCTCGAATCCCGGAGGTTGCTTAACATAAACCTCCTCTTTGAGTGGACCATTCAAGAAAGCACTTTTGACATCCATTTGGTGCAATTTAAAATTATGCGAAGATTCATATGCAAGGAGGATACGGATGGACTCAAGGCGAGCCACGGGAGCATATGTTTCATAAAAGTCAATGCCTTCAACTTTAGTGTAACCTTTAGCTACCAATCTTGCCTTGTCCCTTATGACAATGCCATGCTCATCTTGCTTGTTATTGAATATCCACTTAGTGCCAATAACATTGTGGCAATCTTTGGGCTTCTCAACTAATCTCCAAACCTTGTTGCGCTCAAAATTATTGAGCTCATCATGCATTTCTTCAACCCAATCAGAGTCCTCAAGAGCTTCAAACACTTTCTTTTGTTCCACCATAAATATGTGAGGTTGATGCTCACTAAAATGTGCCAATTGCCTTCTTGTGGATCTTCTAGCTTGAATATCTTCCAAGACCTTGTTGTCTTGGGCATCAATATGCTTCAAAGCTCTTCTTATCCTTCAACCACGACGGGCTTCGATCTCCGCATTATTGCGAGGAGGAGTCTCTTGATCATCTTGATCATTTGGGTCCCCGTCTTGACCAACTTGGCCTTGATCATCATCATCATCAACAATAATATCTTCAACACTAGCTTCAACTTGAGGAGAGGAGGAAGAGGATGGTTGATCTTGGCCTTGACCTTGACTAGCATGAATGATAGGAGTGGTTGCATCTTGCGTAGTAACTTGGTCAATAAGAGGAGGGTCTTCAACATGTTCTTGGTTAGGTGCATCACTTGGCTCCTTGGCTTGTTCTTCTATTGTAGAGGAGGGCTCCACTTGAGTAGAGGATAGTCCTTCTCGAGTCGCCATAAGGTGTCCCTCAATGGGGCAGAAAAATCCCACACCCATCCTTCCTATGGCTTCTTGAGGCATTTCAACATCTACATTAGAAACATGAAATTGCGCCACTTGGGAGCCATCATTTTCCTCGAAAACCACACTACAAGATTCTACGACAATCCGTGAGGCTTTGTCAAAGACTCTATAAGTGTGGGATTCGGCACCGTAACCAACAAATATACCCTCAATAGTTTTGGATTGAAATTTAGACAACCTAACACCCTTGATCAAATAAAAGCACTTACAACCGAACACACGTAAGTAGGAGACGTTGGGCTTGTTGCTGGTGAGGATCTCATATCGAGTCTTCTCCAAGCCCTTGCGGATGTAGAGGCGGTTGGAGGAGTGGCATGCCGTGGATATGGCCTCAACCCATAAATATTGGGGAGAAGAATACTCCGTCAACATTGTCCTTGCCATATCCAAGAGAGTGTGATTCTTCCGTTAGGCAACACCATTTTGTGAGGAGTGTAAGTGGCAGAGTATTGATGACGAATGCCTTCTTCACTAAGGAATTCATTCAAAGTATAGTTCTTGAACTCCGAACCATTATCACTCCTAATAGCCATGATTTTCACATTGTGTTGATGTTGCACTTGGTTGGAGAAGTCGATGATGGTTTGTTGAGTCGCACCCTTGCACTTGAAGAAATAAACCCAAGTGTATCTTGAATAATCATCGTTAATCACCAAGTAATACTTCTTGCCTCCAAGACTTTCCTCGGGCACGCCACCAAAGAGATCAACATGGAGAAGCTCCAATATCCTCTTTGATGAAATAATGGTCTTGGCCTTGTGCGAGATATCATGCATCTTCCCTTCAACACACGACCTACAAACACGATCTTTGGAAAAGGAAACATTTTCTTTTAGTCCAACAATATGGCCACCTTTGTGAAGACTTTGCAAAGTTCTCATGTTGACATGGGATAAGCGGTGATGCCACAACCACCCCACGTCCGCCTTTCCTAAAAGACACATTGCTTGAGAGTTGGTAGACTTCAAAAAGTCCACCACGAACAACTCATTTTCAACATGTCCCACGTATGCGACGTCAAGAGTCTTGCTCCTCAAAAGGACCACAATATCAGGGTCAAAGAAGACGGAGAAACCCATCTTCCGTAACGAACGGACTGAAAGTAAATTGTAACCAAGGGATTCAACAAGCATGACGTCCATGATAGTGATATTAGGAGCAATCACAACCTTTCCAAACCCTGATAACTTAGACTTGGACATGTCTCCATAGCTGACGGTTGCATTGATATCATTTGGGCGCAACTCCGTCACAAGTTCTTTGCTTCTGGTCATATGACTAGTGCATCCACTATCAATTATGCATTTAGACCCACCGGAAGCATAGTCCTGCAAGAGATCATTGACTAGAGTTAGGACCCGAGGAGGGTCCCTTCATGTTAGCAACAAGGGTCTTTGGAACCCAAATGGTATAGTCAATGTAACCCTCAAAAGGACCAACATATTTATCTTGCACAACACCATAATAATCAACATATAAAAAATTGTGTGGATTGTTAGTTCCCGCGGAGGTGCTACGAGTAGTGTTGTCCCTCATGACACTACTACTCGAAGCAACATTGCTTGCTTGTGCGGGTGTGCTACGAGTAGTGTTGTCCCGAATGACAATACCACCCTAAGCACCATTGTTGGCCTTCTTCTTGTTCTTATTCTTCTTGTTCTTCTTCTTGGCAACATAGCCAAGACCTTGCTTTGCCACTTGTGTCCTTGGAGCACTCAATTGTGGTCTAGCAACAACCACATGAGGGATAGGGGCAACCACTTGTGGGATAGAGACCACAACCTTCTCAATTTGAGGGCCTTTGCCCTTGAGCATTGCTAGCTCATCCTTCAACCTAGCATTTTACTCAATAACATTTGTATGATCACAAGAAGAAGTATAGGTTCTAGGGGTGTTGAGTTGATTAAGTTGAGTTTGAATTTGTTCATGAAACGCTTTGAGGGAAGAGTGTTGTCTCTCCAAAGCTTTGTGAGCCTTGGTTAGCTTTTCAAACTACTCAGTTAGTTTACCATGACCAACATCAAACTCAACCTTATCCTTTTTAGCCTTTTTATATTTAGCAATTGCAAGGTCACGTTCCTTAGTGATATTAGAAACAAGTTAATTATGTGTTTCTTCAATAGATTCAAGCTCCTCCTCAAGAGAAACTCTACCATTATGCTCTTCCTCAAGAGTCATCGAGAGGGATGCTATTTCATCGGCATCCCTTCTTTAAATCTCACCTTTCTTCTCAAGAGCCTCATGGGCCTCTCCCAATTGGCTCATGAGGTGATAGAAGTACTTCTTGGTCTCCCCTTGTATGTTAGACATAAAACGTTCCAAAGAGAGCATACTATCTTCTATTCTAAGAATAACATCATTTTCTAGTTCACTTGGGGTCTTAGAGTTGGGAGAAGGTGATACCTCCGAGGCCTTAGCCATGAAGCACTTGGCATTTGGGTGAGGATGATTTTCATTGGGGGATTCAAAGAGAGATGAACACGATGGAGTAGAAGCAATAGCAAGAGAGGCCACTTCACTTGTGGTTTCTTCTTCTTCATCACTCCCGAAATCATATTCCTCTTGAGTCACTAGCACAAACTTGGTGGGAGATTTCTTGTTGAAAGGTTTCTTCTTGAAATGATGTTTCTTGTACTCAACCTTGGACTTGTCCTTGCGAATGAGCTTGCCACTATGGATTTCTCTTTTTTCATAGGTAAACTCCGCAATGAAGTGGTGCTTATCTTGACAACTGGAGCAAGACCTCACTTTTTGAGCCCCATCATTGCCATAGAGAGATTTGGTCTTCTCCTCAACAAATTGCTTGGCCTTGGGAGGATTCCTCCAAAACTTCTGCACGGTGAGAGCAATGATATCCTTGAGCATGGGATCATACTCTTGATCCTTCAATGGAGCCAACACCTCATTGCCTTCTTCTTCATACTCAACCTCTTGTGACACAACCTTGGCCTTCAAAGCAACTGATGCCCCTTTGTGCATTCCTATGGCCCTAGCACGGTTGTCAAGAGCATTCTTGGTTTGCACTTGATAGGAGCACATTTCTTGCATAACTTGGGTTGAGGTCATAGTAGGGAAATCATGTCTTCCTTGAATTATCTTCAAGTCCGCGCCCTCAAATGGCATTAGGGAAATCGTGTACTTCCTCTTGATCCAAGCATCATAAATGTACTTGGCACCAACATTTGAGAAAGCGGTGGCAAGAGTCTTTAGTCTTTGGTACATGTCTTCATGGTTCTCTCCTTCACGCATATAGAACCCTTAGGCCTCATTGGTCAAGGAATCATACCTATTCCTTTGCATACTCTCATTGACCACAAACACGACGACAAGAGCGTCCCATGTTTCCTTGGCGGTGGAATATTGTTGAAGATGCGGCATGTGATTAGGACCCATGGCTTGTTGAAGAATTTACAAGGCGGTGTAGTTGAGTTGACAATCTACAACTTCTCTTCTTGTCAAGTTCTTGGTGTCATGAGGCTTCTAACCATCACGAGTGACTCTCCAAAGTTCTATACAAGAAGAGTTCAATTGAGTCGCCATGCAATATTGCCATTCACGAAAAGAATATGCATAAATTTTAGGTGGATCTACCCTAGGAATTATATGAGGATGTGGGACGGGAGGATCAGGAGAACACCTTCCGGGGACGGAGTGAAATTCTCCCTCTCCTTCCGTACCCTTCTTGGTGGAGTTTTCAGCGGAAGCATTTTTAGATGGATCACCATCTACCCCATTCTTGGCGCCCTCCGGAGATTCTTCCGGAGGAGATGAGCCGGTGACCTCCGGTTCTTTGGCTTTCAAGACTTCCATCAAGAATTGACGCAACTCATAGATTTTGGTGTCTATGGATGAGGTCAATGAATTTCGTAACTCATTGAGATCATCCATAGATACCGCCGCCACGGAACCTTCAGTATCCGTCTCATTAACCATACTCAAACTCTTAGGCGGTTAAGCCCGATACAAGAGCCGAGGCTCTGATGCCAATTGAAAGTATAGTATGGGCACCTAGAGGGGGGTGAATAGGTGCTACGACCAATTTTAATTTTTCTTAGAGTTTAGGCTTGACACAAAGGTAAATTCTCTAGATAATGCAACTAAGGTGAATTTACCTATATTACAAGGATAACAACAAACACAATGCAAGTACAATTAAAGGGAGTAAGGGAACGAGGTAACCGATATGAAGCACGCGGAGACACGATGTAATCCCGAGTTCCTCCTTGTTAAGGGAGTACGTATCGTTGGAGGGGTGTGAGCTCTCCACGAAGTCCTACTCAACGCCACAAAGGCCTCACCCTATTCTCCGATGAACCCCACCACAAAGGCCTAGTCCACCTTCCACTATTGATCACCTTTGAGGCGAGAATCGAATCCTTTACAAACAACTTGGGGCACACACCCACAACCAAATTGGGGGCTCCCAACAATCTTGAATCACCAAAGAGTAGCAAGATGCCTAGGTTCTCCACAAGAGGAAACCCTAGGCAAGATCCCTCAAGCTAGAGAGGGGGAAATGAAGAACGGCTCGGTGAAGATGTAGATCGGGGCCTTCTCCTTCAATCTTCCAAAGATCTTCGAGTTTGGTGGGAAGAATTGGGAGTTACTGCGGATTTGGTGAGCTCTTAAATGCTATTGAATTCCAAGGGGAAGAACTAGAGCTCAAGGTGGAAGAGGAGGGGTATTTATAGCCCTTCCTCAAAACTAGACGTTTTGCAGGAAAACAGGTACCGGAATATTCGGTTGCCAGATCTGCTCGAATCCATTGACTTCAACCAGATTATCCGGTTGCCTCTGAATAATCCGGAAAAAATAATCTGTCTCTTGTCTGTCCCGCGCAGGCAACTGCACCGGATATTCCGGCTTCTCCGGAATAATCCGGTACAAATAATTCGGCTCGTCTCTGCGAGTTTCTTCTCCAGTCCTTAGCCGATTTCGAGCAAAATCTCCACAACCGGAATATCCGGTCTGAGATGAATAATCCGGTACCAAAAATCCGGCTCATCTCTGTCCCGAAAATGGACCAAAACTATCCTAACCGGAATATCCGGTTGCCCAGAATAATCCGGTTAGAATAATCCGGTTGGCTTATGTCCCAACTCTCTTTGGCCTATCTTCACCGATCTTTTCAGTGATCGATGCCGATGTTAAGTATAACACCTACACACTAAAGACCTTGATAAATAATGTACTTAGTATTGTTAACTAACACACAAAACACCGAGAAAAATGAAATGCACTTTCACCAATGGACTAAACACAAACTTAAAACCTTTTCAAAATAGGATCTGGACCTCAGATCGCCGTGGATGGACCCATCAACCGACCTGTCAACTTTCTAGATCGCATCTGAAAACCTCCAGGCACATCCTTTTCAAATATCGCTACTTAGGAGCCACAACTGAGTTGTGGTATGTGCACCGGCCTTGAAGCATCAAGTTTTGGTGGCTCGCTGAATTTGGTGAGGACCCTCCAAGTTGTGGAGTCTGGCTCATCCTTGTGAAGGTTCTAATTGTCTAACTCAAGGGAAACATAGTGATCTATGCCTATCACTTTTGTGATTTAACACAAAGGAGATACAATGTGCCATATCACGACTATTCGGTGTTCCACTTTGGTGGCGCTGCACCTCTCGAACGGAGACTAGCTTCTATTTGTAAGTGAACTTTGGGATACATCTCCGCATCATTGTGTTGGTTATCTCTCAACTTACCTTTACTTGTTATTACTAGTAGCGTCTAAATAGTTTATATTTATACTAGCTTGTATCTTCCTCGTCATATAGGATCGTCCACATAGTTGCTAGACATTCTATATTTGTGCAAGCCTTAATTTGAAAAGTAAAGTAAAATTTGTAGTTGCCTATTCCACCCCGCCCCCACTAGTCAACCTCTTCGATCTTTTCACTTGGCTCTCTTGCCCCACCCTTGTGAAAGGTTTGGGTGCAGAACGACCCACAATTCTCCATTACTGGCACATATGCTATCTCAACCTCTCGTTGCATCTCATCGAATGGGCTGAAGATGGCAGTCATCCTCATCACTAGGGAAATTAGGAAAATGTGGAATGGGAGGGGTTTCAACAACAAATTTGCTATGCCTTTGCTGCTCATGCAGAAAAGCAAAGATGAAGGAAGACTATGGATCTTTGCAGGTGCCAATTTTTTTGGAGATTACGAATAACTAGGTTTTGTTCCATGTTTTTTTATTTTGCTTAGGTCACCAATGTTTCCTTCTCCTATGTCAATGTAAGCGGCAAATATTCTGCCTCATTAAAAAAACAATATTCACATTATTTAAATTAAACAAGTCTTCTAATCATGAGTAGTATCTTAAGACGGAAACAACGGTGGACAACACCACAAGGTTATGATTTGGATACACCCTAGTTTTCATATGGAGTGTACACGAAGGCACGAGCCAGGTGTTCTGGCATGAATAAGCTGGGTCAGGTACATTGACTATACTTGAAAGTCCTCGGCACATCAACAAAAAAATCATATCTATATGAAACGGCATAAATTCATAAGGTGGCATAGCATATAACAAATCCAAACTTAACTGTTAGAAACACAAGTGATATGACACATTCATATCACACATTCTCAGATAACCATCTCAGGTTCTCACCAGCTTCATTCCCATCATGAACGATTCATTCTCACATGCCGTTTCGAGACACAAAATTATTTAAAGTAACATCAGTTTTATTTAGTCAACACACATGTCATGACCAAATGCATAGTGTGACCATATCGAACTTCCGTCCCTTAACCTAGTGACTAGGCTATACATTAATACTAAAGCCTTCCGGCCGACTGAACAAGATATACTTCCAAGACGGATCGCAGAACCAAGACACTCATGTTGGACTACCAGACTACCCAATAGGTCAGCTCTTTTGACAAGGTGAAGCCAGATCTCTACATATCTTTCTATATGATTCGCGTAGATTTATCCCCGGACACACATAGTGACACTAATTAAACCGATAGGGTAGAACCAACACGAGGTTTGATAATCTACTAGATCAAGGTTCTCCCATTTTTAATGAAACATGTTTATGTTTCGTTAAGTTCGAAAAGTGGCCCTAAGTGACTCAATCTAGTCGAAGGAGGTGATTTCCTATATTTGTCAAATTAAAGTAGTACACAACCGGACATGTAAAAAATATTAGTCACATAGGAGTAATAAATACCATACTTTCATGTTCAAAAGTGCAGGCTTCCATCCACCAGAATGAAACCATGATCAATTTATCAAGGACCGAAACTCAACTCACCTCAATATGACTAGATGGGTTTATCGTAGTGCAAATATGAAACAATCGTGATGAGTACCTCCATGGAGAGAACAAGACTCAACGGGATAAAGCACTCACAAAGAAAAAGCACACGTGGAAAAGAAGGCATTCGGGAATTCATTCGGCATGGCGGAGAGATCTTTGAGCAAATGATTTTGGGTCAAGTTTGACGAAGGACAATAACTAAATAAAGCCAAATGCTACTGGGGTGAAAATATGAAGTGGGCAGAAGTTTTGACGGTGGAGAAATCCAAGCGCTCGAAGAAATAAAATAAAATATAAGAAGTGAATCAATCCATGCGGGAATCACTTGATGTGGTTTAGCACTTTGTTCAATTCGATGCTATGTCTACTTGAATGGATCTTAAGGGGAGATAAATTCTCTTTGATTGTATATTGAAGGAACTTTTTCCTGCGGTCTGATCTAATTTTATGTTCCTATGAAATCTACACTACAACATTCTTATGGGATATGATACTATGAATCGAGAAGTTAGTGCAGGAAAATTTTCAAATGATCCCAAGAAAATCAATATTTGAAAATGGGGTCACCTACCCCGTTTAAAAAAAATATTTCTCAATGCCAAATAAAATCGGAAAAGGTTGTGGGTGTACAAATTCACGTTTTATGTGCGCGCAGAAAGTTTCAAGGATAAATGCCTTTTATTTTGGTCTAATTAAAAAAGAGAAAAGAATGTCTCATGTAAGTTTTTTTTCATCACTGAAATTTTTATTTTTTGCGGAGCAAAATAAAAAAAGACATTTTTCCCAAAGCTGTGTGCCGCGTGCATATTTTGCAAAGATGGCGTATAACTTTGTTTCGTAATTTTTGGACATTTTCAATCAGGTTTAAAATGCATTTTTTTTACGGGACATGTGCCCCTAGGTTCAGATCATGCCCTCTCTAGGATCCTTTATCCTATACAGATCCTGAAAAATCCCGTAAATCAGAAGAGCCCTAAATGTGCTGCCAGAAGGAACAAGCTAGGAACACTAACCATCAGCTAAGATATCTCCATTTCTTCGTCGTGCCCACAATCATCAATTGTCATACTGAGCAGAAGTTGTGTAAATGTAATGTGTATCACAAAAACCAAGACAAGCTAGCTAAGGAGGTCGGCTGAAATGCAGAAATCAAGGTTCCTCATTCAGATAGAAACAGGTGCAAGTATTATCGATATTTTTAGATGAACAGTACATATAGCATGCAAATTTTAATAGACCAAATGGAACATCCTAATAAACTGAAGTTCTAAACCAGTATCCTGAAAACAGAAACTGCAACATAAACAATAACCACTCCACAGTCCACACCGCATCACTATCTTGGATGTTTGAGATATGCACGCAGAATCGAGTTTAATGGCAGAAAAGTTTAATAGAATCGAGTTTAATGGCAGGAGTCACCAAAGTACAAAATAAGGCCCATGTGAGTCTTTGGGCATTCAGATAGCGACAAGTGCAGATACATTCTTAAAAGGACTAATACATATAAGTTTGGCAAATAAAGCTAGTATTGCTAGTAGAAGTAGACCATCCAAATCTTCACGAAACACGATTCAACAACTAAACAGTGCATAAAACCCTTCCACGGTCTGATTTAAAGCTATTTTCATTTGAAATCTACACTACAACATCCCTATATATGAGACCTATGAATCAAACAGTTAGTGTGGGAATTTTTTCATAGGATCCCAATCTACACAAATCCTGAAAATCCAGTAAATCAGAAGAGCCCTAAATGTGCTGCACAAGCTAGGAACATTACCCATCAGCTAGGATATCTCCATTCCTTCGTCATTCCCGCAATCATCAATTGTCATACCAAGGAGAAGTTGTGTAAAGTAATATGTATCATCAAAATCAAGCCACGCCTAGCTAAGGAGGTTTGCCGAAATGCAGATGTCAATGCTCATCCTCATTCAGAGAGAAATATGCGCAAGTATTCTCCGTTTTCTTAGAGGAACAGTACATATAGCTTCGACATCGAGCATGCTAATGTTAATAGATTAAATGAAACATCCTAGTAAACTTAAGTTCTAAACGTATATACTCAAAACAGAAACTGCAACATAAACAATCACCACACCCCATCAAAATCTTGGATGTTGAGACATGCACGCAGAATCGAGTTTAAAGGCAGAAAAGGTTTATAGAATTGAGTCACCAAAGTACAAAATAAGGCCGATGTCAGTCTTTGGCCATTCAGATAGCAACAAGTGCAGGCACGCCCTCAAAGGACTGGTACATATAAGTTCAGCGAATAAAGCTCCTTTTGCTAGTAGAAGAAGAACGTCCAAATTCTAAGGAGACACAATTCAACAACCAAACTGTGCATAATAAACCCTTGTAGAGAAATATTGGATTTTCAGTTCAGTGACAGAAGAACGGA
This sequence comes from Alopecurus myosuroides, assembly GCA_028641055.1. Taxonomy (NCBI): domain Eukaryota; kingdom Viridiplantae; phylum Streptophyta; class Magnoliopsida; order Poales; family Poaceae; genus Alopecurus; species Alopecurus myosuroides. The sequence goes on from CM054058.1 coordinate 126,259,705, forward strand.
TCGTCCATTGGAAAAGCAGATCCTTCGAGGAGACCTGCTTGCAAGGTCCAAGTGGTTCCTCCATCCCATTTATGAACCGGGAACAGCAGCTCGCTATCTCTGCTTGCCCTAGCAGAGTTTAGCGGCGTCAGTTTGGCAATCACCTCTTCCATCTCGGTGTTGCTTAAGCCCTTCTTCAGCACGATGACCATCTTTTCCAGCACCCGTGCATGCTCGGCGATGAACTTTAGGAAATCATACTCACTGGGATGTCCTTCGTACTGACGAAGAACTATCGTCTTTAGATGCGACTGGACACACTCAATAGGACCGATCTTGCGCCAAAACTTGGGACTGATGTTGCCAGTGGGTTTACGAGTTTCCTCCTCGGACTGTAAATTGCACAGTTGAGGTATATCAGTGGTAATTATTCAGCAGCAATCTGATGCACTCTACATACGTATAGATAATTATGCAGCGGCAATCTGATGCATTCTATGTATAGATAATTATATATGCAGCAGAAATCTGATGCACTCTACGTATTGATAATTATGCAAGTGCCAGATGAAGGGACATGATGAGAGAAGAGATTGGTTTTTACCTCAATACAGAGGGTCTCGACGTTAGGAAAGCATCTGAGGAAGCTTGGAAGCATCTCGACTGCACTGCGAACTCCGAAGTGCAGTGTCAATGCCAGCGTGTGCACGCTTGAGACGACGGTTCCTGGCCTCGCCTTTGTTGCAGCCTGCAGTCAACAGAAGAGACATAGAAGAATCACACATAATTGGCATTTGGGCGATTCCTGCAAAGTAGTATCGTTGAAAGAAATGAACTGTGAACTCCGAACCTTGATGACGGTGTTGTCGATCTCCAGATCGTGCGCTCCTGGCCCCAGGTATCCTAGCAATCGCAGCTGAGGGGCATGGCGAATCTTAACTGACGATCTCACTTCGCCGTAGCTCTTCCACATGAAGAGACGCTCAAGGGACGGGGCATCCACCACGGTGACTTCTTCCATGGAGGACAAGCAGAACTGCGCGCAGCGTAGGGTGCGGCTGGTGAGGCGAGCGCGCAACCCGTACACATCTCCCACCACCGAGAGGGTCTCCAGCACGGGGCACGCGGCGAGCATGAACTCAATTACCTTGTCCTGCATGACCACAAAGCCGAGGACAAGCTCCTTCAGGTTGGGGAAAGCGGCGCCGCGCGGGAGGTTGTCAGCTTCCGGGAACATCCAGGCTCCGATGTACAGCCGGCGGAGGGAAACGCAGCTGAAGAGCGCGGAAGGGAGGGGCAGCGTGAGGACGGGCAATGGGCGGTTGACCAAGACGAGCTCTTCGACGCCCCTGCTGGCGAGGAGCTGGCACCAGCGCGCGACCAGGCGGCTGTCGGCGCGGCCCAGGAAGCTGCAGGTGAGGCTGACGAAGGGGAAAGGTCCAGGGTGCGCCTCGAGGGCGGCGGAGACGGCGTCGGTAACGGCACGCGACGCGACGCCGGCGCGCGCGGGCCTACAGTCGGCGTCGCCCCCGGGGAGGAAGTGGGTGTCGACGAGGACGAGCGGCACGGAGCGCCACAGGCTGCGCCAGCGGGAGGAGAGCACGGTGGTGCGCGCGCCGTCCTTAGCGGGGAGGCGGGAGACGACTTTGTGGAGGAGGTCGTCGGGTAGGATGCTGATGCGGTCGACTCCATTGTCGGGGGCGGCCGCGCAGGAGAGGAGGGCGGCGGTGGAGACAGGCGGCTCAGGGAGGTACGAATAGACGAAGCAGAGAATGAAATCGCCATAGGGTTCGCCCAGCGTCAGCCCGGGCAGCTTCGCCGGCGTCCTCTCGTCGCACTCCCCATTGGCGTTGCCTGCCTTGAACTGGAACTCCAAGGGCATGGCGAAGATCGTGGGCGCCGCACCGTGCGTGGAGGACCGAGGGTTTGGGGGGCGGAGCGGCGGCGAGGCTTCTGGAAGTCAGGTTTTCATTTCGCTCCAGGTTTATGCTGGGCTTGGCTTCCGGTTTTCAGCCCAATCTCGTCAACTCGTTGCGGCCCCTTTTATAACGAGTAATTGAGCGTATAAATCGCCGCGGTCATGGTACACAGGAATACGTGACTTACTGTCACTGAGTAGGTGCGGGCGAGTCGTACACAGTCAATGAGGACCGCGTAGCAACATATCAGGTGGAGTAACCGTGTGGAGCCCGCATGTCAGGGCTTGCGGAGGGGTTCGTTTAAGAAATGGAGTCGCTAAAAGAGGTAAACTGCAAAATCGGCAGAGGTGTTTTCTCAGTTTCTTCTTGGCGAAATCGGCTGGCCCTGTGAAAAATTCCCCTTCTCGCTGTGTAGAATCCTAGAAATCGTCGCCATCGTACCTGCGTCGCCGCCATCGCAACTGCCTTGACGAGGTTGGAGGTGGATTTGGCATGTCGTCCTCAAGCTCTGCTCGGCGCCGCACACGCTCCTTTATCCCCCGCATTCCCTGCCCCGAGTGTGGCAAAATCATGGTGACCAAGACCTTATGGACCGAGAAGCACAAAGGCTAGGTGTTCTACAAGTGCGAGAGGCATGGGGTAGGTTTGTAAAACTTGAATCTTTGTGTTAGATTAGTTTGGTTTTATCGAAATTTTTCATCTCTGTCACTGTGAAGTGTGAGTTGTGTAACTGAAATTTGAAGTAGAACCCAAGGCCATGGCTGTACATGGTAGTCTCGCCAAGTAGAACCGTAGTATTTGCGTGTGTTTGGTGGTCATGTATGTACATGCTAGACTCGTCAGCATCCGTTGTATGCGAACGTTTGGTCTATCACACCCGATCATCACGTGGTGTCTCGAAACGACGAACTTTCTTAGCGGTGCATACCGAGGAAGAACACATTATTATCTTGATATTAAGTGAGAGGGGTCATCTTATAATGCTACCATCGCGATCTAACCAAAATAAGATGCATAAAAGGATTAACATCACATGCATAAATAATGTGATATGATATGATTCTTCTTTTACTTGATCACCATCTTGTGCATCATGGTATGATCTTCATCATTCCACCGGCGTGGCACCAAGGTCTATGGTGCCTCCATCTTGATTGGCCGTCGAAATTACAACATATCACATGGATATAATATATGGCACGCTAGACATAAATAATAAGACAGTCATATGGCTCCAGCCGGTATCTCAATAATTTACAAAAGAGATCATCTCATACATCAAAATTTGTAACATTGACCATATCACATCACATGTCCTGCAAAAACAATTTAGACGTCTCTAATTTTTTTTTTTTTTGCATATTTTACGTGGCTTAGGCCTTTCGAAGATAGAACCGTTCATACCTACGAACATGAACCACAACGTTGATAAACAAATTATTAATAAATCGTTGTTAATTAGATCTTAACTATAGTGGGAGATACTTGAAACCCTCTGGGCCACTTATGCAATGCTAGTTGCATGTCAGTCGTGGGACAAGTCTCATGTACGTGGACATGTAAAGTTAGTCCAGGACCGCTTCATCCTATTATGCCACTAAGATAAAAAAAAACTCAATGAGGCAATAAGAGGACCATCAACGCTCACATACACTTATGTGTTATACCCGTACATACCACTGATGGGTTTGTTGCATAGAAAACAAAAAATTCCTACGCGAAGGACACTCGAAGAGTCAAGACCTAATCTAGAAGATGTAAGCAACGGACATAGAGAGAGTCTTAAAGAGAACATACTCTCGAATACACAAAGCATTACGATATTGAATTTCGTTGGTGATGTAATCGAACTCAAATACATATCACGATCGTGAAGATGTGAGCTGCAATCCAGCAGCGCTTCCATGATTGGTCACACGTACGGCTTGATGACGATCTCCATTCTCTCGATCCAGCGGGGCAGCGGAAGTAGAGGACCAACCGTAATCTCCAACAACACGATAGCGTGGTGTGGTGAAGAAAACATTGCTCAGGGTTTCGCCAAGCGCACGAAGAAGTGGTGGATCAGAAAAAAGAGGGAGGAAGAAATGAAACACGTGTGTGTGTATGGGAGAGGTGGCTCCCACCCCTCCTTATATAGAGGAGGAGGCAGCCACGAAGTTTTGGGTATCTCTACCTCTCCCTCGTCATGTGAGTGGGATCTCCACTTAATCCACTCAATCTCTCATTAATTCAAACTCAAAATTCCAACGGTTTTTCTTTAATTAATAAATAAAACATTTTTATTTCGTTATTTTAACATTTGCCATTATATTAACAAACATTTGCGCACAGCACGACGAATCATTTGTTAATTTTATTAACAAACATTTGAGAAAAAACCTCTTGAACTATTTCAAATTTACATGCATCAATTTCAGTGTTGTCCAAACTTTTTTCCGGTATTCCGTATCCACTCAAACGCGTCATCGAACCTTAAGTGTGTCACCCTACGGTTCGTGAATAATGTATACATGATCGAGACACCTCTCCGATCAATAGCCAACAGCGGGATCTGGAGATCCGTAATGAATCCTACACATTCAACGATGAATCTAGTAATTGTGTGAACCATAAACGTCGTAACCAATTCCCTTTGTCTCGCGATATTTTACTTGTCCTAGGTTCGATCATTGGTATCAACCATAACTAGTTCAATCTTGTTACCGACAAGTACTCTTTTACTCGTTCTGTGATATGACATCCGTGTGACCTAGTCACGTGCTTGTAAGTGGTGTTGATGTAATATCACCGAGAGGGACCAGAGTATATCTCTCTGTCATTTGGATGGACCAATCCGACTCTTGATCCATGAGCCTCAACTAATACTTTCTGAATACCCAACTCCACCTTTATAGTCACCCTATTATGGTGTGAGGTTTGATGTCATCAAAGCACTCTTCCGGTGTTAGTGGTTGACATGATCCCATGGTCTAAGGATTAGGGTTACTTCGTATGTTTGATATAACAATGTAAACTTAATGACTTGATTACATTGCTATATTAACTTTGGGTCTATGTTCATCACATCATTCTACCAATGACATGACCATGTTATTAATGACATCCAATGTTCATGATCAGGAAACCTTGATCGTTAGTTAATCAACGAGCTAGTTGAACGAGAGGCATTACTAGGAACTCTTGTTTGTTTATTAGACACACATGCATCAACATTTATCATAAACATGGAATAAGATAATGACCACTTTATTATTGCCTCTCGGGCATATTCCCTTCATGTGTCTCTCCAAAGAAAACAAACATGTTGGGTGAACAAATTACATCTGGGAAATTGACAAATCATGAAAATATAACAATTCTATTATGAAGAGATAAAGTTCACGGGTTCTAACATTATAGGCATTACATCAAGGCATATGGACCTCTATTCACCATGCATCCATATCTAAAAGTCTACCTCAAGAAAGCTATCCAGCAAATCCATTGGTACTAAGTTGCAGCAACAAAGTGATTGCTATGTGTGCAACATACAAATGCATTAAGAACAATACATAATGTAAGCAGTGGTTCTCATCCGCAGACAAGATCACCACTATTTTCTCCCTAGTGGCATCAGCACATCCTCCCCCTGCACGTGTTTGTCACTCGAGCGTAGGAAACAAGGAGGCATTGATGGGTGTGAACACACCTTCATTGGGAGACCCCAGGAGGAAAGTATGAAGAGTGCAGCGGCAAGTTTTCTCTCAGAAAAAAACCAAGGTTGAATCGACCAGTAGGAGGAAGGAGAAACTTCAGAAGGTTGATGAAGTTGAGACGGCAGGGCGCACTACCGGTTTAGCAGCAGCGTGGAACCTACACAACACAATCAAATCACTTTGTCCCAACGAAGCAATGAGGTTGTCAATCTCACCGGTTTTGCTGATAACAATGAGGTTAAATGTATGGTGTGGAAAACAGTAGGAGAACAATATAAAAACAATAGGAGCAGTGTGAAAATAATGGAAATAGTGTGAAAACAGTAATTGCAATGGTTGTATTATCAGTGTGACAAAATGGACCGGGGTCCAGAGTTCACCAGTGGCGTCTCTCCATAAAACATAAATAACATGTGTGGTGAACAAATTACAGCTGGGCAATTGATAGATATTGAAACATGCATGACATGATGATTACTATGTGATTCATGCAGGCATTACAACAAGACTCATAGACCGTCATCCAACTGCATCTATGACTAATAATCCACCTTCAGAATATCATCCGAACAAAACTTGGGTATTAAGTTGCAAGAAATGGATAATCGCATTAAGAAAAGTGTGTAATGTAAACAATGTAAACATCGTTGTTTTCTCCCTAATGGCAACAACACATCCTCCATCCGTCACGTTTCTGTCACTCAAGCACATATGCAAAGGAGGCATTGACCCACTATCGAGCATAAATACTCCCTCTTGGAGTCACTAGAATCTACTTGGCCAGAGCATCTACTAACAACGGAGAGCATGCAAGATCATAAATAATATACACATGAAGATAACATGATAGATTGATAATCAAGAGACATAGCATTCAACATTCATCGGATCACAGCAAACACAACATGTAGCATTACAATAAGATGATCTTGATCATGTAGGGTAGCTCACGAGATCTAAACATGAGGCATTAAGTGGAGAGAACAATAATCTAGCTACTTCTATGGACCCATACTCCAGGGATGAACTACTCACGCATCATTCCGGAGGTGGGCATGGTGGTTTAGAGCCCTCCGGTGATGATTTCCCCTCCCGGCAGGGTGCTGGGGAGAGCTCAAGAACCCTCCAAATCTCGGGTTGACGACGATGGCGGCCTCGGGTGTTTTTCGTGGAAAAGTGGGATACATTTAGGGTTTACTATTTGAGGGGGTTAAATAGGTAAAATGTCAATGGCCGTAGGCGCCCGAGGGGCCCACACCACCTGGTGGCGCGGCCGGGGGGCGCTGCCCTATGGTGTGGCCCCCCTACGTGTCTCTTCGGGACTCCATGGAACCTTCGGGAATTCTAAGACTTCTGGGCTTCAAATTTTCTAATTCCGAGAATATTTCCAGAACAACTTTTATGAAACTAAAAACAACAGAAAACAGGGGACTGGCTCTGTGTCATTTTGTCAATAGGTTAGTCCCAGAAAATCTATAAAAATGACATAAAGTGTATATCGAACATGTAGCAAATAACATGAAAACAACATGGAACATCAGAAATTATAGATACGTTTATGACGTATCAGGCATGAACCCACTATCTAGCATATAAACCCTCTCTTGGAGGTGAAAAAAACTACGTGGCCAAGCTAATCATAAACACGAGAGAACATTGCAAGACAAGATTAAAACTCTGTACGAATATAAGTGAAGCATCTCAAATTGACATGAGCAAAATAATCATAATCTCGTGGTTCATCGGGTCGTAGGGAACACAACATGCACAATGACATAACGATTGACTCGATCATGTGAGGCAGCTCACGAGACTCTAAACATGCAGGCATAGGGGAGAGAACAACCATCTAGCTGCTACTATGGACCCTTAGTCCCGAGATGAACTACTCACACATATGTCCAGAGGCGATCATGGTGATGTAGAGGCCTCTGGTGACGATTCCCCCCTTCGGCAGGGTGCCAGAGCAGGACTCCAGAAGCCCTAGATTACACTGTCAAGGTGACGACGCCTCTCTACGTGTTTCATGGAAAATAACTTCGTCCCCGACGTTTTTAGGGTTAAAGGCAATTTATAGGCGAAGAGGGGACTTAAGGCGGTGGCCAGGGCCCACCAGGCATGGCCTAGGGGGCGCCTGGCACCCTCCTAGGGGCCCACTGGCTCCCCTTTGGGCCCCCTTTGGACTCTATCTTCATTTCGGGTAAAAAAATATATTTCGTTGATTTTCAGCCCTTTCCGAGAATATTTCCTTCAGAATTTTTTTGAAATTGAAAAACAGGAAAAAACAACAACTAGCATGGGGCATCTTGCTAATAGGTTAGTCGATGAAAACATCCAGAAAACAAAGGGAAACATGTGAAACATGAAAATAACATAGGGTATTGGAAAGAAAACAAGCATGTATCATCAAAAGTTATAGATACGTTTGCAACATATCACCTCACTAATTTTGTGAGAACACTAGATGGTGAGCCTAAAATTTTATTTTGAGGCTCTCATGCTCAAATAGGCAAGGCCAATGTCCTAATTTATGAACATGAGGAAAGATTCATGAGTTTGAGGGGTTCGCTCGGGATAATTGTCTTAAGATAGAAGAGCTTGAGGAAGCTTTAGATGAGTCAAAATTTCTTAAGGAATCAATAGAGGAAACATTCACCTTAGATTTATCTAAGTGAAGGATGCTCGTGATCATGAACTTGCTAAACTTAAGGAATTCGTAGACGTAAATGATGCACTTAATAGTGGAAACAATGAACTTCTTAAGGATTTTGACAAACTTCATAAAGCTCACAAGGCACTCTCAAGTAACATCAAGAGTCTTAAGGGGTTACATGACAATTCCCAAAAATAATGATACAAATGAAAATGTGTGTGCCACTAGCCCCTGGTGTGTCAACGCGTCTCTCATTGAGGAGAGCAATAGGTTGAAGGCTCAAGTTTAAAAGGGCCTAGCTACTTGCGTCCAAGGGGAAAAGAACCAATGTTCAAAATATCGCTTATCGGGAACTTATCGGTTGACCCTCGATAAGTGGTAAATCGGACAATTTATCGGAATATCGGCCTAAATATCGGAATATCGGCCGAAATATCGGAATATCGGCCGAAATATCGGCCCATTTATCTTATCGGTCAGACAGCGATAAGCTATAAATCGGCCGATATTTTGAACAGATAAAGAACCACAATGATCTTTTGAATAATTAAAGGACAATTGTTGGTAAACAAGGTCTTAGTTTGGGGTTATCATCCAAGAATACCAACGAGAAGAGGAGGAATTCACCTCCCTCAACTGATTCTATTGTTTTTGTGAAGGACGGGGAGTTGGATAATCAGGAAGTGGAATTTGATTCTATTGCTAGTAGCATTGTATCTAGAGAAACTTCTACTATAATGATTTTGCGGGAAAGTACAATCCATCTTATGTGCTTTTGAAATCTTATGACGAACATGTATATGAAAAATATGTTGGCACTATATACGGTGATGACTATCCCTATGCTATCTGGGTTCCAAAGATCCTTGTGACTAACAAAAAAGGACCCATCCAAAAAATAGGTACATAAGACAAGAACTTAATTCATTGTAGGGATGTGCTTTTGAGCATTTGATAAGACGTTGATACATCTCAAATGTATCTATAATTTCTTATGTTCCATGTTGTTTTCATGCCAATCGCTACATGTTTTCCATAAACTTTGCATCATTTTTATGGATTTACTGGGACTAACCTATTAACAAGATGTCACAAAGCCATTTCCTGTTTTCTATTGTTTTTGGTTTCAGAAAAGTTATTCTGGAAATATTATCGGAATTGTACGAAGCAAAATCCCAGGGTCTTAGAAGTCTGTCACGTTCAAGGAGTCCGGAGGAGACCCGGAGTGGGGCCTCAGGGGCCCCACACCATAGGGCGGCGCAGGTCCCTCCCGTCCGCGCCACTAGGTGGTGTGGCCCCCCTGGCCACCCAACGATGTTGTCCTTTCGCCTATTTATACCTCTCCTTGGGTTAACCCTAAATACCCAAGCCCCGAGCCACAAAAAATCATGCAGCCGCCGTCATCGTCAACCCTAGTTCGGTAGGGGAATTCATCACCGGAGGGCTCTACACCACCATGCCTGCCTCCGGAGTGATGCATGAGTACTTCATCCTTGGACTAAGGGTCCATAGAAGTAGCTAGATGGTTGTCTTCTCTTCTTTATGCCTCATGTTTAGATCTTGTGAGCTGCCTAGCATGATCAAGATCATCTTATTGTAATGCGACATGTTGTGTTTGCTAGGATTCGATGAATATTGAATGCTATGTAAAGTGATTACCAATCTATAATGTTTATGTTATTTATGATCTTGCATGCTCTCCGTTACTAGTAGATGCTTTGGCCAAGTTGATACTTGTAACTGCAAGAGGGGGTATTTATGCTAGATAGTGGGCTTATGCCTCCCTTTTATCCACGCTCGAGCGACAGAAACGTAATGGATGGGGGATGTGTTGTTGCTATTAGGGAGAAAACAACGATGCTTACATTGTTTACATTATGTACTTTACTTAATGCAATAATTTGTTGCTTGCAACTTAATACCCGAGGTTTGATTGGATTACACTCTGAGGGTGGATTATCAGTCATAGATGCAGTTGGATAATGGTCTATGAATTACTGTAATGCCCGCATGAATCACATAGTAATCACCATGTCATGCATATGCACTATGGTGCAGACTTTATATATGTCAATTGCCCAGATGTAATTTGTTTACCCAGCATGTTATTTATCTGTTTAGGAGAGACACCACTAGTGAACTGTAGACCCCGGTCCATTTCTTTTACATTGATAATACAACCACTACAAAGACTGTTCTTTTACTGCAAACACTGTTTCCCTTTCATTTACTGCAATCATTGTTTTCTTTTTATTCACTGCAAACAAACCGTATTTTCCACACGATACGTCTAATCCTTTATTTTCAGCAAAACCGGTGCGATTGACAACATCACTGTTTTTTTGGGGCAAAGTAACTTGGTTGTGTTGTGTATATTTCACATTGCTGCCGAACTGGTAGTGCGCCCTGCGAACATCAGCTGCCAACAACCTTCAGAAGTGATTTTTTATCCTACTGGTCAATTCAACCTTGGTTTCTTTCTGAGGAAAAACTTGCTTGTGTGCTCTTCATACGTTCCTCTTGGGGTCTCCCAACGAGCGTACAATCTACGCGCATAAGACGCTACGAAGAGGTGCCCACTGTCAGGGATGACAAAGGCATGCGGTATGTTGATTGACTGCCCAGTTCGAGAGAATTAAAGAGCCAGGCGTAAAGGCTCCCTCGTTACGCGCGGGTAGTGGGGAAAGTGGTGGTGCGTCGGTTCACTACCGCGCTCCACGTGTACGGTGAAATGATAGACACGCAGAATTAGCCGGGAGCTTAGCAGTCCAGATTCTTTGGGTACCTCTATAAGTACTAAAAATGGGGAACCAATTTAAGCTCTTCTCTTCTCTGCACCTTCACCCTCTTCTCCTTCCCTCCCCCCTCCCCCCTCGTGCTCCACCATTATCGCTTCCGAGCTACTCGCAACCTCAACCATGAAGATGGAGAAAAGCTCCTCATCGGTACGTGCAACCGCCAGATCCAGACGTCATCTGTCGCACCCGGACTTCTAGAGGATACTCACAGCCCGCTAAACAGTAGGTAAATGGCTTACGGGGCATACCGGCACCCGCATCTCAATATGAGCAGGCCAACACGTAAACGTGTGACAACCATTCTCTACTATCCATCGTCTGCGTAAACCATCCCATAGAAATCCGACTACTTCCATTGACATACTTCAAAACATACACACATGGTACGTAAACGGCATTTGAACAAGTGATATCACAACAAATCTCTAAGACACAAAAGATTGAAATAAGTTGCAAATAGCTCTCACTAGAGCAGAGATAGCAAATACAATCATCCAGAGGACACATGTCCCAACAAGTCATCATTACATCTCAGCGGAAGCATCCAAAGTGTCTGAGTACAGACAAGATCCAAATAGGCCTAAAAGGCCGGAAACGAAAAGACGGAGCCCATCCACGATGTCTCGGATCCTGCCTGGGTCCGCTATCTACTCGTCAGCAGCCTCGTCATACTCCACGTAGTAGCCACCATGGGGATCCTCGGAAACGTAGTCTGCGGAAACCACAGCCCCAGAGGGGTCAGTACAGACAAGTACTGGCAAGCAAGACTCACAAGATACCAAAGTGTACCCGGCAACACCAAGTACAGATGCTTTGGGTTCAACGGAAGAATATGTGATACAAAAGTGCGGCAGCGGGCTGCTCTAACCAACTACAAAAACACGCTACAACTTCCGGCTAAAAGAAGGGGATAAGATAGCGTATTGTAACCAACTACCACTAACCTCAAACAAACCCATCCTGGATCTCGCCCCTTATCCAAAGAAGCAATCCGAGGATAACTCACACAGTTGGATTAATGATGGTTCAAGTTATTGTGTCAATAAGACTATTACTAGTCAAGTTATCATTAGTTAGATGTAAGTTGTCTAATCCTTGTTAGCCAGCCCTATCACCAAGTCATCCATAACCGCGGACAAAACGGCTTCTCGAGAAGATTTAACCCTGCAGGGATGCACCAATTTGGCTCTACACGTAAGAATACCCCACCAGATGGAAATGCACTTCCACCAATCGAGGCACTCAACACAACCCAACTCTTCTTCGCATCAAGCCCAAAGAACCCCGTGCAATTGAGCGCACGGCTAATCAAGCCCCACGAAGAAAAGGGGACCCTCATAGCACTCTAATAACGTGTCTCCCTAAATGCCGACTACAAAAGTTCCACCCTGGCCTCGGGTTCGCACCTGCATATGCATGCGGCAAATGGAAAACCCGAACTAAATGAGGCGATTTGGACGAGATGCGAATCGAATCAAATTGAGGGGGGCGCCCATACACGCTTCCCACATGCGGTTAGCGCGCTCATCATGGATCTAGAGGACAAAGACTTTTCCTGAGTTCGACACTAGCAGGCCTCAAAACCATACCCGGCCTCCTGCCGGTGCCTTATCATCAAATTAGCATTACCTCAAACATTAACAGGTTGTTGTTTAACATCGAGCCCCAGAACATAATAAATATGGTAAAATAAATAGCGGACAACAGACTCGAGCAGTAACAACCCTAAGCATGCTAGTAAGACACAGGCAACAAGCAACAGGGTTATAGGTGTGGAGGATATGCTATATCAGGGTTACAGGATAACATGTGATAGGATCGGAGAACAAGCAACGAATCTTAAGGCTAGCAGAATAGACAACGGAAAGTATCGATATCCAGTGTGGAAAGGACACAATGGTTCATGTGAGTGAATACTTGCCTGCAAACTCAGTAGCCTGGTACTGGGCTAACTCCTCAGAAGTAGTGTCGTAAACCTCGTCTGTCTCAACGTCGTCGTCTATTCGAGAAGAAGCAAACAAACAACGCAGAGAGACAAACAATCAATAACATGGTATAATGCACAATCAGGGGATGATGCATGACAATTTAATTGATGCATCAAAGATAAGCTAGTTGACATGGTAACATAATTAAATGGGCCCATATGCAATTTGGGTTGCATATAGAAAGGCCCATGTATTAAGGTTGAATTAAATGATCTACAAATAACCAACATGTGAAAGTGGATTAGCATGATGCATTGATGAGGAAAACAAAAAAAAAAACAATAGACTCAATTTGAAAAGGTGTTTACCAAGTTTGAAATTTTATTTATTAAGTTATGAAATTTTGGCTTCTTAAAGGAGTTACACAAGCATTTGTTGTTTTCACCAATTTTAATTGTTCAAAATAAATAACAAAATTCATATTTGGAAAGAACACAAAATTTTAGGTGGAATACATGTTTCATTTATTGAAAATGGATTTAAAATGAATTAATTATGAATTAAACAAGTTTAAACAAGATTTAAATGAATTTAATTCAAGTATGAAATTATTTGAATTTGTATTTGTTCAAAACATTTAATAAAATTCATATTTGGAAAGTTTATATTTTTCTGGTTTGAAAACATATTTTATATGTTCAAAAAGAATTTAATTTGACCAAGTTATGAATTTAGCAATTTTAAATGATTTAAACAAGGTTTAAATTATTTAACCAATTTTAATTATTAAAAACAGGAAACAAAGTTTATATTTGGAAAGGTGGTTCAATTTTGCATGGAAAACATATTTTATATGTGACATTTGAATTAAATTTGAATTAATTATGAATTTGACCAAAATTGAAATGAGTTGTTTGAATTTGAATTTTGAAAACATTTGAAATGTTCAAAACAGTAAACAAATGGTTTAAACAGGTAGAGAATTAAATTTGGTACAGAAAACATATTTTATTTATATTATTTGGATTTGAAATACAAAAGTTATTTGTATTTGAAATTCAGGGACTAAACTGAAAATAACAGGGACTGAAATTAAAAGGAAAAGGGGCAGAACGGTTTTCCACCCCGCAGCAACCCAGCCTGGGCCGCTGACAACGGGCCCTAGGCCACGTTGGCGCCGCGTGGCAGCGGGTGCGCGCGCGTGGCTGCACACGTCGCTGACAGGGAGACCCCACCTGTCAGCGCGCGCTGCGAAAAAGATTTGGATTTTATCCGCGTGGACGGTGGATCGATCCTGCGACCGGCGGCTCGCGTGCGTGGTGCGTTGCCACTGCACTGAGCTGCTGTATGTTGACAGTAGAGAGGCGAGCGGGGGTATAAGGTTCAGTTTCAGTTAGCTTAACTGAAACTGAAAGTTTCAGTCTTTCTGAAACTTGCGACAGCGACGGCGCGGCGGACGCCGGCGACGAGCGGCGCGCTGTGCTGCTGCTGTGCGTGCTCGTGTGTGCGTGCAACGGACAGAGGCGAGAGAGAGAGGAAGGGATGGAGGGGATCGTGCTCACCGTGAGGCAGAAAGGGAAGGTGGACGTGCTCGGTGGTGGAGATGGCCGGTGACGGCGACAGAGAGGACGGCGGCGACGATCAAGAGCTGCTCGTGCCCCTCCCTGGACACGAGGAGGACGAGGATGGCACGGGGAACTCGTTCCCGTGCTTATCCCGCAAGATGGCGCATCTTGGCGACGGCGATTGCCGGAGATGGTGGCGGTGGTGTTCGGTGTAGGTTCAGAGACAGAGAGGAGCAGAGGAACAGAGGGAGGTGGAGGAAGAAATCGGCGGCGCGAGGGAGGAGGAAGAAGGAGAGAAGCTAGGGCAGAGAGGAGGAGGTCTAGGGCAGGTTATAAGGAGGGGGAGAGCATGCTGCTGGCCGTCCCCTCCCTGTAAGCTCGACGTGGCCATCGCCGGTGAGCTGCCGTACAGGGGGACGAAGGGGTACGCCAGGTAAGGGCTGGGCCTGGGGGCTGGTTTGGTGGGCTCAGCCCACTGGCCTGCCTCTCCCCTCTCTGTTTTTATTTTCTTTTGTTTCTCTTTTTTTTTGCTGAAAAGAATAGAGAAGAAAAGAGTGGGTTTTTGGGGTTAGAAAATTTAGGGCATAATTTTTATAGGTTAGTTATGATAAAAGCACAGTTGTGCAACTTTCTGTTTTTCAAAAATTTGAATTTAGCTGCTGTTTGGAAATTCAAATGAATTAGAGCAAAATTGTTATTAATTGAATAATTGAAACTTAAGCAAGTTAATGGTTTGATCTTTCAAGTTTAATGGAAACAAAAGATGTTTTGATTTGTAATTTTCATTTGAAAATTGTAACAGAACAAGTATGAAACAAGAATTTGAAATTTGGTTTGAAAATCAAAATGGAAAACAAATGCAAGCTTATGATGCCATGATGCAAAACATAATTTAACAAAAAGCAAACATACTAAAAGGTGTTTTTCATACTTGGGATGTTACAAAATGCCCCCCCTTGAAGGAATCGCGCCCCGAGATTCCTACTGAGAAGAGAAAAGGTCCGGATACTTCTTGCGAAGATCCTCTTCGGTCTCCCACGTTGCCTCTTTATCGGAATGATGGGACCACTGCACTTTCAAGAACTTGGTGCTCTTGTTGCGAGTTTTGCGCTCGGTCTCATCCAGAATTCGAACAGGGTGCTCCTAATAAGAGAGATCTTCTTGCAGTTCAATGGAATCATGATCAACTGCACGATCTGGATCTTTGAAACACCTCTTGAGCTGTGACACGTGAAACACATCGTGCACCTTGGATAGCTTTTCTGGAAGTTCAAGACGATAGGCATTTTCTGCACGCCTTGAGAGAATGTTGAAAGGACCGATATATCTTGGTGCAAGCTTTCCTTTTACACCAAAACGATGAGTGCCTCTGAGGGGAGTTACACGGAGGTATGCTTTGTCACCAGGTGCATAGACCATGTCCCTGTGCTTGCTGTCATAGTAGCTTTTCTGACGTGACTGAGCAATCTTGAGATTGTCACGAATGATGCGAACTTTCTCCTCGGCTTCCTTAACAATGTCAGGGCCTAAGAGTGAACGTTCACCAGCTCCAGACCAATTGATTGGACTCCTGCATCTGCGGCCATAGAGCGCCTCAAATGGTGCCATGCCTAGGCTTGCCTGGAAGCTGTTGTTGTAGGAGAATTCAGCATATGGAAGACATTCCTCCCATTTCATGCCAAAAGAGATACCACATGCTCTGAGCATATCCTCGAGAATCTGATTGACTCTTTCGACTTGCCCTTGAGACTGAGGGTGATAAGCTGTTCTGAACAGAAGTTTGGTGCCCAATGCTTCTTGAAAGCTTTTCCAGAAATGAGAAGTGAAGATGCTTCCACGGTCTGAGCTTATTTCCAATGGAACACCATGAAGAGGAACAATCTTTGCTGTGTAGAGCTGTGCTAACTGGCTAGCTGAGATTGTTTCTTTGACAGGAAAGAAGTGAGCTACTTTAGTGAGTCGATCGATGACAACGAAGATTGCATCGTTACCCCTCTTGGACTTTGGAAAACCAGTGACGAAGTCCATTTCAATCATGTCCCACTTCCACTCAGGGATTTTTAGAGGTTGGAGAAGACCGGCTGTTTTCTGATGAACTGCCTTAACACGTTGACAAACGTCGCATTCAGAAACGTATTGAGCAATTTCACGTTTCATGCCAGGCCACCAATAGAGTGTTTTGAGATCCTGGTACATCTTTGTACTTCCAGGGTGTATGGAGAGAGGAGTTTCATGAGCCTCCTTGAGAATGACATCTTTGAGACTCTGAACCTGAGGGACTGCAATGCGTCCTTCGAAGAACACAGTTCCCTTGTCATCAATTGAGAAGGACTTAAATTTCTCCTTGCCTTCTTTGATGTGTTCTACCATCTTCTTGATTTCAGCATCACGAAGTTGTTCAGAACGAATCTTGTCCTCGAGAGTTGGACTGGCTGTCAAGTTTGCAAGATAGCCTTGAGGAACAAGACCAAGGTTCAGCTTCTGGAATTCTTCATGAAGAGGAGGTTGGCTTTCCATGATCATGAGATTATTGCAATACGACTTGCGACTGAGAGCATCGGCCATAACATTAGCCTTGCCTGGAGTGTAAGAAATGGTAAGATCAAAGTCTTTGATCTTTTCAATCCATCTCCTTTGTCTGAGGTTTAGGTCTGGCTGAGTGAAGATGTACTTCAGACTCTTATGATTTGAAAAGATCTCAGTGCGATTACCCAACAAGTATTGTCTCCATTTCTTGAGGGCAAACACAACTGCTGCAAGTTCAAGGTCATGAGTGGGATAATTGAGCTCATGTGCGTTCAACTGACGTGAAGCATAAGCCACAACTTGACGTTCTTGCATAAGAACTGCACCTAGACCTTGGAGAGATGCATCACAGAAAATTTGGAAAGGTTTGGTAGGATCTGGGCCAACCAGAACTGGTGTAGAAGTGAGTTTAGTCTTCAGGAGATTGAAACTCTCATCGCATTGTGGAGACCAAACGAACTTCTTGTCCTTCTTTGTGAGGTCAGTGAGAGGTTTGGCAATCTTGGAGAAGTTTTGGACGAAACGACGGCAATAGCTAGCCAAGCCAAGAAAACTTCTTACTTGCTTCACCGTCTTTGGAGGTTTCCAATCAACAATTGCTTTAACCTTTTCTGGATCAATGGCTATGCCCTTGGCTGAGATGACATGACCAAGGTAAGCAACTTCTGAAATCCAGAACTCACATTTGGAGAACTTGGCATAAAGACGATGCTCGTGAAGCTTCATGAGAGTGAGACGAAGATGTTCCTCGTGCTCTTCCTTGGATTTTGAGTAGAAAAGAATGTCATCGAGATATACCACAACGAACTTGTCGAGGTATTCATGGAAGACAGAATTCATGAGTCGAGAGAATGTCGCCGGTGCATTGGTTAGACCAAAGGACATGACGGTGAATTCATATAGACCGTAGCGAGTGGTGAAGGATGTCTTTGGAATATCCTCTTTTCTGATCTTTATCTGATGGTAACCCATTCTCAAGTCCAACTTGGAGTATATTGAGGCTCCAGCAAGTTGATCAAAAAGATCATCGATGCGAGGAATTGGATACTTGTTTTGATAGTTTTCTCGTTAAGAGGACGATAGTCAACAACGAGTCTCTTTGTGTGATCCTTCTTCGTAACGAACAGAGTTGGGCAACCCCAAGCCGAGGAACTAGGTTGAATGTAACCTTTTTCCATGTACATATCAATTTGTTCCTTTAACAACTTCAGCTCGGGAGTTCCTATCTTGTAGGGATGCTTAGAGATTGGAGCAGTACCTGGCTCAAGCTCGATCACGAACTCAATTGCTCTGTCCGGAGGCATTCCTGGCAATTCTTCTGGAAAGACGTGAGGAAATTCGCAAACCACCGGAACATTTTCAAGTGTAGGTAGAGGTTTTGCATCGAGGGTGCACAGCTGAATGGAACTTGATTCATTTGGAGAATAGACTATCTGGCCAGAAGGGTGGAACAGAGTTATTGACTTTTGAGCACAGTCAATTTTTGCTTTATTAGCTTTCAGCCAATCCATACCAAGAATGACATCAATGTCAGAACTTCCCAGCAACATGAGAGAAGCAAGGAAAATGTGGCCTCCAATTAGGATTTGATTGTCCTTACATATCTTGGAGGTCAACATTTGTGATCCCGGGGAGTGAAAAGTGATTTGATTGCTTAGTGGAACCACAATTAGCTTGTTTGTCGTGGCAAAAGTCTTTGACACAAAAGAATGCGATGCTCCGGTATCAAACAACACTTTAGCTGGAAAAGAGTTTACGGGTAATATACCGAGAATGACGTCAGGAGCTTCCTCAGCTTTGTCGATCTTGACATGATTCACCCTTGCGGTCCTCCCGACAGGCCTGTTGTTGGAGTTGAAGACCTTAGGCGGGGGAGCGCGCACCATTGCCTGGTTTGTGTTGGGACGAGGTGGTGGTGGAGGTAGCTGCCTCTGCGTGCACTTGTCAGCGTAGTGCCCCGTCTGCTTGCACTTGTAGCAAGTGACGACACGAGGAGGCCCTGGCCTTGTCTGCCCCATCGAAACCCTTGGATCATGCATCTGAGCAGGGTTGGGTGGGCGGGGAGCGAAGCCTGGAGAAGTTTGGGCATATGGAGCCCTAGTGACAGCACCATTTGGTACCCAGATGCGGCGCTTCTGCGGAGGGGTGGTCATGTTGGAGGAGGAACCACCCTCACGCGAGTGCTTGCGAGACTCCTCGAACGCCTTGCGCCCATTTTCTTCATTGAGCGCGGTGTTAACGAGGTCCTCGAAGCTGTTGGCCTTGATATTGGTGAGGGCATACTTGAGTTCCGGGTTAAAACCTCTGCGGAACCTTGCCATCTTCTTAGCTTCAGTGGACACCTCATCTCCAGCGTAACGAGCGAGGCGATTGAACTCACTCTGATAGCCAATGACGTCCAACTTGCCCTGCTTGAGTGAGCAAAACTCTTCACGCATCCTTTCCATGAGACCATCTGGAATGTGGTGCTTCAGGAAGGCTTCCTTGAAACAATTCCACGTGACTGGTATCCCAGTTCTCATGGCCTGGAAGTTCTCCCACCAAGTAGCTGCCTGACCCTTCAGCAGATAGGAGGCATACTTGACCTTGTCTTCTTCAGCTACATGAGCAATCTCCAGAGCCTTAGCTATCTCACGGATCCAGTCATCAGCGTCCAGAGGCTCGCGTGTGGCCACGAAAGCTCTTGGGCCCAGACTGAGAAACTCCTTGATGCTGACTCGTGGAGCTGTCTGGTTGTTGTGCTGATTAGTCTGAAACTGGGCCATCTGCGCCATGACTTGGGTCATCTGAGTCAACAGCTCCGTGATTGGCGGTGGCTCAGGCGGGTTGTTCCTTGTTGGCGGCATCCTGAATGGAAATGCATTTTAGCACAACAAAAGAAAAGGATAGACTTGGAAACCGAAAGAGAGATTATTCCGACGCATGAATAGATAACCAACAGGTACATCATCACATGTTCAAATACATCAGAATATCCAACACACCATAAATGGTTCGAATGCCAAAGGATAACTAAACATAGCTAAGACTGGATACATCGGTACTCCCATGCTCATCACGCAGGACGGCGGCTAGGAGTACGGCGAGAGGTACGGTGAGGAGCACGCCCACGAAAGTAGGTAGAACGAAGATCCACATAGATCTGACGTGGTCTGAGAGCGACTCTAGGTGTGGTGAAGTACATAGCGTCGACTCCCTGTGCTCCAAAGCGTGGAATCCCAGTGTAACCAGCACCAAGGTTGAGGAGTGGACCTCTGATCGGCTCGTAACCTCCAGCATCTGGCAGACGACGCCCAACTGGCTGATCGAAACGTGCAAAGCGCTCGTCTCCAACAAAGTCTGTGGTGTACGTCGCCAGACGAGTCAAAGCTAGGTAGAGCTGCTCTCTGACTGAAGCCAACTCCTGAGATAGTGTGCTGGCAACTGCGTCACTGTGTCTCACAAACTGAGCGGTGGTGTGCAGCCTGGAGTTATCATGCTCGTAGACATCCAAGTTGTCGTAGAGAGTGAAGTGAGATCCCTCCGAAGTGATGTAACCACGGGGGATGTGGCGATAGATAGAATCGTCGAATCCCCAGTAGTCAGCACGAAGCACGGTGAGGCTCACATAAGCTGCCTGCTGCACAGCCATATCCACTGTGGAACCTACTGCCTCGTAGCGGTGGACTACGCTCATGCCATCATCTGACAGAATGTAGACGATAGCCTGGTTGTAGGTCTGGTCAAACTCTCGCTGCTGCTCGTAGACCTGGTACTCTGGTGCCCAACGGAACCCCAGAAAAGTGACCATGTCTCTCAGCATCTCCGGATAACCGGCAGTGCTCTCGCAACGAGTCATACGAACCACCTGCGGGTAGAACCTGAGATCCATCTGCAGATGATTGGGGAAGTTTTGATTAGACGCCGGTAGAAGAACTGAAGTGGCAATCAACAACAAGGTTTCAACGGACGAAAAGGATGTTGAGAAGAACAGGATATCGAAGCAACATCGGGAAACACGAGACCAAACACTCCTGAGGTACTACGGAACCCATCCAGGCTTCTAGAGGATAGTTATCTACTGCTTAAGGAATAGAGGATCTGCTTCCGGGGCTTACACGCCTCCGTTCTCAATCGTGAGTAGGCAACATGATAAATCATGTCACAACCACCTCCATTCCTATGGTCTAGTAGATATAACTATCCTAGAGAAACCAGGATACGTGAAATCCTAACTTGAAAGTTTAGATGAGAAGAGAAAACAACGTTGCACTTCCTTACCAGAAAAAGGGAGGGTGGGTGGGGAAAGAAATAAAAGAACAGAATTCCTACTCTCACGTTTCATTTTTCCTATATGGCTACAAAATAGTTTCTAGACTCAACTGCGACCAGTAAAAAGGATCCTACAGGCAGACAGGCTCTGATACCATTTGTCGCACCCGGACTTCTAGAGGATACTCACATCCCGCTAAACAGTAGGTAAATGGCTTACGGGGCATACCGGCACCCGCATCTCAATACGAGCAGGCCAACACGTAAACGTGTGACAACCATTCTCTACTATCCATCGTCTGCGTAAACCATCCCATAGAAATCCGATTACTTCCATTGACGTACTTCAAAACATACACACATGGTACGTCAACGGCATTTGAACAAGTGATATCACAACAAATCTCTAAGACACAAAAGATTGAAATAAGTTGCAAATAGATCTCACTAGAGCAGAGATAGCAAATACAATCATCCAGAGGACACATGTCCCAACAAGTCATCATTACATCTCAGCGGAAACATCCAAAGTGTCTGAGTACAGACAAGATCCAAATAGGCCTAAGAGGCCGGAAACGAAAATACGGAGCCCATCCACGATGTCTCGGATCCTGCCTGGGTCCGCTATCTACTCGTCAGCAGCCTCGTCATACTCCACGTAGTAGCCACCATGGGGATCCTCGGAAACGTAGTCTGCGGAAACCACAGCCCCAGAGGGGTCAGTACAGACAAGTACTGGCAAGCAAGACTCACAAGATACCAAAGTGTACCCGGAAACACCAAGTACAGATGCTTTGGGTTCAACGGAAGAATAGGTGATACAAAAGTGCGGCAGCAGGCTGCTCTAACCAACTACAGAAACACGCTACAACTTCCGGCTGAAAGAAGGGGATAAGATAGCGTATTGTAACCAACTACCACTAACCTCAAACAAACCCATCCTGGATCTCGCCCCTTATCCAAAGAAGCAATCCGAGGATAACTCACACAGTTGGACTAATGATGGTTCAAGTTATTGTGTCAATAAGACTATTACTAGTCAAGTTATCATTAGTTAGATGTAAGTTGTCTAATCCTTGTTAGCCAGCCCTATCACCAAGTCATCCATAACCGCGGACAACACGGCTTCTCGAGAAGATTTAACCCTGCAGGGATGCACCAATTTGGCCGTACACGTAAGAATACCCCACCAGATGGAAATGCACTTCCACCAAGCAAGGCACTCAACACAACCCAACTCTTCTTCGCATCAAGCCCAAAGAACCCCGTGCAATTGAGCGCACGGCTAATCAAGCCCCACGAAGAAAAGGGGACCCTCATAGCACTCTAAGAACGTGTCTCCCTAAATGCCGACTACAAAAGTTCCACCCTGGCCTCGGGTTCGCACCTGCATATGCATGCGGCAAATGGAAAACCCGAACTAAATGAGGCGATTTGGACGAGATGCGAATCGAATCAAATTGAGGGGGGCGCCCATACACGCTTCCCACATGCGGTTAGCGCGCTCATCATGGATCTAGAGGACAAATACTTTTCCTGAGTTCGACACTAGCAGGCCTCAAAACCATACCCGGCCTCCTGCCGGTGCCTTATCATCAAATTAGCATTACCTCAAACATTAACAGGTTGTTGTTTAACATCGAGCCCCGGAACATAATAAATATGGTAAAATAAATAGCGGACAACAGACTCGAGCAGTAACAACCCTAAGCATGCTAGTAAGACACAGGCAACAAGCAACAGGGTTATAGGTGTGGAGGATAGGCTATATCAGGGTTACATGATAACATGTGATAGGATCGGAGAACAAGCAACGAATCTTAAGGCTAGCAGAATAGACAACGGAAAGTATCGATATCCAGTGTGGAAAGGACACAATGGTTCATGTGAGTGAATACTTGCCTGCAAACTCAGTAGCCTGGTACTGGGCTAACTCCTCAGAAGTAGTGTCGTAAACCTCGTCTGTCTCAACGTCGTCGTCTATTCGAGAAGAAGCAAACAAACAATGCAGAGAGACAAACAATCAATAACATGGCATAATGCACAATCAGGGGATGATGCATGACAATTTAATTGATGCATCAAAGATAAGCTAGTTGACATGGTAACATAATTAAATGGGCCCATATGCAATTTGGGTTGCATATAGAAAGGCCCATGAATTAAGGTTGAATTAAATGATCTACAAATAACCAACATGTGAAAGTGGATTAGCATGATGCATGGTTGAGGAAAACAAAAAGAAAACAACAATAGACTCAATTTGAAAAGGTGTTTACCAAGTTTGAAATTTTATTTATTAAGTTATGAAATTTTGGCTTCTTAAAGGAGTTACACAAGCATTTGTTGTTTTCACCAATTTTAATTGTTCAAAATAAATAACAAAATTCATATTTGGAAAGAACACAAAATTTTAGGTGGAATACATGTTTCATTTATTGAAAATGGATTTAAAATGAATTAATTATGAATTAAACAAGATTTAAATGAATTTAATTCAAGTATGAAATTATTTGAATTTGTATTTGTTCAAAACATTTAATAAAATTCATATTTGGAAAGTTTATACTTTTCTGGTTTGAAAACATATTTTATATGTTCAAAAAGAATTTAATTTGACCAAGTTATGAATTTAGCAATTTTAAATGATTTAAACAAGGTTTAAATTATTTAACCAATTTTAATTATTCAAAATAGGAAACAAAGTTATATTTGGAAAGGTGGTTCAATTTTGCATGGAAAACATATTTTATATGTGACATTTGTATTAAATTTGAATTAATTATGAATTTGACCAAAATTGAAATGAGTTGTTTGAATTTGAATTTTGAAAACATTTGAAATGTTCAAAACAGTAAACAAATGGTTTAAACAGGTAGAGAATTAAATTTGGTACAGAAAACATATTTTATTTATATTATTTGGATTTGAAATACAAAAGTTATTTGTATTTGAAATTCAGGGACTAAACTGTAAATAACAGGGACTGAAATTAAAAGGAAAAGGGGCAGAACGGTTTTCCACCCCGCAGCAACCCAGCCTGGGCCGCTGACAACGGGCCCTAGGCCATGTTGGCGCGCGCGTGGCAGCGGGTGCGCGCGCGTGGCTGCACGCGTCGCTGACAGGGAGACCCCACCTGTCAGCGCGCGCTGTGAAAAAGATTTGGATTTTATCCGCGCGGACGGGGGATCGAACCCGCGACCGGTGGCTCGCGTGCGTGGTGCGTTGCCACTGCACTGAGCTGCTGTATGTTGACAGTAGAGAGGCGAGCGGGGGTATAAGGTTCAGTTTCAGTTAGCTTAACTGAAACTGAAAGTTTCAGTCTTTCTGAAACTTGCGACAGCGACGGCGCGGCGGACGCCGGCGACGAGCGGCGCGCTGTGCTGCTGCTGTGCGTGCTCGTGTGTGCGTGCAACGGACAGAGGCGAGAGAGAGAGGAAGGGATGGAGGGGATCGTGCTCACCGTGAGGCAGAAAGGGAAGGTCGACGTGCTCGGTGGTGGAGATGGCCGGTGACGGCGACAGAGAGGACGGCGGCGGCGATCAAGAGCTGCTCGTGCCCCTCCCTGGACACGAGGAGGACGAGGATGGCACGGGGAACTCGTTCCCGTGCTTATCCCGCACGATGGCGCATCGTGGCGACGGCGATTGCCGGAGATGGTGGCGGTGGTGTTCGGTGTAGGTTCAGAGACATAGAGGAGCAGAGGAACAGAGGGAGGTGGAGGAAGAAATCGGCGGCGCGAGGGAGGAGGAAGAAGGAGAGAAGCTAGGGCAGAGAGGAGGAGGTCTAGGGCAGGTTATAAGGAGGGGGAGAGCATGCTGCTGGCCGTCCCCTCCCTGTAAGCTCGACGTGGCCATCGCCGATGAGCTGCCGTACAGGGGGACGAAGGGGTACGCCAGGTAAGGGCTGGGCCTGGGGGCTGGTTTGGTGGGCTCAGGCCACTGGCCTGCCTCTCCCCTCTCTGTTTTTATTTTCTTTTGTTTCTCTTTTTTTTTGCTGAAAAGAATAGAGAAGAAAAGAGTGGGTTTTTGGGGTTAGAAAATTTAGGGCATAATTTTTATAGGTTAGTTATGATAAAAGCACAGTTGTGCAACTTTCTGTTTTTCAAAAATTTGAATTTAGCTGCTGTTTGGAAATTCAAATGAATTAGAGCAAAATTATTATTAATTGAATAATTGAAACTTAAGCAAGTTAATGGTTTGATCTTTCAAGTTTAATGGAAACAAAAGATGTTTTGATTTGTAATTTTCATTTGAAAATTGTAACAGAACAAGTATGAAACAAGAATTTGAAATTTGGTTTGAAAATCAAAATGGAAAACAAATGCAAGCTTATGATGCCATGATGCAAAACATAATTTAACAAAAAGCAAACATACTAAAAGGTGTTTTTCATACTTGGGATGTTACAAAACGCCCCCCCCTTGAAGGAATCGCGCCCCGAGATTCCTACTGAGAAGAGAAAAGGTCCGGATACTTCTTGCGAAGATCCTCTTCGGTCTCCCACGTTGCCTCTTTATCGGAATGATGGGACCACTGCACTTTCAAGAACTTGGTGCTCTTGTTGCGAGTTTTGCGCTCGGTCTCATCGAGAATTCGAACAGGGTGCTCCTCATAAGAGAGATCTTCTTGCAGTTCAATGGAATCATGATCAACTGCACGATCTTGATCTTTGAAACACCTCTTGAGCTGTGACACGTGAAACACATCATGCACCTTGGATAGCTTTTCTGGAAGTTCAAGACGATAGGCATTTTCTGCATGCCTTGAGAGAATGTTGAAAGGACCAATATATCTTGGTGCAAGCTTTCCTTTTACACCAAAACGATGAGTGCCTCTGAGGGAGTTACACGGAGGTATGCTTATTCACCAGGTGCATAGACCATGTCCCTGTGCTTGCTGTCATAGTGGCTTTTCTGACGTGACTAAGAAATCTTGAGATTGTCACAAATGATGCGAACTTTCTCCTCGGCTTCCTTAACAATGTCAGGGCCTAAGAGTGAACGTTCACCAGCTCCAGACCAATTGATTGGACTCCTGCATCTGCGGCCATAGAGAGCCTCAAATGGTGCCATGCCTAGGCTTGCCTGGAAGCTGTTGTTGTAGGAGAATTCAGCATATGGAAGACATTCCTCCCATTTCATGCCAAAAGAGATACCACATGCTCTGAGCATATCCTCGAGAATCTGATTGACTCTTTCGACTTGCCCTTGAGACTGAGGGTGATAAGCCGTGCTGAACAGAAGTTTGGTGCCCAATGCTTCTTGAAAGCTTTTCCAGAAATGAGAAGTGAAGATGCTTCCACGGTCTGAGCTTATTTCCAATGGAACACCATGAAGAGGAACAATCTTTGCTGTGTAGAGCTGTGCTAACTGGCTAGCTGAGATTGTTTCTTTGACAGGAAAGAAGTGAGCTACTTTAGTGAGTCGATCGATGACAACGAAGATTGCATCGTTGCCCCTCTTGGACTTTGGAAAACCAGTGACGAAGTCCATTTCAATCATGTCCCACTTCCACTCAGGGATTTTCAGAGGTTGGAGAAGACCGGCTGTTTTCTGATGAACTGCCTTAACACGTTGACAAACGTCGCATTCAGAAACGTATTGAGCAATTTCACGTTTCATGCCAGGCCACCAATACAGTGTTTTGAGATCCTGGTACATCTTTGTACTTCCAGGGTGTATGGAGAGAGGAGTTTCATGAGCCTCCTTGAGAATGACATCTTTGAGACTCTGAACCTGAGGGACTGCAATGCGTCCTTCGAAGAACACAGTTCCCTTGTCATCAATTGAGAAGGACTTAAATTTCTACTTGCCTTCTTTGATGTGTTCTACCATCTTCTTGATTTCAGCATCACGAAGTTGTTCAGAACGAATCTTGTCCTCGAGAGTTGGACTGGCTGTCAAGTTTGCAAGATAGCCTTGAGGAACAAGACCAAGGTTCAACTTATGGAATTCTTCATGAAGAGGAGGTTGGCTTTCCATGATCATGAGATTATTGCAATACGACTTGCGACTGAGAGCATCGGCCATAACATTAGCCTTGCCTGGAGTGTAAGAAATGGTAAGATCAAAGTCTTTGATCTTTTCAATCCATCTCCTTTGTCTGAGGTTTAGGTCTGGCTGAGTGAAGATGTACTTCAGACTCTTATGATCTGAAAAGATCTCAGTGCGATTACCCAACAAGTATTGTCTCCATTTCTTGAGGGCAAACACAACTGCTGCAAGTTCAAGGTCATGAGTGGGATAATTGAGCTCATGTGCGTTCAACTGACGTGAAGCATAAGCCACAACTTGACGTTCTTGCATAAGAACTGCACCTAGACCTTGGAGAGATGCATCACAAAAAATTTGGAAAGGTTTGGTAGGATCTGGGCCAACCAGAACTGGTGTAGAAGTGAGTTTAGTCTTCAGGAGATTGAAACTCTCATCACATTGTGGAGACCAAACGAACTTCTTGTCCTTCTTTGTGAGGTCAGTGAGAGGTTTGGCAATCTTGGAGAAGTTTTGGACGAAACGACGGCAATAGCTAGCCAAGCCAAGAAAACTTCTTACTTGCTTCACCGTCTTTGGAGGTTTCCAATCAACAATTGCTTTAACCTTTTCTGGATCAATGGCTATGCCCTTGGCTGAGATGACATGACCAAGGTAAGCAACTTCTGAAATCCAGAACTCACATTTGGAGAACTTGGCATAAATACGATGCTCGCGAAGCTTCATGAGAGTGAGACGAAGATGTTCCTCGTGCTCTTCCTTGGATTTTGAGTAGAAAAGAATGTCATCGAGATATACCACAACGAACTTGTTGAGGTATTCATGGAAGACAGAATTCATGAGTCGAGAGAATGTCGCCGGTGCATTGATTAGACCAAAGGACATGACGGTGAATTCATATAGACCGTAGCGAGTGGTGAAGGCTTGTCTTTGGAATATCCTCTTTTCTGATCTTTATCTGATGGTAACCCATTCTCAAGTCCAACTTGGAGAATATTGAGGCTCCAGCAAGTTGATCAAAAAGATCATCGATGCGAGGAATTGGATACTTGTTTTTGATAGTTTTCTCGTTAAGAGGACGATAGTCAACAACGAGTCTCTTTGTGTGATCCTTCTTCATAACGAACAGAGTTGGGCAACCCCAAGCCGAGGAACTAGGTTGAATGTAACCTTTTTCCATGTACATATCAATTTGTTCCTTTAACAACTTCAGCTCGGGAGTTCCTATCTTGTAGGGATGCTTAGAGATTGGAGCAGTACCTGGCTCAAGCTCGATCACGAACTCAACTGCTCTGTCCGGAGGCATTCCTAGCAATTCTTCTAGAAAGACGTCAGGAAATTCGCAAACCACCGGAACATTTTCAAGTGTAGGTAGAGGTTTTGCATCGAGGGTGCACAGCTGAATGGAACTTGATTCATTTGGAGAATAGACTATCTGGCCAGAAGGGTGGAACAGAGTTATTGACTTTTGAGCACAGTCAATTTTTGCTTTATTAGCTTTCAGCCAATCCATACCAAGAATGGCATCAATGTCAGAACTTCCCAGCAACATGAGAGAAGCAAGGAAAATGTGGCCTCCAATTAGGATTTGATTGTCCTTACTTATCTTGGAGGTCAACATTTGTGATCCCGGGGAGTGAAAAGTGATTTGATTGCTTAGTGGAACCACAATTAGCTTGTTTGTCGTGGCAAAAGTCTTTGACACAAAAGAATGCGATGCTCCGGTATCAAACAACACTTTAGCTGGAAAAGAGTTTACGGGTAATATACCGAGAACGACGTCAGGATCTTCCTCAGCTTTGTCGATCTTGACATGATTCACCCTTGCGGTCCTCCCGACAGGCCTGTTGTTGGATTTGAAGGCCTTAGGCGGGGGAGCGCGCACCATTGCCTGGTTTGTGTTGGGACGAGGTGGTGGTGGAGGTAGCTGCCTCTGCGTGCACTTGTCAGCGTAGTGCCCCGTCTGCTTGCACTTGTAGCAAGTGACGACACGAGGAGGCCCTGGCCTTGTCTGCCCCATCGAAACCCTTGGATCATGCATCTGAGCAGGGTTGGGTGGGCGGGGAGCGAAGCCTGGAGAAGTTTGGGCATATGGAGCCCTAGTGACAGCACCATTTGGTACCCAGATGCGGCGCTTCTGCGGAGGGGTGGTCATGTTGGAGGAGGAACCACCCTCACGCGAGTGCTTGCGAGACTCCTCGAACACCTTGCGCCCATTTTCTTCATTGAGCGCGGTGTTAACGAGGTCCTCGTAGCTGTTGGCCTTGATATTGGTGAGGGCATACTTGAGTTCCGGGTTAAAACCTCTGCGGAACCTTGCCATCTTCTTAGCTTCAGTGGACACCTCATCTCCAGCGTAACGAGCGAGGCAATTGAACTCACTCTGATAGCCAATGACGTCCAACTTGCCCTGCTTGAGTGAGCAAAACTCTTCACGCATCCTTTCCATGAGACCATCTGGAATGTGGTGCTTCAGGAAGGCTTCCTTGAAACAATTCCACGTGACTGGTATCCCAGTTCTCATGGCCTCGAAGTTCTCCCACCAAGTAGCTGCCTGACCCTTCATCAGATAGGAGGCATACTTGACCTTGTCTTCTTCAGCTACATGAGCAATCTCCAGGGCCTTAGCTATCTCACGGATCCAGTCATCAGCGTCCAGAGGCTCGCGTGTGGCCACGAAAGCTCTTGGGCCCAGACTGAGAAACTCCTTGATGCTGACTCGTGGAGCTGTCTGGTTGTTGTGCTGATTAGTCTGAAACTGGGCCATCTGCGCCATGACTTGGGTCATCTGAGTCAACAGCTCCGTGATTGGCGGTGGCTCAGGCGGGTTGTTCCTTGTTGGCGGCATCCTGAATGGAAATGCATTTTAGCACAACAAAAGAAAAGGATAGACTTGGAAACCGAAAGAGAGATTATTCCGACGCATGAATAGATAACCAACAGGTACATCATCACATGTTCAAATACATCAGAATATCCAACACACCATAAATGGTTCGAATGCCAAAGGATAACTAAACATAGCTAAGACTGGATACATCGGTACTCCCATGCTCATCACGCAGGACGGCGGCTAGGAGTACGGCGAGAGGTACAGTGAGGAGCACGCCCACGAAAGTAGGTAGAACGAAGATCCACATAGATCTGACGTGGTCTGAGAGCGACTCTAGGTGTGGTGAAGTACATAGCGTCGACTCCCTGTGCTCCAAAGCGTGGAATCCCAGTGTAACCAACACCAAGGTTGAGGAGTGGACCTCTGATCGGCTCGTAACCTCCAGCATCTGGCAGACGACGCCCAACTGGCTGATCGAAACGTGCAAAGCGCTCGTCTCCAACAAAGTCTGTGGTGTACGTCGCCAGACGAGTCAAAGCTAGGTAGAGCTGCTCTCTGACTGAAGCCAACTCCTGAGATAGTGTGCTGGCAACTGCGTCACTGTGTCTCACAAACTGAGCGGTGGTGTGCAGCCTGGAGTTATCATGCTCGTAGACATCCAAGTTGTCGTAGAGAGTGAAGTGAGCTCCCTCCGAAGTGATGTAACCACGGGGGATGTGGCGATAGATAGAATCGTCAAATCCCCAGTAGTCAGCACGAAGGACGGTGAGGCTCACATAAGCTGCCTGCTGCACAGCCATATCCACTGTGGAACCTACTGCCTCGTAGCGGTGGACTACGCTCATGCCATCATCTGACAGAATGTAGACGATAGCCTGGTAGTAGGTCTGGTCAAACTCTCGCTGCTGCTCGTAGACCTGGTACTCTGGTGCCCAACGGAACCCCAGAAAAGTGACCATGTTTCTCAGCATCTCCGGATAACCGGCAGTGCTCTCGCAACGAGTCATACGAACCACCTGCGGGTAGAACCTGAGATCCATCTGCAGATGATTGGGGAAGTTTTGATTAGACGTCGGTAGAAGAACTGAAGTGGCAATCAACAACAAGGTTTCAACGGACGAAAAGGATGTTGAGAAGAAGAGGATATCGAAGCAACATCGGGAAACACGAGACCAAACACTCCTGAGGTACTACGGAACCCATCCAGGCTTCTAGAGGATAGTTATCTACTGCTTAAGGAATAGAGGATCTGCTTCCGGGGCTTACACGCCTCCGTTCTCAATCGTGAGTAGGCAACATGATAAATCATGTCACAACCACCTCCATTCCTATGGTCTAGTAGATATAACTATCCTAGAGAAACCAGGATACGTGAAATCCTAACTTGAAAGTTTAGATGAGAAGAGAAAACAACGTTGCACTTCCTTACCAGAAAAAGGGAGGGTGGGTGGGGAAAGAAATAAAAGAACAGAATTCCTACTCTCACGTTTCATTTTTCCTATATGGCTACAAAATAGTTTCTAGACTCAACTGCGACCAGTAAAAAGGATCCTACAGGCAGACAGGCTCTGATACCATTTGTCGCACCCGGACTTCTAGAGGATACTCACAGCCCGCTAAACAGTAGGTAAATGGCTTACGGGGCATACCGGCACCCGCATCTCAATACGAGCAAGCCAACACGTAAACGTGTGACAACCATTCTCTAGTATCCATCGTCTGCGTAAACCATCCCATAGAAATCCGACTACTTCCATTGACGTACTTCAAAACATACACACATGGTACGTCAACGGCATTTGAACAAGTGATATCACAACAAATCTCTAAGACACAAAAGATTGAAATAAGTTGCAAATAGCTCTCACTAGAGCAGAGATAGCAAATACAATCATCCAGAGGACACATGTCCCAACAAGTCATCATTACATCTCAGCGGAAACATCCAAAGTGTCTGAGTACAGACAAGATCCAAATAGGCCTAAGAGGCCGGAAACGAAAAGACGGAGCCCATCCACGATGTCTCGGATCCTGCCCGGGTCCGCTATCTACTCGTCAGCAGCCTCGTCATACTCCACGTAGTAGCCACCATGGGGATCCTCGGAAACGTAGTCTGCGGAAACCACAGCCCCAGAGGGGTCAGTACAGACAAGTACTGGCAAGCAAGACTCACAAGATACCAAAGTGTACCCGGCAACACCAAGTACAGATGCTTTGGGTTCAACGGAAGAATAGGTGATACAAAAGTGCGGCAGCAGGCTGCTCTAACCAACTACAGAAACACGCTACAACTTCCGGCTGAAAGAAGGGGATAAGATAGCGTATTGTAACCAACTACCACTAACCTCAAACAAACCCATCCTGGATCTCGCCCCTTATCCAAAGAAGCAATCCGAGGATAACTCACACAGTTGGATTAATGATGGTTCAAGTTATTGTGTCAATAAGACTATTACTAGTCAAGTTATCATTAGTTAGATATAAGTTGTCTAATCCTTGTTAGCCAGCCCTATCACCAAGTCATCCATAACCGCGGACAACACGGCTTCTCGAGAAGATTTAACCCTGCAGGGATGCACCAATTTGGCCGTACACGTAAGAATACCCCACCAGATGGAAATGCACTTCCACCAAGCGAGGCAGTCAACACAACCCAACTCTTCTTCGCATCAAGCCCAAAGAACCCCGTGCAATTGAGCGCACGGCTAATCAAGCCCCACGAAGAAAAGGGGACCCTCATAGCACTCTAAGAACGTGTCTCCCTAAATGCCAACTACAAAAGTTCCACCCTGGCCTCGGGTTCGCACATGCATATGCATGCGGCAAATGGAAAACCCGAACTAAATGAGGTGATTTGGACGAGATGCGAATCGAATCAAATTGAGGGGGGCGCCCATACACGCTTCCCACATGCGGTTAGCGCGCTCATCATGGATCTAGAGGACAAAGACTTTTCCTAAGTTCGACACTAGCAGGCCTCAAAACCATACCCGGCCTCCTGCCGGTGCCTTATCATCAAATTAGCATTACCTCAAACATTAACAGGTTGTTGTTTAACATCGAGCCCCAGAACATAATAAATATGGTAAAAGAAATAGCGGACAACAGACTCGAGCAGTAACAACCCTAAGCATGCTAGTAAGACACAGGCAACAAGCAACAGGGTTATAGGTGTGGAGGATAGGCTATATCAGGGTTACATGATAACATGTGATAGGATCGGAGAACAAGCAACGAATCTTAAGGCTAGCAGAATAGACAACGGAAAGTATCGATATCCAGTGTGGAAAGGACACAATGGTTCATGTGAGTGAATACTTGCCTGCAAACTCAGTAGCCTGGTACTGGGCTAACTCCTCAGAAGTAGTGTCGTAAACCTCGTCTGTCTCAACGTCGTCGTCTATTAGAGAAGAAGCAAACAAACAACGCAGAGAGACAAACAATCAATAACATGGCATAATGCACAATCAGGGGATGATGCATGACAATTTAATTGATGCATCAAAGATAAGCTAGTTGACATGGTAACATAATTAAATGGGCCCATATGCAATTTGGGTTGCATATAGAAAGGCCCATGTATTAAGGTTGAATTAAATGATCTACAAATAACCAACATGTGAAAGTGGATTAGCATGATGCATGGATGAGGAAAACAAAAAGAAAACAACAATAGACTCAATTTGAAAAGGTGTTTACCAAGTTTGAAATTTTATTTATTAAGTTATGAAATTTTGGCTTCTTAAAGGAGTTACACAAGCATTTGTTGTTTTCACCAATTTTAATTGTTCAAAATAAATAACAAATTCATATTTGGAAAGAACACAAAATTTTAGGTGGAATACATGTTTCATTTATTGAAAATGGATTTAAAATGAATTAATTATGAATTAAACAAGTTTAAACAAGATTTAAATGAATTTAATTCAAGTATGAAATTATTTGAATTTGTATTTGTTCAAAACATTTAATAAAATTCATATTTGGAAAGTTTATACTTTTCTGGTTTGAAAACATATTTTATATGTTCAAAAAGAATTTAATTTGACCAAGTTATGAATTTAGCAATTTTAAATGATTTAAACAAGGTTTAAATTATTTAACCAATTTTAATTATTCAAAACAGGAAACAAAGTTTATATTTGGAAAGGTGGTTCAATTTTGCATGGAAAACATATTTTATATGTGACATTTGAATTATTGAATTAATTATGAATTTGACCAAAATTGAAATGAGTTGTTTGAATTTGAATTTTGAAAACATTTGAAATGTTCAAAACAGTAAACAAATGGTTTAAACAGGTAGAGAATTAAATTTGGTACAGAAAACATATTTTATTTATATTATTTGGATTTGAAATACAAAAGTTATTTGTATTTGAAATTCAGGGACTAAACTGTAAATAACAGGGACTGAAATTAAAAGGAAAAGGGGCAGAACGGTTTTCCACCCCGCAGCAACCCAGCCTGGGCCGCTGACAACGGGCCCTAGGCCACGTTGACGCCGCGTGGCAGCGGGTGCGCGCGCGTGGCTGCACGCGTCGCTGACAGGGAGACCCCACCTGTCAGCGCGCGCTGCGAAAAAGATTTGGATTTTATCCGCGCGGACGGGGGATCGAACTCGCGACCGGTGGCTCGCGTGCGTGGTGCGTTGCCACTGCACTGAGCTGCTGTATGTTGACAGTAGAGAGGCGAGCGGGGGTATAAGGTTCAGTTTCAGTTAGCTTAACTGAAACTGAAAGTTTCAGTCTTTCTGAAACTTGCGACAGCGACGGCGCGGCGGACGCCGGCGACGAGCGGCGCGCTGTGCTGCTGCTGTGCGTGCTCGTGTGTGCGTGCAACGGACAGAGGCGAGAGAGAGAGGAAGGGATGGAGGGGATCGTGCTCACCGTGAGGCAGAAAGGGAAGGTGGACGTGCTCGGTGGTGGAGATGGCCGGTGACGGCGACAGAGAGGACGGCGGCGACGATCAAGAGCTGCTCGTGCCCCTCCCTGGACACGAGGAGGACGAGGATGGCACGGGGAACTCATTCCCGTGCTTATCCCGCACGATGGCGCATCGTGGCGACGGCGATTGCCGGAGATGGTGGCGGTGGTGTTCGGTGTAGGTTCAGAGACAGAGAGGAGCAGAGGAACAGAGGGAGGTGGAGGAAGAAATCGGCGGCGCGAGGGAGGAGGAAGAAGGAGAGAAGCTAGGGCAGAGAGGAGGAGGTCTAGGGCAGGTTATAAGGAGGGGGAGAGCATGCTGCTGGCCGTCCCCTCCCTGTAAGCTCGACGTGGCCATCGCCGATGAGCTGCCGTACAGGGGGACGAAGGGGTATGCCAAGTAAGGGCTGGGCCTGGGGGCTGGTTTGGTGGGCTCAGCCCACTGGCCTGCCTCTCCCCTGTCTGTTTTTATTTTCTTTTGTTTCTCTTTTTTTTTGCTGAAAAGAATAGAGAAGAAAAGAGTGGGTTTTTGGGGTTAGAAAATTTAGGGCATAATTTTTATAGGTTAGTTATGATAAAAGCACAGTTGTGCAACTTTCTGTTTTTCAGAAATTTGAATTTAGATGCTGTTTGGAAATTCAAATGAATTAGAGCAAAATTGTTATTAATTGAATAATTGAAACTTAAGCAAGTTAATGGTTTGATCTTTCAAGTTTAATGGAAACAAAAGATGTTTTGATTTGTAATTTTCATTTGAAAATTGTAACAGAACAAGTATGAACAAGAATTTGAAATTTGGTTTGAAAATCAAAATGGAAAACAAATGCAAGCTTATGATGCCATGATGCAAAACATAATTTAACAAAAAGCAAACATACTAAAAGGTGTTTTTCATACTTGGGATGTTACAAAACGCCCCCCCCCCCCCCTTGAAGGAATCGCGCCCCGAGATTCCTACTGAGAAGAGAAAAGGTCCGGATACTGCTTGCGAAGATCCTCTTCGGTCTCCCACGTTGCCTCTTTATCGGAATGATGGGACCACTGCACTTTCAAGAACTTGGTGCTCTTGTTGCGAGTTTTGCGCTCGGTCTCATCGAGAATTCGAACAGGGTGCTCCTCATAAGAGAGATCTTCTTGCAGTTCAATGGAATCATGATCAACTGCACGATCTGGATCTTTGAAACACCTCTTGAGCTGTGACACGTGAAACACATCGTGCACCTTGGATAGCTTTTCTGGAAGTTCAAGACGGTAGGCATTTTCTGCACGCCTTGAGAGAATGTTGAAAGGACCGATATATCTTGGTGCAAGCTTTCCTTTTACACCAAAACGATGAGTGCCTCTGAGGGGAGTTACACGGAGGTATGCTTTGTCACCAGGTGCATAGACCATGTCCCTGTGCTTGCTGTCATAGTAGCTTTTCTGACGTGACTGAGCAATCTTGATATTGTCACGAATGATGCGAACTTTCTCCTCGGCTTCCTTAACAATGTCAGGGCCTAAGAGTGAACGTTCACCAGCTCCAGACCAATTGATTGGACTCCTGCATCTGCGGTCATAGAGAGCCTCAAATGGTGCCATGCCTAGGCTTGCCTGGAAGCTGTTGTTGTAGGAGAATTCAGCATATGGAATACATTCCTCCCATTTCATGCCAAAAGAGATACCACATGCTCTGAGCATATCCTCGAGAATCTGATTGACTCTTTCGACTTGCCCTTGAGACTGAGGGTGATAAGCTGTGCTGAACAGAAGTTTGGTGCCCAATGCTTCTTGAAAGCTTTTCTAGAAATGAGAAGTGAAGATGCTTCCACGGTCTGAGCTTATTTCCAATGGAACACCATGAAGAGGAACAATCTTTGCTGTGTAGAGCTGTGCTAACTGGCTAGCTGAGATTGTTTCTTTGACAGGAAAGAAGTGAGCTACTTTAGTGAGTCGATCGATGACAACGAAGATTGCATCGTTGCCCCTCTTGGACTTTGGAAAACCAGTGACGAAGTCCATTTCAATCATGTCCCACTTCCACTCAGGGATTTTCAGAGGTTGGAGAAGACCGGCTGTTTTCTGATGAACTGCCTTAACACGTTGACAAACGTCGCATTCAGAAACGTATTGAGCAATTTCACGTTTCATGCCAGGCCACCAATACAGTGTTTTGAGATCCTGGTACATCTTTGTACTTCCAGGGTGTATGGAGAGAGGAGTTTCATGAGCCTCCTTGAGAATGACATCTTTGAGACTCTGAACCTGAGGGACTGCAATGCGTCCTTCGAAGAACACAGTTCCCTTGTCATCAATTGAGAAGGACTTAAATTTCTCCTTGCCTTCTTTGATGTGTTCTACCATCTTCTTGATTTCAGCATCACGAAGTTGTTCAGAACGAATCTTGTCCTCGAGAGTTGGACTGGCTGTCAAGTTTGCAAGATAGCCTTGAGGAACAAGACCAAGGTTCAGCTTCTGGAATTCTTCATGAAGAGGAGGTTGGCTTTCCATGATCATGAGATTATTGCAATACGACTTGCGACTGAGAGCATCGGCCATAACATTAGCCTTGCCTGGAGTGTAAGAAATGGTAAGATCAAAGTCTTTGATCTTTTCAATCCATCTCCTTTGTCTGAGGTTTAGGTCTGGCTGAGTGAAGATGTACTTCAGACTCTTATGATCTGAAAAGATCTCAGTGCGATTACCCAACAAGTATTGTCTCCATTTCTTGAGGGCAAACACAACTGCTGCAAGTTCAAGGTCATGAGTGGGATAATTGAGCTCATGTGCGTTCAACTGACGTGAAGCATAAGCCACAACTTGACGTTCTTGCATAAGAACTGCACCTAGACCTTGGAGAGATGCATCACAGAAAATTTGGAAAGGTTTGGTAGGATCTGGGACAACCAGAACTGGTGTAGAAGTGAGTTTAGTCTTCAGGAGATTGAAACTCTCATCACATTGTGGAGACCAAACGAACTTCTTGTCCTTCTTTGTGAGGTCAGTGAGAGGTTTGGCAATCTTGGAGAAGTTTTGGACGAAACGACGGCAATAGCTAGCCAAGCCAAGAAAACTTCTTACTTGCTTCACCGTCTTTGGAGGTTTCCAATCAACAATTGCTTTAACCTTTTCTGGATCAATGGCTATGCCCTTGGCTGAGATGACATGACCAAGGTAAGCAACTTCTGAAATCCAGAACTCACATTTGGAGTACTTGGCATAAAGACGATGCTCGCGAAGCTTCATGAGAGTGAGACGAAGATGTTCCTCGTGCTCTTCCTCGGATTTTGAGTAGAAAAGAATGTCATCGAGATATACCACAACGAACTTGTCGAGGTATTCATGGAAGACAGAATTCATGAGTCGAGAGAATGTCGCCGGTGCATTGGTTAGACCAAAGGACATGACGGTGAATTCATATAGACCGTAGCGAGTGGTGAAGGCTGTCTTTGGAATATCCTCTTTTCTGATCTTTATCTGATGGTAACCCATTCTCAAGTCCAACTTGGAGAATATTGAGGCTCCAGCAAGTTGATCAAAAAGATCATCGATGCGAGGAATTGGATACTTGTTTTTGATAGTTTTCTCGTTAAGAGGACGATAGTCAACAACGAGTCTCTTTGTGTGATCCTTCTTCGCAACGAACAGAGTTGGGCAACCCCAAGCCGAGGAACTAGGTTGAATGTAACCTTTTTCCATGTACATATCAATTTGTTCCTTTAACAACTTCAGCTCGGGAGTTCCTATCTTGTAGGGATGCTTAGAGATTGGAGCAGTACCTGGCTCAAGCTCGATCACGAACTCAACTGCTCTGTCCGGAGGCATTCCTGGCAATTCTTCTGGAAAGACGTCAGGAAATTCGCAAACCACCGGAACATTTTCAAGTGTAGGTAGAGGTTTTGCATCGAGGGTGCACAGCTGAATGGAACTTGATTCATTTGGAGAATAGACTATCTGGCCAGAAGGGTGGAACAGAGTTATTGACTTTTGAGCACAATCAATTTTTGCTTTATTAGCTTTCAGCCAATCCATACCAAGAATGACATCAATGTCAGAACTTCCCAGCAACATGAGAGAAGCAAGGAAAATGTGGCCTCCAATTAGGATTTGTTTGTCCTTAGTTATCTTGGAGGTCAACATTTGTGATCCCGAGGAGTGAAAAGTGATTTGATTGCTTAGTGGAACCACAATTAGCTTGTTTGTCGTGGCAAAAGTCTTTGACACAAAAGAATGCGATGCTCCGGTATCAAACAACACTTTAGCTGGAAAAGAGTTTACGGGTAATATACCGAGAACGACGTCAGGAGCTTCCTCAGCTTTGTCGATCTTGACATGATTCACCCTTGCGGTCCTCCCGACAGGCCTGTTGTTGGAGTTGAAGGCCTTAGGCGGGGGAGCGCGCACCATTGCCTGGTTTGTGTTGGGACGAGGTGGTGGTGGAGGTAGCTGCCTCTGCGTGCACTTGTCAGCGTAGTGCCCCGTCTGCTTGCACTTGTAGCAAGTGACGACACGAGGAGGCCCTGGCCTTGTCTGCCCCATCGAAACCCTTGGATCATGCATCTGAGCAGGGTTGGGTGGGCGGGGAGCGAAGCCTGGAGAAGTTTGGGCATATGGAGCCCTAGTGACAGCACCATTTGGTACCCAGATGCGGCGCTTCTGCGGAGGGGTGGTCATGTTGGAGGAGGAACCACCCTCACGCGAGTGCTTGCGAGACTCCTCGAACGCCTTGCGCCCATTTTCTTCATTGAGCGCGGTGTTAACGAGGTCCTCGAAGCTGTTGGCCTTGATATTGGTGAGGGCATACTTGAGTTCCGGGTTAAAACCTCTGCGAAACCTTGCCATCTTCTTAGCTTCAGTGGACACCTCATCTCCAGCGTAACGAGCGAGGCGATTGAACTCACTCTGATAGCCAATGACGTCCAACTTGCCCTGCTTGAGTGAGCAAAACTCTTCACGCATCCTTTCCATGAGACCATCTGGAATGTGGTGCTTCAGGAAGGCTTCCTTGAAACAATTCCACGTGACTGGTATCCCAGTTCTCATGGCCTCGAAGTTCTCCCACCAAGTAGCTGCCTGACCCTTCAGCAGATAGGAGGCATACTTGACCTTGTTTCTTCAGCTACATGAGCAATCTCCAGAGCCTTAGCTATCTCACGGATCCAGTCATCAGCGTCCAGAGGCTCGCGTGTGGCCACGAAAGCTCTTGGGCCCAGACTGAGAAACTCCTTGATGCTGACTCGTGGAGTTGTCTGGTTGTTGTGCTGATTAGTCTGAAACTGGGCCATCTGCGCCATGACTTGGGTCATCTGAGTCAACAGCTCCGTGATTGGCGGTGGCTCAGGCGGGTTGTTCCTTGTTGGCGGCATCCTGAATGGAAATGCATTTTAGCACAACAAAAGAAAAGGATAGACTTGGAAACCGAAAGAGAGATTATTCCGACGCATGAATAGATAACCAACAGGTACATCATCACATGTTCAAATACATCAGAATATCCAACACACCATAAATGGTTCGAATGCCAAAGGATAACTAAACATAGCTAAGACTGGATACATCGGTACTCCCATGCTCATCACGCAGGACGGCGGCTAGGAGTACGGCGAGAGGTACGGTGAGGAGCACGCCCACGAAAGTAGGTAGAACGAAGATCCACATAGATCTGACGTGGTCTGAGAGCGACTCTAGGTGTGGTGAAGTACATAGCGTCGACTCCCTGTGCTCCAAAGCGTGGAATCCCAGTGTAACCAGCACCAAGGTTGAGGAGTGGACCTCTGATCGGCTCGTAACCTCCAGCATCTGGCAGACGACGCCCAACTGGCTGATCGAAACGTGCAAAGCGCTCGTCTCCAACAAAGTCTGTGGTGTACGTCGCCAGACGAGTCAAAGCTAGGTAGAGCTGCTCTCTGACTGAAGCCAACTCCTGAGATAGTGTGCTGGCAACTGCGTCACTGTGTCTCACAAACTGAGCGGTGGTGTGCAGCCTGGAGTTATCATGCTCGTAGACATCCAAGTTGTCGTAGAGAGTGAAGTGAGCTCCCTCCGAAGTGATGTAACCACGGGGGATGTGGCGATAGATAGAATCGTCAAATCCCCAGTAGTCAGCACGAAGGACGGTGAGGCTCACATAAGCTGCCTGCTGCACAGCCATATCCACTGTGGAACCTACTGCCTCGTAGCGGTGGACTACGCTCATGCCATCATCTGACAGAATGTAGACGATAGCCTGGTAGTAGGTCTGGTCAAACTCTCGCTGCTGCTCGTAGACCTGGTACTCTGGTGCCCAACGGAACCCCAGAAAAGTGACCATGTCTCTCAGCATCTCCGGATAACCGGCAGTGCTCTCGCAACGAGTCATACGAACCACCTGCGGGTAGAACCTGAGATCCATCTGCAGATGATTGGGGAAGTTTTGATTAGACGCCGGTAGAAGAACTGAAGTGGCAATCAACAACAAGGTTTCAACGGACGAAAAGGATGTTGAGAAGAACAGGATATCGAAGCAACATCGGGAAACATGAGACCAAACACTCTTGAGGTACTACGGAACCCATCCAGGCTTCTAGAGGATAGTTATCTACTTCTTAAGGAATAGAGGATCTGCTTCCGGGGCTTACACGCCTCCGTTCTCAATCGTGAGTAGGCAACATGATAAATCATGTCACAACCACCTCCATTCCTATGGTCTAGTAGATATAACTATCCTAGAGAAACCAGGATACGTGAAATCCTAACTTGAAAGTTTAGATGAGAAGAGAAAACAACGTTGCACTTCCTTACCAGAAAAAGGGAGGGTGGGTGGGGAAAGAAATAAAAGAACAGAATTCCTACTCTCACGTTTCATTTTTCCTATATGGCTACAAAATAGTTTCTAGACTCAACTGCGACCAGTAAAAAGGATCCTACAGGCAGACAGGCTCTGATACCATTTGTCGCACCCGGACTTCTAGAGGATACTCACAGCCCGCTAAACAGTAGGTAAATGGCTTACGGGGCATACCGGCACCCGCATCTCAATATGAGCAGGCCAACACGTAAACGTGTGACAACCATTCTCTACTATCCATCGTCTGCGTAAACCATCCCATAGAAATCCGACTACTTCCATTGACGTACTTCAAAACATACACACATGGTACGTCAACGGCATTTGAACAAGTGATATCACAACAAATCTCTAAGACACAAAAGACTGAAATAAGTTGCAAATAGCTCTCACTAGAGCAGAGATAGCAAATACAATCATCCAGAGGACACATGTCCCAACAAGTCATCATTACATCTCAGCGGAAGCATCCAAAGTGTCTGAGTACAGACAAGATCCAAATAGGCCTAAGAGGCCGGAAACGAAAAGACGGAGCCCATCCACGATGTCTCGGATCCTGCCCGGGTCCGCTATCTACTCGTCAGCAGCCTCGTCATACTCCACGTAGTAGCCACCATGGGGATCCTCGGAAACGTAGTCTGCGGAAACCACAGCCCCAGAGGGGTCAGTACAGACAAGTACTGGCAAGCAAGACTCACAAGATACCAAAGTGTACCCGGCAACACCAAGTACAGATGCTTTGGGTTCAACGGAAGAATAGGTGATACAAAAGTGCGGCAGCAGGCTGCTCTAACCAACTACAGAAACACGCTACAACTTCCGGCTAAAAGAAGGGGATAAGATAGCGTATTGTAACCAACTACCACTAACCTCAAACAAACCCATCCTGG
Source organism: Alopecurus myosuroides (assembly GCA_028641055.1). Classification (NCBI taxonomy): domain Eukaryota; kingdom Viridiplantae; phylum Streptophyta; class Magnoliopsida; order Poales; family Poaceae; genus Alopecurus; species Alopecurus myosuroides. The sequence goes on from CM054058.1 coordinate 126,302,467, forward strand.
ATCTCGCCCCTTATCCAAAGAAGCAATCCGAGGATAACTCACATAGTTGGATTAATGATGGTTCAAGTTATTGTGTCAATAAGACTATTACTAGTCAAGTTATCATTAGTTAGATGTAAGTTGTCTAATCCTTGTTAGTCAGCCCTATCACCAAGTCATCCATAACCGCGGACAACATGGCTTCTCGAGAAGATTTAACCCTGCAGGGATGCACCAATTTGGCCGTACACGTAAGAATACCCCACCAGATGGAAATGCACTTCCACCAAGCGAGGCACTCAACACAACCCAACTCTTCTTCGCATCAAGCCCAAAGAACCCCGTGCAATTGAGCGCACTGCTAATCAAGCCCCACGAAGAAAAGGGGACCCTCATAGCACTCTAAGAACGTGTCTCCCTAAATGCCGACTACAAAAGTTCCACCCTGGCCTCGGGTTCGCACCTGCATATGCATGCGGCAAATGGAAAACCCGAACTAAATGAGGCGATTTGGACGAGATGCGAATCGAATCAAATTGAGGGGGGCGCCCATACACGCTTCCCACATGCGGTTAGCGCGCTCATCATGGATCTAGAGGACAAAGACTTTTCCTGAGTTCGACACTAGCAGGCCTCAAAACCATACCCGGCCTCCTGTCGGTGCCTTATCATCAAATTAGCATTACCTCAAACATTAACAGGTTGTTGTTTAACATCGAGCCCTAGAACATAATAAATATGGTAAAAGAAATAGCGGACAACAGACTCGAGCAGTAACAACCCTAAGCATGCTAGTAAGACACAGGCAACAAGCAACAGGGTTATAGGTGTGGAGGATAGGCTATATCAGGGTTACATGATAACATGTGATAGGATCGGAGAACAAGCAACGAATCTTAAGGCTAGCAGAATAGACAACGGAAAGTATCGATATCCAGTGTGGAAAGGACACAATGGTTCATGTGAGTGAATACTTGCCTGCAAACTCAGTAGCCTGGTACTGGGCTAACTCCTCAGAAGTAGTGTCGTAAACCTCGTCTGTCTCAACGTCGTCGTCTATTAGAGAAGAAGCAAACAAACAACGCAGAGAGACAAACAATCAATAACATGGCATAATGCACAATCAGGGGATGATGCATGACAATTTAATTGATGCATCAAAGATAAGCTAGTTGACATGGTAACATAATTAAATGGGCCCATATGCAATTTGGGTTGCATATAGAAAGGCCCATGTATTAAGGTTGAATTAAATGATCTACAAATAACCAACATGTGAAAGTGGATTAGCATGATGCATGGATGAGGAAAACAAAAAGAAAACAACAATAGACTCAATTTGAAAAGGTGTTTACCAAGTTTGAAATTTTATTTATTAAGTTATGAAATTTTGGCTTCTTAAAGGAGTTACACAAGCATTTGTTGTTTTCACCAATTTTAATTGTTCAAAATAAATAACAAAATTCATATTTGGAAAGAACACAAAATTTTAGGTGGAATACATGTTTCATTTATTGAAAATGGATTTAAAATGAATTAATTATGAATTAAACAAGTTTAAACAAGATTTAAATGAATTTAATTCAAGTATGAAATTATTTGAATTTGTATTTGTTCAAAACATTTAATAAAATTCATATTTGGAAAGTTTATAATTTTCTGGTTTGAAAACATATTTTATATGTTCAAAAAGAATTTAATTTGACCAAGTTATGAATTTAGCAATTTTAAATGATTTAAACAAGGTTTAAATTATTTAACCAATTTTAATTATTCAAAACAGGAAACAAAGTTTATATTTGGAAAGGTGGTTCAATTTTGCATGGAAAACATATTTTATATGTGACATTTGAATTAATTATGAATTTGACCAAAATTGAAATGAGTTGTTTGAATTTGAATTTTGAAAACATTTGAATTGTTCAAAACAGTAAACAAATGGTTTAAACAGGTAGAGAATTAAATTTGGTACAGAAAACATATTTTATTTATATTATTTGGATTTGAAATACAAAAGTTATTTGTATTTGAAATTCAGGGACTAAACTGTAAATAACAGGGACTGAAATTAAAAGGAAAAGGGGCAGAACGGTTTTCCACCCCGCAGCAACCCAGCCTGGGCCGCTGACAACGGGCCCTAGGCCACGTTGGCGCCGCGTGGCAGCGGGTGCGCGCGCGTGGCTGCACGCGTCGCTGACAGGGAGACCCCACCTGTCAGCGCGCGCTGCGAAAAAGGTTTGGATTTTATCCGCGCGGACGGGGGATCGAACCCGCGACCGGTGGCTCGCGTGCGTGGTGCGTTGCCACTTCACTGAGCTGCTGTATGTTGACAGTAGAGAGGCGAGCGGGGGTATAAGGTTCAGTTTCAGTTAGCTTAACTGAAACTGAAAGTTTCAGTCTTTCTGAAACTTGCGACAGCGACGGCGCGGCTGACGCCGGCGACGAGCGGCGCGCTGTGCTGCTGCTGTGCGTGCTCGTGTGTGCGTGCAACAGACAGAGGCGAGAGAGAGAGGAAGGGATGGAGGGGACCGTGAGGCAGAAAGGGAAGGTGGACGTGCTCGGTGGTGGAGATGGCCGGTGACGGCGACAGAGAGGACGGCGGCGACGATCAAGAGCTGCTCGTGCCCCTCCCTGGACACGAGGAGGACGAGGATGGCACGGGGAACTCGTTCCCGTGCTTATCCCGCATGATGGCGCATCGTGGCGACGGCGATTGCCGGAGATGGTGGCGGTGGTGTTCTGTGTAGGTTCAGAGACAGAGAGGAGCAGAGGAACAGAGGGAGGTGGAGGAAGAAATCGGCGGCGCGAGGGAGGAGGAAGAAGGAGAGAAGCTAGGGCAGAGAGGAGGAGGTCTAGGGCAGGTTATAAGGAGGGGGAGAGCGTGCTGTTGGCCGTCCCCTCCCTGTAAGCTCGACGTGGCCATCGCCGATGAGCTGCCGTACAGGGGGACGAAGGGGTACGCCAGGTAAGGGCTGGGCCTGGGGGCTGGTTTGGTGGGCTCAGGCCACTGGCCTGCCTCTCCCCTCTCTGTTTTTATTTTCGTTTGTTTCTCTTTTTTTTTGCTGAAAAGAATAGAGAAGAAAAGAGTGGGTTTTTGGGGTTAGAAAATTTAGGGCATAATTTTTATAGGTTAGTTATGATAAAAGCATAGTTGTGCAACTTTCTGTTTTTCAAAAATTTGAATTTAGCTACTGTTTGGAAATTCAAATGAATTAGAGCAAAATTGTTATTAATTGAATAATTGAAACTTAAGCAAGTTAATGGTTTGATCTTTCAAGTTTAATGGAAACAAAATATGTTTTGATTTGTAATTTTCATTTGAAAATTGTAACAGAACAAGTATGAAACAAGAATTTGAAATTTGGTTTGAAAATCAAAATAGAAAACAAGGGAAACAAATGGAAAACAAATGCAAGCTTATGATGCCATGATGCAAAACATAATTTAACAAAAAGCAAACATACTAAAAGGTGTTTTTCATACTTGGGATGTTACATCATCAAGCCGTACGTGTGACCGGTCACGGAGGCGTTGCCGGATTGCGGCGCACATCTTCACGATCTTGAGATTGACGTGACTACGAATACACCGCCAACGAGATACGATCTTGTAACGCTTAGAGTCTTCGAGCGTATATTATTCTTAAGACTCTTTCTCCCCATTTCTTTCATCTCCTAGATTAAGGGAAAAAAATCTATGCTACAATCCCATCAGTGGTATCAGAGTCGGATCTATGCGTAGATAATTTGTACGGATAGAACAGGTAGGTGTATGTGGGCGTTGATGATCATGTTATTGCCTCCTTAAGTATATTTTATCTTAGTGGCATAATGTGACGAAGGATCCCTACACTGACATTACGTGTACTTGTACGCGAGACTTGTTTCACGATGAAAAGTGGATAAGAGGGTGTCAAGTCTCTCCTACTATAGTTAAGATCTTATCTACAACGGGTTGTTAATAATTTGTTTATCAATGTTGTGGTTCATGTTCGTAGGTATGAACGGTTCTATCTTCGAAATCCCTAAGCCACGTAAAATATACAAAAACAAATTAGAGACGTCTAACTTGTTTTTGTACGGCATATGATGTGATATAGTCAATATTACAAATTTTATGTATGAAAGGATCTTGTGTGTAAATTATTGACATCCCGACAAGAGCCATATGGTTGTTTTGTTATTTATGGCATGCGTGTTGTATATCATATCCATGTGATATGTTGTCATTTTGATGGACAACCAAGATGGAGGCGCCACAGACCTTGATGCTACGACGGTGGAATGATGGAGATCATACCATGATGTACAAGATGGAGATCAAGTTCAAGAAGGATCATATCATATCACATTATTAATTGATGGCATGTAACACACGTTCGTTGGGAGACCCCAAGAGGAAGGTATGAAGAGCACAATAGCAAGTTTCCCTCAGAAAGAAACCAAGGTTGAATCGACTAGTAGGAGAAAGAAATCACTTCTGAATAAGACAACTGATGTTGGCAGGGCGCACTACCGGTTCAGCAGCAACGTGGAACCTACACAACACAATCAAATGTATTTGCCCCAACGAAGCAGTGAGGTTCTCAATGTCACCAGTTTTGCTGAAACAAAAGATTAGACGTATAGTATGGAAAATAGTGTTTGTTTGCAGTAGTGAAAAGAGACCAGTGATGGCAGTAAGAAAACAGTAATTGCAGTAGGAAAACAGCGGTTGCAGTGGTTGTATTATCAGTGTAAAGAAATGGACTGGGTTCCATAGTTCACTGGTGGTGTCTCTCCAAAACAGATAGATAACATGCTGGGTAATTACAGCTAGGCGATTGACAGATATAAAGGCTGCACCGTAGTGCATATGCAGGACATGCTGATTACTATGATATTTATTTGGGCATTAGAACATGATACATATACCGTAATCCAACTGCAGGACGTGCTGTGATTAGTATGATAAGTTATTGTCCCTCTCCCAGATTACTAGAGGCATGAACCCACTATCTAGCATAAATACCCCCTCTTGGAGTTACAAGCATCAACTTGGCTAGAGAATCTACTAGTAACGGAGAGCATGCAAGATCATAAATAACATAAACATGATAGATTGATAGTCACCGGACATAGCATTCAATATTCATTGGATCCCAGCAAACACAATATATAGCATTACAATAAGATGATCTTGATCATGTAGGACAGCTCACAAGATCTAAATATGAGGCATAAAGAGGAGAGAACAACCGTCTAGCTACTCACACATCATTCCGGAGGTATGAATGGTGGTGTAGAGCTCTCCGGTAAACAAACTACAGCTGGGCAATTGACATATATAAAGGTTGCACCGTAGTGCATATGCATGACATGATGATTACTATGTTATTCGTGCGGGCATTACAACAAGATTCATAGACCGTTATCCAACTACATCTATGACTATTAATCCACCCCTCGCAGCTTCATCCAATCAAACCTCGGGTATTAAGTTGCAAGCAACAGATAATTGCATTAAGCAAAGTATGCAATGTAAACATCGTTGTTTTCTACCTAATGGCAACAACACATCCCTCACCCGTTACGTTTCTGTCACTCGAGAGTGAGTGAAAGGGAGGCATGAACCCACTATCTAGCATAAATACCCCCTCTTGGAGTTACAAGCATGAACTTGGCTAGAGCATCTACTAGTAATGGAGAGCATGCAAGATCATAAATAACATAAACATGATAGATTGATAATCACTTGACATAGCATTCAATATTCAAGGATCCCAGCAAACACAACATGTAACATTACAATAAGATGATCTTAATCATGTAGGGTAGCTCACAAGATCTAAACATGAGGCATAAAGAGGAGAGAACAACCATCTAGCTACTTCTATGGACCCGTAGACCAAGGATGAACTACTCACGCATAATTCCGGAGGCAGACATGGTGGTGTTGAGCCCTCCGGTGATGAATTCCCCTCTCGGCAGGGTGCCGGGGAGAGCTCCAGACCCCTCCCGAACTAGGGTTGACGATGGCGGCGGCTACGGATCTTTTTGGTGGAAAAGGCTTGGGTACTTAGGGTTAACCCGAGGAGGAGCTTATATAGGCGAGAGGGCAATATCGGTGGGTGGCCAGGGGGCCCACACCACTAGCTGGCACGGCCAGGGGACGCGCCGCCCTATGGTGTGGGGCCTCCAGGCCCCCCCTCCGGGTCCCCACCAGACTCCGTGTACGCGACAGATTTCTAAGACCCTAGGACTTCGTTTAGTCCAATTCCGAGAATATTTTCAGAACAACTTTTCTGAAACCAAAAACAGCAGAAAACAGGAACAGGCTCTGTGGCATCTTGTCAATAGGTTAGTCCCAGAAAATCCATAAAAATGACATAAAGTGTATAGGAAACATGTAGCATATGGCATGAAAACTAGATGGAACATAAAAAATTCTGGATACATTTATGACGTATCAACATCCCCAAGCTTAATTCCTACTCATCCTCGAGTAGGTAAAACAATAAAAAATAATAATTTCTGAGGTGATATGCTACCAACATAAACTTGCTCATCTAAAATGTAAAAACATATGTACATTAAGATTATAGTACTTTAAACGCAGGCATGATAGATATAATTCTAATAATAAAACTTAGCAATCACTTTGCATCATGAAAAGTAACACAAATAAAAGATTATGAATAATAATGCACTTGAAAATTATACGTTTGTTTCGAGCATAAAGAAAACATATCAAAGTGATATTTCGCTTGTCCTTAAGAGTGGGGAAAAACATAAATACCAGGACACTTTCAAAGGTCAAGTGGATGACTAGAACAAATAATTTGAGAGCAGTTAATAACACATCATTAATCAATCAATAATAATCTTTGGGACTGATGCACATTATACTCACAATGGCAACTATGCTCTCTAAGCTGTGCATAAAGTTAGAAGATGGAGACTCAACATAAAAGTAAAAGAAAGGCCCTTCGCAGAGGGAAGCAAGGATTAACTCATGTGCTAGAGCTTTTTATTTTATTAAAAAGTGGTATTCAAAACATTTTTTAGAGAGGTCTATGCTTATGTCAACGAATATTAAACAGAAAATACAGTACGCCACAAGCCAACTAGACTTTACAAGAGCGGCTCCCTTTTGAAGGACGCATCTGGGATCAGAAGGTCATCCCTCTTCTCTTTTGTTTACACAATTATACTTGGACTGGTAATTCGGGGGCAAAAGTAGTGAAGAGAATTTTATAGTAACCAATTTTGGGGCTGGGCATCCCACTGCCAGCTGTTATATCATTTTGGATAAGAGGATGTGACACTAGTCCAAGTCTGTAAAGTCAAATAAACAAGTTAGATAAAGATTCTCTATTCACTTCCTCATGAGCTAAAACAGGAGTAATTTTGAAAGTTTAATGGTAGCACATGAGAAATTTACTTGGAGTGACGGTTAAATACAACATGTAGATAGGTATGGTGGACACATTTGGCAAACTTTGGTTTTTGGGATTTGGATGCACGAGTAGAGCTCATACTCAGTACAGGTTGGGGCTAGCAAAGACTGGGAGCGATAAATCAAGAGAGCAATAATGGCCATAATCATGCATAGCGACAAAAACATTATTAATCAAAGCATATAGGGTATTACAAGTCAAAAACTAAATTATCATATAGGCTATAAGTGACTGGTTTGTAGTCATAAACATGGTGTGAGCATGCGCCAAGTCAACCAAATAAAGCATTCGAAGGAGAATACCACAAATTTTTGAATCAATGTGATAAAAACAACTCATGATTCTTTCAATGGAACATTAAGCACTCTCAGCTATTTGTGACCAGTCATGCTAAAAGAACAACTATTAAGCATAGAATTAAAATAACATCTAACATGACACAAAAAGTCTAGCCGCGGTCTATACGAGCTTCTTTTTGCACCGTTATAAGCACAAAAATTGTACTACTGCTTTCCAATACCAATCATTTTATATAAACAAAAACTCTCCAAGAGATATAGCAATGAAATAATAAATTACTAATACTATTCTACTAGAACTAACATCTCTGAATAAGAGATGCATGAAAATCAGGAGCTAAAAGTATTTGCAGCAGCTACAAGAAAAATTAAGAAAACGAGCATGGAAGAAAACGAGTATTCATATGAAAAAGCTCTCTCCCACAAAACAATACTGGGTTCTAACTATGTTCATTGCAGCAAGGAAAACAAAATAAAACAAAACAAAAACAAACATACGCTCCAATAAAGTGCATATGATGTGACCGAATAAAAATATAGTTTCACTAGAAGTGACATGCTAAATTACTAATGAAGAAGGGGATGCATTGGGCATCCCCAAGCTTTGACGCTTGGGTATTCTTAGAATTTGCTGGGATGAACCACGGGGGGCATCCCCAAGCTTTGGCTTTTCACTCTTCATGATCATATTATATTACCCTCTTCTATCGACCCTTGAAAACTTTCTTCACACCAAACTTAAAGTAATTTGCATTAGAGGATTAGTGCACAATCAAAAAATCACATGTTATCCTTGTACACAAGCGTTATTAATACTTTTTAAACATTAGCTACAGCCACTTACGTTATGGAGCAAAGAAATCCACTCGACATAGTAAAAGAGAGAATGCAAGTAAAAAGACAGAATCTGTCAAAATCAGAACAGACTGGAAAGACAAAAAATTTCAGGGCACTTACGTTGCTCAAATCGGAAAAGGCAAAGATAAAAAGGTTTTGGAATTACCTGAGGATTAAGCACAAAAATTGGCAGGCCTTTTGATATTTTTAGAATTTATTCGATTTTATACGGGGGACAGCAGAAATCTGTTTCCTGTGCAGAAATCCAAATCTAACTTCAGCTTTCACTAAAGACTTGGCACAACAAATGAGAGGAAATCTATACCCAATAATAAAGGCGTTAAGGCTTCCTTGGTTTGGTTTGGTTTGGTAGGTCATTCAAACTGCCCCTGAAGTTAGACACAAATTACCCACACTGCCACTGATAATCTATTATCTAATAATCTACCCTCGCTCGCCCGATCCTCGCGTACACGGTCCGTGTTTGTTCACGTTAGTCTAAGCGCCCAATCTGGTCACCAAGTCCTCTCTCGCCCGATCCACATCATCCATATTTGTTTCACATCAGCCTAAGCTCATGATGAATTTTGGCCCGATCTGGTCACTAAAGGAACCCAATCTTCTACGTCGACGACCCTCTGGACTGATTGCGTATCGTGTACGGGCTTGAGCCGTCTCATGGGCTGTCTAAGGTCTCCTGGGATTGACCGATCGTCTCATGGGTTGGTTCAACATATTCTATGCTGGGCTGTGACGCGTACCAGAACAACACCAATCAAAAAACACTGCACGTGGAAAACTCCCAGCAAGGATCGTGCACGATCAGGCTTCACTCAAAAGAAAAAAAACCTAATGCATGTACACGTGTTAAGGACATGGTAAAAACACAACATGTGGAAAAAATTGATCACGTATGATCAATTGTGCACGGGCTTCAGTCAAAAGAAAAAATTTGCATGTACACGTGACTCTATCACACCAATAATTAATAAAGATAGATTTTATCATGTAATTTTTTTTTTCTGCATGTTGTTTCAGGTGTGTTAGCACAGACATCCACCACAACAAACATGGTAGGAACAAAAGACTGGTAAGTGGGATAACTTTTTCAATTTAAAATTATACTATTTTACAGATTAATTGCAAATTAACCTTTCAAAAAATAAGAACTCCTTGTTCGACGTGTGCTCGACATGGCCACCGTCAACAATCTAAGTATTGGATGTTTAACTTCTATTTTGTGTTGTTGAAGTTGCTGAATATGATAGATAAATGCCAACCGATTGCAAATATTTGATAACAACAAAAATCAAACAAAGCATGAACGTGTTTAACGGCCAAGTTAACAAAGTAGATTTATGCTTCTCGAAGAGCTGTTACAACTTCTTGATGGGCACCTCCTGCTTGATCTCCGGTAGGAAAATAAGAGCATCCGTAATCTTCTCGATGGCTCCAGAAAGAGGTGGCCCTTCTAGAGGTTACCACGATCGATGTGGCTATTAGTATTAGGTGTGAGGGTGGTCGCCTGGTGCTGGTGGGGTGATAGCAGTAGTATGTTCACATTGATCTAAATCAATCCGAAGATGAGCTGAAAACACATGTCACAAAAAAGGAAAAAAATATGATTATTGTGTTTGTATCTTTCCTTTTTCGTTGCAACGCGACCCTTTGCAACGCACGGGTAAAGGAGTTTCTACGGAAGTAAACAACACCTTGACTCAAAGTAGAAAAACAATGCAAAAATAAAACCATGGGTTGTCTCCCAACAAGTGCTCTTCTTTAACGCCTTTCAACTAGGCATAGAAAGAGAGAATCATGTGTTTTCAAGTGAAGAAGCATCCAAAACAAGACCACGAGGCTTACGTTTACCTTTCTTACCCTTATTCTTACTTCTAGGGAATTGATGATTGAAGCCTGGTTTGGAGGTGAAGTCATGGAACCTTTCCCCACATCAATAGTTGCTCCCAAGAGTTTTAGCAGAGATCTTCCAAGAGTAATATGTCTTTCTCCTACACATTCAATAACAAGATAATCAGTGGATACCGTCCCCCCTAGGAGTTTTGTAAACACTCCCTTAGCTATCCCAATGGGAAATATAATGGTGTTATTAGTGAGAGGTGTTTCTTCTCCTCCCTCGGAAAGTCCCCAAAGGTTCAGAGATTCATAAATTTCTTTAGGCATAAGACAAAATTCCGACATAATATCACAACGAGCATGAAAAGTTTCACCATTATAGCAACTTTTACTATAGAGATCATATTTGAGGCTTCAAAATTTATTGGGATATACTCAAAATATTCACGAATCTGATTATAACCTTCTTTTAAGCAAGATACATGTGTCTCAAGAGTGTTTAATCTAGCATAAATGCTTGCAATGGCTATATCAGTTTTACTAGGTAGGCTATAGGTGGCAATCAATTTTTAATGGCATGAAAAGCTTGATCACCATCATAATGAAGGAAATCTCCTCCTACCACAGTATTCAAAGCATATCTATAGCAAAGAACAAGAGAAAAGTAAAAAACTACGAAGAAACAAGCTTAGGGTCATTTTAGGTTCAGTTTTACAATAATAATAATAAAACTCTAGCCCAAGCTTCTTTAAAACTCTCCTCACTTCCTTGTATAAAGTGATGATCGTTTCCTCAGGTAACATGGTAAAAGGGGTAGGAACAGACATAAGGGCAACTTTAAATATAGACTAATTTTGTGTGTTTTTGATATAGAGAAGCAAACAAGACAAAATAAAATAAACTAGCACAGAGCCCGTGCGTTGCTACGGTGCCGGACGAAATCAAATGAAATGCCTCTCATATGTTTAGATGGTAACAATGATGCACACGGAGACGGCTCTCTACTCGCAGAACGCTTGAGGGCGGCCACCAAGTGTGACTAGGATGATTAGTGGTGCTTGAGATGTCAGGCTATGCGAAGGTTGTTGTTGTTTTTGTTGTTCACATCAAATCATGTTGTCTTTTGCTCTCCTCAAAACCACTAGCAGTATCAAACCTATGAATTGTACATCTAAACAAACTGATGTAGCTCTCACCAAAAGCAGGCTCTGCTGAATTTTGGTAGAAAACATGAAAAGTCAACTGAAGACCTAGGATTGGTGCGAGTATGATGTGTGAACTAAAATTTTTGATTTGCGAGACTCTGCTATCTGAACTCTTGTAGAGGAAAAAAAAGATATCACTATCTGTTTCATACAATTTGGATGGACTGTGAGGAACCAGATCGCGTGTAGTTGCACACTTATTAAATTTATAATTTTGAAAATACAACCATCGAGTTCATATTTCAATCATTGGTTTAGAATCAGGACACTTCAGAGAAACCACCACCTACAAAAATAGGATCATAGATGAATGATGTCTGCTATTGAAACCACTGTTTCATACTTTAAATACACGGGTGTCTTGGAAGTTGACTACTACTGTTGTTATTTCCCGTTGAATTTATTTTCCTCCTTTATCGGTACTTTGGTAGTATCCACTTCCTCGATATCTTCAGGTCACCGTATAAAGATCAGCAGGCCAGCAGTTGACCAGTCTGTTGTAGAAGTAATACCGGGGGAGAGGAACACACACGTGTAGGAGAAGGAGCCAAAGAGGAGAATGTGAGCACCCTGCTCCCTGTTACACCCGGACAGTGGGCGGCGGAGGGCGGGTAGCCGGCGCTAGACGAGCGGTGTCGCATGCATCTTAGCGCCCTCGCCACCACTGCGTCTACGATGTGCCCTGGAAGCACCAAACGTCGAACGGCCTCTCTGCGGAGAAGATGCCCATGTCCGCCTCGAGGTAGTCCAAGAAGGGCAGGGAGCGGGACATGGAGAGGTTCTAAAAGGAGGGGATAGGCCGAGGAGGCCGTTGTCAGAGTCAAAGGCAAACATGCTCCTTGTCACTGCAGGGGGGCGCTGAATGCAGGGCTCGCCGGTATAGGTTATGGGGGGGCTTGAAGCAGGCCACGCCGGGCAGGGCCTTGGAGGTCCTCCTCTAGGTCGTATCGGGTTTGACAGGGGCTGGAAAACAAAAAAAGACCCCAAACGTTATTTGATCACTTATCGGTGCCAGTCATACGTAATTTTAGTCAGCCTCAGGGGTATTTAGTTTCATGACGTACCGACCATCCTCACCTTAAGTTAAACTATATAGCAGAGACTAAGCAAAAAAAAACAAAGTAAAGAGATTGGAAGTGAGAGACTCCCCTTGTAGAAATCCTCTTCCTCCCCGGCAACGGCGCCAGAAAAGCAGCTTGTTCACGGGATCCTTCTTGCTTGTGATGACTTTAAACTCCCCAGCAACGGCGCCTGAAAAGATCTTGATGGCGTGTAACACACGTTCGTTGGGAGGCCCTAAGAGGAAGGTATGAAGAGCACAATAGCAAGTTTCCCTCACAAAGAAACCAAGGTTGAATCGACCAGCAGGAGAAATAAATCACTTCTAAAGGTTGAAGACAACTGATGTTGGTAGGGCGCACTACCGGTTCAGCAGCAACGTGGAACATACACAACACAATCAAATTACTTTGCCCCATCAAAGCAGTGAGGTTGTCAATCTCACCGGTTTTGCTGAAACAAAGGATTAGACGTATAGTGTGGAAAATAGTGTTTGTTTGCAGTAATGAAAAGAGAACAATGATGGCTGTAATAAAACATGAATTGCAGTAAGAAAACAGAGGTTGCAGTGGTTGTATTATCAGTGTAAAGAAAAAGACCGGGGTCCACAGTTCACTAGTGGTGTCTCCCCAAAACAGATAGATAACATGATGGGTAAACAAATTACAGCTGGGCAATTGACAGATATAAAGGCGGCACCATAGTGCATATGCATGACATGATTATTACTATGTTATTCATGCGGGCATTACAACAAGATTCATAGACCCTTATCCAACTGCATCTATGACTAATAATCCACCCATCAGAGCTTCATCCAATCAAGCCTCGGGTATTAAGTTCAAGCAACAGATAATTGCATTAAGCAAAGTGTGTAATGTAAATATTGTTGTTTTCTCCCTAATGGCAACAACACATGCCCCACCCGTTACGTTTCTGTCACTCGAGCGTGAGTGAAAGGGAGGCATGAACCCACTATCTAGCATAAATACCCCCTCTTGGAGTTACAAGCATGAACTTGGCCAGAGCATCTACTAGTAATGGAGAGCATGCAAGATCATAAATAACATAAACATGATAGATTGATAATCACTGGACATAGCATTCAATATTCATAGGATCCCAGCAAACACAACATGTAGCATTACAATAAGATGATCTTAATCATGTAGGGCAGCTCACAAGATCTAAACATGAGGCATAAAGAGGAGAGAACAACCATCTAGCTACTGCTATGGACCCGTAGACCAAGGATGAACTACTCACGCATCATTCCGGAGGCAGACATGGCGGTGTAGAGCCCTCCGGTGATGAATTTCCCTCCCAGCAAGGTACCGGGGAGAGCTCCAGAACCCTCCTGGACTATGGTTAACAATGTCGACGGCTACAGATTTTTTGTTGGAAAAGGCTTGGGTATTTAGGGTTACCCCGAGGAGGAGCGTATATAGGCGAGAGGGCAACGTCGGTGGGTGGCCAGGGGTGCACACCACCAGTTGGCGCGGCTAGGGGAATGGGCCTCTAGGGCCCCCTTCCGAGTCCCCTCCGGACTCCGTGTACGTGATAGATTTCTATGACCCTGGGACTTTGTTTCGTCCAATTCGAAGAATACTTCCAGAACAACTTTTCTGAAACAAAAAACAACAGAAAACAGGAACTGGCTCTGTGGCATATTAACAATAGGTTAGTCTCATAAAATCCATAAAAATAACATAAAGTGTATAGGAAACATGTAGCATATGGCATGAAATCAACATGGAACATCAGAAATTATGGATATGTTTATGACGTATCATCCATGCATATGATGTTAATCATTTTTTGCAGCTTATTTTGCTTAGATCGCGACGGTAGCATTATAAGATGATCCCTCTCACTTAATATCAAGATAATAATTTTTTCTTCCTTAGTATGCAATGTTAAGAAAGTTCATCATTTCGAGACACCATGTGATGATCGGGTGTGATACACTCAGTGTTCGCATACAACGGGTGCTGACGAGCCTAGCATATACATACATGACCTCGGAACACAAGAAATACTATCGTTCTACTCGGCGAGCCTAGAATGTACAGACATGGCTTCGGAACACGTAACCAAAAGGTAAAGCATGAGTCATATGGATTATATGATGAACATGTCGATGTTCGCCTTTGCAGCTACACCGTCTCACGTGATGATCGGTTTCGGTGTAGTGAATTTGGTTTGTGTACTCACTAAAACGACTAGAGGGATGTTGTTTTTGAGTGGAAGTTCATGGGATAAATTTAGAATTAACTTGAACTTAATTTATCATAAACTTAGTTTAAATAGTCTTTGCCGATATGTTGTAAATAATTGCACCACCTACCTTCAATTTCAATATGTTCATGGAGAAAGAAAAACTAGTGAACAATGGAAGCAACTTTACCGACTGGGAACTTAACCTAAGGATTCGCCTCACCGCTTGCAAAACTATGTGCTTGATGCACCGCTAGGTGACCAGCCCGCTGCTAATGCTTCTGATGAAGAGAAAAAGGTTTTTCTGACTCAACAAGAGAAGACCATAGTATCGTTCATTGTGGCATCCTGTATGGATTAGAGCTTGAGTTGTGAAAACGTTTCGAGAACAGCAATGCTTTTGATACAATGGGATAGCTGAAATTGATTTTCGATACCCATGATGTAGTAGATAGAGAGTTATGACGCTTCAGAAAATTCTTTAGCTGCATGATGGAAGATAATAGCTTTAGCGAGCACATGCTTAGAATGTTTGGATACGTTGATAAGCTCATAGATTTGGGAATAACGATCCCCACTGATCTTAGGATACACCGTGTTCTCCAATATCTAGCACCTAGTTACATAAACTTTGTGATGAACTATAATATGCAAGGCATGAAGAAGACTCTCCCTGAGCTTTTCTCAATGCTCAAGGCTGATGAAGTGCAGATCAAGAAAGAACATCAAGTGTGGATGATCAATAGGACCACTAGTTTCAAGAAAGACAAGAAAGGCAAGAAAAAGGCCAACTTCAAGAAGGGTGGCAAGAACGTTGCCACACCTGAGAAGAAAACAAGGAATGGACCTAAGACTGAGACTGGGTGCTTCTATTGCAAGGGCACTGGCTACTGGAAGCATAACAAAACCCCAAATATCTACCATATAAAAAGGCCAGAAAAGTGAACAAAGGAATATGTGGTATACATGTTATTGATGTGTACCTTACTAGTACTCGCAGTAGCGCCTGGGTATTTGATACTGGTTCGGTTGCTCATATATATAACTCAAAACAGGAACTGCAGAATAAGCGACCACTAGCAATGGATGACGTGACATGCGCATTGGCAATGGATCAAGAGTTGATGTGATCTCCGTCGAGGCGCTACATCTTCATTTACTGTCTGGATTAGTCATAAACCTGAATAATTGTTATCTAGTGCATGTATTAAGCATAAATATCATTTATGGATCTTGTTTAACGCAAAGTGGTTACTCGTTTAAGTTCGAGAATAATGGTTGTTCGATTTATATGAATAATATCTTTCATGGTCACGCACTTGTGAAAGACTATTTTATTTCTTTTGAATCTTGATAGTATTGATACACATATTCATAATGTGAATGCCAAAAGAATTAAGTTAAATGATGATATTGCGACTTACGTGTGGCATTTCCGCTTAGGTCATATTGGTGTTAAACGCATGAAGAAGCTCAATTCTGATGGACTCTTAGAATCACTTGATTATGAATCATTTGATACATGTGAACCTTGCCTTATGGGCAAGATGACTAGAACCCTTTTTCCCGAAACTATGGAACGAGCGACGGATTTACAGGAAATCATACATAGTGATGTATGGGGACAAATGAGTGTGTCGGCGCACGATGGATATTGTTATTTAGTCACTTTGACAAATGATTTAAGTACATACGGATATATTTACTTAATGAAATACAAGTCTGAAACGTTTGAAAACTTCAAAGAATTTAAGTGTGAAGTTGAAAATCACCGTAACAGAAAAATTAAATTTCTACGATCTGATCGTGGAGGTGAATATTTAAGTTCCGAGTTTGGCATGCATATGAAACAATGTAGGATAGTTTCAGAACTCACACCCGTCGAA
Organism: Alopecurus myosuroides; assembly: GCA_028641055.1. NCBI lineage: Eukaryota > Viridiplantae > Streptophyta > Magnoliopsida > Poales > Poaceae > Alopecurus > Alopecurus myosuroides. The sequence continues at coordinate 126,319,241 of CM054058.1, forward strand.
ACACCACAACGTAATGGTGTTTCCGAACGTCGCAATTGTACTTCATTGGACATGGTCAGATCTATGATGTCTCTTATAGATTTTCCACTATTTTTTTGGGGTCGCGCACTAGAGATAGGTGCATTCACTTTAAATTGGGCATCATCTAAATCCGTTGAAACAACACCGTATGAATTATGGTTTGGAAACAAACCTAAGCTGTCATTTATAAACGTTTGGGGACGCGATGTTTATGTGAAGAAGGTTCAACCTGATAAACTCGAACCCAAAGAAAAAAAATGTGCCTCCATAGAATACCCTAAAGACACAATTGGGTACACCTTCTATGAAAGATCCGAAGGCAAGGTTTTCGTTGCCAAGAATGGATCCTTTTTAGAGAAGGGGTTTCTCTCGAAAGGTGTGAGTAGTACGAAGGTAGAACTTGACAAGGTTACTAAACCTTCTCTTCTTGGAATGGCGAGTAGAGCAGTTCCGGAAGTTGTTCCAGTGCCAACTCCTCCAGTTGAAGAGGGAACTAATGATCAAGATCACGAAACTCCAAATAGAAAACTACCATACCTCGCAAGTCAACTAGGGAACGTACAACTCCTTAAGTGTATGGGGATCCCGTCTTAAATTTCAGGGTAGACGGAATGATGAACCTGCAATGCATGATGAAGCAATGATGATCCCAGATTCCAACAAATGGCTAGAAGGCATGAAATCTGAAATAGGATCCATGTACGAAAACCAAGTATTGACTTTGATGGACTTACCCAATGACCGCAAGGCCGTTGAGAACAAATGTATATTAAAAAAAACTGACGCTGATGGTAATGCGACCGTCTATAAAGCTCGACTTATCGCAAAAGGTTTCCGACAAATTCAAGGAGTTGACTACGATGAGAATTTCTCACAAGTAGCTATGCTGAAGTAAGTTAGGATTATGTTAGCAGTTGCTGCATTTTTTGATTACAAAATCTGGCAGATGGATGTCAAAACTGTGTTCCTTAATGGTAGCATCGAGAAAGAGTTGTATATGATGCACCCCAAAGGTTTTGTTGAACCTAAGGATGCTGAAAAGGTATGCAAACTTCTGATGTCTATGCACGCTTCTATTCTTGTAGACAGTGTTGGGCCTCCAAGTGCAGAGGTTTGTAGAACAGCAGCAAGTTTCCCTTAAGTGGATCACCCAACGTTTTTCGAACTCAGGGAGGTAGAGGTCAAAGATATCCCTCTCAAGCAACCCTGAAATCAAGATACAAGAAGTCTCTTGTGTCCCCAACACACCTAGTATAATTGTCAGTTGTATAGGTGCATTAGTTCAGCGAAGAGAGAGTAAAATGCAAGTAATATGGATGATGATAAGTGATAATAGCAATCTGAAATAAAAATGGCAGCAAGCAAACATGTAGCAGAATAGACGAAAAACGGTATTTCAATGCTTGGAAATAAGGCCTAGGGATCCTACTTTAACTAGTGGACACTCTCAACAATGAAAAAATAATTGAATTAATAAATACCATCTCTTCACTATGCTACTCCAAACCACTCACCGGTCGAATAACAACACCAATCCATGCATAGGGCTTTAACATCACTCCTCAGAGTAAGCACTTTCCCAACTAAGTAACCCCCACGCTATCACCATGGGACCCAGATGGTTCCACGCAAATACCACAATTTCATAGGGTTATCCAACACAAAATATAAATATAATGCTAAACCACACGGTTCACATACTGTCACCTTTACACCGTCATCAAAGTGTTTACGGAGATCTCATAACAAAAACCACTTGAGTAGCATAATATGAAGGATAATATTACGAATTCAACTAGATTACAAAGCTCACGATCACATATAGATCACACCATGGGAGAGAGAGATGAAACACATAGCTACCGGTAGAGCCCTCGGCCTCGGGGGAGAAGTACTCCCTCCTCACAATAGGAGACAACAACGGAGATGGAGATGGCGGTGGAGTCGCTGGAGATGGCTTCCGGGGGCACTTCCCCGTCCCGGCAGGGTGCCAGAACAGAGATCTGTCCCCCCGAAACTTATCAGTGGCGACGGAGGAGCTACGGACGTATTTTGTGGAAAAGGTTGATTCTCCTAGGGTTTATGCATCGGGGAGTATATATGGGCGAAAGGGCGATGGTGGTGGGCGCCCGAGGGGCCCACACCACCCCCCGGCGCGGCCAGGGGTCCACCCGTGCCCAGGCATGGTGTGGGGCCTCTGGGGGCCCCCTCCGGGTCTCCTTTGGACTTCCTTGACCCTCCGGAACTTCTAAGACTTCTTGCTTTTGAATCATCCAATTCCGAGAAATTTCCAAAACAACTTTTCTGAAACAAAAAACAGGAGAAAACAGGGAACTTGCACTTGCCGTCTTGTTAATAGGTGAGTCCCAGAAAACGTGTAAAAATGCTATAAAGAAGGGAGAAAACATGTAGCAATTGTCATAATAACAACATGGTACATTAGAAATTATAGATACGTTGGATACGTATCAAGCATCCCCAAGCTTAGTTCCTACTCATCCTCGAGTAGGTAAACGATAAAACAAAATAATTTCTGAGGTGACATGCTTCTAACATAAACTTGATCATTATAACGTAAATGCATATGTAAGCTGAGATTATAGAACTTTAAACAAAAACATGATAAATAGAACTTTAATAATAAGCATAGCAATCACTTTGCGTCATGAGGAGTATCTCAAATAAAAAAACATGAATAATAATACAAGGAAAGATATACGTTTGTTTCAAGTATAGAAAATGCATGGCAAAGTGGTATTTCGCAAGTCCTTAAGAGTGGGACAAAACATAAATGCCAAGACACCTTCAAAGTTCATGAGGAAGACTAGAGAAAATAATTTGAGAACAAACAATAGCACATCATGAATCTATTAATGATGTTTATGGGACAAATGCACATAAAACTCAGAATGGCAAAAATGCTCTCTCAACTGTGCATAAAGTTAGAAGATGGAGACTCAACATAAAAGTAAAAGAAAGGCCCTTCGCGGAGGGAAGCAGGGATCACTCATGTGCCAGAGCTTTTTATTTTATTAAACAGATGTACTAAAAGTTTGACACTCCTCCCATCCATCTTACAAAAACAATGGCTACCCGAATCCTCGGGTGCCTTCCAACAATCACATACCATGGATGAGTGTCTATATTTTAGGAGAAGTATATGCAGTGTCAACGAATGGTAAACAGAAAATACAATACATCACAAGCCAACTAGATTCACAAGAGCGGCTCCCATATGAAGGAAGCATCTGGGTAGAAGGTCATCCCTCTTTCACTTTTGTTTACACAATTATGCTTTGACTGATAAATCAGGGTAAAAATAGTGAAGAGAATTTGTTTGCATTAATTTGGGGCTGCGCACCCCGCTGCCAGCTCTTCTATTATTTGGATAAGCGGATGAAGCCACTAGTCGAGGGTGTGAAATCCAATCAACAAGTTAGATAAAGATTCTCTATTGACGTCCTCATGAGCAAAACCAACAACACAAAACATGAGTAATTTTGAAAGTTTTAAAGGTAGCACATGAGAAATTTACTTGGAGTGGCAGTTAAATACCACATGTCGGTAGGTATGGTGGACACAATGGGAAAACTTTGGTTTTAGGTAGTTGTATGCACGAGTAGATCTCATACTCAGTACAGGTGGAGGCTAGCAAGAGACTAGGAGCGACAAATCAAGAGAGCATAAGATCCATAATAAATGCATAGCGACATAAACATCATTAATTAAAGAATAAGCGGTATCACAAGTTTAAAAACTAAATGGTCATGGGGCTATTCGTGACTGGTTCATAGTCATAAACATGGTGTGAGCATGCGCCAAGTCAACCAAATAAAACATTCGAAAGAGAATACCATAAATGTATGCTTTACTATGACAAGAACAACTCGTGAATCTTTCAATGGCATATTAAACACTCTCAGATATTTGAGGCCATTCATTCTACTCAAAAACCACAAGGCTTTAAAACTAAAATAACATCTACCATGGCATGAAAAAAGTTCTAGCCACAGTCTATACAAGCTTCTACGTGCAGAGTTATAATATTCTACTTCAACCAGCAGTTTCTTTTCCCAACAAGCACCATACAAAATATGTTTTAACAAAAACTCTCTGAATGATACAGCAAGCAAGCATGAGAGTAATAACACAACTCTACTAAAACTAACAGCTCTGAATAAGAGATGCATGAAAACAAGAGCTAAACGCAGTACTATCAAAAAGTGAACACTCAAAGAACAATAAGAATGAAAACTAGAGTGTTCTAAGCAATGAAATGGAGCGTGTCTCTCTCCCACACAAGTATGATAAGATACAACCATAAACTGCAAAAAAGAACTAAACAAACTGAAAGCAAAAATAACTGACGCTCCAAGTAAAGCACATAAGATGTGATCGAATAAAAATATAGTTTCACTAGAAGTGACCTCATAATTTCTCGACGAAGAAGGGGATGCCTTGGGCATCCCCAAGCTTAGACGCTTGAGTATTCTTGGAATTTTCTAGGATGTACCTCCGGGGAATACCCAAGCTTAGACTCTTCACTCTTCTTGATCACTTCATATCATCCTCTTCTCTTGACCCTTGAAAACTTCCTTCACACCAAACTTCTCACAATCTTCACTAGCAACGTTAGTGCAATCAAAATAATAAATTCACATGGTTCCGTTTTAACACAATCCTAACACTCATAAACACATTAGCTACTATAACAACTTATTTTAAAACTCTTTTTCTCAAAAGAACACCAAAAGAAAGAGATTAAGATGCAAATGCAATTATTGGCAGAAATCTGTCAAAACAGGACAGCAGGTAAAAATGATTTTTTTCGAAAATCTTTTGTTGCTCAAATAAAAAAGTGTTCAACTAAGAAAAGTTGCGTATATAGCCCAGGATTATGCACAAAACAACTCAGGTTATTTTGAATTTTCTGTGATTTTATACGAATTTAACAGTGAACAGAAGAAATCTGTTTCCTGCGCAGAAATCCGAAATATAGTCTCAACTTTCCACTAGAGCCTTTACTTGGCTCAATAAAGACAAAAAAGAAAAGATACAGCGGGGTTGCTAATAGAAAACAACCAGGTGCAAAGCACACAGAAAGAAATGACGGAAAACGGGTTGAAAACAAATAAATGAAACGGGTTGTCTCCTGGAAGCGCTTTTCTTTAAAGACTTTCAGCTAGGCACAATGATTTTTAAAAGATGCTCACATAAGAATAAGAGTTGAAACACAATAAGAGAGCATCAAGAAGAAAATATAAAACACATTTAAGTCTAACCCACGACCCATGAAAAAGAATCTTGTAGAAAAACAAGTCAACGAAGCACAAAGTGACTAGCATAGGAAGACAAAATAAGTGCAACTTTAGAAATTTCAACATAAAGATGGGAAACTTGATATTGTTGAGATGCATAAAATTATGTTTCCCTCTCTCATAATAACTTTCAGTAGCATCATGAATACAATTAACAATATAACTATCACAATAAACATTCTTATCATGAGCCACATGCATAAAAGAATTAATACTCTCCACATAAGCATAGTTAATATGATTAATAGTAGTGGGAGCAAATCCAACAACATAGCTATAATTATTATTCTCATCACCATAATCATCAAATATAGGAAGCATATTATAGTCATAATTAATTTTCTCCTCAATTGTAGGTGGACTGAAAATAACATATTCATCATTGCAATCATCATATATTGGAGGCAAAGTATCATCAAAGAAAAGTTCCTCCTCAAAACTTGGGGGACTAAAAATATCATATTCATCAAAACTAGCTTCTCCAAGCTTAGATTCTTCCATAGCATTAGAAATAATGTACTAATAACATTGCTACTAGCATGGAAAAAAAGTTTCATAGGTTTTTAAATTTTCTCTTCAAACACTTCATGTCCTAAAGCAAGATAAAGATTATAAATCTCTCTCATAATTGAGTTGTTTTCCATTAAGCCTAACTAGTGAAAATAAAAACAAGAAACAAAAAGATATAATTGCAAAATCTAAAGGAAATAAATTCGAGCACTCACACCCGAGGATGTGAGTACCTTTTACCTTACCTCCCCGGCAACGACGCCATAAAAGAGCTTGATGTCTACGCACGCTTCTATTGTTGTAGATAGTGTTGGGCCTCCAAGTGCAGAGGTTAGTAGAACAGCAGCAAGTTTCCCTTAAGTGGATCACCCAAGGTTTATCGAACTCAGCTAGGTAGAGGTCAAAGATCTCCCTCTCAAGCAACCCTTCAATCAAGATACAAGAAGTCTCTTGTGTCCCCAACACACCTAATACAATTGTCAGTTGTATAGGTGCACTAGTTCGGCGAAGAGAGAGTAAAATGCAAGTAACATGGATGATGATAAGTGATAATAGCAATCTGAAATAAAAATGGCAGCAAGCAAACATGTAGCAGAACAGGCGGAAAATGGTGTTTCAATGCTTGGAAATAAGGCCTAGGGATCCTACTTTCACTAGTGGACACTCTCAACAATCAAAACATAATTGAAATTAATAAATACCATCTCTTCACTATGCTACTCCAAACCACTCTCCGGTTGAATAACAACACCAATCCATGCGTAGGGCTTTAATAGCACTCCTCATAGTAAGAACTTTCCCAACTAAGTAACCCCCATGATATCACCATGGGACCCAGATGGTTCCACGCAAACACCACAATTTCATAGGGTTATCCAACACAAAATATAAATATAATGCTAAACCACACGGTGCACATACTGTCACCTTTACATCGTGATCAAAGTGTTTACGGAGATCTCATAACAAAAACCACTTGAGTAGCATAATATGAAGAATAATATCTACGCATTCAACTAGATTACAAAGCTGACTTTCACATATAGATCACACCATGGGAGAGAGAGATGAAACACATAGCTACCGATAGAGCCCTCAGCCTCGGGGGAGAACTACTCCCTCCTCACTATAGGAGACAGCAACGGCCATGGAGATGGCGGTGGAGTTGATGGACATGGATTCCGGGGGCACTTCCCCGTCCCGGCAAGTTGTGAGAACAGAGATCTGTCCCTCAAAACTTGTCGGTCGCGGCGGCTAAGCTATGGATGTATTTTGTGAAAAAGGTCAATTCTCCTAGGGTTTATGCATCAGGGAGTATATATGGGTGAAAGGGCGATGGCGGTGGGCGCCCGACGGGCCCACACCACCGCCCGGCGTGGCCAGGGGTCCACCCGCGCCCATGCATGGTGTGGGGTCTCCGGGACCCCTCTCCGGGTCTCCTTTGGACTTCCTCGATCCTCCGGAACTTCTAAGACTTCTGTCTTTTGAATCATCCAATTACCAGAATATTTCCGGAACAACTTTTCTGAAACTAAAAACAACAGAAAACAGGAAACTGGCACTTGGCATCTTGTTAATAGGTTAGTCCCGGAAAACGTGTAAAAATGCTATAAAGAAGGGAGAAAACATGTAGCAATTGGCATAATAACAACATGAACATCAGAAATTATAGATACGTTGGAGACGTATCAACTTCAAAGTTCCATTTATGGACTAAAGCAAGCATCCCGGAGTTGGAACCTCCGTTTTGATAACGTGATCAAAGAGTTTGGATTTGTCTAAACTTATGGAGAAGCTCGTATCTACAAGAAAGTGAGTGGGAGCTCTATCGCATTTCTATTACTATATGTGGATGACATAATGTTGATTGGAAATGAAATAGAACTTTAGAAAAGTGTAAAATGTTGTTTGAATAGTAGTTTCTAGATGAAAGACCTCGATGAAGCAGCTTATATATTCGGCATCAAAATCTACAGGGATCGATCAGGACACTTAATTGGACTTTCGCAAAGTACATACCTTGACAAGATTTTGAAGAAGTTCAGAATGGACGAAAGTAAGAACAGGTTCTGACCCATGTTGCAAGGCAAGACGTTGAGTAAGACTCAAAGTCTAGCAACAGCTGAACATAGAGAGATAATGAATAAGATTCCATATGCTTCAGTCATAGGTTCTATCATGTATGCTATGTTATGTATAGGAATAGATGTGGCACATGCTATTAGTTTTACTAGGATCTACCCATCCGATCCAGGTTTGGGACACTAGGTGGCGGTCAAGAATATCTTTAAGTACTCCCGAAGAACTAAGGATATATTTCTCGTGTATGGCGGTGAAGAAGATCTCGTCGAAAGATGTTACGTTGATGCTACCTTTGACACCGATCCGGATGACTCTAAGTCACAATCTGGGTACGTATTTGTTATGAATGGAGGAGAAGTAAGTTGGAGGAGTTCCAACTTCCAAGTAATCCATGGTAGCGGGATCATCAATAGAAGCGGAATATGTTGCTGCCTCGGAGGCAGCACATGAAGCAGTTTTGATGAAGAAGTTCATATCTGAACTAGGTGTGGTTCCGAGCGCGTTGGATCCTATGGTCATCTATTGTGACAACAATGGTGCCATAGTCAATGCTAATTAACCAAGGTCTCACAAGAATTCCATGCATATCAAGCGACTTTTTTACTCCATTCGTGAGCATGTCAAGGATGGAGATGTAAAGATTTGCAAAGTACACACGGATCTGAATGTGGCAGATCAGTTGACTAAACCTCTCTCAAGGACAAAACATGATCAAAACTAGAACTCCATGGGTGTTAGGTTCATTACAATGTAATATAGATGATTTCCCCTAGTGCAAGTAGGGGACTGAAGGCAATATGCCCGAGAGACAATAATAAAGTGGTTATTATCTTATTCCTTGTTTATGATGAATGTTTATACCTCATGCTAGAATTGTATTAACCGGAAACTTTGATACATGTGTGTTTAATAAATAAACAATGATTCCTAGTAAAGCCTCTCGTTTAACTAGCTCGTTCATTAATTGATGATCAAAGTTTCCTGATCATGAACATTGGATGTTGTTAATAACAGGGTCATATGATTAGGAGAATGATGTGATGAACATAGACCCAAATTAAGTATAACAATATGATCAAGTCATTTAGTTTATACTGTTATAAATTCCATACGAAGTAACCTTATTCCTTAGACCATGAGATCATTTCAATCACTATTACCGGAAGGGTGCTTTGATGACATCAAACGTCACACGGTAACAAGGTGACTATAAATATGGCGTTAAGTATTCTAAAGGTGTTAGTTGAGGCTCATGGATCGAGAGTGATATTTGTCCATCCAAATGACAGAGATATATACTCTGGTCCCTCTCGGTGATATCACATCGACACCGCTTCCAAGCACGTGATTAGGTCACAGGGATGTCATATCACAGAACGAGTAAAAGAGTACTTATCGGTAACAAGATCGAAGAAGGTATGGTTAATACCGATGATCGGATCTCGGACAAAGGGAATTAGTTACGATGTTGATGGTTCACACGATCAAAATTCATCGTTCAATATATAGGAGTCATCACGGATCTCCAAATCCTGTTGTTGATTATTGATTAGAGAGGTGTCCCGATAATGTATGTATTATCCGCGAACCATAGGGTGTCACACTTAAGGTTTGACAACGCATTTGGGAGGATACGGAATATTGGAGAAAGTATTGGACATATCGGAAATGGTTTCGGGTAAATTTGAAATAGTTCAAGGGGTTTTCCGTCGAATGGTTGCTAATAAAATAAACAAATGATTCGAGGGGTTATGTGCAAATGTTTGTTAATGAATTTAATAAATATTAAATTAAAGAGATGCATATTTTTATTTATTTCATAAATAAAACCCTTAGAATTTTGGTGGGAAATAATGGGAGGATGAGTGGGTGTGAGTGGAGAGTCCACTCACATGATGAGGGAAAAGGTGGGGGAACCCCCAGTCCTTGGCCGCATGGCTCCTTTAGGGTGCCCCCTCCTCCTATACATACATGGAATGAGCTCCCTCTCCCTCACACACTTGTGTAATCTTCTCTCCCTCCACCCGCTGCTCCATTTCATGGTCATCTGCTTGGCGAAGCCTTGACCGTGGAGTTTTCCACCACACCACGCAGTCATGTTGTTGGAGTTCCAGAGGATCCTCTACTTCCGATGTCCTGCTGGATCGAGGGAGCGGAGGTCGTCATCAAGACGTGCGTGTGACCGATAACAGAGGCGGTGCCGGATTGCGGCGCACATCTTCATGATCTTGAGATCAACGTGAGTATGACTACATCACCAACGAGATTCGATCTCGGAACACTTGAGTCTTCAAGGGTATGTTATTCATAAGACTCTTTCTCCCCGTTGCTTTCATCTCCTAGATTAGTTCTTGACCCTTTGTGTGTCCTTCGCGTAGGATTTTTTTGTTTTCTATGCTACAATCCCATCACATCGCTATGTCAATAAGTCCATATCACACTTGTAATTTTGACAACTCTATGGTGCTTCAGTTGGGATATCCTTACGAAGACAAGCTTAGTAGGAATCAATGCTCTTCAGATTACATCCATGCATATTATGAATTTCATCCATGATATACGTTGAGCAAGTCTACTAAAATATTCCAATAGGACTTTACTTTGACATTTTGAGGGAAATCCTCAAATTAAGAAACAAGTTTGTAAAGTTATTCTTAACCGGACATCTAACTCAATCAACTAATGAAATGTGTAGGTGGAAATAGATGCCAACTCTATAACAACCCATGAAAATTTACACGAGTTGTTATCATGATTAATTTGCACTTGGTTAAAACCAAATATTTAACCAATATGTGCACTCCCACTAAAGTTGATATTCCTCATAATCAATATTCAGTTACTCGAGATCCACATTGGACTTATGATAAGAAGGATGGATACATCTCGGCAACCAATCGTAATCCAAATGGTAGATCTACTAGACAATTGATTGTGCAGATCTTGCACTCGTTGGGATACCCCAAGAGGAGGGTGTGATGAGCACATCGGTAGGAGTTTTCCCCTTAGTTAAGAACCAAGGTTATCAATCCAGTAGGAGAAGGAGGACCTTCGGAAGGTTGATGCCACTGATGGTGGTGAAAGATCATCGTCCGTTTTGATAATTATATGACAACATACCTATTGGAATAATGTTTATTTGATACATGAAAATGCCCAGGTTCATCAAGTATACAAATTCTATGAGCTAAAAATTTGTTTGGAATGAAAAGAGCTAGAAGAGACAAAACTAAGAAGGCAGTTTTTACATGCAGCGGAGGCTCCAGTGAAACCACCGGAACCTGCGCCCAGCCTCCGGTGCGGGTCCACTGCGTGCTCCGTCCAAACCACCCTCTGGTGCATACGAGCGGAGGCCAGGGTGGAGCCTCTGGTGGGCGGAGCCTCTGGTGAAACCACCAGAACCTCCGCCATCTCCACTAGGCCCTCTAAGGGATTGGCCTCCGGTGCGCTTCCGGTGGAGGATCCGCCAAAATGGCACTCTGTTGGATAAGAGCGGAGCCTCCGATACGGGTCCGGTGGGCGGAGGTTCCGGTGTATCCACCGGAGGTTCCGCCCTCTCAACTGGAATGCTAGGGGGTTGGCCGCCGGTGCACTTCCGGTGGTGGCTCCGCCAAAACTAGGCTCTGTTGGATAAGGGCGGAGGCCCCACCGGAACCTCAGGTGCAGCTCCGGTGGGCGGAGCCTCCGCCAAATCCACCGGAGCCTCCGCCCCCTTGGCCCAACCAAATAACAGATCCGGGCTGCGCGGCTGCGTGCAGAAGAAGGCCACCGGAGCCTCCGGTGAAACCACCGGAACCTCCGGTGCAACTGGGACTGCACAACGGCCACTTGTGGGAAGGGGTATAAATACCCCTTCCCCTTCCTCATAAATGCTAAGCTTTTTCCACTCTCTCTCCTAGCCATTAATGAAAGCTTCACCCACCTAGATCTCCCTCTCCGTCCACCCACTCACTCCCATACTTTGTGGAGAGCTAGAGGAGACCTAGATCCACACTTCCACCAAAGGAATTTTGAATCCATCCACCACAACCTAGTAGATCTAGAATCCTACTTCAGGCCTAGAAACCTTAGTAGATCTTGTGCATGTAGCTTCCACCTTGTTGCAAGAAGCTTCAGATTGCTTGAGAGCCTCCATCCATCTTGTGGAGTGATCTCGAGCTCATGTAAAGGTTTGGTCAACACCTCCAAGTCGACCTCATAGTGGAAACGAGAATCTCCCTCACCGGCGAAGCTCAAGGAGAATAAGGTGTGCACAACCGTGATATTGAGGAGTGCCTAGGTGTCTTCCCACCTCTCCAACGTAGACGTACTTCTCATTAAGAAGGAACTACGGGAATCATATCCTTGTCTCCTTGTTTACACTTGTGGTTTATCTTGCTACCTTTCGTTTTACTTCCGTTGCGTATATTATCTTGTCCACATAGGTTTCTCACCTAGATGCACATCTAGAGAACCTTATCTTATCTTACTTAGCCCTACTAAAAGGAAAAGAAAAGAAAAATTGGTAGTCAACCTATTCACCCCCCTCTAGTTGACCATAGTCTACTTTCAATTGGTATCAGAGCCTCGGCTCTTGCTAAGGGCTTAACCTCCCAAGAGTATAATGGTCAATGAAAATGCACCCGAAAGTTCTAATGCGGAAATCGCCAAAATGGCCGACACTATATATAACCTACAAGAAACAGTTGGAACCATCCAAACCGAATTGTCCAAGGTTAGCTCTAGTGTTAGTTCGGAGGTTTCTAGCACAAAGAAAATGATGGAGGCCTTGATGGGGAAAACCAAGGAGTCCGAGGAACCACCTCTCACCGCCAATGATGTTAGCTCGGATGAAGAGTCCATTCCGGACATCGCCGAAATGGAAGCTAACATCGCTTTAGCTAAGGCGAAAGCCAAAGAAAAAGCCGATAAAAAGGCTAAGAGCAGTGGGAGCTCCGAAGGCTCCAAGTCTCAATTGGCTAACGGTTCGGGGTCTCACTCTAAAGTTCCACCACCTCCCAATTATGATTCTATTCATCCCATTGCCACAATGCCACACATGGTTAATGTTGGAGTTCCTCCCATGCTTAACACTAATGAATTTTCATCTTGGAAGTTCGATATGGAGTCTCATATTTCAGGATCTTGCACCGCTTTGTGGAGAAGCATTCTCCATGGATTCCACCCTCATGATCCAAGAAAATTGACTCCAAGAGAGGATATGGAGTTTCAACTCAACAAGACCGCCCTTGTTACTATCAAAAAGGCTCTCCCAAGAGAACATCTTGAACACATCCGCGGTATCAAGACCGCCAAGGAGGCTTGGGACAAACTTGACACCTTGTTCCAAGGAAATGCTAGCATTCAATCATCCAAATATGATTTTGCTCTTGACAAGTCCGAGAAATTTGTTATGCTTGAATACGAAAGTACCAAGGAGCTATATAGAAGAGTGGTCACCCTTGGCAATCAATTAAGGGACTTTGGAAAAGAGGAAATCTACGATGAGTGGATCAAGAGGAAGTTTGTCAAGTCCACAACTCCATTCGAGAAGAACCTCTCGACTAGCATTCGAACAAGATCCGACGACACCTCCCTCAACTCCATTGGTGTTCTTAGTGAGTTCATAGCAATATCATCTCACAAGAGCGCGGATGACGCTCTCGCTCGCTCAAGAGGAGGTGGAAAGTCTCCAAACCTCGCCTTGAAGTCTAAGGCGATTGCTAAGATAGAAGAAGTGGATGAGGATGATGATGATGATGATGAGGACTATGAAGACACATACAAAGGTGCTCATAAGTGCATCGCTCTTGCCATGCATGGTTATTGGAAGAGATGGGAGGCTCACAAGGCCGGTGCTCCTAGAACTTCAAGGAACAAGATCGTTAGGAAGAAAGGGGAGCGGCCAAGGATATGCTTCAATTGTGGAAGTGCAAAGCACTTCACCAAGGAGTGTCCCTTTGAGCCAAGAGAAGAAAATGAAGGGAAGCTTATTCGCAAGGACAAGAACAAAGCTCCACAAAACAAGAATCTCACTAGGAGAGTCCCAAGGGCTCTATATGTTCAAGAAGGCCCCACATTGGAAACTTACTACTCCGAAGATGAAGGAGACGATGAAGTCGTAGGTGTTGCCCACGTCTCCATAGCTACGACTTCCTCTTCATCGGTCTCTCTATTTGAACCCCCCCAATGAGAAGGCATCGATCCGACCTACATGTCTCATGGCAAAAGCCACCGTAGTAATATCTTCCACCTCCAAGTCTATTGTCACTAACTCTCCCTCATTATTGGATTGTGTTGAAAACGTTGTTGATGAGGAGGAGGCTAAGAATCTAGGATCTTTGTTGTGTAGTATTGAAGGTGAAATTAAAGAAAAGGTAAAGGCTCTGTTAAGGCAACTTGATGATGCTAACTTTCTCATAGATGAGAAGGAGGAGATCATCATGACCTTGGAGAGCCATGGCGGTAGCCATGAAAATCATGACGATGAACTCGTCAAAGCTCTTGAAAAAGAAAGATCCATGAGAGCCTCTCTCGAAGAGAGACTATCTAGTCTACAAGAGACCTGTGCTATTAGTGTTTCCAAGCTTAGGAAAGATAATGAAAAATCTCTTGCTTTACTTAAAGTATTTGAAGAAGAAGAGTTGAAGCTAGGAATAGCTCATGAAAAACTTTTTGAGAATCATGAAAAACTAGAAAAGGAGTTCATGTCTCTTAAAGAAATTCATGACAAACTCACCAAGTCTCGGAACAAGCTTCTAGATCAACAATCTAATAAACAAGTGATATCCTCCTCTAATATAATTGTTATCATGCCTACCTATTGCACTACGACTAACATTGTAGGAAAAGAGAAAATTCTCAATGATGCCATAAGCTCTCAAGGATCCAAGAAAGGAAAAGAAGGACTTGGCTTTGTTTCCAAGTCAAAGAAGAAATCCAAGAATGTCACTTCCCCCTCTCAAAATGTTGTCTTTGTATAAGAGGGAGAGGTGACCAAGGAGAAGGAGACCAACGCCATTGTGGGTGGTGATACCTCTAGGTGAGCATCACTCACAATGACTTCGCCGGAAAATATAACCCATCTTATGTTCTTATGAAATCTAGAGATGGACATGTTTATGCTAAATACGTTGGTACTTCTTATGTTGATGATTATCATTGGACTATTTGGGTTCCTAAGACCCTTGTTACTAACAAAAGAGGACCCATTGAAGGATGGGTACCTAAATCAAGAAATTGATCTCTTGTAGGGAAGTGCTTCCGGGTCAGGTAGATGGACAGTGGATAGTGGTGCATCCCAACATATGACCGGAAGCTATGACGCAATGAGTAATATTTAACCTCCATTACCTCATCTCAATTGCGTTACTATTGGTGACAAGTCCGAGCTTAAGGTATTGGGACGAGGAAAGGTGGCTATCTCAAATGATTTATCAATTGAGAATGTTCTCCTTGTTGATTCCCTTGGCTATAACTTGATGTCTGTTCTTCAACTTGCGAATTGTGGCTTTACCTCGTTCTTTAATAAAGAGAGTGTGATTGTCACTTGGGAAACATCTCTTAAAGTACCCTTTGTTGGGTTTGTCGAGAATAGCATGTATGTAGTGGACTTCTCTAAAGGAGACACGTGTGCCGCGACATGCCTAATGGCTAAAGTTGATGTGGGGTGGCTTTGGCATCGCCGGTTAGCCCACACCAATATGAGAATGTTGCATGACCTCCAAAGTGGCAATCACGTTCTAGGACTAACCAAGGCTAAGTTTTCTAAAGATCGCGTGTGTAGATCTCGTGCCTTTGGGAAGCAACATGGAGAACTTCACCCAACCAAGAAAACTATCTCCACCACAAGAATTCTCGAGCTCATTCACTTAGATCTCTTTGGTCCACTATCCTATGATAGCCTAGGAGGAAACAAGTATTGCTTGGTGATTGTGGATGACTATTCAAGATATTGTTGGGTGTATTTCTTCAAGAGGAAAAGTGAGACTCAAAAGAGAGTCATCGAGTTCATCACTCTAGTGGAGCGCCAACACAAAGCTACCATATTGGCCATCCGGAGTGATAATGGCTTGGAGTTCAAGAACTACACCGTTGAGGATTTTCTTAGTGAAGAAGGCATTGCTCATCAATATTCCACTCCTTATACCCCTCAACAAAATGGTGTTGCGGGGAGAAAGAACCGGACTTTGATGGATGCGGCTAGACCTATGATTGCGAAGTTCTCCTCTCCCTATAACTTTTGGGCCGAAGCCGTCTCCACCGCATGTCATGCTACCAACCAGTTATATCTTCGCAATATATTGAACAAGACTCCCTATGAGATTCTCACGGGCAAGAAACCAGATGTATCTTACTTCAACGTCTTCGGTTGCAAGTGCTTCATTCGCAAAAAAGGTAAACGGTTGTCAAAATTTGAGACCAAATCTTATGAGGGTATCTTTGTTGGCTATGCCACAAACGCTCACGCCTATAGAGTCTACAACAAGTCCACCGGACAAGTTGAAAAAGCTATAGACGTGGTGTTTGATTAGGATAACGGCTCCCAAGGGGGGCGTATAGATCATGGTGTTGTAGGAGATGCAATTCCTCCCATCGTCATAAGAAGAATGGGGATTGGTGAAATAATCCCCATTGAGGGTTACCGGATTACAGAGGGAGAAGGACTATGCCCCACTCAAGTGGAGCCATTGACTACACCCATTGATGATAAAGCTACTCAACAAGATACACCAAACCCTCAAGTTAATGATGAAGGCCAAACGAGAAATCAAGGCCATCTACTCATCTTAATCATGATCAAGATTCTATAATTGTTGAGAGAGCTCAACCTAGTGGTGATCCGTCACCCATTATTGATCAAGGAAAAAATGAAGATGGACATGTCTCCGATGAAGAAGGTGATTCTGAATCTGTATCCAAGGAATCTTTGGAGGAGATGCTAGCACGAAGAGCAAAGAGAAGGCTAGAGAATCTTGAACTCGCGGGTCACACGAGGACAAGATTCTTGGGCAAGTTCGTGGAAGAGTGGTCACTAGGAGGCAATTGGCGGATTTTAGCAAGGCTCATGCTTTTGTCTCTTTCATTGAACCCAAGAAGGTCTATGAAGCACTCGAAGATCAAGATTGGCTTGAAGCCATGCATGATGAACTCAATAACTTCGAGCGCAACAAAGTGTGGAAACTAGTGCCAAGACCCAAGGATTGCAAAAATGTTATTGGCCCCAAGTGGGTGTTCAAGAACAAGCAAGACAAAGATGGTATTGTCATTCACAACAAGGCAAGATTGGTGGCTCAAGGTTTTTCCCAAGTCAAAGGTATTGACTTCGGTGAAACTTTTGCCCTCGTAGCTCGTCTTGAATCCTTTCGCATCTTACTTGCTTATGCATCTCATCATAATTTCAAGTTACAACAAATGGATGTTAAGAGTGCTTTCCTCAATGGTCCCATTAACGAGTCAGTATATGTCAAGCAACCTCCGGATTTCGAGGATCCCAACCACCCCGATCATGTCTATAAACTCGATAAGGCGCTTTATGGACTTAAACAAGCTCCACGTGCGTGGTATGAGCACCTTAAAGAGTTTCTAGTGGATCGTGGGTTTAATGTTGGTTTAATCGATCACACCCTCTTTACCAAGACGGTTGGAGGTGACTTGTTCATATGCCAACTCTATGTGAATGACATCATTTTTGGGTCTACTAACACCTTGTTCAATGAGGAGTTTTGCAAGCTTATGACCGATAGGTTTGATATGTCTATGATGGGAGAGTTGGAGTTCTTCCTTGGCTTTGAAGTGAATCAATATCATGAAGGAACCTTCATAAAACAAGACAAATACACTCAAGACATGCTCAAGAGATTTAATATGCATGATGCCAAGCCTATGAAGACTCCCATGTCCACAACCACCGACTTGAAACCCGACCCCAACGGTAAAGAGGTAGATCAAAAGGTATACCACTCCATGATTGGCTCTTTGCTCTAACTTTGTGCATCTAGACCGGATATCATGTATAGCGTAGGTAAATGTGCAAGGTTTCAAGCCTCCCCGAGGCAAAGTCATTTGGAAGCTGTGAAACGAATCTTTCGATATTTAGTTCACACCCCAAATTTTGGTCTTTGGTACCCCAAGGGTTCAAGCTTTCAGCTCATTGGATATTCGGATGCGGATTATGCGGGAGAGAAGACGGATAGGATGTCCATGTCCGGGGGTTGCCAATTCCTTGGCCGCTACTTGGTATGTTGGTCTTCAAATAAGCAGAACTGCATTGCTCTCTCCACCACCGAGGCCGAGTATATCTCCGTGGCAAGTTGTTGTGCTCAATTGCTTTGGATGAGGCAAACCTTGAAGGATTATGGTATTCATTTTGACAAGGTACCTCTTCTTTGTGATAATGAGAGTGCTATCAAGATCGCCTACAACCCCGTTCTTCACTCCAAGACGAAGCACATTGAGATCCGTCATCATTTCATTCGGGATCATGTTGAGAAAGGTGATATTGATCTCTCATATGTCCCCACCGAGGATCAACTTGCCGATATCTTCACGAAGTCCCTTGATGAACCAAGATTTCGAGCTTTGAGGAATGAACTAAATGTCATTGATTCTTCCAACTTCACTTGAAAACTTGCATATGTACCTTCATTATGCATGATATTAGGTTTGGATGTAGGCATGGAAATAGGGGGAGCGTTACTCAACTCATGAGTATACACTCCTCTTATTATGCGAAAATCAATTCATCATTGCATATCCAGTCAATTTGTGACTTATTGTGCTTAATTGTGAGTAGTATTTTTGGACCCAAGATATATCTTCACGGTGCCAAAGTACACACTCAAACATGGTGGCTTCGGCCATCGAACTTTGGTATTTTTGGCTCTTTCACGCGTATCATAATTCCCCCTTGACAACTCGTGCGGGTTCGGTCTTCTATCTTTTTGCATATTGCGAACCCCTCCGAGTAATGTCTCTCGTATATCAGTGACTAATTTCCAACCCAAGCTTTCTTTGCCCAAAACATTATTCTACTCTTAATGCTCTTGTTTTTATGATCTTGGCGCACGAAAACTTGGTCTGGCGTAGGCTCCGGTGAAACCACCGCAGGCACCGCTGCCCATGTCCACCGGAACCCACCGGAGGCTCCGCTGGCGCAAATTGCTCAGCGGGCCATATTTTGGTGGGCTTTTTGGACAAGGGGCGGAGCCTCCGGTGAAACCACCGGAGGCTCCGCCCTTTGCGGTTCTGCGGGATAAGGCCTAGGGCGAGTGGGGGTCAACAAGATCCAATCTCATTTTGATGGGGGGATGATAACCCGGTAGGCCAAACTCCAAGGAGTAACCCGGCCCAAAGAACACTGTGCAAGATCCCGGCTAAGGATAAGGAAACCTGTAAAGGCCCACGCTTGTAGGCCCAGTAACCCGGACTGTGGGTTATGGTAGAAGAAAGTTAGGGTTTGTGCGCCGTGTCCGGGTAGGATCCAGGATGCGCCTTGGAGAATAAGCCAGGGGGTACGGGTGCTTTATAAACCGACCCCCAGATTTAGTTTAGGCAGAGATCTAAGAACCCTAGCAATATCGCTTGATATCGAGCATCCAGTGTAATCCTATACTTGAGTTGTTATATCAAGATCGGAGACTCGGCGACTTTGATTGCCGGCTACCAGATCGAATTGCACCATGTTTTCCTCTGAGCTAAACCCTCTCCCAAACGCCTGTGTCGTCTTGCCCCAAGATCAGTTACCCCCGGTAACGTCTGCCGTGATTATCCCACGACAGTTGGCGCCCACCGTGAGGCCTGCGTCCAAAGGTGTTTACATCACGGGAGAAGCTCGGAAGAGCATGGAGAATCTTGTCGTCGGCGAAATCTACATCAACCTCAAAGGAGAAAAGATGGTGGACGATTCCGGCTGGGGGCCAGAATCGGATCACCTCGAGTCCGGATCTATGGTGACGGTCGGCCGGATCAACATCTTCGTCGGTATGGTACGAACGCCTAATTTAAAAGTACAGTATCATGTGCATACTACAGGAACTTCTAGCAGGGACAAAGAGACATTAAAGCAAGCGGCAAACTCGGTTTCGTCGGTCGCGCCGGAATACCTTAGATGGGCAGAACAAGAGGTAACGTGGAGTAGAAGAGATCATCCGGAAAAAGTAGAGCGTCCAGGAGTCTTGGCGTTGGTGGTCGCACCACAGGTTAATGGTTACGAACTGAAGAGGGTCCTGATGGACGGTGGAAGTAGCATCAACATCCTTTATTGGGAAACCTTCTTACGGATGAGTCTCAAAGAGTCCCAGTTACAGAAAAGTTCGACAATCTTTCATGGGATCGTGCCAGGACACTCGGCGAGCCCCGAGGGAAAGATCACTTTGGAGGTTGCTTTTGGAGAATCGACGGATAATTATCGAGTTGAGTGGCTCACGTTCGAGGTGGTCAAATTGCGCAGTCCTTATCACGCGCTGTTCGGAAGACCGGCTTACGCCAAATTCATGGCTAGGCCGTGCTACGTGTATTTGCAGCTGAAGATCCCGGGTCCTAAACGGACCATCACCATACATGGGAACCGGGATATAGCGGCCGAGTGTGACAAAGGAGATTCGGTTATGGCTGAGCAAGCATGCAGAAAGGAAGAGCTCGAATATTACCGGTATCAAGTAAATCCGGATGATAGAACAGCCTTGAAAAAGCCGAATACCGAGGATGAGAGAGCAAAATTCAAGGCAGCACAAGACACCAAGAAGATAGATTTTGTCGAAGGTGATTCCACTAAGCAGTTTACCATAGGGTCTAACTTGGGAAAAGAGCAGGAGGAAGCGCTTGTGGAGTTTATTCGTTCAAATGCGGATGTGTTCGCCTGGACGCCTAGCGACATGCCGGGTATCCCTACAGAGCTGGCCGAGCACAGTTTGCATGTGGATCCCAAGTCCAGGCCCGTGAAGCAGGGTTTGAGGAAAATGAATGAGGAAAGAAGGAAGGCTATAGGCGAAGAAATCGCCCGGCTATTGGCAGCCGGCTTTATCATGGAAGTATTTCACCCGGATTGGTTGGCGAACCCGGTTCTAGTGATGAAAAAGACCAATGAGTGGAGGATGTGCATTGATTTTACGAGTCTCAACAAACATTGCCCAAAGGATCCGTTCGCGCTACCAAGGATAGATCAGATCATAGATGCAGTAGCTGGAAGCGACCTATTATGCTTCCTGGACGCATATTCCGGGTATCATCAGATTAAGCTCAAGAGGGAGGATTGGGAGAAAACATCGTTCATAACCCCTTTTGGGGCCTTCTGTTATAAAACTATGACGTTTGGATTGAAGAACGCCGGTGCAACTTACCAACGGTGTATTCAAAAGTGCTTCGAGGACCAAATCGGACGCAACGTCCATGCCTATGTGGATGATGTGGTCATCAAGACCAGGAAGGCGCAGACATTTATCGATGATCTAAAGGAGACGTTCAAAAACTTGAGGAGGTACCAGATGAAGCTTAACCCGACAAAGTGCGTGTTCGGAGTTCCAGCTGGGAAATTACTCGGCTTTATAGTTTCCGAGAGAGGAATCGAGGCAAACCCGGATAAAATCAAGGCCATCCAGAGTCTGAAAAAACCGGAAAATTTGAAGCATGTTCAAAAGCTCACGGGCTGCGTAGCAGCCTTGAGCCGATTCATATCCAGACTCGGAGAAAAGGCAATACCCTTGTACCGGCTCTTGCGGAAATCAGATAAATTCGTGTGGGATCAAGAGGCGGATGAGGCGTTTGAGGCACTAAAGAAGCAGTTATCTGAAGCACCAGTACTAGCGGCGCCGGGTCCTAAAGAGCCTATGTTGTTATACGTGGCAGCTGGCCCTCGAGCCGTCAGCGCAGTAGTTGTTGTGGAGCGCAAAGAGGATGGGAAAGGTTACCCGGTTCAGAGGCTGGTTTATTACGTCAGCGAGGTATTATCAGAAGCAAAGCAGCGCTATCCACATTGGCAAAAGTTGGTGTTTGGGGTCTTTATGGCCAGCCGGAAGTTGAAGCCGTATTTCCAAGAACATCCCATAACAGTGGTTAGTTCAATACCAATGTCGGATATCATCAGAAACTCGGACGCGACGGGAAGAATAGCCAAGTGGGCAATAGAGATGGGGGATTATCACATCAACTACGAACCCAGGTCAGCAATCAAGTCCCAAGCTTTAATTGATTTCGTTAACGACTGGACACATACAGGCATGACTACGACGGTTCCGAATTCCGAGTCATGGATCATGCACTTCGACGGATCTAAGCAATACGAGGGATCAGGAGCTGGGGTGGTGCTAACGTCACCCAAAGGAGATAAATTAAGTTACGTACTACAAATTCACTTCGACTGTTCCAACAACGTGGCCGAGTATGAGGCCCTATTGCACGGCCTAAGGGCAGCTAAGGAGATGAACGTCAAGAGGATACGGTGTTTCGGAGATTCGGACCTCGTGGTACAGCAGGTATCAGGAACTTGGGATAGAAAGGACGCAACTATGGCAGCATACCGCAGGGAAGTTGATAGGGTTGCAGGATGTTTTTCCGGGTATGAGGTGGAACATATAGACAGAAGAAAGAATGAGGCAGCCGACGCGCTCGCTAGACTCGGCTTGCGCAGAGAGCCGGTCCCACCTAACGTTTTCCTGGACGAATTATGGCGACCATCAGTTAAAACCGAGTCAGAGGAGGAATTGGCAAATCAAGACCCGGATTCAGGACTTGTGGCTACTGTACGCACTGTTCCCGAATGGACAGAACCGTTTTTGGCCTACCTATCGCGAGGCGAGTTACCACAGCAGGAGGTATTAGCAAGGCAAATTTTGAGGCGAGCAAAGGGATATTCTATCATCAACGGGGAACTATATAAGAGAAGCCCATCAGGGGTCTTTTTGCGCTGCGTAGCGCCAGAAGAAGGCCGACAGATTCTCAAGGAAATACATGAAGGCGACTGTGGACATCACGCATCCACAAGATCTCTCGTGGCTAAAGCTTATCGACACGGATTTTTCTGGCTCACGGCTCTAGCAGATGCGGAGCGATTGGTAGCAAGGTGTGACGGATGTCAAAGGTACGCTCGCCAAACCCATGTGCCGGCTATGGAGTTACGGACCATCCCGTTAACTTGGCCGTTCGCTGTCTGGGGTATGGACATGGTTGGCCCCTTTCATATGTCGCCATGCAAGAAAACACATCTTTTGGTGGCCATTGATAAGTTTACCAAGTGGGTTGAGGTTATGCCAGTTACTAATTGCGAATCAGCCACAGCAGTCAAGTTCCTGAAGAGGATTATCTACCGGTTCGGGTATCCCCACAGCATAATTACCGACAATGGAACCAACATGTCCCTTGGTGAGATGGAGAAGTTCTGTGGCAACAATGGAATCCGACTTGACGTCGCGTCAGTGGCTCATCCGCAGGCCAACGGACAAGTGGAGAGGGCAAATCAAGAATTGCTACGCGGGTTAAAACCAAGACTACGAGTCCCCTGTGTCAGGGCAGCTGGCGCATGGGTCGAAGAACTCCCTTCTGTGGTTTGGGGCATCAATACTACGCCTAATAGATCTACTCAGATGACACCCTTCTTCATGGTCTATGGCGCGGAGGCAGTACTACCGAGTGATATTATTCATGATTCACCACGAGTATCAGCATACGTTGAAGTGGAGAATGAAAAGACCCGGCAAAATGCCGTGGATATGTTAGAAGAGCAAAGGGAACAAGCCCTGGAAAGATCAGCCATATATCAGCAGGATCTACGAAGGTATCATAGCCGGCACGTGAAAACCCGGGTCTTCCAGGAAGGAGACCTAGTTCTACGCCTGGTACAGTCGAACGAAGGAAAGCACAAGTTGTCACCACCCTGGGAAGGACCGTTTATCATAAGCCGGAATTTGCATAATGGGTCGTATTACTTGATAGATGCAAGGGAAGAGTCGACCACAGTTAATGACACTGCTCACACCGCTTCATCTATGCAAGAAAGAGACAGACCGTGGAACGTGGCTCAGCTACGTCCATATTATACTTAGCAAAAATTGTATTGGCATTGAACGATGTAATAGGCAGCAGGTTTTCAGACGTACTCTTTTCCCATCCAGGGTACCTTTGGGGACTGGACGGGTTTTTAATGAGGCGGCTTGCTGACCTAGATTTTTCATATCAAGTAAAGAGGTGATTATCAAGAAAAGAGATGGTTATTATCAGGTTATGTACTCTCAATATGATGCGTATATCTAGGTCTTGGGGGCTGGTCGCTTGAATAGCACAGTTACAAACTCAAAGACCCGGCCATGATGCCTATGAGTTATAAGGGCCGATTACTTGCAAACGAGTATGGCTACAATCTTATAACCGGACAAAGAAGTCCAAATTCCTTGGCTATTCTTACTTAAGCTCGATGTGACTCGCATTAAAGTGGCATGATTTGTTCGCTTACGATTACAGTCAGTCATGAAACCCGACGGGGCTTGAGTGGCTACGTTTTCGTATGGATGTAACAACATGGTATCCACGCGAAAGCCGGCTTACAGTACAAGATAGTCAAAAGGGTCATCTAAACCACAAGTTATGCAGAGTACAAGGCTAAACAGCTGTAAACTCAACGATTATTAAGCATAACTTCAAATCCTATGTGAAACAACTCAGGGATCTTTGTGAATTTGGCAGTAGGCAGGTCGTTCCCCTTTCAAGATCAAGTGTCCTAGGCTTGGAGATCCGGGTCCGGGTGACTTGAAATCTTGAAAAGAGAAAAAATTGCTTATTTGTAGAATTCCAAAACCCAAATATCCGAGTCTTGGGGGCTTGGGGACTTAGAAGCAAATCCGCTTGACAATACCCATGAGACCCGGAAATCGAGTTTTCACAAAAGGAACAGTAAAGAAAGCCGGATATCGAGAACAGATGAGCTCAATAATGGATAAACTTAAAAAGGCCGGAAGAGGCATAGAGTATATCAAGACCTTAGCGAGCATTACAAAATCTCGGCGAAAAGATATCAAAGGTGCACAGGCGCACCACCCAAAATATAATTGTTTAAACAGCATGTTGACCGACCGGTGCATAAGAAGAGGCATTAGAGACCAGATATCACTCGGCGTTCATCTTGGCCTTGCCCTTGCCATCATTGGTGGTAGCAGCAGCACCCGGATCAGCGGTACCAGCCCGTGCAGGAGGTGGGACGACTGGTGTCGAGGTAGCGGGGGCAGAGCCGGCTTCAGCTTGCTTCTTTGCAGCCTCCGCCCTCAACGCAGCAGCTTCCTCCTTCCACCGAGCCAGCATATCATACGGCTCGGGAAGATCCGACTTAATTGCTACACCAGCAGCATCATATGCTGGAACAAGGATATTAACGTCCAGTTCATCAGCGATCACGCTGGCCGGGTAACGGACCTCCTTCTGGACGGCCTGAAAATCCTTCACTGAGAACTTGGACCCATCAAGCTTGAACTCTGGGAAGCCGCCCATGAGCTTCGCTAGTTCGAGCTTGGGGAAATAAGCCTTGGCGAGTGCAAGCCCCCGGGTCATTCCAACCCGGCAAGACGAGCGTTTCCAGTGCCAAATCCACTCAGGAATAGTGGAGAAGGCATCCAGCATCCTCTTCAGATCAACATGCCCTCTACCCGGCCACCGTAACTCCTCCAGGATCCATTTGGTTCCGGCACATAGCTGCCGGAGAACACACTTCATGGTTTTCAGCTTGGCGATGTCATCCTCTTCCGGCATGGTTTCGTCCGGGCCTGAAGGAGTGGAAACGTAAGTCGGGAAAACCGTTGTTATCTATCAAAAGGGTAAACCCGGAGGAGGAAACGTACCAAGTAAAGCACGATATGTGTCTGATATTTGGACGGAAAGGCTTGTTAGATCATCTTCGGCTTTGTGAGCCCTTTTCCTATATTTCCTCATTATCAGCCTATTCCTCCTGGCCTCAGCTTCGGCTGCTTCACGCAAAGCTACCTCCTTTTCGATGAGCTTGGTGGCGTCTGCCAGTTTCTCTTCAGATTGAGTCACGAAAGACTGCATGCATGCAAACAAGGATCAGTCGGGTAGAGGAGCAAGTTATCAGTCGCTTGCATAATAAAGTCCCAAGCAAATTATGAGTCAATTCACTCGGAACTTGGGGACTGGACAAAGGCACAAGCAACATTAATCGGATTTACCTCATGTTTGGCTATTAAAGCCCCCAAGATGTTTTCTTCATTAGCCCTTAAAGTGCGCAGGGTTTCCAGCATCTGGGCAAACGTCAGTTCCTCGGATCGAGTACCGGAAGAGCCGGCAGCTTGGTCGCCTGGTGGGGGGGCTCTCCCCGCCCTTGGAGTTGAGACCCGGACAGTTTGAGTACCCGGGTTGGGAGAACCCATCCTTGTATCCAGAACCTCGATCTCCTCGTCTACCGGTTCCGATGAGGAAGGAGATCCGGCGGCTCGGGGAAGCGGATTGTTCAGAGGTCCTTGTTCCTGGTTATTCGCCGCATCACCGCCAGTCGCGGTGCCTGCGTTATCAGTCGGCTTCTCCACCCGACAGTTATCTGTTTCCACGTTTTCCGGGTCACTGACGGTGACTTGAGTGCTGAAAGAAAAATGAGAAAAGGCGGTTATTAGTAATGACGGTGGCTTGAGTGAAAATTTGTCAGGCGTAAAAGGAAATCATGTAGCAAAAACTTACCCGGCATTCACGGTGTAGTCCGGCGGGAGCTCGCCGCTAGAAGCAGATGAGGTCGTCACAGGGACCACTAATGGAACCCGGAATTGCCCGGCACGTGGATGGTTAGGAGAAGGGTGGCGTTGAGGAGAGTCGGAAGGACGAGACGGAGGGGCGCTGGCACGAGGGACTGAGGGGGTAGAGATGCCCGGGTTAAGGGGATCTTCACCCGGGGAGCTCCGTGTTACTCTGCGTTTGGCTGGGAAAGAATCCTTCAAGCACGACGAATTTGATAATTGATGGTTAAGTCGTCGCATGGCGTCAAAGGAGTAAGGTTCAGAGGATAATGAAGAAAAAGGTACCTTGGACACTGCCCCCCTGGCCTTCCTCTTGCCTCCAACTGTTGCCTCTGGGTCAGACTCGGTTGCTTCCGGGTCATCCTCGTTGGTCTCGCCTTCGTCCTCCAGCCCTGCAAACCGGATGTGTGCTCATTGGAAAAAAGGTAAACGGGAGGAAAATAATACAAGTAAAGATATACAAATTCTGTGCAAATACCTTCACTGTTGTCAGCCGGCTCGTCCTCTTCTTCCGGGTCTCTGGAAGGGGGGAAGGGTTCAACTCTCCAGAAAGGGTCATCAGCCTAAGACAAAGGAATGAGGCTAAGGGTTAGAAGATGTATCAAGTCAAAATGTGGAAATAAGTTATGAATATCGGGTATTACCGCTGGAGCCGGGTTTTCCCGAGTAAACGGGGGTAACCCGGTGATGCCCTTTATCACCTCCAGTTTCTCTGTTAAGAAGCCCTTGATG
Organism: Alopecurus myosuroides; assembly: GCA_028641055.1. Classification (NCBI taxonomy): domain Eukaryota; kingdom Viridiplantae; phylum Streptophyta; class Magnoliopsida; order Poales; family Poaceae; genus Alopecurus; species Alopecurus myosuroides. Next base: position 126,346,605 of record CM054058.1, read on the forward strand.
GTCTTGTTAGTATCGCCGGTCGCAAAGCTCTTGGTGGAGTAGCGGAGTGCATCTGTGGTGTGCCCCGAATACTCGCACATCAATTTGGTGCGGATGGAGTTGGGTTGGATCCGAAAATCAACCCATGTTTTTACTAAATTTAGCCCGAGGAGGCCTTGGGCTGAAAGGATGGCTATCTTGGCTAATGAGGGAAGGATCGCCTCCCTGTCTGAGTCTGGCGCGAAGGCATTGAAAGACTCGGAAGGTTCGAGGAGGTTTTCCGAGTAACCCGGCAGTTTCTTTTCGCCGTCTGGGGAGGTATCGTGGCAGTAAAAGAAAGACAGCTGCCAATGTTTGACGTGGGAGTTTAAATTGAGAGTGGGCATCGGTGAATTCTTGCGGCGTTGGATGGATACCCCGCCGCAAGTAAGAAGTGCTCCGTCACCACTTTCGCGGCACGGCTTACACTGGAATAGTTCGATGAAGAGAGTCAGACTTGGCGGTATGCACAAGTACGACTCGGATAGAACGATGAAGTGGGTAATATTCAACATAGAGTTAGGCCCTATGTCAAATACCCGGAGGCCATAATGGTTTAAGACCTCTCGGAAGAAAGGGTGACCCGGAGGACGGAATCCCCGGGTCACGTGTTCTACGAAGCAAATTACCTCGTTATCAGCGGGTGTGGGCCGGGTCTCGTTGCCCGGCGCCCTCCAGTGAATGTCCTTCTGAGAAGGGAGAATTCCTAATTCGGCTAGCTCGTCCAACTTGGCCTTCGTAGCTGTGGAACGCGCCCAGTTGGCGGATATGGTTTGGGTAGTCCTCGCCTGAGCCGGCTGTTTTCCTTGTCGTTTGGGAGCCATGGGATCAACCTGCAAAGCACAAGAAAAAGAGGCATAGTAAATAAGACCCGGGAGTGTTGGATTATCCGAGTATAAGGTATCAAGAAAGCATGAAGCTAAAAATTATCCGGGTAACACGCTATGAGGTGGAGACTACAAGGTATCCGGGTGTTGAGTATAATTGTGGAAATTATTGGTCACTTACGTATGGAAAAGCATTTGGGGAAGATGGATGGTTGCCCATGTGTATACTGCAAGCAAAATAGCTGGAAAAGGAGGGTTTTCCGGGTGTTAATGCGATGAGCGGAAAATTAAGGAGGAATGGATCTACATGGGAAAGTTTGCGAGCGATTTCACAGGAGATTTGGTGATTAGTAATGGTAGGAGGATGAGTTGTAACTATCTAGCAGGTGGTTAAAGGAGTTGGCAAGCATCGAATCGATCTAATTTGATGCAATCGGAAAAATGATTCACGGGTTGACCTAGATCCGATCCTGGATGAACTGAAAAATTGCGGGGCCAAATTAAAACGGCTGCAAGAGGCTCACCGGAGAGATTGGAGTCTAGCGTGACGGCGGCGAGAGGCGTGGCTCGAATGCCCCTTTGCGGCTCTTGGCGCGGAAAACAAAGATGCGGCAGTCTAGCGCGACGGCGGCGCGAGATGGTTCGAGGGCGAGCGCGGCCGGCGGTGACTTGGCCTCGATGGTGAGCGCAAGCTCCTTGCGGTGGCGCTGCGAGGGTGTACGGAGCAATGAAGGAAAGGGGGAGCTGAGGCGTAGTGATGGGTTTGAGGTTACCCTCTGAGTACTATTTATAAGGCGAGGGTGGTTCTATTTCAACGGCCAGAAGCCGGAAATCGTGGGGTGATGGTTATCCGCGTGGATTCTGCAAGATATGCGCCAAGTATTGGGCAAAGCATCTGGACAAGAGAAAGGAGGAAATCCACTCCGTGATATCAGGGTTGGTCATCGAGTATGGGATTTTGGCATTTTTATTAGGGTTTGGACCTGGAAAATTAAACTAAAGAGTTTGGGAAAGCCCGGGTTACTATATGGCCACCATGGAGTTAGGCCTAGCCACTTGTCAAAGCATCTTAACCCGGCCTCCACATGCCTATGTGTTTGATATATTTGCAGGGAATAGCAAGCGCTTCAAAGAGAACCCGTGAAGCCCAGGCTATTCTGGGGACTACTGATGGGGGGATGATAACCCGGTAGGCCAAACTCCAAGGAGTAACCCGGCCCAAAGAACGCTGTGCAAGATCCCGGCTAAGGATAAGGAAACCTGTAAAGGCCCACGCTTGTAGGCCCAGTAACCCGGACTGTGGGTTATGGTAGAAGAAAGTTAGGGTTTGTGCGCCGTGTCCGGGTAGGATCCAGGATGCGCCTTGGAGAATAAGCTAGGGGGTACGGGTGCTTTATAAACCGACCCCCAGATTTAGTTTAGGCAGAGATCTAAGAACCCTAGCAATATCGCTTGATATCGAGCATCCAGTGTAATCCTATAGTTGATTTGTTATATCAAGATCGGAGACTCGGCGACTTTGATTGCCGGCTACCAGATCGAATTGCACCATGTTTTCCTCTGAGCTAAACCCTCTCCCAAACGCCTGTGTCGTCTTGCCCCAAGATCAGTTACCCCCGGTAACGTCTGCCGTGATTATCCCACGACACATTTTCCCCCACTCGCCCTCCCTCTTCTCCCTCACAACCGCCGCCGCCCCTAAGGTCTCTGCCGCCGGATTTGGGTGCTCCACCGCTGGGAGCCCTCCTCCTTGCCTTGGAACACCCCGGGATCTTCTTCCTCCTTCCTTTCCACCATTGATGGTGCGGGTATGTGCTCTCTCTATCTCTCTCATCTAGTTGATGGATGGGGATGCATAGGAGCTCCATGTTCTTAACATCTAGATGTGTGGATTTGGGGTTTTGGGAGTAGGACATCACGAGTACAAACCCTAGCAACCTAGATAGTGAGTATTAGTCTTGAATCGTTACGGTTTTAGGGTGGATTTCATATGCCCTAACCCTAGTTATTCAACCCTAATACCATTTATATATTTGTTTCTTGGATTTGTGCGTCTTTATAAACTTGATAATTACCTTTTCTTCATGATACCCTTGCTATTTCTTTCTTAGATGCTTCCGGCTCCAAAGGCAAGGGCACTCGCTACAAGAGCGTGGGTCGTCGCAAGACTCCTAGGGTTGATGAGATTGAAGAAACCCTGGAACCATCTCAGCCCAAGCGCAAGAGGTTCCCGGCCCCCGAGAAGAAATTGCCTCATAAGGAGAAGACCGCTTCCAAGATGTCTGAGGCGGCATTTGTGAAAGAACGTCGCGAGAACCCGTATGTCATTGACCGCGACCGCTTGATGCCACAGTTCCGGGGTAAGGATACTCGCTTGCACACCGTCTTCCAGAGCCAAATCTATCACGAGATTTTGACGAGGAAGCCAAAGGAGAATGTTTCCCCTCAACATGCAATTAACTTTGGGAATTTGGAAAGGAACCCCAATTACTTTGGCACTTGATCTTGTTGAGAAGTTTGGACTTGCTCCCATCATGAGTGTCCAACAAGACTATGATGAAGACCTTGTTTGTCAGTTCTTGGCCACAATGCACCTCTCAAATGAGACCGAGCGTAATCTTACTTGGATGACACAGGGGAGGCAACTAGAAATTAAGTGGTGTGATGTTGGCACCATTCTTGGAGGATACCCGGACTTTGGACCGTTTGCAGGTGGTGAGGAGTTCGACAGTGGTTGGTTCCGTGTTCACGTCATCAACACTCCATCTCTTGCCAAGGATCAACTCACCTCTCTGTATCACTGGAAGAAATTCGCTGTTGGGTTTGTCAAGGGTCTCTACCCCACTTATGATATCATGCTCCGCATCTGTAGAGATACCATCAACCCTAAGGCGGGGAATGTGGATGAGATCCAAGGCTTTATGAAGAATCTCATGCTTCTCACTCATGAGAAGCGGCTTGCCGGTTCCACTCAAAAGCTCGATGTGCTTGACTATATATGGAATGAGCTATGGCACGCGGTTATCAACCGCAAGAATGCTTTCTTTGGGCCATTCATTATGAAGATCATCTTGCATGTGTGGGAGGACAAGTTCCCAGATGAACCATTTGATGATGATAATTGGATTCCTCACATGGAGAAGAAACTCCTCATCAACGACCACACCGAGCCCCCTGAGCATCCCACTCCTGCTCCTCGCAAGGACAAGGCCAAACCTCGTGTCATCGTTGATGAGGAAGAAGAAGAAGCCGGTCCGTCTCGCCCTCCTCCTTCTGACAATGCCTTCAAGTGGATGGCTAGAGCATTCAAGAAGGTTTTCAAGTTTAACAAGAAGATTGAGTAGCTTCAATGGGAAGCCCACTATGATAAGGAGCTCAAGCACCGCAATGCAGCACAGGCAGCTTGTCAGCTTAGTCGTGGTGGTGGCGAATCTGTGGACTCCCCGGTTCTTCCAAGCATCACCAACTGGGACAAGTGGCAAGCCAAAGACTCCAAGGGAAACTTGATCGAGTGGTCTGATGAAGAAGGAGAAGAAGACACCAGTTCTCTTCGCCGTGCCCCCTCTCCGAGCATGAATATCTCCTCTGAGTGATCTTCGGGGCGTTAGCATCGGTTTCTCCCTCTTTTGGTATCTTGATGCCAAAGGGGGAGAGACATCTATCTATTAGGAGCGGGTATTTGCATGGTTCTCTCTCAAGCATATATTTTTTGATTTGCATCTTTCTCTTGCTTGAGGGAGTTTGGTTTTTCATTTGGAAACTTCGGTTGTTTTAGTTCTTATGTGTCGTGAACCTCGTATCGTATTATGCTTTGTGAGCTTATGAACTTATTATATTATTTGTTGTGTGCTCACTATTGTTCATATTGTTCATATAACCATTGCGTCTAAATTCACTCAACATGAAGGGAGCATACCTTTAGGGGGAGCTCCATTCATGTTGTGTATTTAATTATGCAAATAGGGATGTTGTCATCAATTACCAAAAAGGGGGAGAATGAAAGAGCGGATTGGCCTCTGGTGCGCTTCCGGTGGAGGATCCGCCAAAATGTTGGATAAGAGCGGATCCTCCAGCGGAGCCTCCGGTGCGGATCCCGTGGGCGGAGGTTCCGGTGTATCCACCGGAGGTTCCGCCCTCTCAACTGGCACGCTAGGGGGTTGGCCTCCGGTGCGCTTCCGGCGGTGGCTCCGCCAAAACTAGGCTCTGTTGGATAAGGGCGGAGGCCCCACCGGAACCTTTGGTGCAGCTCCGGTGGGCGGAGCCTCCGCCAAATCCACCGGAGCCTCCGCCCCCTTGGCCCAACCAAATAACAGATCCGGGCTGCGCGGCTGCGCACAGAAGAAGGCCACCGGAGCCTCCGGTGCAACTGGGACTGCACAACGGCCACTTGTGGGAAGGGGTATAAATACCCCTTCCCATTCCTCATAAATGCTAAGCTTTTTCCACTCTCTCTCCTAGCCATTAATGAAAGCTTCACCCACCTAGATCTCCCTCTCCGTCCACCCACTCACTCCCATACTTTGTGGAGAGCTAGAGAAGACCTAGATCCACACTTCCACAAAAAGGAATTTCGAATCCATCCACCACAACCTAGTAGATCTAGAATCCTACTTCAGGCCTAGAAACCTTAGTAGATCTTGTGCTTGTAGCTTCCACCTTGTTGCAAGAAGCTTCGGATTGCTTGAGAGCCTCCGTCCATCTTGTGGAGTGACCTCGAGCTCATGTAAAGATTTGGTCAACGCCTCCAAGTCGACCTCATAGTGGAAACGAGAATCTCCCTCACCGGAGAAGCTCAAGGAGAATAAGGTGTGCACAACCATGCTATTGAGGAGTGCCTAGGTGGATCCTCACCTCTCCAACGTAGACGTACTTCTCATTGAGAAGGAACTACGGGAATCATATCCTTGTCTCCTTGTTTACTCTTGTGGTTTATCTTGCTACCTTTCGTTTTACTTCCGTTGCGTATATTATCTTGTCCACATAGGTTGCTCACCTAGATGCACATCTAGAGAACCTTATCTTATTTTGCTTAGCCCTACTAAAAGGAAAAGAAAAGAAAAATTGGTAGTCAACCTATTCACCCCCCTCTAGTTGACCATAGTGCACTTTCAGGTGGTGCTGGTGCTTCACCGGTGTCAGCAACAACGTGGAACCTGCACACAACACAACCAAAATACTTTGCCACAATGGTACAGTGGGGTTGTCAATCTCACCGGTCTTGCTGAAAACAAAGATTAGACGTATAGTATGGAAAATGATGTATGCTTGCAGTAAGTAAAGAGAGCAGGGAATTGTTGTGGTTTGTTTAATAGTGTGGAAAATGGACTGGGGTTCATAGGTTCACTAGCGGTGTTCTCCTTAAAAATAACATGCTGGGTGAACAAATTACAGCTGGGCAATTGACAAATAAAGGTTGCACCGTAGTGCACATTATAACATGATGATTACTATGATATTTAGTGCAGTCATTACAACAAGGTAAATAGACCGACATCCATCTGCATCTATGACTAATAATCCACTCTCAGGTTATGATCCGAACCCCCTTAGGTATTAAGTTGCAAGCAACAGATAATTGCATTAAACAAAGTGTGTAATGTAAGCAATGATTATACACGCGGGTACTCTCGCCCCTGTTTTCTCCCTAATGGCAACAACACATCCTCTCCCTTCACATTTCTGTCACTCGAGCAAGGCAACAAGGAGGCATGAACCCACTATCAAGCATAAATACTCCCTCTTGGAGTCACTAGCAACTACTTGGCCAGAGCAACCACTAGCAACGGAAAGCATGCAAGATCACAAATAACATATGCAATAAAGACTATAATTAATTTAGCATAAGGTCAATATTCATCGGATCCCAGCAAACACAACATATAGAATTACATAAGATCGATCTCGATCATGATAGGCAGCTCACGAGATCTAAACATGGAGGCATATGAGGAGGAGACAACCATCTAGATACTGCTATGGACCCGTAGTCCAGGGATGAACTACTCACGCATCACTCCGGAGGCAGGCATGGTGATGTAGAAGCCTCCGGTGATGATTTCCTTTCCGGCAGGGTGCCAGAAAACAGCTCCAACCTAGGGTTGATGGTGATGGCGGCTGCAGAACTTTTTCGGGGATTTTTATCAGGTTCTTAGGGTTTTCCATCCGGGGGGATTAAATAGGAGAAAGGGCAGAGGCGGTGGAGGTCCAGGGTCGACACACCACCCCCTGGCGCGGCCAAGGGGGGGCCGCGCCACCCTATGGTGTGGGCCCCCTGATGCCCCTCTTTGTCTCCTCTTCGGTCTTCTGGATGCTTCCGGGGAAAATAGGACTTTTAGGCTTTGAATTTTCCAATTCCGAGAATATTTCCAGAATACCTTTTCTGAAACTAAAAACAGCAGAAAACAGGGAACTGGCTCTATGGCATCTTGTCAATAGGTTTAGTCCGGAAAATCGATAAAAATGACATAAAGAAGGGAGAAAACATGTAGCAATTGGCATAATATCATCATGGAGCATCAGAAATTAGGGATACGTTTATGATGTATCACCAATCACATCCCCATGTGACTCTCGTTCATCTTTTGATGTATGTTCTCCGAGATCATAACTAGTTATGCCAGAACGTCAAGTCAACCAACTACGTCCTACTTGTATGGTATTGACTCTTGGATACAAGTGACCAATCTATACCCACCTATAAGGTCCTGACCGTTGGATACAAGTGATGAACACGAACCCGGACCAGTTTAACAATGCAGAGTTTGGAAGAGCACGATCACCATGATATTTGTTCGAGTGCGGAATCACCCTAAGAATCACAAATAGTACGAAATCAAAAGGGTGCATAAAATGGATTAACCATTACAGGTAATTTATAATAGTGATGTAGTACAGTTATGTTCTTTTTCTGGGCTCAGAATTCCTTCTTTAATCCATGGATCGTTGGTGAGGTGTACGAAATTTGATCTCCATCTCCATTGCCTTCTCCTATCTCTAAGATATTCAAAGAAAGCATGGGGCTCGCAGGCCAAAGATAGAAATCATATGGTTTTCAGCCATCATGCTTTAAATTGACTCGCAAGTCAAAATAAATATAGCAGATAGCATTTCATAGAACTCTTGAATGATAACGGACTATACCACATCACACCTCATTCTCTGCAAAAACAAGTTAGACAGATCTAACGCTTGTGTTTGTAACTTTTACGATGTGTAGGTTCTACGGAGTAAACCGTTACTATCTACGAACAAAATCAGGCATGATTGTTCATGTTGCTAGATTGACATTGCGGGGTGATTGAAACATAGACATTACAAAAACTTCTTGATCGTCAATCTAAAGCTATTCATAACCATGACCCCCATGTGGATTCATTCCATATACCCCTTCCATTATGCTGTCCATAAATCCAACTATAGTAAAACCCAAAGATACCGAAGCATTTCTTTAGACTATATGAGACATTCCAGGGGCAACTCAAACGTCCTAGAATTGCGAGAAGTTTATAAAAATCTCACTATGCCGTTGAAAACAAAACGATACAACTTACTCGGAAGCAATCATAAACAATCTGAATATTAAAGAACTTTCTAATATACTTTCACAAATAAATGCAATACCCGCACACATCTGTGCTCTTACTTGTACCTACGCATAGCCCGCTCTGATACCACTATTGATGTACATAGCAGAATTTTAAAATTTTCTGAAGATTGTCGATGACAATGTCGGTGATGTCTGATGAAGAGTACCGCGGCTAAGTCGAGCAACCCAGCATGGATGCCTCTAAAATGGGGAGTACACAATGATCATGTAATATTTATGGCCTAGGAATTCATGTTCTCCAAAAAGTAACATATGGTCACATTATTAATATATGGTTGGATCCATGGATCTCTTCAAGTGCAGATAGGAAGGTGGCCTCCCCTAGAGGTGAGGCAGTATAGCCGTGTTAGTGATCTCATAGATCCTATCACCGGTCAGTGGGACATTCGGTTACTCAATGACTTATTCTAGCCTATAGATATCGGTCGAATTATGCAGATACCAGTTAATACTTTCAGTAGCCATGGAAGGTAAACTCTGAGCACAAGATACCACTGTCAATGGAAACATCAGTTCAGTCCATCGACTGGCCAAATGGCTCTACTAGGGGTTCCATCCATAACCCAGCTTGGAGGACATTGTGGAGCCTCAAATTACCAAGAAAAATTCAAATCTTCATTTGGAGGGCCCTCCATGGAATTATTCCTATAAATAATATCCTTGCCAATCTCCATATTGAAGCATCGGCTGCCTTATTTGCACACAGGATGCAGAGGACATCCATCACCTCATTCCAATGTTTAAAGGCTAAAGAGCTTTAGGAAAGTCTTGGATTGGTGTCCATAATTGAGTAAACATTGCATGCTGATAGAGGTGGTTCGGAGACCATAGAATTACTTCTTCGGATGCCTAGCAATCAGATGCTCAGGTTCACATCAGTAAGCTTGAAGGAAACTACAACTGCAAGCTACTGGTATTTATGGTGGATTCGGCGACAAAGAGTACATAATGAGGACGTTCCTCCCTTGGTCAAAATCAAAACGTCGATATTAGCTATTATAGCAAACACGGAGAGAGAGACAACAGTAAACAACTTAAAACTTACAAAATGAGATGGGAACGACCGGAGATAAGACAAACAAAGCTAAATTTTGATTCATCTTTTTTTCCCGATAACAATGCAGGTGTAGTGGGAGCCAGCCTGAGAGACTTTGAAATCACTTTCATATCCGCTTCATGTATTTTTTTCTCCCCAATGTCACATCGGCTTATATGGTGGAGGCAATTGCGATGAAGAAGGTTTTATCCCTGGCAAACAGAATGGGTCTCCACAACGTCGTAGCGGAAGGTGGTTCACCAGAAACTACCAATAGCTGCACTAGTGAATCCAGGTGGTGGAACGGCTCTTCATCCATTTATGTCGATTGTGTTGATCTAGCCTCTGCTATAGGGAAGGTTACTTTTATTCACTGCACGAGGGAGGCGAACAAAGTGGCTCACGAGATATAGCTAGGTTCGGCTTTTCTTATAAAAATTCTTGTATTTGGGTGGCAGAACCCGCTAGATTTATCCTAGATGAACTCATAAACGATGTAACACTTGTTTGAGTTGGAAGCAGCAAGTTTCAGACGCACTCTTTTCCTTATCAGGATACCTACGGGGACCAGTAGGTTTTAATAAGACGGCTTGCTAGCTTAATATAATGGTTGTTATTTCAAAATAAAAATCTTCTAGAGGGCACATGTTTCTCACCACATTTTGGTTTCTTTTGGCATTACCATAAACAAATGATAATAAGTACTAATTTACATCTAAGATGAAAATAACAGAAGAAAAGTTGCGACTAATTTAATATGTAAGCTCCGTCTACCAAGATTTAAGAAATCTCAGCAATCACATGTCATAGTTTATTGTAATAAAAGATAATTATAAAATATTTGACACATTATGGTGCGGACACTTTTAGATGTTGCCCGAGGGCCACCGTGCTAGTTTTGAAAAAAAATAAAAATAAAAGTAATCTCAATATGACCCTTTTTACTTAATTTATTGCCAAGGTAGGTGGCGGATCATGATTAGCATTTCATCAAGCTTTTTGTTAGCCACATATAAGGTACATGCGGCAACCTTCTTTTGCAAAATGCAAGTTCCAATGTTATAAACGAGCAGGATAACATATATTCTTCCTCCAAAACAATAATTTGAGCTATTTTGACAACGCTCAATCTTTTTTGATAGGCTGGTATGGTCAGAAATTGTCCGCCTGACCGCCTTCTCCCCAATGAAACAGCTGCCCACAATTTCTCCTGAACTGTTTGGTCGGAACACTTCATCTGTTCTGATCATGTTTTTTACCAGAAGCGATGATTCTATTTTTTTTCCTGATTTTTTTTTACTTTTTTAGCGAAGTGATGTTCCATCTTCTGGGTAACAGTGTGCACTTTGTTTATGACCTCCCTTCTTACAAAATAGGGTGTTGAGTAGCTTCATTTTGTGCTGGCCCATTTCCTCATTCGTGTACTGGTTGTGTTTGCCTGCAATCACAGCAGCAATAATGATCTCAGATCCTCAAGTAACAAAAATGACTACTGTACCTAAAAAAACATTACCCTTGTTTTTTGATGATTCTCACTCACCCGAACTCCGAAGCCCAGTGGCCAACCCAGTACAATACCGATGGGAACTCCAACCAAGTAGTAGGATCCGATGTTGACATAGGCGACCAGTGCTTGCCATCCTGACCCAATCGCTACACCTGCAACCATCAACATTCACATTACAGAGCTTAGCATTTCTTGTGCCTGTAGAGCTAGCTAGGTAAATGATAGGTCACGCACCTGAGAGGACGGGTTGCACGCTGTTGAGGAGGAGCAGGCACCAGCACGGGGCACGCGGCCAGCATGAAGTCCATCACGACAAAGCCGAGGAGAAGCGACGCCCGCGCGGGAGGGTGTTTAGCTTCGATGTACGGGTCAGAGTGAGGAGCACGAAGTTAATTACCTTGTCCCCGGAGCGATGAGCGAGTTGCGTACGCGATTTGTTACGTTTGCGCCGAGGAACAACAAAGCGACTTTTGCACAAAGACCAACACGTTTGGCTTCCTAGTACCTCGGGCCTCGCGTTTTTCTTCTTCTCGCTCAACCAAATTTGTTTTGGCTGGCTCACGTTTCTCAAAAAAAAAAAAAAAAAACTCTGCTCACGTAAAGCTGGGTTCCTCCTAAATCGACCAAGCAAGCTTTCGTTGTCAATAAATAGCCACAGATTTCTGACAACACCATTGCCAATGTCACGACACTTGGCTCACAACATATGCGTACAGCACACCACAGTTGTCCTAAATAAACAGAATACAGTATGTAAAAAACATACCTACTATTACAAATTCTCACTCCCACAAATAAAATTCAGCGATATTTGCTCACGGAAGCACTACAACGTACGTACTACTCCCTCCCGAATTAGATCACTTGTGTTTGCCCAATTATGAATGTATCTACACGTCTTTTACTACATAGATACATCCGTATTTGGACAAACACAGGTCACCTTTTTCCATTACAACGGAAGGAGTATAAAGTAACACAGCGGTAGCTGCCAGAGCCACCAAGAGCCCGAGGACTCACCTAAAAACCCACCGAGTCGAACAACAAGGCCTGCTTGCTCTATCCAGCTCCAATTCTCCCCTGCCTGAAATACAAAAACACAAACCCAATCTTTATTTTCAAGCTCAAGCTACCTGACATATAGCGCCAGACCACTCTAGAGACAAAGCTACTGTGAATAAGAGGATGTATAGGAGGACCGCTCTCCCTTTCCACACAAACAACAGTACGTACGCCCTCTAGCGTACTCCACCAATTACGTATAACAGACAATGGATGGAGCTCAGTGCCACTAAAAACAAAACTGATTTAAAAAGCTACCCTTGATTACCACACATTTTGCATTGCAGCCAGCAACACTACGTACTTGGAAATTGATGCAAAACCGAGACTTAAACCAGCAATGGGCATGTATAGAGTAGATAACAGATGATCAACTACACAACTGGACTCTCTGTGACTGTTCATGACTCTCCGTTGCACTTTAATTAGCAGCTGGACTCTACTCCATATGGCTACACTTCTGTTGCAGAAATAGGGCGAAATTTTTTACATACAAGATCAGCGAGATGCAGACCTGAATTCAAGTCTAGGCGCTTGATCATCCTTGCCCCGGCATCGTCTTTGCCGTCCGAAGAGAGCAGCAGCTCTTTGTCGCCGCGGCGGCACATCTGTAGGAACAGCACCACCTCCTTGTCCTTCTCCCGATCGTCTGAGACCATGATCCCATCGAGTTATACCTGTCGATTGTGCATCTGATGGGTAAGTTTTATTTTGAAAAATACAAGAATAAACTGCTACTCCAACAAACACTGCATGAACTTCAACTTATACACTGCTACACAGCATGTAAACTTGTACAAAACTAAACCATCCGGAGGTAGCTCACCGGCTGCTTCATAGAGCATGACAGAGTAGGAAGTGAACATGGACAACCATACAAGAACTACGTCTCCTGCTAAACATGGATCCGATAATGTGAGTCGCCATCGCAGATCAGAGAAAGTGCACTGGCATTTTATTACAAGATTTCCTAAACATGACAATGCACATGAGGAAACATTTATCCACCTGCATTGATGGTGGCCTGGAACACCATTGCGGATGTAGGTTTTTTACCATGACAGCTACTACTAGGCAAGTACGTATCATTCAAGAGCACTAGTTGAAATAAAGTGCTGCATACCTATTAACACATCAATCACACATTCAGTTTGAACAAACACTGAATCCAAGACAACAACAAAAATCAATCGTTTTTGGTTGTGGTGGACAAATTTCCATTGTGGATCAGGCCATGAATCTGCAACTACAAGCATCTACAACTACGAATATGGAGCGATTCCATATTGGGCATGTGTGTGAACTACCTGCGCGCCATCGTCTTGGTTGGTCCGGAAGGGGTCGAACTGGCCACCCCTGGCTCCGACACTGAAGCTATCCTTGCAGAGTCCCCTGACGTGCTGGCCGTCAGCAGGACCAGAGTGGTAACCGGCAGCTGCAGCTCGGGGAAGACGCCGGCAGCAGCACCTACGGGACGTAGAAGCCCTCCATGGCGGGGACGATGCCGGAGTCGGGACCTTGGAGGCGTCCGGTTACCGGGGACTACCAAGAGAGTCCGTCGATGCGCTTGAAGCCACGGACGAGCAGCGACGCCTACGCTGGTGAATCGTCATCATCGAGCCGGGGAGGCGGAGAAGGGGCGGCCGGAGTCCAGTCCAGCACACACGATGTTTTCTAGGGAGAACGGAGCAGCCGCCGGTCGGAGGAGACGGGGGACGTCCTAGCCGGCACGCCACGGAGAGCGCCGCCGTCGGCAGCGCTGGCGAAAGCTGCCCGCCTGGAGGCGCTAGCCATTTGGTGGCCAGCCCTGGCCATTGGTGGCCATCAAGCAGAGCGCCGTTGCGATGGGAGAGGGGGGTCAGCGGTGGGGAGGCGGCGAGATCGAGAGCGCCGGCGCGCGGGATTGGTCGAGAGAGGGGAGGGCGGTGGTTGGGGAGGCCAGACGGTGGTGGCCATCGATTGGATCGGGGAGAGGGGAGTCATCGAGGAGAGACCGAGAGAGTGACGGGGGAGCAGGCAGCTGCGGGTTGGGGGTAAATCCTAACCCGTAACAGGCCTGACTGAGCTGGATGGGGTTAGGTCCCATTAACGCCTCTTCTCCACTGCTTGGCCCAGTAAACCTCCAAAGCCTTTTGTTTTTCCTGTTAATTCAAACTTTTTTTGTCTCCAAACCACAACAAACATTTTGAAACGCTCTAAAAAGCTCCAAGACATATTTTCTCGGATCATTTTATAACGTCTCAAAACTATATGGTACATAAAATGGTAGATAATAGCTACTCTATCTGAATCTAAAATGGATTATCTCTCAACACAATACGCTTGGTGAAAAAACAACACATAGTATTCTAGGCATAATTGTCTCCTATAATTAAATAATAACTTCGACAACAAAAAGAACAATAAAATGATAGGAAATAGGTATCTCTCAGCACAAAACAATAATGTGTTACAACTAAAAGACAATACAAATGATATGCAATAGTGTAATCCTAGCATAAAATAATAATGCCATACAACAAAACATCATCACAGGAAATGATAGGAAAAAATTATCCATAGATAAAAAAAAACAAAAACAATAACATTTGGCAACAAAATGGCACATGAAATAATATATAAAGTATTAACTGGAACATAAGAAAAGTTAACCATGTACTAGTCAGTGACACAATAAATATGGAGCGCCCCGTGAAAGACATCTTCACCGGAAATATCAAGTCAATAGTCTCATGATGGATCTCAAATGCAAGAAGTTAAAATCCTTGAGTAGTTTAAACCCCGTGAGTTTGGCAATTAAAAATCACAGTAGATGTAGTCGGAGACTCTAGAGGTGGTAAGAGAGGGCGACGTTCGAGAGTAGCAGCCAAATAATTTATTCAATGGTAGTGGGTTTTGGGACAAGAGAGCCATCTCCTTAAAGATCTATGTCCAGGGCTATTCGAGGCCTCTCGTTGCTCATGTGTCTGCTCCAATTAAATGGTGTCACGAGTCCAAACATCGAGGCGTCAAAGAAATTCAATCGCAAGGTCAGTTCACTTACCCCGTTTGGCCGTCTCCAACCTTCCCATGCCCTCTAGAAGATTGTCGTCGATGACACTCCATCTCGCTCCTCTTATTACCGTTGGTACAAATAAATCAATATCATATTTCCCTTGTTTTTAGCATCGCTCTCGACGCAGTAGATGGTGTAGCGTCCTGCGGCGTGCGGTTAGGTCCTCGCGTGTTTGAGAATCCAAGATGGTTGTGGCGTCCATGGATGGTGATGACTATCCGGTGCCCATGAATGAGAACATATTTGATGCTTTTTTTTCTTCGATCTAGATTTTCTCTTCAATTTTTGTCGACCTGGATATTTTCTTCCAATCTTAAGTGGAGCGAGACGGGATCATAAGCTACGATATTGATTTTTTTTTCTGAACTTTCTTTAGGAAATCTATAAAAAACGTCGAACTCCTAACTATTTAGGTGCGGTTTCCTAAATTTGTGGATCACTGATTTCCTAAAATAAATTCTAGCCTCAATAATTTTTTATCTTATTTGCTCCCCGTAGTAGCATTTTTTGGTCGATGGCCAAAACGAACCTATTAACATGTGGTACCCTAACAATGTACCGTAAAATTATTCCCTAGTTTTTGTCACCTTTGATTTTTGTACGGAGTAATGCTCAAGTTTCTGATCAATTTTTCTGAATCAATTAATAAGCCGGAATTCGTACTTGTCCCTCCTATTTGTTATCCATGAGCAAGATGGATTCCAGAGATTGTTTTATAGAACTTGCTTCGTATCCGTATGCGACGTAGGTTCCATCATCGCAGTCGAGTCACTCTATTAATTTATGGAGAATCGCGCGAAGCGGTATATTAATTTTGAGCAGATCAATAACATTTTTGGTATTTCCAAGGCTTGGGCACCATTTGAGATCTTAGATAGCCTTTTTGTAGCTGGAATTTTTGGTATGTGTATATGATAAAACGACCACCTTGCAAAATGACGAAAGATAATCCTATGCAAAATGTACCGCTCTAGAGTAGTAGCATGGATGGTGAAACCTTTGGACAACTAGGTCCATCCCAACATGTCAAAACTGAAAACCAGAGGCACCTGAAATAAAATGTAATGACAATACTTTCATGCATAAAGAATAAGGCTTACAGCTTGTGTTAAATAATAACCCATGCCAATTAACAAAACAACACATGAGATGGTAGGCAATGGTTGCCGCCTTGCATGAAATAAGGACCCTAAAAATGTGCGATGATGAGACATCACATGAAATGAGGGATTATAACTACCATTTTATAACAATGTGGGCGAGGGCGACAAAATGGCACATGAAATGACGAGGGCGGCAAGGCGAGGGATGCGAAGGAGGAGGTGTCGCCTAAAAATCCTGAAATACCCCATGTTGTCGGTCGCATCACGTAGACGAAGTCGACCTTGGAAATCTTCCACTATCTATCTCGGAAGATAAAAACTTAAGTATTTTCCAAAGATGGAAACACTTATCAGTCTCTTCATCTCCATATATCACCGCCCAATCGATCATGCCCTTATGCATAAGACTTAATTTTATTGATCCATGAGAGATATACAATGCCCTTAGCAGGGGAAGGGAGTCACTCGTGGGGGGGCGCGAACTCTGCACGTAGAATTGTGAATTTCATATTTGGAAGAGTTTAGGTAGGTAGCTAGCTAAGTTGTGCGTGCGTGAACTGGGGATGCAGGCGGATCACAGTGGTCGGTCACTTTTCTAATTTATAGTGAGTCATGTGAAGGGATCTACTCCCTCTGTCCTAATTTATAGGGAACATATAACAAATCTTTGGGATACGAGACATCACACCAAAAAAGGGATAATAACTACCATTTCATAACAATGTGCGCTGGGGGCAACAAAATGGCACATGAAATGATAGGGGCAGTGAGGGGAGGGGCGCGAAGGAGGAGGTATCGCCTTGGAGAAAAAATTTCCAAGTCCAGTGCATACGGTCAATACTTCCTAGCATACCCGGCCAACCTCGTTTCTCATTTGTGTCCGTCAACTTCTGTGTATCGTCTTTTATTGGGTGATCGAAGATAGGTAGGTACGAAGACGCGGTCCATCAACTTCTTTGTATCGCACAAACTCTATTGTAGTAACTTCACCAATGCGAAAATACACATCGGCATAGTCTGCCGGAATGCCATATGCGATCACCCTCATTGCTGCAGATATCTTTTGGTACGCGTTAAATCTAATTAATCTGGTGGTGTTCCTCCGACGGGTAACATACTGAGAATTTGACTCGTAAGCTTCCACTATATTTATGAAGAGACTGACACATTCGGTACCTTCGACAAAAGAGGTGGGCGGGGTATGTAGAGCACTCGACGAAGTTGTCCTTCATCAGGAGTTCGTTGTCGAGGTGACGGTTTTGTGAGATGCAAAGGCGACCGACCTTCGATCGCAGAGACACTTCTTCCTCTTTCGATCTCTGTACTCCTTCACGACGAGAACCACCACCATCATTTGTTGCCGGTGGTTCGCCGGGAGGCTCTCTCTACATCGGAGTCATCGTCGGAGGACGAGTCATCCAGCAAAAATTGTTCGCAATCGCTCAAATCCATCTAAGAAAAACAACTATGAGCTGAGGAATCCATCTGTAAAGCAAAAAACAATCGAACCTAAGCCGCATTCACCTGAGATTTGGGGGTGACGGCCAGACGGTGGGGGTTGGTGCGAAACGTCGGTGACTTGGTGGCGGCTCACACCGTCCAGGCGCGGTCAATCTTGGGCGTCGACGTTTGAGCGGGGGTGGATTGGAGGCAGCGGTTGAGCGGCGGCGACGACAAGGGGATGAGTTCATGCCGGCGGAAATCGAGCACCCACGGCTGAAATCTAGAGCGGCGGGCGGTCTCCGTCGGGCGGCAGCTGAATGCAAAAGTGGAGAGGGAAACTAGCGCAGGCTAAAATGTCCCTCCCGCCAACTATTTCGGCCCAATACAAGGCACTGCTGGGTCGATCGCCCAATCCTCGTATTCGCAGGTTGATGGGCCCCCTCAAATTTGTTTGGAGATCGGCGTGGTTTGAGGAGTCTAGAGGGGAGAGGGGACGATGGGTGCTCATAAAATCGTGAATTTGATATTTGAAAGATTAAAGTTTAGGCAGGTAGCTAGCTAAACGCAGCATGTAAGTGAATTGGGGATGCAGGCGGACTCCGCCAGCGGGGCGCCCCCGCCAGCATTGTTCGTGTTGTAGTGTAAAATTCAATTGTTTGAGACTAGCCACAATGGGAGTAACATAGGTGGTATCAT
The DNA here is from genome assembly GCA_028641055.1 of Alopecurus myosuroides. NCBI lineage: Eukaryota > Viridiplantae > Streptophyta > Magnoliopsida > Poales > Poaceae > Alopecurus > Alopecurus myosuroides. The sequence goes on from CM054058.1 coordinate 126,364,958, forward strand.
AACTGCCACACAGGCAAAAAAGATGATGTGACACTCATTTAATGAGGAGAGAGGGGTTAGTGGTATCATAGGTAGATACCGTAACATAACGTATTCCAAGACAAGATGAGTCTATAGCCTAATAAATAAGATACTACAAATATGTTACTATGCATTGTGTAAGTGGTAACATAGACTAGTATCATATACATGATACTAGTATATGATACTCCCCATTGTGACTAGTCTGAGTACATAAATCAATCGTTTGCGTAAAGTGACGCATCGAATCATCCTATAATCTAATAAATGACACTGATTCCTGGAGGACGTCCGCGCCTGCATGCATGTCTAACGTGAAAACGTGCATGCATGGACGGGCAAGTTAATTAATTAGTTGAGCACGTGCATGCATGTGTTAGATTGGAAGTATTATGGGGTCGAGCCTCATCAGTTGGGTCTCTTGCGATCCAGTAGCTAGTACAATATAAGTTCACTTGTGCAACTAGTCGTACACAAAGCACGGCGTCACAACAAATAGGAGAAAACTAGGAGTCGCTACGTTTATCAAAAATGTTCATAAGGGTGGGTATGCATGTGGCATGTGAGCGTCTACATTATACTGTGTTTTTGTTAAAACAAACTACTTACTAACAAGACTGCGTTGGCTCAATTGACGCAGAAGGATTCTACAACGTTCGGCCCAGGGGCGGATCCAGGATTTGAGCATAGGGGGCACACCACCCTCGGCAAAACCACACATGTAAAATAAGATACACGGTAGTAAATCAATCTATGGTTTTAGCTTATGGTGAATTTAGTACCAAAATAGGATCCTAGCTTGTTATCTATCAATTATATTTACATTTACAAAACTAAAGTCTAAAGGGGTGGTTTATTATTATTTTCATCATTCTTAAGGCATCATGGCTTAAAAACAAACACACCATACTTCCATCAAACTTTTCACTTTCTTTTATTTTGCAGTTCTACATTCATTAGTTCACAAGCAAACTAAAATTTTCCATTTAGTTGTCTGCAAAATATTAATTAGCTAGTATATATACTTTGTAATCGATCTAACACGATGCTAACCAATAGTTTTAACAATAAGTTACCTTAGATCTAACATTTGAGAGTTGGGACTCGCATGGCCATGCCACTGGGTTTGATAGTCGGATTACCAACCCGTTGTGGTGGCACCCACATCTTCATGGAGATTAGGGCGACGTTTCGACGATGGGGACAGATACTCGATCGACGAAAATCAGGTCAAAATGGTGCATATACAGATTGCTCGACTAGCTATGGTGACTAGATATTACTAGGCTTTGCATGCTCTAATTACTCTCCTCGTGTCTGCCCATCCGTGGGGTAGAAATATTGTTGGGCCTGGCTAATTATCTTGTTCAAATGTTGGGCTCTTAGAAAAATACGTGAGCTATCCTAATGGTCTCACACTAATTACTACAATTAATAAAAATTAATACGCACCAAACTACTAGCCCCCGCTATAACTTATTGGGAGTGGCCGAACCATGGGGGTGGCCAGGCCACCTCTCGCCCCTCCCTGGATCCGCCTCTGGTTCGACCATCCTGGGCGAGGCATGAGACACGACGACTGTACATCGAGTAATCTCCTATGTTGCATGTACATCGCCGTGCACCATGGCCTTCAAATTATCCCCACTAAAAACCCTAGCCTCTTCTAGCCATGATGATGTCGAACGATCTCCTCAAGGAAGATATTCCTCCACCTCCCACCACTACAGGAATGGCACAGGAGGCCGACGGCAAATTGTCGGGGCCGTCGGCGTACTTAGCGCTAGGGGCCAGCCTGACAACATGGCCGTCGGCACGGAGACAACCGTCGGCGTAGGTTACAACAGCCCGATGGCTGCCCTCGGCACAAGTATCGCCGTCGGCATAGCATAAACACAGCCGACAGCTGCCCTCGGCACAAGTCCGGCCGTCGGCATAGGTTCCTAGCTCGTGGGGCTACGATTTCCCACATTCTATGCCGATGGCAACATTTAGAAATATTTTTTTCCTTTTCTTTTATTATTTTTGTATCTCTTTATCAATTACTATTAGTTGGTTAAAATAATATGGTTATATTTTATGTTAAAAATATATAAACTCAGATAAATTACTATTAGGTGTGTTGTGTGCTTTTATGTTAAAAATATATAAACTCACATAAAATAACATATTAAATAGATCTAAGTCCAATTTATTTATTCATACTACACCGACACCACATTGCTACCATAACCCAAGCAAATAGTTCCACATTGCTACCCCCTTTCGACGCCGTTACCGCGTGTTTCCGTGTAAGTCCAGTATTTCTCCAGCGGGTCTAGGGTTTCACCGGAGGGGGGCTACGGAGCGTCTGAATCCCAACACAAGTTAGAGGGTGGCATACCATGTTAGTATAGGTGTGTTTTGTGCTTTGTATGACAAAGATTTCACTCCGGGGTGTGGGCCGCTTCACCGGCATCCACTTCTCTCTCGTGAGTTTACACGCGCTTATAGGATGAAACTCCCGTATCGGACGAAACGTCGTGAATCTTCAGAAGAGGTGGGTTCTACCTTTTTGTTGTGTGTTCCCTTGGACTACCCTAACACAATCAAGCAACTAGTTCCACATTGCTACCCCCTTTCGACGCCATTACCGCGTGCTTCCGTGTAATTCCGGTATTTCTTCAGTGGGTCTAGTGTTTCAACGGAGGGGGGGCTACGGAGCGTCTGGATCCCAAAACAAGGTAGGGGTGCCATACCATGTTTGTATAGGTGTGTTGTGTGTTTTGGATGGCAAATATTTCACTCCGGGGTGTGACCCGCTTCACCGGCATCCACTTCTCTCTCGTGAGTTTACACGCGCTTATAGGCTGAAACTCCCGTATCGTATGAAACGTCGTGAATCTTCCGAAGAGGTGGGTTCTACCTTTTTTTTGGGGTTCCCTTCGGCTACCTAACACAACCAAGAAACTAGTTCCACATTTCTACCCCCTTTCGACGCTGTTACCGCGTGTTTCCGTGTAAATCCGGTATTTCTCCAGCGGGTCTAGGGTTTCACCTGAGGGAGGGCTACGGAGAGTCTGGATCCCAACACAATCTAGGGGGTGCCATACCATTTTTTATAGGTGTGTTGTGTGCTTTGGATGGCAAATATTTCACTCCGGGGTGTGGCCCACTTCACCGGCATCCACTTCTCTCTCGTGAGTTTACACGCGCTTATAGGCTGAAACTCCCGTATGGGACGAAATGTCGTGAATCTTCGGAAGAGGTGGGTTCTACCTTTATGTTTTGTGTTCCCTTGGGATACCCTAACATAATAAAGCAACTAGTTCCACATTTCTACCCCTTTCGATGTTGTTACCGCGTGTTTCCGTGTAAGTCCGGTATTTCTACAGCGGGTGTAGGATTTCACCGGAGGGGGGGTTATAGAGCGTCTGGATCCCAACAAAAGCTAGGAGGTGCCATAGCATGTTGGTATAGGTGTGTTGTGTGTTTTGGATGGCAAAGATTTCACTCCGGTGTGTGACCCGCTTCACCGGCATCCATTTCTCTCTCGTGAGTTTACACGCGCTTATAGGCTGAAACTCCCGTATCGTACGAAACGTCGTGAATCTTCCGAAGAGGTGGGTTCTACCTTTTTTTGGGTTCTCTTGGGCTACCTAACACAACCAAACAACTAGTTCCACATTTCTACCCCCTTTCGACGCCGTTACCACGTGTTTCCGTGTAAGTCTGGTATTTCTCCAGCGGGTCTATGGTTTCACCTGAGGGGGGGCTAAGGAGCGTCTGGATCCCAACACAAGCTAGGCGGTGCCATACCCTGTTGGTATAGGTGTGTTGTGTGCTTTGGATGGCAAAAATTTCACTCTTGGGTGTGGGCCGCTTCACCGGTATCCACTTCTCTCTCGTGAGTTTACACGCGCTTATAGGCTGAAACTCCCGTATCGTACGAAACACTCGTGGATCTTCAGAAGAGGTGGGTACTACCTTTTTTTTGGGTTCCCTTGGGATACCCTAACACAACAAAGAAACTATTTCCACATTGATACCCCCTTTTGACGATGTTACCACGTGTTTTCGTGTAAGTCCGGTATTTCTCCAGCGAGTCTAGGGTTTCACCGGAGGGGGGCTACGGAGCGTCTGGATCCCAACACAAGCTAGGGGTGCCATACCATGTTATTATAGGTGTTTTGTGTGCTTTTTATGGCAAATATTTCACTCCGGGTGTGGGCCGCTTCACCGGCATCCACTTCTCTCTCGTAAGTTTTCAATCTATATTTCTGCAAAATATGACAAGTCACACTACTCCTAGTTTGAATGTTTATTTTGGCAACACATGACATCTAAACCATCTTGTAGGCGATGATGAGGTGGATGACCACTGGAGAGCGAGGGCCGCCTCTTTATTAGGCTATAGACTCATCTTTTCTTGATATACGTTATGTTAAGGTATCAACATATGATACCACTAGAACATCTCTCCTTATTAAATGAGTGCCACGTCATCTTTTTTTTCCTACGTGGCACTTACGATACAACCTATGTTACTCCCATTGTGACTAGTATCTTAGGTGAGACTCAACAATCACCTCGAGCCACGGTTTATCTAAGGAAGGCAGGCTTGGAGGTTAGCGGTCAAACCAATGAGCACCCAGAGCGAGGAAGATGGACTGGGGTGATAGGAGGCCACATTGACAATGGGAGATTTCATGAAGAGATTAGAAAGAAAAGTGTGGTAGTTTGGATAGGAGAGACGTGGTTCATAGATGTTACATTTTATGGAGAGGGAGAGAGATGCAGTATAATTGGGCACGAAAGTGGTGAATGAGAGGGAGTACATGATGATAAAAATATATTATTACAAGCACCATTTACAAAACAGTTAAAATACACGACGGATAAAAATAATACTCAGTACTGTGTACATAAATAACATGCTTGGTTAGTGGTACACCACGTGTTTCTCAGTACGTATGCGAGTAAATATTATAAACCAAAAATAACATAAAATAGTAGATATTATCTATTTTCCTATGCTCTATGCTCTATCATATAGAGCTAGCTAAGCTTCTTCGCGGGCCGAGGGCGTGAACATCGAGGAGGCGAGCCGAGGGCATGAACGTCGAGGAGGCGAGCCGAGGGCCGAGCGCCTGAACTCCGTGTGGCGTCTCACATGTCTGTCGCGGCGGCGTCCCCAGATCGATGGTGGTGCCATGTTCCTCTGTGCTGGGCCCAAAGCCTAATGGTATTGACCGCGCGAGGTGGCTTGCATGCTCCAAAACCCGGCGCACACCATTATGTGTGTCGCTGCTACTTTCCTTGCCGATGTGGTCGTCCCTAACGGCGAGGTCCAAGAACGGGGACGTGACCATGTAGACCTCCTCAACGCACCCGCACATCGCGCTTAAGTGGCACCGCCTGAGCCGAGCCCATCCATAGAGGTTCCCGCACTACCAGAGTCGCTCAAGAAGACGAGCCACTGCCCTGCATCGTGCCGGATCGGTGGCACCCTTTTACCTTCTATCTCTCGGCTTACCCTCTCCCACCGGCATCGCGCGTCGGTGGCGCCGCCGTGACATGCATGCATCTAGTTGGGAGGAAGTGGCGCCCGACGCCCGTGATGGCTTGTTGCCACTGCTTCCAAGGCGGTGCGAGGCACGAGAGGGTCTGGGTGTGGGCTCCACGTCCATCTTAGCTCTTCCTCCAAATTCACTTTTAAAACACGATCAAACAAAAAATTACGCTATATGTGGTTCGTCGCCTTAAAAGCGGTACATATTAGTGGAGGGGAGTGCTTAATTGTTAAATTCATGACAATCAAAATAGGTCTAGATACATCTATATTTTGTTAAATTCATGACAATTAATTCAAGACGGAGGGGAGTGCTTAATTGTGGACAAACAGCTAGTAGTAGGTCAATGCATGTGTTGCGAGCCTCCTCCCCATGTAAGTGCAGTCCGAAAATATTTCCCAACGATCGCTATCTATTTAACAGCAACAATTTTTGGGTGTAACCAGAGGAAGAGACATATATACTCCAACACATCTTAATCCTTAGCAAGCACTTATTTTGTCTGACCCATATTTCGTCTTGCAATCCCAAAAAAGTGTACTTTGCACCATTAGAGCGGTGAAAAATGGACAAGTTTTTACGATCTCTATTAACCGTTTTCCGAGTTCTGGAAATTGTCGCGTGGTGTATGAGGGTTGCATCTTGGTGTATAATCTCGTGGATTGTTGACATGGAAAGATCTGACCGTACGTGGGTTCCATCCGCACAAGGCTAGCTCATCCAACCTTGCCTGTTCATTCCAATACAACACAACACATGTCCTCAAGCTTCATCCCCTTCTTCCCAACCAAACGAACCTAGATAAATAAAAATAAACCGAACATACATATCCCCATCCCTGTACGCCATGACGTGGCGGCGAATCTGTTGTATCGGGCGGTTGCTATATTAATACAATGGGGCTATGACCTATTTTGGCAGAGCGGAGGCGTGCTCGTGTAGACCTGCCTCAACGCACCCCCGCATACGAGCACGGAGGCTTCTCCGTGGCCTGAACCGAGCCCACTTGAGAGGAAGCGGTGCCCATGACGGCTTGAGGGCGCTACGAGGAACACGCATGTTGCTAGAAGAGGGTCGGGGTGAGAAAATTATATATGTAAAGCCAAGAAGGAAGAGTTGACGAGGTGTGAGAAACGGAATGGTCGTCTGATGAAGCACGTACCAACATCCGATAAAGAGGTCCGAGACGAAAAGGAATTGTCGCAAAAATGGCAAATAATCATGGTGTACGAGGATTGCACTACAATTTTCTTGAGCTGTAGATAGCGCTCTCTGTAAGTCACGAGAGGAGGAGAGTAATTATAGGAAGAGAAACGAGGCGCTTTAATTTGCTTCTTAATTTCCCGAGGAATTAACCACGCATGCAGGGCTGACATCGATCGTTTTAATGCGAGAGCAGAATTCCCTCAAGCTCGTGGATCGGTGACATGGAATGATCTGCACCGTCCGTCCGTCCGCACAAGGCTCATCCTACGTTGCGCGTTCCTTCCAAAACAACAAGGCACACGCCCTCAAGCTTCTTCCCATTCTTCCCAACCAAACGAACCCAGATCATCAAAAGAAAAAAGAAAAAAACCAACCTATCCCCATCCATGTACGGCCCCGACGCGGCGCCGCCGGAGGGGAGAGCCGCCATGTTCGTTCGCCGCATCAGCGCCTGGTCTCCGACGTGCTCGCTGGGAATATGCCCTGGGAAACCTCTCTATCCCCCACCTCCTCCCGGTCGTGGCCCACGCCGACGCCGCCTCCACCAGCCACCTGCGAGTGCGGAGTCCAGAGCATCGAGCGGCTGGATCTGGAAGTATACCCGGACATGCCGGACCCCAGTCCCGGAGCCCGACGAGCTCTCCTCCATTCCCGTCTCCAACTCGAGGCCCACCCCGCAAAAGGTCATTCCCCCCGCCCCCTCCTGTACTCTACTCTAGCCTAGGATTTCTGCTCGATCCGGTGGCAAATCATCTAGAACGCTATTATATACATCTCCACATAGTAGAATTTCTTCTACTCGATCGGAGTGCTCAAAATTTGGCCACTTCACCTTGGCAGATGGGATTTCCGAGTCACCGACGAGAGCCTCCCATGAAATGGCCAGAGAAACCAAGGTGCTCTTTCTTTCCCTATCCACTAGTTCGGGCCATTATCTGTTTTCGTTTCATAATATGTCGTTGCCTGTCTTTCTTGGTCAGGAAAATGGAAGCAGCCTTTAATCTCGCTGAAGCAATCGTGCGTGTTTTCGTGCTATGCTGGTGGCGTCAGCGGAATGCAGCCCTCTCGCCTCAAGTGGTAGAATCTCTTCACACGAGTGACAACGCTGGTGGGCTCACCGCACCACAACATTGGCCGTACAGCACTGTCTTCTTCTTCTTCGGATGCAAAGGCAGTTACTGAAGGTACTCCTTCTGTCCTGCAACATCTTCCACAGGGTGCTTCATGCCATGGTCGTCCGATGGTACCTATTCTTGATCGTGTCGATGAGTTGTTTGTATGCCCCTGTTTGGTGACACTGACACATGATTGATGAGTTAGTACTTTCATGTTTTACCAGTACATGACATGGCCTGTTTAAATTGTGCTAAATATTGCTTCTAGTCATCATGATGAACAGTAATAGGAAGATTAATTAATGGATCCATAAGATAAGCCTCCATATCTGATGCCAAAAACTGTTTGATACATGCTCCCTACAGAGACTAGGGACACCATAGCAGCAACAATAATTTAAAGCAACTCTCACTTTCACCTAGCAACAGCAGTACGAAGTAGTCAAAACATACGAGCATCAAACATGCTCAACATGCTGCATATACTCATTCCTATAGGTTCACTACCTTCTATCCATGCTTAGGCTCAGGCTTTGGATTTTAGTATTTCAGCTCATTAATGCTTTGACCAACATGTTGTACCGCTGTTCCTGATATGGATGGAAGGTATATTTTGTCAGAATTGTATGTGAGTTGATAATGCACACAGCCCCAATTGATTTTCACTTGGATTTTTATTTTATCGATAATTTGTAGATCCTATCTGCATTATAATTATCCCACTCTATTGCTCTGCATATCTGCTAACACATCTTGTTATCCTTGTTCTAAACCTGACCCTGCAAATTAATCATCAATTTTGATGGCATTATAGGAAAGTTCCCGACTTTGGTTTAAGGCAAGCTGAACGAGAAGAAAGATACGATCAAGTCCGAGCTGAAGAAATGTCCTCTCCATGGTGTTGCCATGGGTAACCTGTGAATGAAGGAGAAGCAGATACATAGGAGCCTCAACTTTCTGTTTTCCTTGCTCAAGGAGAACTTGCAGAACGTGAGTCCTCTTCAACTTTCATTTCCTGAGATTCTCATACATTTTATTCATTAGCATCTAGTGATATGCATAGACAAGCAAATAGATATTAATTTTTGTTTCCTTTTGGCACCGGTGAGAAGGCGGGCGTGATGTCTTGCAGAGGGCCGCTGCCAGCCATACCCACAGACGGAGAGTCCATCCCATCAGTCCCTCTCCCTCGCGGCGGTCGCCGCCGTGGCGTGCATGGCGTGCCGGCGGCAGCGCCAGCAGAGGTGGAGCTGCTCATAACTGCTGCTTCAATCTGATCATGAGATGCGTGTGTGTGCAGTAGTAATGGTCTTGTCTACTACTTCCATTTCTTTCCGCATAATCATTTGATCCCCATTCATGTCGTCACTTCAGCTTCGTGCTAAGATTTATTTATTCCAATTGATTGAAACGTGCTTTAAAGGGAGTAATTTAATTGTGTGCACATCCTCTTTGGTCGTCTCTAATGTTTGTATGCAATCGACTAACCGGCGAACCATGTATTTTTCCGTGCTTGTCTGATAGCAATATATGAGTAAAGGATCACAACATGTCTGTTTTAGGCTATTCGCCTGCAAACTCTAATCTGAATGACCAATTCATCATCCATTTTGTTTACAGTTGGTCCATCATAGTTTATGATAATACTTATTTGATGCCTCTTGTTCGAGACATGGAAGCAATGATAAGTGAGCTCCAAACATTATATGTTCAGATTGTTGTGCTCTGCAAATTCTTATCTTTATACTTTGGAACTCATGTTAAGAGTTTTATAAGTGCTTTAACTTCCAAATTAGCTTAACGATGTTGTTTTCCTTAAAGAATATTGGACTTTTCATCTAGCTAGTTTTGTTCGTGAGGTAGTTGCTGCGTGCAGTATTAATTAACTGTTGTGTGACCGTTGAGAACAAGTTATGGGAGTTCGCTAGCCACTAAAATAATGCCTTACTATGTACTGCTTGCCGTTAGAAGCACATGACCGGTTCGCTTTCGTACCCCTAGAAAGTGTGCTAACAGTATACCACTCATGAAAATAGGTGGGAGAACTAACAAGGAAACCACAAAGGTCACCTGACATTGTGAGTGACAGCCAGATGTTCGTGATGGCTCAAGTTCACCGCAGCCTTCTTCTCCGCCTCCGTGGTTCAGGTAAATTCTTGGTTCCTCCCCCTTCTATCCTTCTCCTCTAGTCCAACATGTCTTTGCTCCTAGCCAATGTCCTTTGTCGTCGTTGTATCCATATTCCCGACTCATGCATGATCAATTCCAACACACTTATAGAGCTATGCACCTACTTGATTGACTTCCCTTGTTGGATTCATGTATCTCGTTCTCGCAGTGGGGGATGTAGGGGAACAGACATGGGACAAGGCCATCCTCGGTGACAGACAGCTGTACTACTTGTCGTGTTATGGGCACCATGGTGCGGGCCCTGCCGCCTGATGAATTTCATAATCCTGGACCTGGCCACGGCCTATGCTGGCAGATTCTATTACCTGCGGATGAACACACGTTCTTCTGGTAGAAACTTGTGAGTTTGATCTGCTCATGTCTTGTATGTGAACACTCTGAACCTAAGATATAATCTGCTTGTGTAGTTTGCAGGCCAATGATCTCATTCACATTGTGGCATCATATTCTCTTCATGGTGAAGAGCATCCTGAACATGATGTTGTGGTCCCTCAATGTTCACACACCCCATATCTTTCTGTGCGGTTCATCGGGAGCGACATGGAGGTAAAGAATTCTGTACTGATAGATCCCTACCTCCTTCTATGTTTTACTGCACATCAGATGGAGTTTCTTTGCGCCGAAGTGTTTTCTGGACCTGATGTGTTCAGATACACCATCAACATGTCTATATATTAAACATGATAAAACCAGCATGTCGTCTTATCGATTTAACATGTTTAAGTAGTAATATAGCAGTCACTAAGACAAGATTTAATTTGGACCTGATTTGGTATTTCCCTTTGAGAGCAAGGACTCATATATATACTTTAATATTAGCATTGCATGTTAAAATCTTACTACTTCCGTAAACTATGATGTTTCTGTCTCAGCTAAAGATGAAACTTTTATATTTGAGTTGCTTTGAAATGACAAGCTTAGAACTTGAAAACCTGCTATTATCTGGCGCTCTTGCAATTCTTTGGATTAATCAATGGTTATGATCACCCTTTTTTTGCAGGACAGCAGTGGAGAAGTGCAGCTGGATCTGCCATGGATCCATGTCCGTCGAATCGGGCATGACCCTAACAGTTCTGGCTCACTTGGTGCTACTGCTGTGTCTGCAACCGCCTCGCTAGCACTCAGTGGTTGTTTCCCTGGCCACACGTGCTGGGGAGATCATTTCGGCAGCCGCACCATGCTCTACGCTGTCTCCCTCGCATCCTATTCCCTGCCAGCATCGCGTCAATATGACCGAACCACCACTAACATCAATCCGGGGCTCACACAAAACGTAAATAGAATTCAGAGATTGCCCATTTGAATAGAAAATTAACTATCAACCATCACCAGCACATGAAAATTCTGTTGCATGAAACATGAGTGATACTCTGGACCTTTTTGTTATCATAGGCATATAGGAGTATGTATTTGTGTATGTACACTTGCTGCTCATCTTTGTGCAATAAACACTCATAGAAATGAACCGTAGGTGATGTTCTTCTTTGTCTTTTTTTCTTCTTATTTGGTTGTACTGTGGAAATGTTGAGATGCATTTTCTTTTTAGAAAGCACCTAATGGATAAAAGCTCTATATTTGGAGTAGTAAATCATAAACTAATCCATTATGGGTTGTTTTTGTTGATTTATCATGTTTATATAGTAGTAGATCAGCCACTAATATTGGGTTTTGGACATGGTTTGGAATTTTCCTTTGAGAACATGAACTCTTATCAAAACTGTACCTTAATTTTTTAGCTGAGTCTTCCTCTAATCATGGCTCCGCCACTGGCCATCGAGCCATGGTTATTCCGTGCTCCTGCCATCGAGAGTCTAGTGGTGATTGGTGAATGTATACTTGTTTGCTCCATCGCTTTCTTGTTGTGTGTGAATATGGTTACTGACTATTGTTCATGTTCCATAGTAGTCTTTGAAATATAATTATAATTCTTGATAATGTGTTCAGGATTGATTGCTTATGTTTAGCAACTGCCTAAGTATGAAGCCTCTAAAACTTAAGGGTTTGGTATCCATATGCTATTTGTTTTCTAGACGTAATGAAGCATAGAAAGGAACCACACTTGATCTTGCTTTGTTGTCAAATGTAGTGTTTTGCTGCAGTTTTCTTGTTAGTTATGTATCGTTTTGTTCTAATATTGTTGTTCCCTTATCATTTATCTCTCCTGATTCGTTTTCCCTTCTTTCTTCTACTGACTTAGGTTTGGCAACCAACATAGGAATGAGCTTACTACTTCCAAGTTAGAAGATCCAAGTCACTGCATCTCAGAGCTCGTTCTGCATGACAGTTTAGGTGATTTTTTTGGTTCTCCCCGTCTCTCCTCTGGTTGGTCTGTGATACCATGGTCATTGAGCTGATGATCTTCTTGTGAAAATATGCCGCAATTATCAGCTGACCTGAGACTAGGAAGTAGTCCCACCGTTGCCTATGCTCACTCCCGCCTTCGCCATAATTTTCATAATTGAGAGCCCAGATATTGCACATGCTATCCAGCCAGATAATGTAGTTATTAATCAATGTTTTGGTCTTGGCAATCTAATTGTCAGTACCTTAGGCATTATGGCTTCCATGTTATGATGAATTCACTATTAACCAGTATTTTGGCAGTTTAGTTTTTTTCTTGACGAAAAGCCTGCTTTCATTGCAATTAGAGAGAAAGTACAAGAGGTACAAAGAAACCCAGAAAACGAAAAGCAAAAGCTAAGAACTATAGCTACACTACACTACGCAACACAACAGCGCAACTCAGTCTGGCTCTCCCGGTCTGTGAAGCAATTCTGCGACTCGTGGCTTGCCTGCCTCCTTCCATAGCTTAGCGTTGTCGATGATGCACGAGTAATAGTATCGTTTTTGTGTGCTGAGTAATAGTATCATTTGGATTGTTGAAAGTTAATAAGTATTACCACTATTCCTGTTTGTGTAAGACTAGTACTGGAACTTAGACTTTTCTTGTCATCAAAACTGGCACCAGCAGCTGATAACTTTATTTGAAGTGTTGCCTTCTCTATGTGTACTTACCTGTTCCTGTTTCAGTGGTGTCATGTTACAAAATTTGAACTGAATATTTAGCTAGTTATTGGATGTAGTAATGTTTAGTTTGATGATCTTCTTGTTTTATGTCTTGAACTGATGTGTGTAGTACTAAAGAACAGTGAAGCTATCATCTGGCACCTGTAACCGGTGGTGTTGTTTCACTAGTGCTTGTAGCAGTGCAGATTGTTGTACTGCAGATTGACGTGCTTGTTTCAGTTTCATGAATTCAGTTTGTATATGTTCAATTGTGTGCAGATTCTCAGGCTTTCTAACTTATCGATCTATACATGAATATGTTCCTAGGTAAAGAAATTATTACTCCCTAAATTAATAGCGAAGTGCTTTGCGTACGCTGTTTTGCGTCCGACGGACTTTACGACACCAAATTGGACGGACAGCTACGTGTTTGATTTAGCAGTTTGGAAATCCGACGGACATCTAAGGGTGTCGTACGAACTTCGGACGTGAAGTGTCGTACGTGTAGCACTTCTCAAATTAATATTCCCTTCGTCTCAAAATAATTGTTGTTGAAATGGGTTGAAACGGGTGTATCTAGTACTTAAATACATCTAGATATATCCATCCCAATGACAAATATTTTGAGACGGAGGGAGAGACGATGTAATGCCCGGCAACTTTGAATATTGTCTCTGCCTAAACTTTGATTAACTCTTCTTTGTTTACATAGTGTCCAGCATGCGAGCAGAAAACTAGTCCAAAAACAAACGGGCCATAGTTTTTGTTCTGAAATTAACAGACAATAGTTTGCTCTCTCGATCGGTTGAAACGATGTAAAAATCAAAACAAACCAAAGATACATAGTGTATCAAAGTATGGCAATTCATCTCCGGGTCCTAAAAAGTAGGTCCATCTCGGTGTGCTAATTGAAGAGGTGGTGGTCCCAATTTAACTCCCTACCGCCAGAATTGACTAGCATTGATAGGCTTGGTATCCGATGCGTGTCCGCCGGCGGAATTGACTTGATAGGCTTTGTATCTAATGCCACATAATAATTTAGTTAGCCGTTTGATTTCACCTCCACGTCACCAATCCAAGGCACAACGTATCCTGGCCGTCCCTCTTTCTCTCCATGTGGTTCCCAACAAGCAGTAATCATAACAGAGCGGAACCACATCTTCTTCCCGCGCTAGGTACCTCTCTCCACTCAAAACCTGGCCACTATAAATCCAAGCCCGTAGTCACAAGCCGCGTGCGGTATGCGCGTGACTTAAAGATCTATGTCCAGGGCTATTCGAGGCCTCTCGTTGCTCATGTGTCTGCTCCAATTAAATGGTGTCACGAGTCCAAACATCGAGGCGTCAAAGAAATTCAATCGCAAGGTCAGTTCACTTACCCCCGTTTGGCCGTCTCCAACCTTCCCCATGCCCTCTAGAAGATTGTCGTTGATGACACTCCATCTCGCTCCTCTTATTACCGTTGGTACAAATAAATCAATATCATATTTCCCTTGTTTTTAGCATCGTAGGGAAAGCATCTGATATGTTCGATCCTCCCAGACATCATGTACACATATATACTCTAGTGATACCGTAGCTAGCTTCCTCCACCTTCAGGCTTCAGCTCAACCAATCCAAAGGCTCTGTTCTTCTCCTGATGCCAGCTTCACCAGTGACCATGTGCATCGCAAGAAGAAGCGGAGAGGAAGAGGCATCCCGCTAGTGCAGGGTCAACGACGACAACAAGACAAAAGTATGGTCTTCTCTTCAGTTTCTTAGTCTTACACGCCTACGCTTTCTTATACTCCCACATGCTTTCGAAACTAGGTAAAATCACTTGTCGAGGAAATAATGAAAACAAAGCAAAGATATATGCGCTAACCAATTCCTATTGTATCCGGATCCTAAAAAGTAGCGCCGCCCCTGTACGAGACTAATTGAAGATATCATCCCAATTTAAGTCCCGGCCGCCAGAATTTGACTAGGATTGATAGGTTTTGTATCCGATACTTGCCCGCCGCCGGAATTGACTAGCATTGATAGGCTTTGTATCCGATGCCACATAATAACAGTTTAGTTGGTCGTTGGATTTCACCACACCACGCAGTCGTGCTGTTGGAGTTCTAGAGGATCCTCTATTTCCGCTGCCCTGCTGGATCGAGGGAACGGATGTCGTCATCAAGACGTATGTGTGACCGGTAACAGAGGTGTTGCCGGATTGCGGCGCACATCTTCACAATCTTGAGATCGACATGAGTACGACTACATCACCAACGAGATTCTATCTCGTAACACTTAGAGTCTTTGAGGTTATGTTATTCTTAAGACTCTTTCCCCCCGTTGCTTTCATCTCCTAGATTAGATCTTGGCCCTTCGTGTGTCCTTTGCGTAGGAATTTTTTTGTTTTCTATGCTACGATCTCATCACAACGTTATGTCAACAAGTAAGAAATCATATGGTTTCTATCCATCATGCTTTAAATTGACCCGCAGGAAAAAATAATATAGTGGATAACATTTCATACAACTCTTGAATGATAACAGACTATACCACATCACACCTCATTCTCTGCAAAAACAAGTTAGACGGATCTAACACTTGTGTTTGTAAATTATACGGGGTGTAGGTTCTACGGAGTAAACCGTTACTACCTACGAACAAAATCAGTCATGGTTGTTCATGTTGCTAGATTGACATTGCGGGATGATTGAAACACAGACATTACAAAAACTTCTTGATCCTCCATCTAAACCTATTCATAACCATGACCCCCATGTGGATTCATTCCATATGCCCCTTCTATTATGTTGTCCATAAATACAACTATAGCAAGACCCAAATCTACTAAAGCATTTCTTTGGACTATATGAGATATGCCAGGGGTAACTCGAACGTCCTAGGATTTCCAGAAGTTTGTAAAAATCTCACTATGCCATTGAAAACAAAACGATACAACTTGCTGGGAAGCAAAATCATAAACAATCTGAATATTAGAGAACTTTCTAATATACTTGCACAAATTTATGCAGTACCCGCACACAACTGTGCTCTAGATCGTACTTGTACCTGCGCATAGACCGCTCTGATACCACTATTGGTGTACATAGCAGAATTTAAATTTTTCTGACCTCCGTAGCAGACATGATCTACTATCAAGGTACGGGCCAAGTTAGATCTGATTTGTTACCGACACAGAGCGTGAAGATTGTCGATGACAATGTCGATGATGTATGATGAAGAGTCCCGTGGCTAAGTCGAGCAACCCAACATGGATGCCTCTAAAATGGGGAATACACAATGATCATGTAACATTTATGGCCTAGGAATTCATGTTGTTCAAAAACACACATGGATAAGGGATTTTAAAGCTGATTTGATGGAGGTAAGGTTTTTAGGGTGATTGTAAGATGTCGGTGCATATGGGAAGAAACACACACACACACCCACACACACACGCACGCGCACGCACACGCACGCGGGCACACGCACACGCACACACACACACACACGTACACACACACACAACGTTTATGTTTGATCCATAAGAGAATACTCGACATAAATACGAAAAAAATATGAGTCATATCAACATAAAAGTCATAAAAACAACATAAAAAATGTGTAATTTTTCAAAAAATTTGTACCGTCATGTATATAAAAGTTTTATGTCATGTATATATTTTCTTATATTCTATTCGACATAAGGAGTACGACAAAATTTACGTGACATAAAAATCATGTACGGTTCAAAAGATACAGGGTGGGTGTAGAATAACTATTCTGCACCCTGGGTGTCAAATAGCGCTACCCTATATATATACACACACACACACACACACACTGAAGGGAATATGCCCGAGAGGCAATAATAAAATGGTTATTATCTTATTCCTTGTTTATGATGAATGTTTATTTCTCATGCTAGAATTGTATTAACCGGAAACGTTGATACATGTGTGCTTAATAAACAAACAATGGTTCCTAGTAAAGCCTCTCTTTTAACTAGCTCGTTGATTAATAGATGATCAAGGTTTCCTGATCATGAACATTGGATGTTATTAATAACGGGGTCATGTCATTAGAAGAATGATGTGATGAACATATACCCAAAGAGAATATAGCAATGCGATCAAGTCATTTAGTTTACATTGTTATATCAAACACACGAAGTAACTTATTCCTTAGACCATGAGATCATGTCAATCACTGATACCGGAAGAGTGCTTTGATGGCATCAAACGTCACACCGTAACAGGGTGACTATAAAGGTGTCGTTGAGTATTCGGAAAGTATTAGTTGAGGATCATGGATCAAGAGTGGGATTTGTCCATCCAAATGACGGAGAGATATACTCTGGGCCCTCTCGGTGATATCACATCGAAACCGCTTGCAAGCACGTGATATGATCACAAGGATGTTATATCACGGGAACGAGAAAAGAGTACTTGTCGGTAACGAGATTGAACAAGGTATGGTTGATACCAATGATCGAATCTCGGACAAGTAAAATATCGCGAGACAAAGGGAATGGTTCACGGCGTTGTTGGTTCACACGATCACGAGAGTCATCGTTGAATATATAGGAGTCATCACGGATCTCCAGATCCCGCTGTTGATTATTGATCGGAGATGAGTCTCGATCATGTCTATCTTATTCGCGAACCGTAGGGTGACACACTTAAGGTTCGATGACGCGTTTGAGAGGATACGGAATATCGAAGAATATTTTGGACAGCACCGAAATTGTTTCGGGGAAAATTGAAATAGTTCAAGGGGTTTTTCGTCGAATGGTTGTTAATAGAATTAACAAATGATTCGAGGTGCTATATGCAAAAGTTTGTTAATAGAATTAACAAATGCTGAAATAAAGAAATAAAAAGGTTTTATTTATTTATTAAAAGAAAACCTTTGGATTTTCCAAGTGGGAAATAATGGGGAAATGAGTGGGTGTGAGTGGAGTGTCCACTCACATGATGAGGGAAGAGGTGGGGGCACCCCCATGGGCTGGCCGCACCCCCCTTGGGCTGCCTCCCCCCTCTCCTATAAAAGGAGGGTGAGAGCTCTCCCTCCTCCACACACTTTGCCACTTCCCTTTCCCTCCACCCGCTGCTCCATTTCATGGTCTCCGGCTTGGCGAAGCCCTGACCGTGGGATTCTTCACCACCACCACGTCGTCGTGCTGCTGGAGTTCCGAGGGATCCTCTACTTCCGCGCCCCGCTGGAACGAGGGAACGGAGGTCGTCATCAACCGTACGTGTGACCGATCACGGATGCACCGCCGGATTGCGGTGCCATCTTCTCGCTATCGGGATCGGTGTGAGTACGACTACGCCAACAACGAGATTTGATCTCGTACCACTTTGAGTCTTCGAGGGTATGTGTTCTCCTTAACCCTCTTGTTGCCCGTTGCACTTCGTCTCCTAGATTAGATCTTGGCCTTTCGGGTATCTCTCGCGTAGGAAAATTTTTGTTTTCTATGCTACGTTCCCCTTCAGTGGTATCAGAGCCGGATCTATGCGTAGATGTTTTGTACGGGTAGAACACATAGGTGTATGTGGGCGTTGATGATCATGTTATTACCTCCTTCACTATTTTATGATCTTAGTGGCATAGTTGGATGAAGCGGCCCGGACTAACCTTACATGTCCACGTACATGAGACTTGTTCCACAACTGACATGCAACTTGTATTGCATAAGTGGCTTGCGGGTGTCTGTTTCTCCTACTATAGTTAAGATCTAATCTACAAAGGGTTGCTAAAAATATGTTTATCAACGTTGTGGTTGATGTTCGTAGGTATGAACGGTTCTATCCTCGAAAGCCCTAAGCCACGTAAAATATGCAAAAATAAATTAGAAGCGTCTAACTAGTTTTTGCTGGGCATGTGATGTGATATGGTCAATATTACAAATTTGATTATGAGATGATCTATTTTGTAAATTATTGATATACCGGAAGGTATCCATATGGTTGTCTTCTTATTGATGGACAATCAAGTTTGGGGTACCGTGGTACTTGGTACCACGCCGGTGGAATGATTGAGATCATACCATAATGCACATGATGGAGATCAAGTCCAAGGAGGACCATATCATATCACGTTATCCTTTCATGTGATGTCTGTGATGTTAATCCTTTTTATGCATCTTGTTTTGCTTAGATAACGATGGTAGCATTATAAGATGATCCCTCTCACTTAATATCAAGATAATAATGTGTTCTTCCTTAAGTACGCACCGTTAAGAAAGTTCGTCGTTTCGAGACACCACGTGATGATCGGGTGTGACAGACTCAACGTTCGCATACAACGGGTGTTTTCAAGCCTAGCATGTACAGACATGGCCTTGAAACACACGCAATACTACGGTTCTACTTGGCGAGCCTAGCATGTACAGACATGGCCTCGGAACACGTAACCGAAAGGTAAAGCATGAGTCATATGGATGATATGATGAACATGTCGATGTTCGCCTTTGAAGCTACATCATCTCACGTGATGATCGGTTTTGGTGTAGTGAATTTGGTTCGTGTAATCACTAAAGACGACTAAGAGGGATGTTGTTTTTGAGTGGGAGTTCATGGTTTAATTTTTTGAATTAACTTGAACTTATTTATCATGAACAACAAATCAAATTGAATTTGCACAAATTGTAGTATTCATTGGCATCCATATAACTACCTTACACTTAGATTGTTAATTGAGATATAACTGTTATGATCTGGTAAATACCATTTAAGATTGGTACCGTATTAGTGAAATTTAAAATTGAGTCCTATTGTAGATTTTTGGTATTTCCTACCTAGCTCCATGTGGTTAATGATTGATTAATCTAGAGAGCAAATAATTCCTACTTAGAATCCAGAGTCATGGTTGCTTCCGTATTACCTTATCTTGAAAAGAATGTTTTGTTGATCAAGGTGATTTAGGAACTGAAAAGAGTTGTTTTCAGAAACAATCAAGTGAAAGATATATTGATATCTAGAAACGTATTTGTAGCAACATGACTGAGTATAATTTAGCGTGATAATGTTTGCTTATATTATCTGAATATATGCAAATTTAGCGTGACAATGTTTGCTTATATTATCTGAATATATGCAATGATTGAAGACGCTAGGCGTTTGAATATTCCAAGAAATTGGATGCTAAAAATTATCCTCTAAATTCCTTCCTTCGAGCTATAATAGCTTAATCATAAAATTGTTATGATGGGATGGATTAGAAGTATGGGTAAAGTAGTTTACCTTACTTGGAAAATGCTAAGAGTGGAATCTAGAAGAATGCTATTAATATGGTGATATTAGTAGAACAATCAAACTCAAAGTATGACTCAATGGGTGATAGTATATGACTAACACGCCAAAGAAAATGAGCTAGTAAGACTAGCATTGTTTGATGTTGAATGATTCTTCTATAAAGGAAAGGGAATATTGAAAATAGAATTACAAATAGATATATGGCAGAAAAGAAGATAACTGGAAAAGTCCAGCTCAGGAGTATATACTTGATATACAAGATATAGATGTATTACTAGTTAACAAAGTATTTTTGGTATTTTGATACCACATTGGTTGGTATGAGTTGTCATACAAAGCAACGCAATGAAAGAAATACAAGGGCCTAAAAGGAACTAGTAATAGATGTGGAATCGATTATGACAAGAACATAAATAAAGTGTTATTGTGTTCATTGTCGTATCGAACCAACTAGTCAAGATTTATTTGAAGAACTTAATAATTTGTTATTTTGTTCTAGTCTTTTGTGAGAACAAATGAGATTGTTCAAACGATGACCATATTCCATAATTGATGGATATGTTAATATAAATCATGTTGGTAAAGTAAACATCTATAAGACTGAATGCTAAACGTTGCAAGACGTAAAAGATTTTCACTTAAATTGTGACACCACCATTTTAGTTCATATCGGAAAGGAAAACATGAAGGAATTCCATATTGATGGACTTTCGGAGTCATTTTGTTTTGAGTAAATTGACGCTTGTGAGACCTCTTCCAAAAGATGACTAGAATTCCGTTCATAGGCCAAAGTAGAATGGACGACTAATTTAGTGGAGATTATACATATTGATGTATATAGTCCATTATGTGTAGTCATGTATGGTGGATTAATTTTTCCTTCATAAAATTCTGTCGATGATTTAAGTAGATATGTGAGTATATCTATTTAAAGGGAACAGAGTTTGACATTTTGAATTGGTTCAAAAGGTTGATAATATGAAGTTAAAATCAATGTAACAAGATAATCAAGTATTTATGATTGGATCATAAAGAATAAATTTTGAGTTACAAGTTTAGCAAAATATCTGAGAAGTTGCAGAATTGTTCTACAACTTATACTTCTCGAATACCCCACATTAGATTGGAGTATTCAAAAGACAAAATCAAACCCTGTTTGACATGGTAAGATTAATAAAATTGCCATTATATGTTTGTAGTTTATACATTAAGGACAACCGCTTTTACACTGAAAAGAGCACCATCATGATCCGTTGAAATTGACAACATATAAGATATGGTTTGGGTAATGACCTGAATTGTCATTTTTCTTAAGTTTTGGTATGCATAGCATGTGTAAAATGTTTACAACCAAAATAGGATAAATATATGTTTATAAGGTTATCCCAAATAAAACATTGGGTATTTATCCTATCACCGAACCAAAAGACAAATGTTGTTTGTCAGAAAGGGTTGATTTCTCGAGAAAGTAGTTCTTGCGAAACAAGTGAGTGGGAGCACGGTACAAACTCAACAAGATTACAGAATCTCCGTTATCATGTCAAGAGTAGCGCAGCACTGGAAGTTGTTCCGGGGTTTACTATTTTGACTAAGTAGAAGACACTACAAATGTTGTAGATACTTCAAATGAGTTTGCGAACTGTACCAGAAAAGTCCAAAAACTTTGTACTTTGAACAACTTGTGGTTTAAGTATAAAGTGTTGTTTTGACAACAAAGGACTTGGACCTTATAAAGGAAGCAAATGATGGGCACTGACTTCGTAAAATTGACTATGAGTCATTATATCCGCCATAGTATCCTTGTATGAATATCAAGTATGTGACTTGGTAGTCCTTTCAATAGGAATGATGCCTAACGATAGCAAAAGGGTCTATATAGCGACAAAGACATGGATACTTATCGAAAAGTTGTTTTCGACGAAGTTCAAAGAGTTCACTACTACAAGATTTTGATCTTCCGTAGTGATGCTTAGTCTTTGCAGATAGTTCTAGCAAAGTTACATATTATGATATGGATGTTGAATAACAAAACCAATTCTCCTCTCGAGGAAGTTTGTTCAAGGATGTGTACTTGACACAGTCTGAGAGTTTTGTAAAATTCAAAAGGTTGCTAGAAAGGCATGCGCACTTCAATGGTTGAAGTGAGCATAACGAAGTTGAAATCTTTACCTTAATGAAGTTATCAAAAGAGTTTGATTCCATCATGAATGATAAAGATGCTTGTAAAGTTACAAGAAATTAAGTGGGAGCGCTATGACATATTTCCAATACTTTATGTAGATGACATATGGTTGATTGGAAAATATGTATTTTAAATTAACACGGTTAAGATTTTCATATTGATGAAAGGCTTGGAAGATATTGGGCATCGATGTCTATAAAAGATGGATTCAAGCGCCTGATATGATTGAAGCCAAATTACATAGATGAAATATTGAAGTAAGTCAATATAAAATTGATAAGAAGGAGTTCTTGTCACATGGAAAATAATTGAGCAAGATTCATGTGTTTTGACACATGATGAGCATCATTGAAATTGAGATTTCTAAGTCATGTTTCCATGCTATGTACACAACCAGATGAGTCCTATGCTATAAAATGATATAGTAGGATAATTCATATGATGATTAGACGACAGTGGGAGAGATCCTTGTGTCATTTTAGAAATGCTAAGGATATGTTTTCCTATATAGTAATGACAAAATATTAGTTGTAATATGTTACACTAATAGTCTTGTCATTTATTCAAGTAATTTTATCTCAATTAAAATATGTGATGAACGGTAGCACAATAGGATGGAAGAAAGTTCCATGCTGGATTTGAAAGAGTTTCAAAAATTAAAATATTGTGACAGATACTACAACAAAGGCTAAAGTATATCGTTGTGTTAACAACTGATTATAAGCGTATTTTGTGTCAAGGAGTTCTTTATTGAACTTGGTGAATTTCCAAGAATGCTGAAACTATGAAGCTACATTTTCACAATGTTAGTAACATCAGTTTAAGCTGAGGAATTAAGGTACCACCGGAACTTGGTGAATTTCCAAGAATGCTAACACTATGAAGCTACATTTTCACAATGTTAGTGACATCAGTTTAAGCTGGGGAATTAAGTTTTCACAAATTGACCATATATATACAAAGCCATCTCATTAGAGAATGAGTGATGCGTGTAGACGCAAAGAACATGCAAATACAATAGGACCTGAACAGTTCAGATCTTTTTGATAATGTTTACCACATGCGAAGCATGGTAATAACACTGGAACGCCATATGTGTTAAGTGCTTACAAACTAGATTATTGACTCTAGTGCAAGTGGGAGACTGAAGGGAATATGCCCGAGAGGCAATAATAAAATGGTTATTATCTTATTCCTTGTTTATGATGAATGTTTATTTCTCATGCTAGAATTGTATTAACCGGAAACGTTGATACATGTGTGCTTAATAAACAAACAATGGTTCCTAGTAAAGCCTCTCTTTTAACTAGCTCGTTGATTAATAGATGATCAAGGTTTCCTGATCATGAACATTGGATGTTATTAATAACGGGGTCATGTCATTAGAAGAATGATGTGATGAACATATACCCAAAGAGAATATAGCAATGCGATCAAGTCATTTAGTTTACATTGTTATATCAAACACACGAAGTAACTTATTCCTTAGACCATGAGATCATGTCAATCACTGATACCGGAAGAGTGCTTTGATGGCATCAAACGTCACACCGTAACAGGGTGACTATAAAGGTGTCGTTGAGTATTCGGAAAGTATTAGTTGAGGATCATGGATCAAGAGTGGGATTTGTCCATCCAAATGACGGAGAGATATACTCTGGGCCCTCTCGGTGATATCACATCGAAACCGCTTGCAAGCACGTGATATGATCACAAGGATGTTATATCACGGGAACGAGAAAAGAGTACTTGTCGGTAACGAGATTGAACAAGGTATGGTTGATACCAATGATCGAATCTCGGACAAGTAAAATATCGCGAGACAAAGGGAATGGTTCACGGCGTTGTTGGTTCACACGATCACGAGAGTCATCGTTGAATATATAGGAGTCATCACGGATCTCCAGATCCCGCTGTTGATTATTGATCGGAGATGAGTCTCGATCATGTCTATCTTATTCGCGAACCGTAGGGTGACACACTTAAGGTTCGATGACGCGTTTGAGAGGATACGGAATATCGAAGAATATTTTGGACAGCACCGAAATTGTTTCGGGGAAAATTGAAATAGTTCAAGGGGTTTTTCGTCGAATGGTTGTTAATAGAATTAACAAATGATTCGAGGTGCTATATGCAAAAGTTTGTTAATAGAATTAACAAATGCTGAAATAAAGAAATAAAAAGGTTTTATTTATTTATTAAAAGAAAACCTTTGGATTTTCCAAGTGGGAAATAATGGGGAAATGAGTGGGTGTGAGTGGAGTGTCCACTCA
Source organism: Alopecurus myosuroides (assembly GCA_028641055.1). Classification (NCBI taxonomy): domain Eukaryota; kingdom Viridiplantae; phylum Streptophyta; class Magnoliopsida; order Poales; family Poaceae; genus Alopecurus; species Alopecurus myosuroides. The sequence continues at coordinate 126,389,740 of CM054058.1, forward strand.
CATGATGAGGGAAGAGGTGGGGGCACCCCCATGGGCTGGCCGCACCCCCCTTGGGCTGCCTCCCCCCTCTCCTATAAAAGGAGGGTGAGAGCTCTCCCTCCTCCACACACTTTGCCACTTCCCTTTCCCTCCACCCGCTGCTCCATTTCATGGTCTCCGGCTTGGCGAAGCCCTGACCGTGGGATTTTTCACCACCACCACGTCGTCGTGCTGCTGGAGTTCCGAGGGATCCTCTACTTCCGCGCCCCGCTGGAACGAGGGAACGGAGGTCGTCATCAACCGTACGTGTGACCGATCACGGATGCACCGCCGGATTGCGGTGCCATCTTCTCGCTATCGGGATCGGTGTGAGTACGACTACGCCAACAACGAGATTTGATCTCGTACCACTTTGAGTCTTCGAGGGTATGTGTTCTCCTTAACCCTCTTGTTGCCCGTTGCACTTCGTCTCCTAGATTAGATCTTGGCCTTTCGGGTATCTCTCGCGTAGGAAAATTTTTGTTTTCTATGCTACGTTCCCCTTCACACACATCCGAAAAGAGTGAGATAACTTCTGAATTCTTCGAGTAATAATATATGGTCACCATATTAATGTATGGTCGGATCGATGGATCTATTCGAGTGCAGATAGGAAGGTGACCTCCCCTAGAGGTGAGGCAGTATAGCCGAGTTAGTGATCTCATAGATCCTATAGCTGACCAGTGGGACATTCAGTTATTCCATGACTTATTCTAGCCTATAGATATCAGACGAATTATGCAGATACCGGTTAATACTTTCACTAGCCATGGAAGGTAAACGCTGAGCACAAGATACCACTGTCCATGGCAACATCAGTTTAGTCCATCGACTGGCCAAATGGCTCTACTAGGGGTTCCATCTGTAACCCAGATTGGAGGACATTGTGGAGTCTCAAATTACCAAGCAAAATTAAAGTATTCATTTGGAGGGCCCTCCATGGAATTATTCCTGTAAATAATATCCTTGCCAATCGCCATATTGAAGCATCGGGTAGCTGTCTTATTTGCACCCAGGATGCAGAGGACATCCTTCACCTCATTCCAATGTTACACGGCTAAAGAGATTTAGGAAATTCTTGGATTGATGTCCATAATTAAGAAAGAATTGCATCCTGATAGAGGTGGTTCGGAGACCCTAGAATTACTTCTTCGGATGTCTAGCAATCAGATGCCCGGGTTCACATCAGTAAGCTTGAAGGAAACTATAACCGCAAGATTCTGGTGTTTATGGTGGATTCGACGACAAAGAGTACATAATGAGGACGTTCCTTCCTTGGTCAAAATCAAAACTTCGATATTAGCAATTACAGCAAACTTGGAGAGAGACAATAGTAAACAACTTAAAACTGATGAAATGAGATGGAAACGAGCGGAGGCGAACAAAGTGGCTCACGAGATATAGCTAGGTTTGACTTTTCTTATAAAAAATCTTGTATTTGGGTGGCAGAACCCACTAGATTTATCCTAGATGAACTCATAAACGATTTTGAGTTGGAAGCAACAAGTTTCAGATGCACTCTTTTCCCTATCATGATACCTACGGGGACCGAAAAGTTTTTAATAAGATGGCTTGCTAGCTTAATATAATGGTTCTTATTTGAAAATAAAAAACTTCTAGAGAGCACATGTCTATCTCCACATTTTGGTTTATTTTTCGCATTACCATAAACAAATGATGATAAGTACTAATTTACATCTAAAGATGAAAATAACAGAAGAAAAGTTGCGACTAATTTGATAGGTAAGCTCTGTCTACCAAGATTTAAGAAATCTCAGCAATCACATGTCATAGTTTATTCTACTAAAAGATAATTATAAAGTATTTGACACATTATGGTGCAGACACTTTTAGATGTTGCACGAGGGCCACCGTGCTAGTTTTGAAAAAAAAAAGCAATCTGAATATTACGCTTTTTACTTAATTTATTGTCAAGGTAATTTCAAAAAAAAAAGGTGGGTGGCGGATCATGATTAGCATTTCATCAAGCTTTTTGTTAGCCACATAGAAGGTACATGCGGCAACCTTCTTTTGCAAAATGCAAGTCGCAGTGTTATAAACGAGCAGGATAACATATATTCTTCCTCCAAAACAATAATTTGAGCTATTTTGACAAAGCTCAATCTTTTTTGATAGGCTGGTATGGTCAGAAATTGTCCGGCTGACCGCCTTCTCCCCAATGAAACAGCTGCCCACAATTTCTCCTGAACTGTTTGGTCGGAACACTTCATCTGTTCTGATCTGTTTGGGGGTTATTGGCAATTACCCCGAGGATGAGGCACCAAAAGACGAGGCCGATGACGACGGAGGTGGTGATGGAAACGATGATGGAGAAGCGCGCGCCCTTGCCGCTGCCCGCCCCAAGCTCGTTTGCCACCCGCACGCTGCAGTTTCAAGAATACTTAGTCCTACCACCAAATGACACGCACTGCTCTAGTCTGGTTGCTGAAAATTGGATGTTGCGTACCCAGTTGCTGCCAAGAATCCTAGAGGAATTCAATTACCTTGTCCTGCATGACGACAAAGCCGAGGACAAGCTCCTTGAGGTTGGGGAAAGCGGCGCCGCGCGGGAGGTTGTCAGCTTCCGGGAACATCCAGGCTCCGATGTACAGCCGGCGGAGGGAAACGCAGCTGAAGAGCGCGGAAGGGAGGGGCAGCGTGAGGTCGGGCAATGGGCGGTTGACCAAGACGAGCTCTTCGACGCCCCTGCTGGCGAGGAGCTGGCACCAGCGCGCGACCAGACGGCTGTCGGCACGGCGCAGGTAAGCACACGACAAAGCCGAGGAGAAGCGACGCCCGGGCGGGAGGGTGTTTAGCTTCCATGTACGGGTCAGAGCGAGGAGCATGAAGTTAATTACCTTGTCCTGTCAGTTATTAGCGACACAGCCGTTTATTAGTTGAAATAAAGTGCTGCATACCTATTAACACATCAATCACACATTCAGTTTGAACAAACACTGAATCCAAGACAACAACAAAAATCAATCGTTTTTGGTTGTGGTGGACAAATTTCCATTGTGGATCAGGCCATGAATCTGCAACTACAAGCATCTACAACTACGAATATGGAGCGATTCCATATTGGGCATGTGTGTGAACTACCTGCGCGCCATCGTCTTGGTTGGTCCGGAAGGGGTCGAACTGGCCACCCCTGGCTCCGACACTGAAGCTATCCTTGCAGAGTCCCCTGACGTGCTGGCCGTCAGCAGGACCAGAGTGGTAACCGGCAGCTGCAGCTCGGGGAAGACGCCGGCAGCAGCACCTACGGGACGTAGAAGCCCTCCATGGCGGGGACGATGCCGGAGTCGGGACCTTGGAGGCGTCCGGTTACCGGGGACTACCAAGAGAGTCCGTCGATGCGCTTGAAGCCACGGACGAGCAGCGACGCCTACGCTGGTGAATCGTCATCATCGAGCCGGGGAGGCGGAGAAGGGGCGGCCGGAGTCCAGTCCAGCACACACGATGTTTTCTAGGGAGAACGGAGCAGCCGCCGGTCGGAGGAGACGGGGGACGTCCTAGCCGGCACGCCACGGAGAGCGCCGCCGTCGGCAGCGCTGGCGAAAGCTGCCCGCCTGGAGGCGCTAGCCATTTGGTGGCCAGCCCTGGCCATTGGTGGCCATCAAGCAGAGCGCCGTTGCGATGGGAGAGGGGGGTCAGCGGTGGGGAGGCGGCGAGATCGAGAGCGCCGGCGCGCGGGATTGGTCGAGAGAGGGGAGGGCGGTGGTTGGGGAGGCCAGACGGTGGTGGCCATCGATTGGATCGGGGAGAGGGGAGTCATCGAGGAGAGACCGAGAGAGTGACGGGGGAGCAGGCAGCTGCGGGTTGGGGGTAAATCCTAACCCGTAACAGGCCTGACTGAGCTGGATGGGGTTAGGTCCCATTAACGCCTCTTCTCCACTGCTTGGCCCAGTAAACCTCCAAAGCCTTTTGTTTTTCCTGTTAATTCAAACTTTTTTTGTCTCCAAACCACAACAAACATTTTGAAACGCTCTAAAAAGCTCCAAGACATATTTTCTCGGATCATTTTATAACGTCTCAAAACTATATGGTACATAAAATGGTAGATAATAGCTACTCTATCTGAATCTAAAATGGATTATCTCTCAACACAATACGCTTGGTGAAAAAACAACACATAGTATTCTAGGCATAATTGTCTCCTATAATTAAATAATAACTTCGACAACAAAAAGAACAATAAAATGATAGGAAATAGGTATCTCTCAGCACAAAACAATAATGTGTTACAACTAAAAGACAATACAAATGATATGCAATAGTGTAATCCTAGCATAAAATAATAATGCCATACAACAAAACATCATCACAGGAAATGATAGGAAAAAATTATCCATAGATAAAAAAAAACAAAAACAATAACATTTGGCAACAAAATGGCACATGAAATAATATATAAAGTATTAACTGGAACATAAGAAAAGTTAACCATGTACTAGTCAGTGACACAATAAATATGGAGCGCCCCGTGAAAGACATCTTCACCGGAAATATCAAGTCAATAGTCTCATGATGGATCTCAAATGCAAGAAGTTAAAATCCTTGAGTAGTTTAAAACCCGTGAGTTTGGCAATTAAAAATCACAGTAGATGTAGTCGGAGACTCTAGAGGTGGTAAGAGAGGGCGACGTTCGAGAGTAGCAGCCAAATAATTTATTCAATGGTAGTGGGTTTTGGGACAAGAGAGCCATCTCCTTAAAGATCTATGTCCAGGGCTATTCGAGGCCTCTCGTTGCTCATGTGTCTGCTCCAATTAAATGGTGTCACGAGTCCAAACATCGAGGCGTCAAAGAAATTCAATCGCAAGGTCAGTTCACTTACCCAGTTTGGCCGTCTCCAACCTTCCCATGCCCTCTAGAAGATTTTCGTCGATGACACTCCAACTCGCTCCTCTTATTACCGTTGGTACAAATAAATCAATATCATATTTCCCTTGTTTTTAGCATCGCTCTCGACGCAGTAGATGGTGTAGCGTCCTGCGGCGTGCGGTTAGGTCCTCGCGTGTTTGAGAATCCAAGATGGTTGTGGCGTCCATGGATGGTGATGACTATCCGGTGCCCATGAATGAGAACATATTTGATGCTTTTTTTTCTTCGATCTAGATTTTCTCTTCAATTTTTGTCGACCTGGATATTTTCTTCCAATCTTAAGTGGAGCGAGACGGGATCATAAGCTAGGATATTGATTTTTTTTTCTGAAATTTCTTTAGGAAATCTATAAAAAAGGTCGAACTCCTAACTATTTAGGTGCGGTTTCCTAAATTTGTGGATCACTGATTTCCTAAAATAAATTCTAGCCTCAATAATTTTTTATCTTATTTGCTCCCCGTAGTAGCATTTTTTGGTCGATGGCCAAAACGAACCTATTAACATGTGGTACCCTAACAATGTACCGTAAAATTATTCCCTAGTTTTTGTCACCTTTGATTTTTGTACGGAGTAATGCTCAAGTTTCTGATCAATTTTTCTGAATCAATTAATAAGCCGGAATTTGTACTTGTCCCTCCTATTTGTTATCCATGAGCAAGATGGATTCCAGAGATTGTTTTATAGAACTTGCTTCGTATCCGTATGCGACGTAGGTTCCATCATCGCGGTCGAGTCACTCTATTAATTTATGGAGAATCGCGCGAAGCGGTATATTAATTTTGAGCAGATCAATAACATTTTTGGTATTTCCAAGGCTTGGGCACCATTTGAGATCTTAGATAGCCTTTTTGTAGCTGGAATTTTCGGTATGTGTATATGATAAAACGACCACCTTGCAAAATGACGAAAGATAATCCTATGCAAAATGTACCGCTCTAGAGTAGTAGCATGGATGGTGAAACCTTTGGACAACTAGGTCCATCCCAACATGTCAAAACTGAAAACCAGAGGCACCTGAAATAAAATGTAATGACAATACTTTCATGCATAAAGAATAAGGCTTACAGCTTGTGTTAAATAATAACCCATGCCAATTAACAAAACAACACATGAGATGGTAGGCAATGGTTGCCGCCTTGCATGAAATAAGGACCCTAAAAATGTGCGATGACGAGACATCACATGAAATGAGGGATTATAACTACCATTTTATAACAATGTGGGCGAGGGCGACAAAATGGCACATGAAATGACGAGGGCGGCAAGGCGAGGGATGCGAAGGAGGAGGTGTCGCCTAAAAATCCTGAAATACCCCATGTTGTCGGTCGCATCACGTAGACGAAGTCGACCTTGGAAATCTTCCACTATCTATCTCGGAAGATAAAAACTTAAGTATTTTCCAAAGATGGAAACACTTATCAGTCTCTTCATCTCCATCACCGCCCAATCGATCATGCCTTTATGCATAAGACTTAATTTTATTGATCCATGAGAGATATACAATGCCCTTAGCAGGGGAAGGGAGTCACTCGTGGGGGGCGCGAACTCTGCACGTAGAATTGTGAATTTCATATTTGGAAGAGTTTAGGTAGGTAGCTAGCTAAGTTGTGTGTACGTGAACTGGGGATGCAGGCGGATCACAGTGGTCGGTCACTTTTCTAATTTATAGTGAGTCATGTGAAGGGATCTACTCCCTCTGTCCTAATTTATAGGGAACATATAACAAATCTTTGGGATACGAGACATCACACCAAAAAAGGGATAATAACTACCATTTCATAACAATGTACGCTGGGGGCAACAAAATGGCACATGAAATGACAGGGGCAGTGAGGGGAGGGGCGCGAAGGAGGAGGTATCGCCTTGGAGAAAAATTTCCAAGTCCAGTGCATACGGTCAATACTTCCTAGCATACCCGGCCAACCTCGTTTCTCATTTGTGTCCGTCAACTTCTGTGTATCGTCTTTTATTGGGTGATCGAAGATAGGTAGGTACGAAGACGCGGTCCATCAACTTCTTTGTATCGCACAAACTCTATTGTAGTAACTTCACCAATGCGAAAATACACATCGGCATAGTCTGCCGGAATGCCGTATGCGATCACCCTCATTGCTGCAGATATCTTTTGGTACGCGTTACATCTAATTAATCTGGTGGTGTTCCTCCGACGGGTAACATACTGAGAATTTGACTCGTAAGCTTCCACTATATTTATGAAGAGACTGACACATTCGGTACCTTCGACAAAAGAGGTGGGCGGGGTATGTAGAGCACTCGACGAAGTTGTCCTTCATCAGGAGTTCGTTGTCGAGGTGACGGTTTTGTGAGATGCAAAGGCGACCGACCTTCGATCGCAGAGACACTTCTTCCTCTTTCGATCTCCGTACTCCTTCACGACGAGAACCACCACCACCATTTGTTGCCGGTGGTTCGCCAGGAGGCTCTCTCTACATCGGAGTCATCGTCGGAGGACGAGTCATCCAGCAAAAATTGTTCGCAGTCGCTCAAATCCATCTAAGAAAAACAACTATGAGCTGAGGAATCCATCTGTAAAGCAAAAAAACAATTGAACCTAAGCCGCATTCACCTGAGATTTGGGGGTGACGGCCAGACGGTGGGGGTTGGTGCGAAACGTCGGTGACTTGGTGGCGGCTCACACCGTCCAGGCGCGGTCAATCTTGGGCGTCGACGTTTGAGCGGGGGTGGATTGGCGGCAGCGGTTGAGCGGCGGCGACGACAAGGGGATGAGTTCATGCCGGCGGAAATCGAGCACCCACGGCTGAAATCTAGAGCGGCGGGCGGTCTCCGTCGGGCGGCAGCTGAATGCAAAAGTGGAGAGGGAAACTAGCGCAGGCTAAAATGTCCCTCCCGCCAACTATTTCGTCCCAATACAAGGCACTGCTGGGTCGATCGCCCAATCCTCGTATTCGCAGGTTGATGGGCCCCCTCAAATTTGTTTGGAGATCGGCGTGGTTTGAGGAGTCTAGAGGGGAGAGGGGACGATGGGTGCTCATAAAATCGTGAATTTGATATTTGAAAGATCAAAGTTTAGGCAGGTAGCTAGCTAAACACAGCATGTAAGTGAATTGGGGATGCAGGCGGACTCCGCCAGCGGGGCGCCCCCGCCAGCATTGTTCGTGTTGTAGTGTAAAATTCAATTGTTTGAGACTAGCCACAATGGGAGTAACATAGGTGGTATCATAACTGCCACACAGGCAAAAAAGATGATGTGGCACTCATTTAATGAGGAGAGAGGGGTTAGTGGTATCATAGGTAGATACCGTAACATAACGTATTTCAAGACAAGATGAGTCTATAGCCTAATAAATAAGATACTACAAATATGTTACTATGCATTGTGTAAGTGGTAACATAGACTAGTATCATATACATGATACTAGTATATGATACTCCCCATTGTGACTAGTCTGAGTACATAAATCAATCGTTTGCGTAAAGTGACGCATCGAATCATCCTATAATCTAATAAATGACACTGATTCCTGGAGGACGTCCGCGCCTGCATGCATGTCTAACGTGAAAACGTGCATGCATGGACGGGCAAGTTAATTAATTAGTTGAGCACGTGCATGCATGTGTTAGATTGGAAGTATTATGGGGTCGAGCCTCATCAGTTGGGTCTCTTGCGATCCAGTAGCTAGTACAATATAAGTTCACTTGTGCAACTAGTCGTACACAAAGCACGGCGTCACAACAAATAGGAGAAAACTAGGAGTCGCTACGTTTATCAAAAATGTTCATAAGGGTGGGTATGCATGTGGCATGTGAGCGTCTACATTATACTGTGTTTTTGTTAAAACAAACTACTTACTAACAAGACTGCGTTGGCTCAATTGACGCAGAAGGATTCTACAACGTTCGGCCCAGGGGCGGATCCAGGATTTGAGCATAGGGGGCACACCACCCTCGGCAAAACCACACATGTAAAATAAGATACACGGTAGTAAATCAATCTATGGTTTTAGCTTATGGTGAATTTAGTACCAAAATAGGATCCTAGCTTGTTATCTATCAATTATATTTACATTTACAAAACTAAAGTCTAAAGGGGTGGTTTATTATTATTTTCATCATTCTTAAGGCATCATGGCTTAAAAACAAACACACCATACTTCCATCAAACTTTTCACTTTCTTTTATTTTGCAGTTCTACATTCATTAGTTCACAAGCAAACTAAAATTTTCCATTTAGTTGTCTGCAAAATATTAATTAGCTAGTATATATACTTTGTAATCGATCTAACACGATGCTAACCAATAGTTTTAACAATAAGTTACCTTAGATCTAACATTTGAGAGTTGGGACTCGCATGGCCATGCCACTGGGTTTGATAGTCGGATTACCAACCCGTTGTGGTGGCACCCACATCTTCATGGAGATTAGGGCGACGGTTCGACGATGGGGACAGATACTCGATCGACGAAAATCAGGTCAAAATGGTGCATATACAGATTGCTCGACTAGCTATGGTGACTAGATATTACTAGGCTTTGCATGCTCTAATTACTCTCCTCGTGTCTGCCCATCCGTGGGGTAGAAATATTGTTGGGCCTGGCTAATTATCTTGTTCAAATGTTGGGCTCTTAGAAAAATACGTGAGCTATCCTAATGGTCTCACACTAATTACTACAATTAATAAAAATTAATACGCACCAAACTACTAGCCCCCGCTATAACTTATTGGGGGTGGCCGAACCATGGGGGTGGCCAGGCCACCTCTCGCCCCTCCCTGGATCCGCCTCTGGTTCGACCATCCTGGGCGAGGCATGAGACACGACGACTGTACATCGAGTAATCTCCTATGTTGCATGTACATCGCCGTGCACCATGGCCTTCAAATTATCCCCACTAAAAACCCTAGCCTCTTCTAGCCATGATGATGTCGAACGATCTCCTCAAGGAAGATATTCCTCCACCTCCCACCACTACAGGAATGGCACAGGAGGCCGACGGCAAATTGTCGGGGTCGTCGGCGTACTTAGCGCTAGGGGTCAGCCTGACAACATGGCCGTCGGCACGGAGACAACCGTCGGCGTAGGTTACAACAGCCCGATGGCTGCCCTCGGCACAAGTATCGCCGTCGGCATAGCATAAACACAGCCGACAGCTGCCCTCGGCACAAGTCCGGCCGTCGGCATAGGTTCCTAGCTCGTGGGGCTACGATTTCCCACATTCTATGCCGATGGCAACATTTAGAAATATTTTTTTCCTTTTCTTTTATTATTTTTGTATCTCTTTATCAATTACTATTAGTTGGTTAAAATAATATGGTTATATATTATGTTAAAAATATATAAACTCGGATAAATTATTATTAGGTGTGTTGTGTGCTTTTATGTTAAAAATATATAAACTCACATAAAATAACATATTAAATAGATCTAAGTCCAATTTATTTATTCATACTACACCGACACCACATTGCTACCATAACCCAAGCAACTAGTTCCACATTGCTACCCCCTTTCGACGCCGTTACCGCGTGTTTCCGTGTAAGTCCAGTATTTCTCCAGCGGGTCTAGGGTTTCACCGGAGGGGGGCTACGGAGCGTCTGAATCCCAACACAAGTTAGAGGGTGGCATACCATGTTAGTATAGGTGTGTTTTGTGCTTTGTATGACAAAGATTTCACTCCGGGGTGTGGGCCGCTTCACCGGCATCCACTTCTCTCTCGTGAGTTTACACGCGCTTATAGGATGAAACTCCCGTATCGGACGAAACGTCGTGAATCTTCAGAAGAGGTGGGTTCTACCTTTTTGTTGTGTGTTCCCTTGGACTACCCTAACACAATCAAGCAACTAGTTCCACATTGCTACCCCCTTTCGACGCCATTACCGCGTGCTTCCGTGTAATTCCGGTATGTCTTCAGCGGGTCTAGTGTTTCAACGGAGGGGGGGGGGGCTACGGAGCGTCTGGATCCCAAAACAAGGTAGGGGTGCCCTACCATGTTTGTATAGGTGTGTTGTGTGTTTTGGATGGCAAATATTTCACTCCGGGGTGTGACCCGCTTCACCGGCATCCACTTCTCTCTCGTGAGTTTACACGCGCTTATAGGCTGAAACTCCCGTATCGTACGAAACGTCGTGAATCTTCCGAAGAGGTGGGTTCTACCTTTTTTTTGGGGTTCCCTTCGGCTACCTAACACAACCAAGAAACTAGTTCCACATTTCTACCCCCTTTCGACGATGTTACCGCGTGTTTCCGTGTAAATCCGGTATTTCTCCAGCGGGTCTAGGGTTTCACCTGAGGGAGGGCTACGGAGAGTCTGGATCCCAACACAATCTAGGGGGTGCCATACCATTTTTTATAGGTGTGTTGTGTGATTTGGATGGCAAATATTTCACTCCGGGGTGTGGCCCACTTCACCGGCATCCACTTCTCTCTCGTGAGTTTACACGCGCTTATAGGTTGAAACTCCCGTATGGGACGAAATATCGTGAATCTTCGGAAGAGGTGGGTTCTACCTTTATGTTTTGTGTTCCCTTGGGCTACCCTAACATAATAAAGCAACTAGTTCCACATTTCTACCCCCTTTCGACGCCGTTACCGCGTGTTTCCGTGTAAATCCGGTATTTCTCCAGCGGGTCTAGGATTTCACCTGAGGGAGGGCTACGGAGAGTCTGGATCCCAACACAATCTAGGGGGTGCCATACCATTTTTTATAGGTGTGTTGTGTGATTTGGATGGCAAATATTTCACTCCGGGGTGTGGCCCACTTCACCGGCATCCACTTCTCTCTCGTGAGTTTACACGCGCTTATAGGTTGAAACTCCCGTATGGGACGAAATATCGTGAATCTTCGGAAGAGGTGGGTTCTACCTTTATGTTTTGTGTTCCCTTGGGCTACCCTAACATAATAAAGCAACTAGTTCCACATTTCTACCCCTTTCGATGTTGTTACCGCGTGTTTCCGTGTAAGTCCGGTATTTCTACAGCGGGTGTAGGATTTCACCGGAGGGGGGGTTACAGAGCGTCTGGATCCCAACAAAAGCTAGGGGGTGCCATAACATGTTGGTATAGGTGTGTTGTGTGTTTTGGATGGCAAAGATTTCACTCCGGCGTGTGACCCGCTTCACCGGCATCCACTTCTCTCTCGTGAGTTTACACGCGCTTATAGGCTGAAACTCCCGTATCGTACGAAACGTCGTGAATCTTCCGAAGAGGTGGGTTCTACCTTTTTTTGGGTTCTCTTGGGCTACCTAACACAACCAAACAACTAGTTCCACATTTCTACCCCCTTTCGACGCCTTTACCACGTGTTTTCGTGTAAGTCCGGTATTTCTCCAGCGGGTCTAGGGTTTCACCTGATGGGGGGGGCTAAGGAGCGTCTGGATCCCAACACAAGCTAGGCGGTGCCATACCATGTTGGTATAGGTGTGTTGTGTGCTTTGGATGGCAAAAATTTCACTCTTGGGTGTGGGCCGCTTCACCGTCATCCACTTCTCTCTCGTGAGTTTACACGCGCATATAGGCTGAAACTCCCGTATCGTACGAAACACTCGTGGATCTTCAGAAGAGGTGGGTACTACCTTTTTTTTTGGTTCCCTTGGGATACCCTAACACAACAAAGAAACTAGTTCCACATTGATACCCCCTTTTGACGATGTTACCACGTGTTTTCGTGTAAGTCCGGTATTTCTCCAGCGAGTCTAGGGTTTCACCGGAGGGGGGCTACGGAGCGTCTGGATCCCAACACAAGCTAGGGGTGCCATACCATGTTATTATAGGTGTTTTGTGTGCTTTTTATGGCAAATATTTCACTCCGGATGTGGGCCGCTTCACCGGCATCCACTTCTCTCTCGTAAGTTTTCAATCTATATTTCTGCAAAATATGACAAGTCACACTACTCCTAGTTTGAATGTTTATTTTGGCAACACATGACATCTAAACCATCTTGTAGGCGATGATGAGGTGGATGACCACTGGAGAGCGAGGGCCGCCTCTTTATTAGGCTATAGACTCATCTTTTCTTGATATACGTTATGTTAAGGTATCAACCTATGATACCACTAGAACATCTCTCCTTATTAAATGAGTGCCACGTCATCTTTTTTTTTTCCTACGTGGCACTTACGATACAACCTATGTTACTCCCATTGTGACTAGTATCTTAGGTGAGACTCAACAATCACCTCGAGCCACGGTTTATCTAAGGAAGGCAGGCTTGGAGGTTAGCGGTCAAACCAATGAGCACCCAGAGCGAGGAAGATGGACTGGGGTGATAGGAGGCCACATTGATAATGGGAGATTTCATGAAGAGATTAGAAAGAAAAGTGTGGTAGTTTGGATAGGAGAGACGTGGTTCATAGATGTTACATTTTATGGAGAGGGAGAGAGATGCAGTATAATTGGGCACGAAAGTGGTGAATGAGAGTGAGTACATGATGATAAAAATATATTATTACAAGCACCATTTACAAAACACTTAAAATACACGACGGATAAAAATAATACTCAGTACTGTGTACATAAATAACATGCTTGGTTAGTGGTACACCACGTGTTTCTCAGTACGTATGCGAGTAAATATTATAAACCAAAAATAACATAAAATAGTAGATATTATCTATTTTCCTATGCTCTATGCTCTATCATATAGAGCTAGCTAAGCTTCTTCGCGGGCCGAGGGCGTGAACATCGAGGAGGCGAGCCGAGGGCATGAACGTCGAGGAGGCGAGCCGAGGGCCGAGCGCCTGAACTCCGTGTGGCGTCTCACATGTCCGTCGCGGTGGCGTCCCCAGATCGATGGTGGTGCCATGTTCCTCTGTGCTGGGCCCAAAGCCTAATGGTATTGACCACGCGAGGTGGCTTGCATGCTCCAAAACCCGGCGCACACCATTATGTGTGTCGCTGTTACTTTCCTTGCCGATGTGGTCGTCCCTAACGGCGAGGTCCAAGAACGGGGACGTGACCATGTAGACCTCCTCAACGCACCCGCACATCGCGCTTAAGTGGCACCGCCTGAGCCGAGCCCATCCATAGAGGTTCCCGCACTACCAGAGTCGCTCAAGAAGACGAGCCACTGCCCTGCATCGTGCCGGATCGGTGGCACCCTTTTACCTTCTATCTCTCGGCTTACCCTCTCCCACCGGCATCGCGCGTCGGTGGCGCCGCCGTGACATGCATGCATCTAGTTGGGAGGAAGTGGCGCCCGACGCCCGTGATGGCTTGTTGCCACTGCTTCCAAGGCGGTGCGAGGCACGAGAGGGTCTGGGTGTGGGCTCCACGTCCATCTTAGCTCTTCCTCCAAATTCACTTTTAAAACACGATCAAACAAAAAATTACGCTATATGTGGTTCGTCGCCTTAGGCCTTCCGTAATGGGGGTATCTTAGCGCGGGATCATAAGCAATTTGCTTACGTGGCACCCTATTTAATGATGAAAGAGATTGTAGTTGTATCTTATATAAGATACAACCCTTGCACGAGATCATAGGCAAAAAAGATTGATAGGCCAATCACAAGCAAGTATTAGGCCAAAATCATTAAATACTACTTGATTTAGATACAACATGTAAGATACAATGCATTAGGGTGGTTGTTTCTTAATTTTTTTTCTACCTAGGATAGCGCGCTAAGATACAATGCATTACGGAAGGCCTTAAAAGCGGTACATATTAGTGGAGGGGAGTGCTTAATTGTTAAATTCATGACAATCAAAATAGGTCTAGATACATCTATATTTTGTTAAATTCATGACAATTAATTCAAGACGGAGGGGAGTGCTTAATTGTGGACAAACAGCTAGTAGTAGGTCAATGCATGTGTTGCGAGCCTCCTCCCCATGTAAGGCTGGTCACAATGGGGAGTAACATAAGGTAGGAACCTACACACTTTTCTAGACTATGTTCCTACCTCCACAATGGGGAGTAACATGTATGTAGTGTCATGCAACAATGCATTTATTAGGCTATAGACTCATTGTTTCTTGGAGTGTGTGATGTTCCGGTAACTTAGCTAGTTACCACAAGCACCTCTCTCTTCATTAAATACGTGCCACATAAGCAAAGTTGTATTGGAGTGTGTGATGTTACTCCTAAGTTCCTCCCCATTGTGACCAGCCTAAGTGCAGTCCGGAAATATTTCCCAACGATCGCTATCTATTTAACAGCAACAATTTTTGGGTGTAACCAGAGGAAGAGACATATATACTCCAACACATCTTAATCCTTAGCAAGCACTTATTTTGTCTGACCCATATTTCGTCTTGCAATCCCAAAAAAGTGTACTTTGCACCATTAGAGCGGTGAAAAATGGACAAGTTTTTACGATCTCTATTAACCGTTTTCCGAGTTCTGGAAATTGTCGCGTGGTGTATGAGGGTTGCATCTTGGTGTATAATCTCGTGGATTGTTGACATGGAAAGATCTGACCGTACGTGGGTTCCATCCGCACAAGGCTAGCTCATCCAACCTTGCCTGTTCATTCCAATACAACACAACACATGTCCTCAAGCTTCATCCCCTTCTTCCCAACCAAACGAACCTAGATAAATAAAAATAAACCGAACATACATATCCCCATCCCTGTACGCCATGACGTGGCGGCGAATCTGTTGTATCGGGCGGTTGCTATATTAATACAATGGGGCTATGACCTATTTTGGCAGAGCGGAGGCGTGCTCGTGTAGACCTGCCTCAACGCACCCCCGCATACGAGCACGGAGGCTTCTCCGTGGCCTGAACCGAGCCCACTTGAGAGGAAGCGGTGCCCATGACGGCTTGAGGGCGCTACGAGGAACACGCATGTTGCTAGAAGAGGGTCGGGGTGAGAAAATTATATATGTAAAGCCAAGAAGGAAGAGTTGACGAGGTGTGAGAAACGGAATGGTCGTCTGATGAAGCACGTACCAACATCCGATAAAGAGGTCCGAGACGAAAAGGAATTGTCGCAAAAATGGCAAATAATCATGGTGTACGAGGATTGCACTACAATTTTCTTGAGCTGTAGATAGCGCTCTCTGTAAGTCCCGAGAGGAGGAGAGTAATTATAGGAAGAGAAACGAGGCGCTTTAATTTGCTTCTTAATTTCCCGAGGAATTAACCACGCATGCAGGGCTGACATCGATCGTTTTAATGCGAGAGCAGAATTCCCTCAAGCTCGTGGATCGGTGACATGGAATGATCTGCACCGTCCGTCCGTCCGCACAAGGCTCATCCTACGTTGCGCGTTCCTTCCAAAACAACAAGGCACACGCCCTCAAGCTTCTTCCCATTCTTCCCAACCAAACGAACCCAGATCATCAAAAGAAAAAAGAAAAAAACCAACCTATCCCCATCCATGTACGGCCCCGACGCGGCGCCGCCGGAGGGGAGAGCCGCCATGTTCGTTCGCCGCATCAGCGCCTGGTCTCCGACGTGCTCGCTGGGAATATGCCCTGGGAAACCTCTCTATCCCCCACCTCCTCCCGGTCGTGGCCCACGCCGACGCCGCCTCCACCAGCCACCTGCGAGTGCGGAGTCCAGAGCATCGAGCGGCTGGATCTGGAAGTATACCCGGACATGCCGGACCCCACTCCCGGAGCCCGACGAGCTCTCCTCCATTCCCGTCTCCAACTCGAGGCCCACCCCGCAAAAGGTCATTCCCCCCGCCCCCTCCTGTACTCTACTCTAGCCTAGGATTTCTGCTCGATCCGGTGGCAAATCATCTAGAACGCTATTATATACATCTCCACATAGTAGAATTTCTTCTACTCGATCGGAGTGCTCAAAATTTGGCCACTTCACCTTGGCAGATGGGATTTCCGAGTCACCGACGAGAGCCTCCCATGAAATGGCCAGAGAAACCAAGGTGCTCTTTCTTTCCCTATCCACTAGTTCGGGCCATTATCTGTTTTCGTTTCATAATATGTCGTTGCCTGTCTTTCTTGGTCAGAAAAATGGAAGCAGCCTTTAATCTCGCTGAAGCAATCGTGCGTGTTTTCGTGCTATGCTGGTGGCGTCAGCGGAATGCAGCCCTCTCGCCTCAAGTGGTAGAATCTCTTCACACGAGTGACAACGCTGGTGGGCTCACCGCACCACAACATTGGCCGTACAGCACCGTCTTCTTCTTCTTCGGATGCAAAGGCAGTTACTGAAGGTACTCCTTCTGTCCTGCAACATCTTCCACAGGGTGCTTCATGCCATGGTCGTCCGATGGTACCTATTCTTGATCGTGTCGATGAGTTGTTTGTATGCCCCTGTTTGGTGACACTGACACATGATTGATGAGTTAGTACTTTCATGTTTTACCAGTACATGACATGGCCTGTTTAAATTGTGCTAAATATTGCTTCTAGTCATCATGATGAACAGTAATAGGAAGATTAATTAATGGATCCATAAGATAAGCCTCCATATCTGATGCCAAAAACTGTTTGATACATGCTCCCTACAGAGACTAGGGACACCATAGCAGCAACAATAATTTAAAGCAACTCTCACTTTCACCTAGCAACAGCAGTACGAAGTAGTCAAAACATACGAGCATCAGACATGCTCAACATGCTGCATATACTCATTCCTATAGGTTCACTACCTTCTATCCATGCTTAGGCTCAGGCTTTGGATTTTAGTATTTCAGCTCATTAATGCTTTGACCAACATGTTGTACCGCTGTTCCTGATATGGATGGAAGGTATATTTTGTCAGAATTGTATGTGAGTTGATAATGCACACGGCCCCAATTGATTTTCACTTGGATTTTTATTTTATCGATAATTTGTAGATCCTATCTGCATTATAATTATCCCACTCTATTGCTCTGCATATCTGCTAACACATCTTGTTATCCTTGTTCTAAACCTGACCCTGCAAATTAATCATCAATTTTGATGGCATTATAGGAAAGTTCCCGACTTTGGTTTAAGGCAAGCTGAACGAGAAGAAAGATACGATCAAGTCCGAGCTGAAGAAATGTCCTCTCCATGGTGTTGCCATGGGTAACCTGTGAATGAAGGAGAAGCAGATACATAGGAGCCTCAACTTTCTGTTTTCCTTGCTCAAGGAGAACTTGCAGAACGTGAGTCCTCTTCAACTTTCATTTCCTGAGATTCTCATACATTTTATTCATTAGCATCTAGTGATATGCATAGACAAGCAAATATATATTAATTTTTGTTTCCTTTTGGCACCGGTGAGAAGGCGGGCGTGATGTCTTGCAGAGGGCCGCTGCCAGCCATACCCACAGACGGAGAGTCCATCCCATCAGTCCCTCTCCCTCGCGGCGGCCGCCGCCGTGGCGTGCATGGCGTGCCGGCGGCAGCGCCAGCAGAGGTGGAGCTGCTCATAACTGCTGCTTCAATCTGATCATGAGATGCGTGTGTGTGCAGTAGTAATGGTCTTGTCTACTACTTCCATTTCTTTCCGCATAATCATTTGATCCCCATTCATGTCGTCACTTCAGCTTCGTGCTAAGATTTATTTATTCCAATTGATTGAAACGTGCTTTAAAGGGAGTAATTTAATTGTGTGCACATCCTCTTTGGTCGTCTCTAATGTTTGTATGCAATCGACTAACCGGCGAACCATGTATTTTTCCGTGCTTGTCTGATAGCAATATATGAGTAAAGGATCACAACATGTCTGTTTTAGGCTATTCGCCTGCAAACTCTAATCTGAATGACCAATTCATCATCCATTTTGTTTACAGTTGGTCCATCATAGTTTATGATAATACTTATTTGATGCCTCTTGTTCGAGACATGGAAGCAATGATAAGTGAGCTCCAAACATTATATGTTCAGATTGTTGTGCTCTGCAAATTCTTATCTTTATACTTTGGAACTCATGTTAAGAGTTTTATAAGTGCTTTAACTTCCAAATTAGCTTAACGATGTTGTTTTCCTTAAAGAATATTGGACTTTTCATCTAGCTAGTTTTGTTCGTGAGGTAGTTGCTGCGTGCAGTATTAATTAACTGTTGTGTGACCGTTGAGAACAAGTTATGGGAGTTCGCTAGCCACTAAAATAATGCCTTACTATGTACTGCTTGCCGTTAGAAGCACATGACCGGTTCGCTTTCGTACCCCTAGAAAGTGTGCTAACAGTATACCACTCATGAAAATAGGTGGGAGAACTAACAAGGAAACCACAAAGGTCACCTGACATTGTGAGTGACAGCCAGATGTTCGTGATGGCTCAAGTTCACCGCAGCCTTCTTCTCCGCCTCCGTGGTTCAGGTAAATTCTTGGTTCCTCCCCCTTCTATCCTTCTCCTCTAGTCCAACATGTCTTTGCTCCTAGCCAATGTCCTTTGTCGTCTGTGTATCCATATTCCCGACTCATGCATGATCAATTCCAACACACTTATAGAGCTATGCACCTACTTGATTGACTTCCCTTGTTGGATTCATGTATCTCGTTCTCGCAGTGGGGGATGTAGGGGAACAGACATGGGACAAGGCCATCCTCGGTGACAGACAGCTGTACTACTTGTCGTGTTATGGGCACCATGGTGCGGGCCCTGCCGCCTGATGAATTTCATAATCCTGGACCTGGCCACGGCCTATGCTGGCAGATTCTATTACCTGCGGATGAACACACGTTCTTCTGGTAGAAACTTGTGAGTTTGATCTGCTCATGTCTTGTATGTGAACACTCTGAACCTAAGATATAATCTGCTTGTGTAGTTTGCAGGCCAATGATCTCATTCACATTGTGGCATCATATTCTCTTCATGGTGAAGAGCATCCTGAACATGATGTTGTGGTCCCTCAATGTTCGCACACCCCATATCTTTCTGTGCGGTTCATCGGGAGCGACATGGAGGTAAAGAATTCTGTATTGATAGATCCCTACCTCCTTCTATGTTTTGCTGCACATCAGATGGAGTTTCTTTGCGCCGAAGTGTTTTCTGGACCTGATGTGTTCAGATACACCATCAACATGTCTATATATAACATGATAAAACCAGCATGTCGTCTTATCGATTTAACATGTTTAAGTAGTAATATAGCAGTCACTAAGACAAGATTTAATTTGGACCTGATTTGGTATTTCCCTTTGAGAGCAAGGACTCATATATATACTTTAATATTAGCATTGCATGTTAAAATCTTACTACTTCCGTAAACTATGATGTTTCTGTCTCAGCTAAAGATGAAACTTTTATATTTGAGTTGCTTTGAAATGACAAGCTTAGAACTTGAAAACCTGCTATTATCTGGCGCTCTTGCAATTCTTTGGATTAATCAATGGTTATGATCACCCTTTTTTTGCAGGACAGCAGTGGAGAAGTGCAGCTGGATCTGCCATGGATCCATGTCCGTCGAATCGGGCATGACCCTAACAGTTCTGGCTCACTTGGTGCTACTGCTGTGTCTGCAACCGCCTCGCTAGCACTCAGTGGTTGTTTCCCTGGCCACACGTGCTGGGGAGATCATTTCGGCAGCCGCACCATGCTCTACGCTGTCTCCCTCGCATCCTATTCCCTGCCAGCATCGCGTCAATATGACCGAACCACCACTAACATCAATCCGGGGCTCACACAAAACGTAAATAGAATTCAGAGATTGCCCATTTGAATAGAAAATTAACTATCAACCATCACCAGCACATGAAAATTCTGTTGCATGAAACATGAGTGATACTCTGGACCTTTTTGTTATCATAGGCATATAGGAGTATGTATTTGTGTATGTACACTTGCTGCTCATCTTTGTGCAATAAACACTCATAGAAATGAACCGTAGGTGATGTTCTTCTTTGTCTTTTTTTCTTCTTATTTGGTTGTACTGTGGAAATGTTGAGATGCATTTTCTTTTTAGAAAGCACCTAATGGATAAAAGCTCTATATTTGGAGTAGTAAATCATAAACTAATCCATTATGGGTTGTTTTTGTTGATTTATCATGTTTATATAGTAGTAGATCAGCCACTAATATTGGGTTTTGGACATGGTTTGGAATTTTCCTTTGAGAACATGAACTCTTATCAAAACTGTACCTTAATTTTTTACCTGAGTCTTCCTCTAATCATGGCTCCGCCACTGGCCATCGAGCCATGGTTATTCCGTGCTCCTGCCATCGAGAGTCTAGTGGTGATTGGTGAATGTATACTTGTTTGCTCCATCGCTTTCTTGTTGTGTGTGAATATGGTTACTGACTATTGTTCATGTTCCATAGTAGTCTTTGAAATATAATTATAATTCTTGATAATGTGTTCAGGGTTGATTGCTTATGTTTAGCAACTGTCTAAGTATGAAGCCTCTAAAACTTAAGGGTTTGGTATCCATATGCTATTTGTTTTCTAGACGTAATGAAGCATAGAAAGGAACCACACTTGATCTTGCTTTGTTGTCAAATGTAGTGTTTTGCTGCAGTTTTCTTGTTAGTTATGTATCGTTTTGTTCTAATATTGTTGTTCCCTTATCATTTATCTCTCCTGATTCGTTTTCCCTTCTTTCTTCTACTGACTTAGGTTTGGCAACCAACATAGGAATGAGCTTACTACTTCCAAGTTAGAAGATCCAAGTCACTGCATCTCAGAGCTCGTTCTGCATGACAGTTTAGGTGATTTTTTTGGTTCTCCCCGTCTCTCCTCTGGTTGGTCTGTGATACCATGGTCATTGAGCTGATGATCTTCTTGTGAAAATATGCCGCAATTATCAGCTGACCTGAGACTAGGAAGTAGTCCCACCGTTGCCTATGCTCACTCCCGCCTTCGCCATAATTTTCATAATTGAGAGCCCAGATATTGCACATGCTATCCAGCCAGATCATGAGTAGTATTTTTAGCTTTTTGATGTACTCCCATGCCATAATTTGACAATGTAGTTATTAATCAATGTTTTGGTCTTGGCAATCTAATTGTCAGTACCTTAGGCATTATGGCTTCCATGTTATGATGAATTCACTATTAACCAGTATTTTGGCAGTTTAGTTTTTTTCTTGACGAAAAGCCTGCTTTCATTGCAATTAGAGAGAAAGTACAAGAGGTACAAAGAAACCCAGAAAACGAAAAGCAAAAGCTAAGAACTATAGCTACACTACACTACGCAACACAACAGCGCAACTCAGTCTGGCTCTCCCGGTCTGTGAAGCAATTCTGCGACTCGTGGCTTGCCTGCCTCCTTCCATAGCTTAGCGTTGTCGATGATGCACGAGTAATAGTATCGTTTTTGTGTGCTGAGTAATAGTATCATTTGGATTGTTGAAAGTTAATAAGTATTACCACTATTCCTGTTTGTATAAGACTAGTACTGGAACTTAGACTTTTTCTTGTCATCAAAACTGGCACCAGCAGCTGATAACTTTATTTGAAGTGTTGCCTTCTCTATGTGTACTTACCTGTTCCTGTTTCAGCGGTGTCATGTTACAAAATTTGAACTGAATATTTAGCTAGTTATTGGATGTAGTAATGTTTAGTTTGATGATCTTCTTGTTTAATGTTCTTGTCGAGCGTGTGTCCGATGCTTTCTTGTACGGCATTTTCAGTTAGATTCTTGGGCTGCACAGAGGTGAACCTTTGTTTTGTTTATTGTATTTGAACGTTGGGGGTGAGCTTGATGCCGTGGCGGTCTCATGAAGGGTAGAAAAATGGCCAGGCGTGAGGGAGCCATGGCTGCCGGATCTGGCAGGGCGCCGTTTCGTTGTTTATGTCTTGAACTGATGTGTGTAGTACTAAAGAACAGTGAAGCTATCATCTGGCACCTGTAACCGGTGGTGTTGTTTCACTAGTGCTTGTAGCAGTGCAGATTGTTGTACTGCAGATTGACGTGCTTGTTTCAGTTTCATGAATTCAGTTTGTATATGTTCAATTGTGTGCAGATTCTCAGGCTTTCTAATCTATCGATCTATACATGAATATGTTCCTAGGTAAAGAAATTATTACTCCCTAAATTAATAGCGAAGTGCTTTGCGTACGCTGTTTTGCGTCCGACGGACTTTACGACACCAAATTGGACGGACAGCTACGTGTTTGATTTAGCAGTTTGGAAATCCGACGGACATCTAAGGGTGTCGTACGAACTTCGGACGTGAAGTGTCGTACGTGTAGCACTTCTCAAATTAATATTCCCTTCGTCTCAAAATAATTGTTGTTGAAATAGGTTGAAACGGGTGTATCTAGTACTTAAATACATCTAGATATATCCATCCCAATGACAAATATTTTGAGACGGAGGGAGAGACGATGTAATGCCCGGCAACTTTGAATATTGTCTCTGCCTAAACTTTGATTAACTCTTCTTTGTCTTACATAGTGTCGAGCATGCGAGCAGAAAACTAGTCCAAAAACAAACGGGCCATAGTTTTTGTTCTGAAATTAACAGACAATAGTTTGCTCTCTCGACCGGTTGAAACGATGTAAAAATCAAAACAAACCAAAGATACATAGTGTATCAAAGTATGGCAATTCATCTCTGGGTCCTAAAAAGTAGGTCCATCTCGGTGTGCTAATTGAAGAGGTGGTGTCCCAATTTAACTCCCTACCGCCAGAATTGACTAGCATTGATAGGCTTGGTATCCGATGCGTGTCCGCCGGCGGAATTGACTAGCATTGATAGGCTTTGTATCTAATGCCACATAATAATTTAGTTAGCCGTTTGATTTCACCTCCACGTCATCAATCCAAGGCACAACGTATCCTGGCCGTCCCTCTTTCTCTCCATGTGGTTCCCAACAAACAGTAATCATAACAGAGCGGAACCACATCTTCTTCCCGCGCTAGGTACCTCTCTCCACTCAAAACCTGGCCACTATAAATCCAAGCCCGTAGTCACAAGCCGCGTGCGGTATGCGCGTGACTTGTGACTTTGGACTTGGCGAGGCGAGGCGATACGATACGAGACGAGACGAGCGTGCTGAGCTTGGCATGTAAATAGTAGGGCAAGAGGATGTGATGTAGCGGCAAGGTGGATGATCCTGCCTCCAGCTGCATAGTAGGGAAAGCATCTGATATGTTCGATCCTCCCAGACATCATGTACACATATATACTCTAGTGATACCGCAGCTAGCTTCCTCCACCTTCAGGCTTCAGCTCAACCAATCCAAAGGCTCTGTTCTTCTCCTGATGCCAGCTTCACCAGTGACCATGTGCATCGCAAGAAGAAGCGGAGAGGAAGAGGCATCCCGCTAGTGCAGGGTCAACGACGACAACAAGACAAAAGTATGGTCTTCTCTTCAGTTTCTTAGTCTTACACGCCTACGCTTTCTTATACTCCCACATGCTTTCGAAACTAGGTAAAATCACTTGTCGAGGAAATAATGAAAACAAAGCAAAGATATATGCGCTAACCAATTCCTATTGTATCCGGATCCTAAAAAGTAGCGCCGCCCCTGTACGAGACTAATTGAAGATATCATCCCAATTTAAGTCCCGGCCGCCAGAATTTGACTAGGATTGATAGGTTTTGTATCCGATACTTGCCCGCCGCCGGAATTGACTAGCATTGATAGGCTTTGTATCCGATGCCACATAATAACAGTTTAGTTGGTCGTTGGATTTCACCTCCACGTCACCAATCCAAGGCACAACATATCATAGCCGTCCCTCTTTTCTCTCCATGTGGCTCCCAACAAGCAGCAATAATAACAGAGGGGAACCACATCTTCCAGCGCTAGGTACCTCTCTCTCTCCCCTCAAAACCTGGCATCTATAAATCCAAGCCCACGGTCCCAAGCTGCGTGCGGTATGCGCGTGACTTGTGACTTTGGACTTGGCGAGGCGAGGCAAGACGAGATAACTGTGTTGATCGTAGAGTGTACATAGTAAAGCAAGAACTCCGGGCACCGAAGATGTGATTGTGGCGGCGCGGCGAGGCGGATGATCCTGCTCCGGCTGCATGTCGCAACAGGCGTGGGTAGTGGATCCATGCAATAGGTAATCGATCCGTGGCTACTAGCTAGCTTGTTCTCAGGATTTGTTTATAGTAGTGCAGTCTTCTTTAAAGTTAAAAACTGTCTTTACCAGCAAGAGCGACGATGTGATTGTGGCAGCGCGGCGAGGCGGAAATTGTAATTAATAAATATTAAATTAAAGAGATGAAAATGTTTTATTTATTTAATAAAGAAAACCTTTAGAATTTTGGTGGGAAATAATGGGAGGATGAGTGGGTGTGAGTGGAGAGTCCACTCACATGATGAGGGAAGAGGTGGGGGCACCCGATGCCTTGGCCGCATGGAGCCTTTAGGCTGCCCCCTCCTCCTATGAATAGAGGTCATGAGCTCCCTCTCCCTCACACACTTGTGTAATCTTCTCTCCCTCCACCCGCTGCTCCATTTCATGGTCATCCGCTTGGTGAAGCCTTGACCGTGGATTTTTCCACCACACCACGCAGTCGTGCTGTTGGAGTTCTAGAGGATCCTCTATTTCCGCTGCCCTGCTGGATCGAGGGAACGGATGTCGTCATCAAGACGTATGTGTGACCGGTAACAGAGATGTTGCCGGATTGCGGCGCACATCTTCACAATCTTGAGATCGACGTGAGTACGACTACATCACCAACGAGATTCTATCTCCTAACACTTAGAGTCTTTGAGGTTATGTTATTCTTAAGACTCTTTCTCCCCGTTGCTTTCATCTCCTATATTAGATCTTGGCCCTTCGTGTGTCCTTTGCGTAGGATTTTTTTTTGTTTTCTATGCTACGATCTCATCACAACGTTATGTCAACAAGTGCGTATCACACCTGTAATTTTGACAACTTTATGGTGCTTCGGTTGGGATATCCTTACGAAGACAAGCTTAATAGGAATCAATGCTCTTCGGATTAAAAGTGATGAACGCGAACCCGGACTAGTTTAACAATGCACAGTTTGGAACAACACGATCATCATGATATTGGTTCGAGTGAGGAATCAGCCTAATAATCACAACTATTGCGAAATCAAAAGGGTGCATAAAAAGGATTAACCATCATAGGTAGTTTATAATAGTGATGTAGTACATTTCTCTTCTGTTGGGCTCAGAATTCCTTCTTTGATCCATGGATCATTGTCGAGGTGTACGACATTTGATCGCCATCTCCATTACCTCCTCCTATCTCTAAGATATTCAAAGAAAGCATGGGTCTCGCAGGACAAAGTAAGAAATCATATGGTTTCTATCCATCGTGCTTTAAATTGCCTCGCTAGACAAAATAAATATAGTGGATAACATTTCATACAACTCTTGAATGATAACAGACTATACCACATCACACATCATTCTCTGCAAAACCAAGTTAGACGGATCTAACGCTTGTGTTTGTAACTTTTATGGGGTGTAGGTTCTACGGATTAAACCGTTACTTCATGGAATCCCTCTTGAAGAGATTTGACTTTTCTTTCGAAAGCATCCTCGTCTTCATCTTCGGAATCGAAATCATCTGATCCGGGTTATGATTCCAATCTCGCCTCAATGGCGGCTAATACGGAGTCAGCTTCCGAGTTCGTCGTTATACTGACGGATGTCGGATCTTCCACCTCTGCTGTGGGATTGTTGTTTTCTGCCTCTTCCACAGGATTGTTTTCATCCGTGTTTTCATCGATCTCGGATTGCACCATACCGATAAAGTGCTATTCAGCATGGTATCGTCGATCTGAGAAAAATCCGGCGTCATAGTCTTCTTCGACTGAGTATAGGGCGGGTGGGATAAATTTGCTTCCACCACAGAATCCCATTGCCTCTGCAGTTAATCCGATAAAGATGCTTGTAGATCCAATCGGTAAAATGCAGGCACTTACCAGATGATTCAGTGCTGGCATGTACGATCCGTTGTCGAGGAAGCTCCCGACGTCGTTGTCAAACTCCAAACTTTTGACAGTTATGGTACTGCCAATTCCGCCGAGTATCCCCGATCGAAACATAACGTCTGACGTCGGTTGCCCCACGGTGGGCGCCAACTATCGAGACATCGTAGTAGAGTTCATAGACGGGGGTGCCATGATACTACCGATAGAGAGATGGGGAGACATGATCGTATGACGAACAATGACACTAGGGTTTTACCCAGGTTCGGTACGTCGCAACTAGGCGGCGTTCCTACTCCTGCAATCTCACTAATCAGGGCTGAAGCCTGAAGTATACAGAGTACAATGTGAGTTAGGTTTAGCTACTCGACAAGGATCAACCTGTCGGTGAGTTAGCCTCTAGCTTCTTCTCTATCTTTCTTATCTCCCATCCGGCTTTATATAATAGTCGGGTTAGGGCTTACAGAATAGGAAACCTAGAAGACTACGGTATGTCCTAACTTGGAAGGCAAGGAATCCGCCTTCTACTCCAAGCCGCACCACGTGGACTGAGGTCCGGGTTCCTCTAGAATCCGGCTTCCGTGCGTCAGCTTACTGGGCCGCCCAATGGACCGTAATCTATTACCATTTAGGCCACCCTGGTAATCCGGCACTTTAGATCACCATCTGATATACCCCTAATTGGTATATATCCGACAGAGGTGGTCCGGAGACCCTAGAATTACTTCTTCGAATGTCTAGTTATCAGATTCCCGAGTTCACATCAGTAAGCTTGAAGGAAACTGTAACTGCAAGCTGCTGGTATTTATGGTGGATTCGACGACAAAGAGTACGTAATGAGGACGTTCCTCCCTTGGTCAAAATCAAAACGTCGATATTAGCCATTACAACAAACTTGGAGAGAGACAATAGTAAACAACTTAAAACTGATGAAATGAGATGGAAACGATCGGAGACAAGACCAAATAAAGCTAAATTTTGATGCATCATTTTTTCCTGATAACAATGCAGGTGCAGTGGGAGCCGGCCTGAGAGACTTTAAAGGCACTTTCATAGCTGCTTCGTGTATTTTTCTCCCCAATGTCACATCGGCTTATATGGGAAGGCAATGCGATGAAGAAGGTTTCATCTCTGGCAAACAGAATGGGTCTCCACAACATCATAGCAGAAGGTGGTTCACTGGAAACTACCAATAGCTGCACCGGTGAATCGAGGTGGTGGAACAACTCTTCATCCATTTATGTCGATTGCGTTGATCTAGCCTCTAGCCTTTGCTATAAGGAAGGTTACTTTTATTCACTGCACGAGGGAGGCGAACAAAGTGGCTCACGCGATATAGCTAGGTTTGACTTTTCTTATAAAAATTCTTGTATTTGGGTGGCATAACCCACTAGATTTATCCTAGATGAACTCATAAACGATGTAACACTTGTTTGAGTTGGAAGCAACAAGTTTCAGATGCACTCTTTTCTTTATCAGGATACCTACGGGGACTCGAAGGTTTTTAATAAGACGGCTTGCTAGCTTGATATAATGGTAGTTATTTCAAAATAAAAAACTTCTAGAGAGCACATGTCTATCACCACATTTTGGTTTCTTTTTCGCATTACCATAAACAAATGATGATAAGTACTAATTTACATCTAAGATGAAAATAACAGAAGAAAAGTTGCGACCAATTTGATAGGTAAGCTCTGCTACCAAGATTTAAGAAATCTCAGCAATCACATGTCATAGTTTATTCTAATAAAAGATAATTATAAAATATTTGACACATTATGGTGCGGACACTTTTAGATGTTGCCCGAGGGCCACCGTGCTAGTTTTGAAAATAAATAAAAGTAATCTCAATATGACCCTTTTTACTTAATTTATTGCCAAGGTGGGTGGCGATCATGATTAGCATTTCATCAAGCTTTTTGTTAGCCACATAGAAGGTACATGCGGCAACCTTCTTTTGCAAAATGCAAGTTGCAGTGTTATAAACGAGCAGGATAACATATATTCTTCCTCCAAAACAATAATTTGAGCTATTTTGACAACGCTCAATCTTTTTTGATAGCCAGGTATGGTCAGAATGTGTCCGCCTGACCGGCTGCTCCCCAATGAAACAGCTGCCCACAATTTCTCCTGAACTGTTTGGTCGGAACACTTCATCTGTTCTGATCATGTTTTTTACCAGAAGTGATGATTTTTTTTTTTCTGATTTTTTACTTTTTCAGTGAAGTGATGTTCCATCTTCTGGGTAACAGTGTGCGCTTTGTTTATGACCTCTCTTCTTACAAAATAGGGTGTTGAGTAGCTTCATTTTGTGCTGGCCCATTTCCTCATTCGTGTACTGGTTGTGTTTGCCTGCAATCACAGCAGCAATAATGATCTCAGATCTCAAGTAACAAAAATGACTACTGTACCTAGGAAAACTGAACAACTCCATAAGTACCCCCTCCATTCCAATTAAGTGTCGCAGATTTAGTACTAAATCTGGACACTTAGTTTGAAACGGAGGGAGCAGAGGGAGCAGTACAGAAAAGCAGAGATTTTCCTATCCAATTTATGACTAGAATAATCTATAGCAAGCATGAAAGAAGAGTTTATGCACCTCTTCATCCCAGTCGCATCTCATGGTGAGGTAGGCTAATACCAGTGTCTGGACAGCGGTTCCACCAATCAACCCGGACCAAATCCCCTGCAATTTATAGGAATATAATCAGAAAATCCAGATCAACCAAACATTGCCCTTGTTTTTTGATGATTCTCACTCACCCGAACTCCGAAGCCCAGTGGCCAACCCAGTACAATACCGATGGGAACTCCAACCAAGTAGTAGGATCCGATGTTGACGTAGGCGACGAGTGCTTGCCATCCTGACCCAATAGCTACACCTGCAACCATCAACAGAGCTTAGAATCTCTTGTGTCATGTAGAGCTAGCTAGGGAAATGATAGGTCACGTACCTGAGAGGACGGGTTGCACGCTGTTGAGGAGGATGGTGAAGGCGAGCAGCACGGAGAGGTTGTGGACGGCTTCGAGCACGGCCTTTCCCGACGAGAAGAGGAGCGCGATCTGGTCATTGTAGGCGAGGATGAGGCACCAAAAGACGAGGCCGATCACCACGGAGGTGGTGATGGAAACAATGATGGAGAAGCGCGCGCCCTTGCCGCTGCCTGCCCCAAGCTCGTTTGCCACCCGCACGCTGCAATTTCAAGAAAATAATTAACCAGTTAGTATCTGCTTAGTCCTAACTCCTACCAAATGACACGTACTGCTCGAGTCCGTGTATTACTACTACTGGTTACTGAAAATTGGATGTTGCGTACCCAGTTGCTGCCAAGAATCCTAGAGGAATCATCAACTCCCATCCGTTGATCGTCAAGCTACAGTTGGGCCAATTAAGAATCAATCCATTGTAACTTAGATTTGAATGGGGCTGATTTGGATTTTATATTTACCATATGGAGAGCGCATCCACGGCGATTTCAGCGTTCGGCAGATACCCGGTCAGCAACACCAGCACCCTGTAGTACCAGTTCTCCAAGCTGCGGATGAGCATTGAGCGAGAGATGTGAATGAGATTCAGTACACTTTCTAAGCGCATGTAGTGAAAGTGAATGGAGGACGCACCAAAGCATGACACCAGAGGCAGTGGAGAGCTTAATGAAGTCCCAGAAGTCGGCAAAGGCGTCCATGGAGAAGCCCTTCCAGGAGAGCGGGCAGCCGCCGCCGACGACGTAGAAGAGCTGGCCCAGCACGACGAGCCACCAGGCCACGTCGGCGGCGGCGACCGCCCCGACGTAGCCGAGCTGCCAGCGATGCACGAGGAGGTAGGTGACGACGACGTGGATGGCGAGCGCGACGCCCGCGGTGAGCGCGGTGACCCAGTTCTTGAGCTGGCTCTGCAGGAAGCGCGTGAGCGGGAGCAGCATGGCCATGGCGAAGTGCTGCGGCAGCAGCCAGATGCTCATCTTGCCGGCGAGGCGGGAGAGCTCGGGCGACTGGCCGAGCAGCAGCAGCACGTCCTCCGTGAACACGTACGTCGGCGTGAGCGCGACGGCGAAGAGGAGGAGCACCACCCAGGAGCGCTGCAGGTATATGCCCAGCATGTGGTACTTCTTGGCGCCGAACGCTTGCCCGCACAGCGTCTCCAGTGCGCTCGCCATGCCCAGCTGAAAATCCACAGCACGAGTGATCATTACCGTGTGGTCACAAACACGTAAGGGCAACAACAGTGTTGCCAATTGCCAAATTGGTCACGTAGGACTAAATGGCACAATGCCAAACTGGTAGTTTTTCTATAGCTTATTGAAGCCAAATAGACATGCATGTGAAGCCAAATTGGGATGTAAGTGGACCCGGTTGATAACACAAGTTGAGTAGAAAATTATTTCTTTCCTAGTCATCCGGCTATGCATGCAATCTCTCCCCTATTCTATCACTCTTTATTGATTTTTTATTTATTTGCCCACTTTTGGCATCGGATCACCTAGGTGCGCCGGCTCCCAAATTTTTGGTTTTGGCAACCCTATTTAGCACCTCTACAGTGTAGCAAACCAATGCCAAAAGCCAAATTTACTATTTGGCAACCATATTTGGC
Source organism: Alopecurus myosuroides (assembly GCA_028641055.1). Lineage (NCBI taxonomy): Eukaryota > Viridiplantae > Streptophyta > Magnoliopsida > Poales > Poaceae > Alopecurus > Alopecurus myosuroides. Next base: position 126,420,901 of record CM054058.1, read on the forward strand.
ACACACTGTGGATGCTCGCAACTGTTTCTTACCAGGTACTGTAGCATCTTTGCGTGATCGATCGCTGTGCGCTGATCAGTATTAACCGTGTGCCCTGTAGTGTACAAGTGGATGCAAAAATGTTGTACTGGTATCGGAGCGTGGACGGAGTCTAGGTGTGCACTAAAAAAAAACTTATCACTCTGGTGATCTCTGTGCCAGGCACTGCGTGACGGCGCCAGCGTAAGGGACAAAAACCTGAAAATTGATTTTGAAATGCGCTCAACTAGGACACCCTGGCCTGCTATTTGAAGATGTCTCTCTCTATTTCTAATGGGAGTGACTATGTCTCAGTCGACTGATTTTTGTTTGATTCTCAGTCAGTTTAGAAAAGTGCAACTATAGTTTAAAGAAAAGTGCAATTGCATTTTTCTAAGCAGAAAAGTGCAACTAAACCCGTTGCACTTTTCTGTCCAGAAAAGTGCAATTGCACTTTTTTTTGAACTACGGTTGCACTTTTCTCAAAATCGACTGAGACTTAAGAAAATCTCAGTCGACTGAGATTTAGCAAAACCGATTTCTAATTGGTTTATTTGGCAGCATCCGTTGCACTCTCTTCATCCCGGGTTATCGTTTTCATTGACCGTAAGCACGCCTTATAAAAGTGGCGGAGGGAGTAGAAGAAATCTGGAGCAACTTTTTTTTTTTTGACGGAAACAGAAGGCGACATCCCTTCGGTCGCCATATTCAGAGTTTCGGACAGCTACAGTCCACACGCACACAGAAATGCAATCATGCGCGCACGGCTGTATTTGCCTAAAAAAAAAATCTGCTGGTGAAGAGTGCCACAAGAGCTCCTTACAAAATTAAAAGCTGTACCGTACAGCAGGGATCAGCTGTGCCTGTGCGTGACGGAAGGCAAAAATTTTTTTTGCAGCGGTTCATCCCACGTTGCTTTTAATCATAGTTGCCACCATGGTTTTGGTTACCGGTCGGGAAATCCGGTAACCGCTCGGTAACCGGAGATCCCGACCACCCCCGGGAAATGCTCGTCCCGGTCAAAAAATCCCAAATTTTTTGAAAATTTTGAATTTTAACAAAACCCCTCAGGAAAAGATTATATTGGGAATCAATTTTTTTTTGAATTTTCAAATTTTGATTTTGAAATTCGTCCGGTAACCGGTCGGGATTTTCCGGTAACCGCGGTAACCGGCAATCCCGACCCCCCTCGGGAAATTTTTCCTACCGGGAACCAAAACCTTGGTTGCCACAAATACGGGTCGGCTGGGTTGAGGAGTATACATCTCGAGGACGCCAAATTTGGAAGGTGGGTCGTGACTCGTGAGTCGTGACCCACTCAATTTTTGGTTAGCTCATTTCGTTGGTCGAAAAAATGGATCATGGCATTTATGAAAAGGTAATTGCTGAGATTTTTTCATGAATTATGTGGTCATCCTGCCTATTTTGGAATATAGGAGTATATTAAGTGGTATTCTAATTGTTTCCCCCTAATATTACGTGGAAGGTCCACATCCTATGAGTCAGCGTCGGGCCATTGCCACATCATTTGATGACTTGACGGTCCACTCGCGTTCAATATTTTAAATACTCCCTCCGTTTCTTTTTACTCGGCGTATTAGGATGGTCCAAAGTCAAACTTGCTAAATTTCGACCAATTTTATAGGGAAAAATATCAACATTCAAAATACTAAATCAATAGCATTCGATTCACTATATAATATACTTTTATGTTATATCAAATTGGTATTATAAATATTTTATTTTTTTGTTCTATAGACTTGATCAAACTTTGTAACGTTTGACTTAAGACAAATCTAATATGGGGGAGTAAAAAGAAACGGAGCTATTACAAGTAGCGAGCTCTAGCGATCGAATAGGCAATCCTCAAACAGAGGTATAGCGGGCTAAATCCGACATAAATGAGGCTATAGCGAAACAGTTGTATATTAGAGGCAACGTGCTTATAGTTGACAGTTGCTATAACGGGATATTTAAAACCAGGCTCGCATCTCATCTGCTGATCTTCCCCACGAAGCCAACCCCTGTTTCATCCCCAAATCCTTATTCCTTCGCGTAACCCAGTCCAGCAGTCCCTCCGACGACCTTCCCTAGTGGATACCCAGGTCGGCGGCCGGCGATCCTACCAACGTCGGGACGGAGATAGCGCATGCGTACGGCCGGCGAGCAGGCGGGATGAGCCCGGTGTGCTCCAGCGACATGGACGAGTTCAGACGCAACAAATATATGCTCCATTATTGCTGATTCATATCGTTGACGACCAGCTGTTAAGCCGTAGGCGTTGTGTGCTTACCAGGAAGCCGAAGTTGAATCCGGCGACGACGGTGGAGGCGATGGAGAAGGCGGCGAGCTCGAGGTCGCCGATGTGGCCGATGAAGGCCTGCGCGACGACGTTGATCCCGTAGAGCGCCACCCGCTGGAAGATGGCCGGCCCGACGATCCGCCACAGGAGCTTGGACTCCACCCACCACTCCAGCGCGACCGCCGCCCCGCGGCTGCTCCTCTTCGCCGCCACCCCTCCGCCGCGCGCCTCCAGCAGCGGCGCCGACGCCTCCTCCATCCGCCCGCTCATGGCTGCACTCTACTCTCGCGCGGTACTAGCAAAGTTGGTACTGCTCGCTTCTCGCGTGGGCGTGCTGGGGTTCTGGTATGTGCTGGAGTAATTATGAGGCAGTAGTATGTGGGGCAGTATATCGGCCGGCTCATTTATGTGGTGACAGCAGTAGTAGCTGCCGATCACGGCGTGGACTTGAACCCACGGGGTAGAGGACAGGGGAAAAACTTCGCATTTCACGATCATACGCGCCGAGTCCTCCCTGAGCCCTGGCATGCAGCTGACTACTTCGTCGCAGCAATGGTCGACCGTAGATATGATAGCCACGTAAACCCAAGACAAACAGAGCGCGGCACCGCCGGCGTGTGAGAGGCGGATACAGCTCAAAAACCTGCAGCCACAGGCTTACGAATTAGGATGGGATGGGAGGTGGCTTGCCGATCACAGGAGGGACGACAACCTCTGGACGCATGCACATGCCTATACGTAAGTGGTGATGTAATGGTGGAAATGGAAAATGTTTCCACGTTCCTCGTGGGAACATTGTCCTGGCGCGCCGACGGCGATGTCTTCCGATCGAGATGCCCAACAAGGCAACAAGGACACGGTTCCAAGGGATGTGTTGCTCTCACGCTGATGTATTAATTTTTTTTTTTTTGAAACAAGGCAACGTCTTTTTAAAATTATTATAAGAAGAGTCTTTTACACAAAACAAGCTAAGCTCAAAATGTTTCGCACCCGTAACCCTTCAAAGGGTGACATTTAGTTTTAGTGCATTATCCTTCTGAGAGTTCGAACACATACGTCCGTCAAAATTATGTAGTGATTCACTGTTCAGAGCTAATCGCTACACGCGCACAGTTGAGGTGAAGGGATCCCAACACATGGGGAGAGAGATTAAAGCTACATCTTATCGGGAAGATGACACATCAACACTAAACCCTAAGGACCCTAAAAATGAAGAATCATCACTTCTGGTAAAAAAACATGATCAGAATAGATGAAGTGTTACGACCAAACGGTTCAGGAGAAATTGTGGGCAGTTTTTTCATTGGGCAAGCGATTAGGCGAACAGTTTCTGGCCATATACACCCGCATGTCAAAATAGCTCAAATAATTGTTTTGGAGCAATAATATATGTTATCCTGCTCGTTTATAACCCTGCAACTTGCATTTTAAAAAATAAGGTTGCCACATGTACCTAGTATGTGGTTAACGAAAAGCGATGAAATGCCAATCAGGACGTGTCACCCACCTTGACAATCAATTAAGTAAAAAACTGAAGAGGCTGGGTCGTATTTAGATTACTTTTATTTTTTTTCAAACTAGCACAACTACCATCATGAATGCTATGGCAACATCTAAGGGTCTCTTTGATTAATAGAAATGGCAAGAATTTTATAGGATTGGATCCTATAGGAAATTTTCTTACATTGCTTGTTTGATTCGTATGATCATATCCTATAGGAAGTATTTCCATATAAATCTTGTAGTACAAATCATATAGTAAAAGAACATGAGGTCCAATATCATGAAAAAATACCTTCACAATCAAAAGAAATAGCTCTTCCCATAGGATTCATCTAGCCATGTCATACCAACGCTACAAGTTTCTTGATCCTATAATTTTCCTATCCTATGAATCAAAATACCCCTAAGAGTGTATGCATCGTAACGTGTCAAATATTTTATAATTATCTTTTATTAGAATAAAATATGACATGTGGTTGCTGAGATTTCTTAAATCGTCATGGACAGAGCTTACCTATCAAATTAGTCGCAACATTAGTTTCCGTTAGTTTCATTTTAGATGTAAATCAGTACTTATTCTCGTTTTTATGGTAATATGAAAGAGAAACCTAAATCTAGAGATAGACATGTGCTCTCAAAGAAAATCCAGAAGTTATCTCACGGTTTTCTATTGCATATATATGTTTCTGCCCGTATCCACTGACATTTTACATCTGTCATCCCAACAGACCTATCTCCAACATGAATTCTTAGGACATAAATATTATATGATCATTGTGTATGCCCCATTTTAGAGGTGTCACACACTTCAATTAGCTCCGAGGAGCTTAGAGTCTCCCTGATCTATGAAATTTACTAGGAATGTTGTCCTATGTTGGATTTAGGATGTTGAGGTACTCAATATGTTGAGGGGTTTTGAGTTGTTTAGCTTTGCAGGTACCGTAATGAAAAAAACCAAACTAATTTTTTCTATTAGGTTCAATTGTTTGATTTCATTGAAATTTATAAGAAAACCAAATGCCAACCCACTTAGATTCAAAGGTTTGCACAACAACTTACTTGCCGGTTGTCATGAACAATGATCACCTTCGCAAAAGAGATGAATTTTTGCAAAGCATCTCTAGGACAAGAGAACCTCACCTTGTTTTAGACCGTCCCCCCTCCCCATTGCGTCCATCTTAACAAACAAAGTTAATTCTCATAGTTTTTTTGAAACCTAATTAGCTTTGAACTCTCATATGTACCTATTGAGCTACATATTGGACATTTTAGTCGGTCCAAGCTAGCTTTTTTATGTTGTCAACTTCCAAATGTGGTGTATCTCATCTTGGGACGAACAATTTAACACAAAATGCCACCACAAAACCCTCATAAGTGAACAACAGTGATGTATGTTGAGGATGTCAGCAACTACCAGAAGAAACTGAGTGATGCACCACAACTTAAAATTGTTCTGGAGGCCTTGAGTTGGGTGTGCAGTCCTCCCATCGAGTTGGATCGCACCCTTGCTACCTCGGGTGGCACGAGTGAGGTCTGAACGAAAGCTCATCGCTGTGTGGCCAACGTTGGTGATTTGTGTGTATCATATCCCTCTTAAGGCATCATTGCGGGTCCCATTTCTGTGTTAGGGTTCCGGTTATTTGGTATTAGTGCTAGCAGAGTGTTGGGTCGTCACCGTCTTAGGGGCATCGTAATGGAGCTCATGTACCTCTTGTTTGCAACATGTGTGCATCCTGGAGCATGCCTTGATCATAGTGCAAAGTGTATTCGGCTCTCGCATGGTGGCCTCGTTGGTCTCCTATCTCTTACACATGTCAAGTTTGTTGTTATTCTAATATGTTTGTGTGTTGGCAGAATCCATGCTTTGCAGTGGGGGCAAGATGGAAGGCGGGCCCTCTACCGCAAGATCTTGGTGTGTTCGGTGTAGATGTGTATGATGGTTTCATGAAGAGGTGTTGTTTCGTTCCTGCTCGGTAGTCTCGGCTTCCTAGCTCTAGGGGTGGCTTCTCCAATCTTCTTGATCGACTTTGAGTTGGTGGCATCCTCGCTGCCCTGTGAGATGTTACTTTTCTTATGACCTCCTTTGTAAAAGAGTGTAATCATCATCTTATATTAATTCGGCCTTTTGTGATTTATTTATACATCGAGGCAAAAACATGTTTTGATAGATAGTACATTTTACCGCAGGTTGTACTGGTTTTATATAGTAATTAATTAGTCACATAGGCTTAGTCCATGACAACAAGAGCCCACCTATCCTTCCATAATATGTAGAAAATTTAAATGTCATGGATATATAAAGTATATCCAAATTTATCTTGTAGTTAAGCAGAAACGGTGTAAAAAATTGTGTGTCTAACTTCATACGACATATATAGTTTCCAAATTAAACATGAATGTATTAATCCTGATAGGTTAAGCGAGTTAGAAAGGGGGTGAAGAACATCACTATTATTTGTAAGGTTGAGTTTCAGTGCATTTTTATTTAAATTTAATAGGTATCTTGGATGATTTTAATTTCAAGGATGGTTATTTGATTTGTAGGGTTGAATCCTATTAAGAAAATCCTAAGGATTTCTTTGTACTAAATTCTTAGGAAATTTGCGTCCAGACAAACCTCTTGGAAAATATCTATTTCATTTTTTGTGACGCAATCATAGAAATCAAAATCTTGTATGATCCAGATGGTCATGACATTGCCATTCAGTATTTTTACTATTTTTTGCATTTATGGAATCTTATGAATCAAATAGTGTCTCATTGTTTTCATATCAAACCAAGTGAATGACCATATGCACAAGTTCCCATGTAGACACAGAGCATGTATGCGTTGATAGAACATGAAACAAGGACACATTTATTTTTATAAACAAGTAATTCCACCTATTCGAGAGAAATCACAATAGACATCTCTAGAATTAGCTTTATACTTACACCTACGCTAGAAAATTATTTACTCTGGAAACTTCTATCAAGACATTTATTAGACTATATACTGAATTAATATCTCTCTGCGAAGATATTTAAGAATATTAAAGTGGCCACTAATAAATAGCAATATATAAGTGTAACTCTAAGTGGCATAAACTAAATCATGGAATCATGTTACCGTTTTCAACTTCAATTGGATCAAGGGACTGCTTAACAAAAGGTTGTCAAATGGCAACATATCATAAATTCATAACTAACGTATATATCTTCATATTGTTACAAGGTTAATTTTGCTTTATAATAAAAATATCGATATACGCGCTGAAATGTAGAGTTGATGAAGTAGGTTAAAGTTAGAGGGTGTAGTTAATTTTGCTGAGTGTAAAAAAGAAATAGGCTATGAGTTGCCCCATACACACAAAATGGGCTATGGATAAATAAAAAATGTAATTAATTTTGCTAAGTGTAATGGATGCACATATTATTTTTGGTAGTATATTGACAGAATAAGTTATAACAAATTAAAAAATGTTGTAAGTTTTGCTAAGTGTAATATAAATATCTATTGTTTACAATCATATTATTGATCTAATCAGTAATGAATAAATGACAAAAGGTTGTTTAATTTTTTAAGTGTAATGACTTTTTATACAAATCTACCGTAGGGCCCTAGAGGCAACTAGAATATAAAACTACCATGATTAATTTCTCAAAAAAACTAAGCCAACATAAAAAGTAGCGATTATTATTTAGTTTATTTCATATTCTCAAATGTTAGTTACCAAGTTTGGTACATTTTTTCTTTCCAACATTTACGACAAGGCTTTTGGAGGAACATGTTCATTAGCTTCCCCATGAGGGAGATTCAATTTGACTCTCCTCATTTGGCATTGATTTTGTAGTATTTTTGAACTTTTTGGCTAGAAAAGTAAGGATTTGCTTATACTAATTATATTTCTTGCTATGTAAGGACAAAATACTATTGCTTTAGATACAAATTAATGCACTCGCCCTGGTTGCGAGCTTGTGTGATCCCTATTTCACGATCGTGTATTCTTCGGATGGCTGGTTTGTGCTAGGGATGTAATTAAAACTCGAAACACCTAAATGAGTAGCTTGTGACTTGGATCAAACTCAGTGCCTAATGAGCATGCCCGAGTTTTTGATTTGAACTTGTTTGTTGAACAAGCTACTTGTGAGTAGTTCACTAGCAGCTCGCTTAACGAACATGCGCGCATGTTAAAAAACAAGTGATTTTCCTACTAATTTTGAACTTCAACAATGATGGTCCGACTAAAAGTTTACATCTCTACTCGGAGGGTCTATTAACATTGAAAGATAGCACCTCTGCACCATCACCGGTGCAGAAAATATTGACATCTTTGCACTGATATGTATGGAAAATTCCGCACTTTGTGTTTTAGTTAGTTTAGCGAGCTACTCGCGAGTTTATCGAGTCGAGACGAATTTTATTTCTGGGCTCGGTTGTTGAACGAGTCGAGCCGAGCTAACTCATTAGTGGAGCGAGTTTAAGCGAGTCGACTCATGCTGAGCTCGGCTCAGCTCGAGTTTCGGTCCTAGTATGTGCGGTTTATGAAACTGAACACCAATTTCTTCTAGCTCATGTTGCTGGACCGGAGAGGTTTAGTTGCTATCAAAAGGAGTCCTAGAGTCAGCCAGAGATTGCACCATCAAATTAACCATTGACCACCATGAGAATCCGGGAATAAATTGTTACTTGTACAAAAACATTTTTATTTATTCGTACATTTCAACAATACAAGTAACGGTTTATTTTTTATTTTCATGTTAAGAGCAACTCTAGCAGAGCTCGTAAACGCTGAACTGAAAACCGCGTGTTTTCTTTGTTTTTAGGGTTCGTGGTGGAGGGGAGCATAGCAGTGTCCGTAAACGATACAGACGAACACTTGCAAATTCTCGCGGAACTCGAAAACAAGTGATTATACTTACACATAATTAATAAGTGATGATGAACTAGGGTTCATTGCCACATCCTACCCTACTAGGGCCAAATGTCTGTGTCGTCTTCTTCGCCGCAGCTTCTTCTTCTCCCTCCGTTGCGCTGTCTTCAGTCGGAGTCGTAGTCGAGAGAGGACTCGTAGATGAAGGAGGGACCCTGCTGCATGAACCGGGACGCCGCAATGGCGTCCCACTGCTACTTCTTCTGTTGTAGCTCCTTGACCGCACGGAGGGGGAGCTGCAGCTGGCGCTAGTTGTGGTCGTCGATGTGCCGCTGGTAGCGGCGGCACCGAGTCACCAACCTCCGCTTGTGGCGGAGGATCCTCTAGATCCCGAAGTGGAGGAGGTCCTCCTCGGTCTCCATGGGGCCCTGCTCCACTGGAGCCTCGTCACCGGAGCTCCTGTCCTCCATGAGGGCCCAAAACACCGTCGCAGGTGACTGCAGGGGGACAACTCCGGCCGCGAGTGGATCCTGGCCCTGCCAGAGCGGCGGAGAGGCCACGTCGTTGCCTCCGTAGAGGAGGCCGTGTTGGTCGATGCGAGACACGACCTCGCTCAACAGAGGTGTTGTGGGGAGGGGAGGGGAGAAAGGCGAAGGGTTTCCCGTTGGAGGAGGCGAATGGGTTGTCGTTGGGCTCCATCGCGGAAAGAGGGAGGTGGGAGGAAGGCTGCGGGGTGGCTACTGAATCGCTCGCCGGAGCTAGGCGAGCTGGAGGATGGATTGCAGCGGAGGCAGCTAGGGTTAGAAGGGGGTGTGACCTGAGAACACATATAACGGCTGGAGGGGAAGATTCTCGGGCCCCCGAGTCGCGTTCTCATGTTGGGCCACGTTACGGGTGCTGCTAGGGCCTAGGAACCGGACGCAACACGTTCACCAGGATTTTACAGGTTTGGCCCTTTTAAGGGCTCGGCTAGAGTTGCTCTAAGGGGTCTGGGCCTTAATTGCTCCCCGAGCCACCGAAATGTGACTCCTCTACAAGCTCCTTGGCCGAAGGGCCTCTGTTTGTGGATCCCTGTAAATTGACGACACTTCCTATTCATTAATCCGAAAAGATCCAACGCTGCTATAAAAGCACTCTAGGACCTCGCCTCCATTCTTCAGCCACTTGGGATGCCTGCCAAATCCTTAGACTGCTCATTAGTGGGGAGTAACTTAGACTAGTAACTTGCCAATGTTACTACCCTCAAAGTAGGGAGTAACGGGCAAGGCTAGCTGACGGGTGACCGGTGGGAAGGTCAATATTCAGACACATAATTTCCATTTATGGTAATCTATATTTTGGATGTTTATCTATTTCCGTAATTCTAGCTATAAATTTCACTGGTCAAAGAAGTGAAGGAACGAAAAAGAATGGAAATAAACACCAAATAAGGAAATAAAATGTTGCATGCGCGTGGGCCCCTCCCGGTGTATTGTCTGCATGTGCAATCGGTAGAGTAATTGGAAGGAGATGTCCTAGTCGTGGAGTTTTAACCCGTCCATCGGTCAACCGTTAAGGAGCTATCCTGAGGGGTAACATATGTATGGTGTCATGCATGTGTGCATTTATTAGTTTTTAGACTCATAGTGTATTGGTATGTGTGATGTTATGGTAGCACATTATGTTATCACAACCTTCTCTTTCATCATTAATAATGTGTCACGACATCTTTTTTTGGCCTAAACTAGTAAAAGTGCACGTGCAATGCACGTTCGTACAAGTATAAGTCCATGTACATTTTATAAAAGACTTCTCAAAGTTTTTAAAGCCACGAACAAATCTATTGTAGAAAAGGAGTCAAGTTTAATTTTAATGAAAATTTCGTTCTAGATTTAAACTATATTAAGAATGCTCTTCTTAAAACACCTATAATAAAGCCTCCCATTTGATACAAGCCTTTTGAGTTAATTTATAGTGCTAGTAAATTTGTTGTTGGTGAAATTTTTGGACGGTATGATGATGACAAATTCAATGTCATTCACTATGCTAGTCGTACTATTAATGATGCTTAACAAAATTATCCTATGCCTCAATTAGAATTGTTTGTTATAGTCTTTGCTTGTGATAAATTTTGCTCATACTCAAGTGATGTTAAAGTGAAAGTTTACACCGACCATCAAGCATTGAGGTAATTGATACTAGCGAAAGATGTTCAGCCCAGACTAATTCGTTGGCTATTGCTACTACAAGAATTTGAGTTGCGTATTGTTGAAAGAGGACACACCAAAGAAAATGAGGAGAAAGAACTCTCAGTATTGATAGTAGGCAAGGCTAACATCTTTGTGCCTAATGGTACTAGTATGCCCATTATTATTCCACATGTGAAAGAATGCAGCGCTAAAGCTACAGATAAGTTGATTGCCCAACTGAGTAAGTCATCTAAAGTTAGTATGGGGAAACCAAAAAAAGGTATTATGAATCATCCACCTAAGTTCTCCTAGATTACTACTATTTTTCATTTAGTTTTATTTATGTTTTTGCTTTTTTTGTTCTCAGTTTCGTATTCCTTGCAATTTTCTGGTTTGAGGCAATTTTTTCAGAGACCAATACGGTCACTGGTACGGTGAGCCTCACCGTACCAGTTGCTACTTAAAGTTTCTGTTAATCGTTTTTGGTTTAAAGAACAACGATACTATGAGAAATACAGTGAGCTTCACCGTACCAGTTGCTCGTTAAAGTTTCTGTTAATCACTTTTGTTTAAAGGACAATGGTACGGTGAGAAGTACGGTGGAAATTCACCGTACCATTGATCGTTAACTCATCCAAAAAAAATGTGTCATGGAAATTGTTTTGAAATGTTTTCTATTTAAAAAAGGAGAAAAGAATTTGCAAATTAAGTCGGTTGTAGAGCTGGTATGGTGAGCGTTATGGTCAGTCGCGACCGTACCGAGGTCGTCACGCAGTTTCCCTTTTTCTTTTATTTCTTTCCAAGTTTTTTTAGATTGTTTTCTTGGCCGACTTTTTAACCTAAATCTGTGATTTTCAGGTACATGACCCCCTTTATATACCAAACTATAGGTATCTTTCATACATTGTATTTCAGGTCAACAACATAGCTATGATAACACCAGAAGACGTTGAGAACCTGATGGAGAAGTTAGATGCAGAAGGCTCGAGATTGGAGAAAGCCCTGAAAGCAAGGGATACCTCTAATATGACTGGAGCACAAATGTTCACTGAGTTCGTGGATGAAGAACTTCATACCAAGCTAGAGAAGATTGAAGAAAAGATAAAGCATGTCGAGGTAACCTCACCAGGCTTGTCTTATCATAATAAAATACCGCATGCACAACTCGATCTCCTAGATGAGAAGATCAGGAAGGGAACCGAAGCAACATTGGCTATGAGTATGAGAACTATCATAAATTTGGAGAACAAGGACAAGTATTGTGAGATTTGGATTAAAGAGATGGAGAGGACCAGTCCGTTACTCCCCAAGGCCCTCAGCCGTTCGGCTTCTTCAGCACCAAAGAACCACGATATCTAAATAATCACAAGGATTATCTCATACCGCATAGATTATGCATTTAAGTTATGAGAAATCTATAAAGACTTGTAAATTTACATTTTTACCCGTTTTAGTTTATTTTCAATTTTAATAATAAGACAAACACACTCAAATAGGAAAGGATTCGTATCCAATGAGTTTTTAGTCAATATTATGAGTGAAGCTATTGCAGTTTGTGGTACTTCTATTAGATGTTTTGAGTCATCATGAGTTTTACTTTGCTTCTTTACTTTGTTATAATTTATTCGGACGATTTCCACACTTTATTGCTAGTTGGAACAGTGCTAGACTTCTCCCAAGCATAAGCAAACTTGTTTAGCATGATTAATTTGTATAAATTTAATGATGAGAAGATGAATGTAATAAAAAAAGGGGACACGTATCAAGTAACAAGCATTAATAATGAGTAATGTTGAGGTAAAACTCTCAAACCACAAAATACTGTGATTGCTTCATACTCCGCTTAGGAGTTAATTCTTCGTTTGATCACTTTTATGTCTCTCCATGAGATTAAGTGTGCTTTGTTCTTTGACACACCGCCCAAAAAATGTGCAAAAAGTGTCAAGAATAACTAGGCATACTAATGAACACAAAGAGAACAAAAGAGACAGTTCGAATAATATGAAATCTAAGAGGACGAGTGAAGTTTAAAAAATGTTTGAGACATCCTCACAACTCGTTCGATCAAACTAAATATGTTATCATATCTTGAAAGAATAATCTTCGCGTCACAATTAGTAGTTAATCAGTGTGGAAGTTTTCTAAATACTTGCTAGCAACAGTACAAGCATAGTAGCATTCTTGAGTATTTTAAATTCATGTACTATTGTTATCAACTTACTAAAATGACCGCATTCATTTTATCTACTAATGCCTCATGAACGCGTTGATTTTTTTTTGTATAGACTTGCTCAGGGACGAGCAAGAAAGTAAGCATGGGGAGGTTGATGTGTCCATTTTAGGTGTTATTTTACTCTATATTTATTAATAGTTATATAGGAAATTTGATCGTTTACCGTGCCAAAGTGCACTGTTTTTGTATGTGCATACAGATTGTTGAAATCCCGAAGAGATATTTCATACAAGGCATAAACATGCACAATTGGACATAATATGAGGAGATCACATCATTTAAGGTCATTACAAAAGAAACACAAATTCGCAGAAGTAAAATGAGAAGCAGAAAATGACTTAACAAGGTGTGGTATGGTGAATTACGGCCGTACCGGTCACCGTACCAGCAAATGATCTGCGAGCAAATAGACAGAGAGGATTTCATGAGTTATGGTACGGTGAGTACCGACCGTACCAGTGACCGTACCAGATAGACCCAACTCGGCATGGAGGGCGAAATGGAAAACATCGACCGTACCAGTAAGGCGATAATTCAAAATGACCCTGGTACGGTGAGTATCGACCGTACCAAGGTGCGTTTAGCTTGATTTGGCCAACATATTAACCCCGTGATCCCAGATTAGAGACGAGAGACATACCAGACGCAAAACCATGAGAATCAACCAAACCCTAGCCTCTGGAAGGTGTTTGGAGGTGGAATTCACAGAAGGGAATCCATATCCATCAACTCCATCATCGTGAAGGCCTCCGAAATGATCTCCATCGCCATCAGCACCATCTACATCTACGTGATATCATCTCCATCCTATCTCACTATAATTCTAGAACATCTAGTTGTGGATTTGCACGTGTATTCGTTCATACATTCATCCTCCATTTTCAGTACAATCATATTGATATTTATTACCTTCATGTGTGAGTAGTTCCATCAATTCTTTGGGAGATGGGAAAACCATAGTACTATTATGAATTGAGATAAAAATGCAATGGTTTGTATTGACTGATTTATGATAACAATCTACCCATGATATCATGTGAAGTCTGTCGGATATATACTGAATAGGGGTATAGAAGATGGTAGACAAAGAGCCGGACTGCCAGGGTGGCCTAAATGGTAATGGGCTTAGGTCCATTGGGCGGCCCAGTAGTCCGACGCGCAGAAGCCGGATTCTAGAAGAACCTGGATCACGGCCCGTGTGATCTGGCTTGGAGGAGAAGACGGATTCCTTGCTTTCCAAGTTACAAGTTAAACGTAGTCTTCTAGGTTTCTTATTCTGTAAGCCCTAATCCGGCTATTATATAAAGCCGGACGGGAGATAGATTAAAACAAGTAAGACACAAGTTCAAGCTCTACGCAACTCGCCGAGAAGCTCATCCTCGCCGAGAAGCTAGATCTACATCCTCACATTGTAACCCTGATAAACGGGTTTTAGTCCCAATTAGTGAGAAGTGCAGGAGTAGGTACGCCGTACTGTCGCGACGTACCGAACCTGGGTAAAATCCAGTGTTCTGTGTTACTACGCTATCCCGTTACCCCACGTCTCTACCGTAGTCTCATGGCACCCCCGTCTATGAAAACTACTACGATGTCTCGACAGTTGGCGCCCACCGTGGGGCTAACGACGTCAGGCGTGAAATTCCGATCTGGGATACTTGGCGGAATTGGAAGATCGATCACTGTCGGAAGCTTGGAGTTCGACGACGACGTCGGCCGCTTCCTCGACAACGGATCATATATACCGGCGCAAAACCACCTGGTAAGTGCCTGCGTGTTACCGATCGGATCTGCTAACATCTTTATCGGACTAACTGCAGAGGCAATGGGGTTTTGCGGTGGAAGCAAATTTATCCCGCCCGCCTTATACCCAGTCGAAGACGACTATGATGCCGGATTCTGCTCAGATCGCCGACAAAAAAGTGATACACACTTTATCGGCATGGTGCAATCCGAAATCGCTGAAAACACGGATGACGGAAATCCCGTGCAAGAGGCAGATAACAACCTACCCGTCATAGAGACGGAAGAAGAAACACCCGTCACGGAGGCGGAAGATCCGACATCCGTTAACAAGACGATGAACTCGGAAGCAGAGTCCGTGCTTGCCGCCATTGAGGCGAGGTTGGAGTCGGAAACCGGATCGGATAACTTCGACTCCGAAGACGAAGACGAGGATGCCTTCGTAAGAAAGGTTAAGTCCTTTCAAGAGGGATTCCATGAAGTGCTAATGGCAAAACCAGCTGATACAACGGGTGCCGGCAGCCAGGAAAGCCCTAAAATCCCTCCGCCGGTGGAAGAGAGAGAAGACGGAGAAACTTCTCCGATATTCCCCAATGTTAAGGAGATGACAGAAGATGAGCCTGTCAAAAAACCTCCCTCTTCCAAGAAAAAGCACCGTGCTTCTAAAAAACTCCAATACAAAATCCGGAAGAAAAAATCAGCCGATCTCGCTGATGAAAACCTGAAAGTTGGAGATGTTAGCGGCACAAAGCCAGCGGAAAAGAAATCTAAGGAAATCACTGCTCCGCCAATGACGGAACAGGAAGAGCAAGAGCTATTACAAACACCAGTGGGACCAGATGAACCCCCTGAGATGCTGGAAGCCAGGAGACAAGCTTTCCAACGGCAACAGCAACATCTGCTTAGATCTCGGCAACATCTCCAACAAACCCATAATGACATCAAAGTCATGAAGGAAGAAATAGAGGAGTACGAGAGAAAGCATAGATCCGCGTTAAAACCTACTAGGTTACCCGGAATCGCAAAGCCGGAAGAACTGCCGCCAAAAGAAAGGTTCTATAACCCATCTTGGCAAAAGCAGTTAAATGGCAAAGATGCCAAGGGCGAACCAATATACAAAACCGCAGCGGAAAACGCGGAAGCAGCGTTCGCCATCCTAAACAACGATTTGTACTCCAACGGGGAAAAACTCCAAGGGGTGTATGCTTTCCTAGGAAAAGCATTACAGCAGCAACAGCGAGGCCAAGAACGATCAGGGAGGCTGCATGATAATTCCTCCCTCTGCAAAACAGCTACTTGCGCTGCTGGAGCACCTGGACCGGAAGAACCCGGAGATTCGGATAAAAAAGAGGATCCGAGAAAAGACAGGAAAAACCCAGACAACCGGGACGCAACGTCTAGAATCGGACCTCATCTCCCGAAAGATGGATATAAACCACACGATCGGGAAGACAAACACCGGAATGACGGCAAAATAATGCCACCTCCGAGAAACCCAGCTGAAAAAGCTGGAAGATATGATATACCTCACAGACGTGAAAGATCCCGGACACCTCCTAAGGATAAGGAAAGGCATAGAAGCAGAACTCCGCCTAAAGGACGTGAACACGGAAGAGATAGAGATAACCTCGGAAAAGCGCGTCCGCGCAACAATGGAAACGAAAGGAGTAGATCCCCTTCTGTCCATTCAGCCGGGAGATATTCTGCACACATTGATAGAGCAGAAAAGGATGATCTATACTTTGGTCCTAAGTGTTTTACTGACAGGATCCGAAGGATAACCCTGCATTCTGGCTTCGCCAAAGTTGGTCCAACCTACGAAAAATATACCGGCAGCACAAACCCGGATACCTGGCTCTCAGATTATTATACAGCCGTCCAAATCAACAATGGGACAGACCTGGAAGCTGTCAAGTTTCTTCCCCTAATGTTGCTAGACGGAGCCAGAGATTGGATCAATGGTTTACCATCAAGAACTGTCGACAGCTGGGATGATATGGCTAGAGTATTCACTCAGCATTTTCGGGGAACATACAAACGCCCAAATAGCATCAACCAGCTGAACCGTTGCACCCAATTTGAGGACGAACCATACGTGGATTTCATCTCCAGATGGACTGCAATGAAGAATAGTTGTTCTGGAGTAACTGACGTACAAGCAATGCATGCTTTCGTCAATGGCCTAAAACCCGGACTCGTACCGTTCATGGTTGGTTCTAAACAGCACAAAGATCTCGGATCTATGCTTACAACCGCTAATGAGCACGCTGCAGCCGAAGATGACATCAGAGCAAGAGGAGGCAATATTGAGTCACTAATACTCGCCAAGAAAACCCCTCGTTCTGACAAAAAAGGAACTCCAGAGTCAACGACAAAGCCCAAGGAGGTCAACATAGCCTTTGGAGGAGATAAGGGAAATAAGTGGAAAGGTCGCAGCCCAGATCCAATCAATTACACTCCCGAAGAATGGGAGAGAATTAAGTCGGAACCCTGCGTCCACCACTCGCAATTTGGGAAACCAACCCACACAAACGCGCAATGCCGGCTAAACAAGCATATGAAAGGCAATGCAGGATCCGGAAATAAAGGGAAGGGTTCCAAAAGGAAACCTGCCAAACAAAAGGCAGAAGCTGAAAAAGAAGACAGTGAATCGGACACTGATGACAAAATCCAGGAACAACAGCGAAAGGGCGAACCCAAATTTCCGAGAGTTGACGGAGAAGCAATGCTAACTTTCTTAGCAACCCCGTCAGCAAAGGTGGCCAAAAGAACACTTCGAGAAATAAACGCGGTTGTTCCGGCAACCCCAAAATTCTTGAAGTACTCCAACACACCGATAATCTGGGATCAGTCTGATCATCCCGGAAATATCCCTGAACCCGGCACACAAGCTCTTGTTGTCAGCCCTATTGTTCAAAACACTAGGCTAAGAAGAGTGCTGATGGACGGAGGATCCAGCATTAATATAATGTACCTGGATACACTGAAGCACTTGAAGATCTCCGAGTCCCAGCTCAACTACAGCAATATACGCTTCCATGGCATTGTTCCTGGCAGGCAAGCACGATCCCTAGGAGAAATTTCCCTAGATGTCACCTTCGGAGATAAAGATCACTTCCGGCAGGAAAAAGTATCCTTCGAAGTAGTGCCGTTCGAAAGCGTGTATCACGCAATACTCGGACGTCCAGCTTTCGCCAAATTCATGGCAAGATCCTGTTATATCTACAACAAGCTGAAAATGCCAGGACCCAAAGGAGGAGTAATCACCATAGCCGGTGATTTCAAGCTGGCAAATGAGTTGGAGAAAGAAAACGCCCTTTGCGCTCAGAGAGTTATAGCAAAGGAGGAACTGAAGGAATTAGCCAAGGAGGTATCGCCGAAAGAAATGCCGGCAGGAAAAGAAACTCGGAAGCCAACAGATAGCTTCAAGGCGTCCGAGAATACAAGACAGATAATCCTAGATCCCAAAGATCCGACAAAATTTGTCGTCGTAGGGACTGGGATGACCGACAAATAGGAAGGCGAGCTCATCAAGTTCCTCCGTGAGAACTGGGATATTTTTGCCTGGTGTCCAGCTGACATGCCAGGCGTACCCAGGGAACTTGCTGAGCACCAAGTCAAGGTTATTCCCGGATCAAAACCCGTCAAACAAAGTCTCCGTCGTTTTGACGGAAGAAGACGGAAGGCTATTGGCAAGGAAATTATCCGGCTTTTAGCAGCAGATTTCATCAAGGAAGTAATCCATACTGATTGGTCCGCAAATCCGGTATTAGTGCCGAAGAAAGACACCACTGCTCTTAGAATGTGTATAGATTACACAGGATTGAACAAGTTGTGTCCGAAAGATAGGTTCGCCTTACCGCGAATCGATCAAATAATAGATGCCACTGCAGGCTCCGAGCTTTTATGCTTTTTGGATGCATACTCCGGGTACCACCAAATACGCAAGACTTCTTTTATAACCCCGTATGGGACGTACTATTACATAACCATGCCTTTTGGCCTGAAGAACGCAGGTGCAACCTACCAGCGTTGCATGCAACGCTGTTTGCATAGTCAAATTGGTAGAAACGTTCATGTTTACGTGGACGATATCGCTGTCGTAACCAAGAAAAAGATACACTCCTTGAGGATTTGCGAGAAACTTCCGAAAACTTGCGCACTTACAAGATGAAGTTGAATCCATCTAAGTGTGTATTCGGGGTTCCCTCAGGAAAACTTCTGGGTTTCATTGTTTCCCATAGAGGAATAGAAGTTAACCCGGAAAAGATCAAGGCAATCTTGAACATCTCAAAACCTACATGTGTAAAAGATGTCCAAAGATTGACGGGTTCCGCTGCAGCCGTCAGCAGATTTATCAGTCGGCTGGGGGATAAAACCTTACCACTCTACAAGCTGCTGAAAAAATTCGACAAAGTCAAGTGGATTGCGGAAGCCTGGGAACGTCTAGAAAGTTATGTACCTTTTCGTACTTAGTTCAATTCTATGTAAACATCTTTTGAGATCATGAAATAAAGTTGTCGGAATGCTGTCATCCATATTCTTTATAAGTACAAAGTGTTTCCGCCTCATCTATTTCCCAATGATCTTACAAATTTCTCAACGTTAACCCGAATTGTGCTTGCGTACTCGGCGTTACAAAACTGAATGATTTTTCAGCCTGTTAACGGCTAAGGGAAACTTGAATTGCCTGCGTGCCCAAGTTTCACTTAAAACTTTCCTTGATTTCTCTAAGTCTTATCTGATTGTGTGTGTGTTGGGTTACTGGAACTAGTTAGTAAAAATGCCTTTAGCATGGTCCATGTTTCCGAGTTTCAAAACTGCTTGGTTCGTCCCCAGTTACTCGGCATGAAGATCCATATTGCTATTTGAGCCATTTCAAACACTAAGGACAGTTAAAGCATATACACCAGAGAACTTAGAAGATAAAGGAATGATAAAATCCAAAAAACTTGCAAAGAATTTCATAATTTAAACTGCAAAAGACGGAAGTTTCATTCATACAAAAAGAAGCATTACATTTCGGCTTACATTAAAAGAAGAGTAATGCTCCTATTGTCTACTTTTGCTATCCAGGTTCCAGGTAACCCTTCAAGCATCTGACTCCTCCTCGCTGCTTTCGTCTTCGGGGATCGGAGGGATCTCTTCTTCTGGATAGTTGACGGAGATGTTCACCATGGAGGCAATCTGGGTGGCGTGGCCTTTGACTTCACCAAAGATGGTGTTTCGCTGCATATCCGTGTATCCTTGAGGGACACCGGACGCCACGCGCCAGGATTTGGCAGTAGGGTAGTGCATGCGCATGAGGCCGAGAGCCATGCGCGCACCACCCCGTGCAGCGGAGCGAAGAAGGGACTCCTTGGACTCCGCCACCTCCATGATGGCACCCGGAAGTTTTTCAACCTCCGAGCATTCCCCAGATTTTTCGGGAAGAAACTTGTCTACCAGCTGCGTTGCAGCAGCCTTGATCAAAGTCCATGTCTCCCCGAAAGCTCGGATGCCTGCAACCCGAGTGCCATCTGGGGTATCTCCTGGTTTTTCCAATAACACACCCAAAAGGGTTAGACAGAAAAACAGAGAAAGTAAAACATGGAAGGATGACAAATGACTCAGAAATTTACCGATGAGCTTGTCGATCTCGGAAACTTCCTCCATGCGAAGGTTCAGAGCGTCGGTCAAATCCTGAATGGTGGATTTGTCCTTCTCCGCCTGTTCGAAAGCCTTGGAATTGGAAATTCCAAGGGCCACGTTGCTGGCTTCCAGGTCTTGTTGTGCTTTCACAAGGTTCTTGTGAAGCTCAACATTCTCCTTGCGGAGAATTTCGGCATTGCCAGAATCTTCCGCTGCTTGTTTAGCCTGGGCTAATGCAGCTGAAAAGCAAGAAAAAAATCCGAGTTAGCCAGTTTTTCGGAAAAAACTTAGGCAAATGATTGAATCGAAAATTTCAGAAGGAAAATGCTTACCTTGCGTTTCCGACAGTGCGAGCTTAGATAATTCCAGCTCTGCCTCCCTCTCTTCAAGAATAGAAAGAAGGCTCCTAACTTCTTTATTCTTGATGGTGAGTTTCCTGAAAACTTCCATGTTGATGGCTTCGGAGGTTTGCTGAAACATAGCAAGGAGAAGAATGAGTACAAAAAACATCAAAGCAAAAAGCATGCATTTTGTTTAATGCTTGGGGGCTAGAGTTATATACCTGGCTCATGCGCTGCAAACCTGCCAAGTTTTCTTTAAACTCTTTCGCGTATTCCGCGAAGAGATTCCCGGCTGCGTCCAGGCCGTCGTTGATAGCTTTGAAATCCTTGTCAAAGGTGGGAATTTCCTCGTCGAAAGTCCGAGAAAATTTTCCCACCTCTGGAGCCGCCCTTTCCCTCGTGTCCGTGTCGGATACAATGGGCTGGCTGGGCTCTGGGGGCTTGGTGGTGGGGGCTGCAGTAGGCTCTTCCGCCATTGTGCGTGGCGTGTTTGGGGCGACGGTGGGAGAAGGTTGGCTGCCTCGGCTGGAAGAAACCTTGTGTTTCTTCAGCTTCTTCGGCTTCAGGTTGGAGGGCTGCAGGCTAAAAACAAAAAACCCGGAAAAGTCAAAAAACTGAAGATGGATGAAAAGTTCCCATAAAAGAAAACAGAACCCAGAAGAAAGAACCTGGAAGTGGCGACGGGGATTCCGTCAAGATCGATAGTTTCTTCCGAGGAAGTTATCTTCTTGCGCTTGCGTCCACCGGCGGCGGTGCGCAGCGCGTCCAGCTCAGCCTCGGATACCAAGTCCGAATCTGAAAGATCCGCGAACTGTCGGACAAGCAAGACCAAAATCAGAAGCCAGGAAATCCGAGAAAAAATAAAACTGTACCCAAATGACTGAAAAATTACCTTGGGAACCGGGTTTTCGGCCGTGTACATTGGCCGACTCTCTGTTTATTGGTCGCGCGATGCGACCAACTGATTGATGCGCCGCCTAAGTTCCTTTGCGGGCCAATCTTTGGCGGATGTCCGCATCGGATCCTTGACTCCCGTGTATTCGCACAGGAGACGGCCGCTGTGGTTGGCTAGTGGCTGGATCCGCCTAATCAGCCAGCATAGAACCGTGTCCATGGCGGTTAGAGGCGGATCCATGGAGGTGAGCTTGGCGATGCGCCGCTTGATCTTTAGTAGATCTGGCGGCAGAACTTGGACGGCTTCCGTTCCCCAGTTATCCTGGGGAACTGCGGCAGTGTTCACGAAAGATGGAACCCCGACAGCTTCCTTAGGGAAAGGCACGTCGGGGTGATAAAAGAAGGAACCCGTCCAAAATTTGACGGATTCCGAAGTTTTTATCTTGGGGAACCAATCTTCTCGGAATCTCCGAAGAGTGAAAGATATGGTCCCGCAAGTCGGGAGTGCGCCCTCCGAAGAGTTCCGCTTAACCCCGAAGCAGTAAGTCCAGAAATCTAACCTAGGTTCTAGCCCTAAGTAGCCCTCAAACAAAGCCTGGAAGCCGGCCATGTAGAGGATGGAATTGGGAGGAAGGTTATGGGGCTGGATGTTGTAGTGAGAGAGAACCTGGAGGAAGAAGGGAGATGGCGGAAGCCCCATACCTCGCAAAAGGTGGGAAGTAAGGAGTACCCTTTCGCCATTCCGTGGCGCTGGTTCGGTCTCTTCTTCCGGCAGCCGCCATTTGTTCTTAAGCACCAGGCCCTCCTTTTCCAAGTTTGGAAGGAGAGCCGGGGGAATACTGCAGGCACTCCAGTTGCCTGCAGATTCCGCTTCCTCGTCTCCTCCGGCGGCGGCGGCCTCCGCGGCGGCGAGCTCGTCGCCAAGGAGCTCGATCTTTTCCTCCGCCGTTTCAGGTGCGAACGGCGGGGTTGTCGCGGCACTCGATGCCGCTATGTCCGCGGCGGCGGAAGTGTTTTCTCCGCCCGCCGCGGAAGCCGTGGTCTTCTCCGGCTCGCCGCCGGTGTGCTTTTGCGATCCCGGCTGTGGATCCAGGTCGCCGATGAGCTCGTCGATGGCGGCGCGAGCGGGCGAGGACGGCGAGGAGGCCATCTTTTGGTGGCGCGTTGCGTTCTGCGTGCTTGGAAGCTAAGTGCGTTTGGGACAGTACCGTGCTCTCGAGCTCGCTCGCGACAATGGCGTGGGCAGTGAGGGAGTGAGGAAAGTTTCTGATGAGGACGATGATGGCTATTTATAGCCGGAAAACCGTTTAGATACGTGCCAACGGCTCTTTCGACCGTTGGATGCTCGACGCGTGTCGCTCGCCGGAAAATACGGGAAATAAAACGGCAGGGGAATGATGGCTATCTCCTCGTTTCCCGTGAGAATCTGTCAGAGATACGCTGAGGGGTTTCCCGCGTGGAACCAAGCGACGCTTGCGTCAGCATGTTTAAGACGCTGACGTTAGAAGTTCCTTTTCCGCGAAGGATCGCGAGAAGAAAAGCCGGATTTTCATGGTTCCGAGTTTTATGTTACCATCTCCTTCAAAAGGAAAGTAGAAAGAATCAAGACTGCTGAGTCAAGATTTCCCGGACAAAATGTATTTGACGAAAGACGGAGAATCAGAGTTTTGATCCTTCCTGGGGGCTACTGTCGGATATATACTGAATAGGGGTATAGAAGATGGTAGACAAAGAGCCGGACTGCCAGGGTGGCCTAAATGGTAATGGGCTTAGGTCCATTGGGCGGCCCAGTAGTCCGACGCGCAGAAGCCGGATTCTAGAAGAACCTGGATCACGGCCCGTGTGATCTGGCTTGGAGGAGAAGACGGATTCCTTGCTTTCCAAGTTACAAGTTAAACGTAGTCTTCTAGGTTTCTTATTCTGTAAGCCCTAATCCGGCTATTATATAAAGCCGGACGGGAGATAGATTAAAACAAGTAAGACACAAGTTCAAGCTCTACGCAACTCGCCGAGAAGCTCATCCTCGCCGAGAAGCTAGATCTACATCCTCACATTGTAACCCTGATAAACGGGCTTTAGTCCCAATTAGTGAGAAGTGCAGGAGTAGGTACGTCGTACTGTCGCGACGTACCGAACCTGGGTAAAATCCCGTGTTCTGTGTTACTACGCTATCCCGTTACCCCACGTCTCTACCGTAGTCTCATGGCACCCCCGTCTATGAAAACTACTACGATGTCTCGACAAAGTCCACCACACCAATATTATGCCATGAAGCCATGATGGGTTGTTCGTGTTGGTTTGAGGACGACTGGCGAGTGAGTATTACACGACAGAAAGTAGCTCCTCCTTTCGTGCCAATCTATGACATGGGATCAACAGAGAACTCACTGTGCTAATACCACCTCCACGGGGAGACCCTTAATCACTAGCGACAGTAGGAGTATCGCTTATCATCTGGGCTACGTTGTGATTGTGAGTAGTATGTTAGCCGAGGCATCAAGGCACACTAATACACAGAGCTCCGCCCTCGTAATTATATGAATGAAAACATAACACACGCCTAATCGCATGTGGACTGCGATAACGATGGATTTCATCGAGGTACTGTCCCGTTCTGATGGGTAAGACACCATTATCTTTGTTTTCGACAGCCTGACTAAATACACACATTTCATCCCACTCCGACACCCCTTTAGCGGATCGACGGTTGCAACAGTCTTCCTAGATACTGTCATTAAGTTTCATGGTGTTCCTTTGTCCATTGTTTCTGATTGGGACAAAGTTTTCACTAGCAATTTCTGGCGTGGGCTCTTTGCAGTTGTGGGGGGCAAAGCTCTGTTTCTCAACAGCGTACTGATACATCATAAACGTATCCCTAATTTATGATGCTCCATGATGATATTATGCCAATTGCTACATGTTTTCTCCGTTCTTTATGTCATTTTTATCAATTTTCCGGACTAACCTATTGACAAGATGCCACAGAGCCAGTTCCTTGTTTTCTGCTATTTTTTAGTTTCGGAATAGTTGTTCTGGAAATATTCTTGGAATTGGAAAGTTCGAAGCCCGGAAGTCCTATTTTCCCCGGAAGCATCCAGAAGACCGAAGAGGAGTCGAAGAGGGGCAACCAGGGGGCCACACCATGGGCTGGCGCGGTTCCCCCTGGCCGCGCCACCTATGGGTGTGGGGCCAATGGAGCTCCACCGCCTTTTCCCTTTCGCCTATTTAAGCCCCCTGGATGAAAAACCCTAAGTACCTGATCAAAATCCCCGAAAAAGTTCCGCAACCGCCGTCACCGTCAACCCTAGATCAGGAGGGTTCTTTCCGGCACCCTGCCGGAGAAGAAATCATCACCATGCCTGCCTCCGGAGTGATGCGTGAGTAGTTCATCCCTGGACTACGGGTTCATAGCAGTATCTAGATGGTTTTCTCCTCCTCATATGCCTCCATGTTTAGATCTCGTGAGCTGCCTATCATGATCGAGATTGATCTTATGTAATTCTATATGTTGTGTTTGCTGGGATTCGATGAATATTGACCTTATGCCAAGTTGATTATAGTGTTTATTGCATATGTTATTTGTGATCTTGCATGCTTTCCATTGCTAGTGGTTTCTCTGGCCAAGTAGTTGCTAGTGACTCCAAGAGGGAGTATTTATGCTTGATAGTGGGTTCATGCCTCCTTGTTGCCTTGCTCGAGTGACAGAAACGTGAAGGGGGAGGATGTGCTGTTGCCATTAGGGAGAAAACAGCGGTGAGAGTACCCGCGTATATAATCATTGCTTACATTACACACTTTGTTTAATGCAATTATATGTTGCTTGCAACTTAATACCTAAGGGGGTTCGGATGATAACCTGAGGGTGGATTATTAGTCATAGATGCAGATGGATGTCGGTCTATGTATCTTGTTGTAATGCCCGCACTAAATATCATAGTAATCGTCATGTTATAATGTGCACTACGGTGCAACCTTTATTTGTCAATTTTCCAGTTGTAATTTGTTCACCCAGCATGTTATTTTTATGGAGAGACATCACTAGTGAACCTATGAAACCCGGTACATTTTCCATACTGTTAAACAAACCACAACAATTTCCTGCTCTCTCTACTTTCTGCAAGCATACAACTGTTTTCCACACTATACGTCTAATCTTTGTTTTCAGCAAGACCGGTGAGATTGACAACCTCACTGTACCGTTGGGGCAAAGAATTTTGGTTGTGTTGTGTGCAGGTTCCACGTTGTTGCTGACACCGGTGAAGGGCCAGCACCACCGTCAGTGGCATCAACCTTCCGAAGGTCCTCTTTCTCCTACTGGATTGATAACCCTGGTTCTTAACTAAGGGAAAAATTCCTACCGTTGTGCTCATCACACCCTCCTCTTGGGGTATCCCAACGCAAACATCAAGGACATTTTATGGTGTCGTTGCCGGGGAGAAGGAAGTCTTCTGGCAGGGGGAGTCTCTCACTCTCAACCTCTTTATTTTGTTTATTTTCTTGTTTTTATTTTTGTCTTGTTTTTATTCTCTATATTGAAAACACAAAAAATTAGTTTACTTTATAGCATTTATTTACATGCTTGCTTTTATTCTTCTAAAATGAGTTGCTCTGAGAATACCAAGTTGTGCGACTTCACTAACACAAACAACAATGATTTTATTTGCACACCTATTGCTCCACCTGCTCCTATTGCTGCTTTTTATGATATTAAACCTGCTTTATTAAATCTTGTGATCAAAGAACAATTTTATGGTATTAGTATTGATGATGCTACTGCCCACCTTAATAATTTTGTTGAACTATGTGAAATGCAAAAATATAAAGATATAGATGGAGATATTATTAAACTAAAATTATTTCATTTCTCTTTGAGAGGAAGAGCTAAAGAATGGTTGCTATATTTTCCTAGAAATAGTATTGATTCATGGACTAAGTGTAAAGATGCTTTCATTGGAAAATATTATCCTCCTGCTAAGATTATATCTCTAAGAAGTGACATAATGAATTTTAAACAATTTGATAATGAACATGTTGCTAAAGCTTGGGAAAGAATGAAAACTATGGTGAAGAATTGTCCAACTCATGGACTGACTACTTGGATGGTTATACAAACTATTTATGCAGGGCTGAATTTTCCTCAAGGAACCTATATTGGATTCAGCTGCCGGAGGTATCTTTATGTCCATCACTTTGGTCAATGCAACAAAGCTTCTTGATGATATTATGATAAATTATCTAGAGTGGCACACAGAGAGAGCTCCACAAGGTAAGAAGGGAAATTCTGTTGAGGAAACCTCCTCTTTGAGTGAAAGGCTTGATGTTATTATGTATATGCTTGTTAATGGTAAAGCTCAAGTTGATCCAAATAATGTTCCCTTAGCCTCTTTGGTTGCTCAAGAAGAGCATGTTGATGTAAACTTTATTAGAAATAATAATTTTAACAACAATGCTTATAGAAATAATTTTGGTGGAAACAATTATAAGCCTTATCCTCCTAATAATGGTTATGGTAATTCTTATGGCAACTCCTTCAATAAAAATAAAATCTCTACCTCTGATCTTGAAAACATACTTAGAGAATTTATTAGCACACAAACTGCTTTTAATAAATCTGTTGAGGAAAACTTGATAAAATAGATGTTCTTGCCTCTAAAGTAGATAGCCTTGCTATTGATGTTGATTTTCTAAAACTGAAGGTTTTGTCACAAGATGTTAACCAAAATAAAACTTTGAATGCCATCCAAGTTCAAATAGATAATAATGTTAGGTCGATGACTGAATTACATGCTAGGTGGGGAAAAGAAGATGAATTGGCTAGAAAGAATAATATTGCTAGAGTTTGCACTATCACAACCACTAGTAAAACCGAAGTTCCAAGTTCTATTTAACCTCCTACTATCAATGGTAAAGTAGTTGGTGTTTATAAAGTCTCTACTCCTTTGGTGAAACGTGCTAAATTGCCTCAAATTGCTGAAATTGCTTCTGATAAAAGTGCTGAAATTTTTTAAGATGTAGGAGATAATGGTTCCATTACTTTTGATGACAATAATATTGATTTTGACGATTGCAATATATATGAAGTTATTATGTTTCTACAAAAGCTTGCTAGAAGTCCCAATGCTAGTGCCATGAATATGGCCTTTACTAAACATATTACCAATGCTCTCATGAAAGTTAGGGAAGAAAAGTTGAAACTTGAGACATCTATCCCTAGAAAATTAGATGATGGTTGGGAGCCTATCATTAAGATAAAAGTAAATGATTTTGATTGAAATGCTTTGTGTGATCTTGGTGCTAGTATCTCTGTTATGCCTCAAAAGCTTTATAATATGCTTGATTTACCACCGTTAGAACACTGTTGTTTGGATGTTCATCTTGCTGATAATGCTAAGAAGAAACCTCTTGGTAGAATTGATGATGTTATCATTATGGTTAATAATAACCTTGCACCTGTTGATTTTTTTATTATGAATATTGAATGCAATGCTTCTTGTCCTATTTTTTTGGGAAGACCTTTTCTTAGAACTATTGACATGAAAGAGGGGAGTATTAAATATCAACTTCCCCTCAAGAAAGGTTTGGAACACTTTCCTAGAAAGAATATGAAGCTAACCTTTGACTCTATTATTAGAGCTAAATATTATGTTGATGCTTCTTCACTTGAAAATACTTGAGTTGCCCTTTTATGCCTAGCTGAAAGGCGTTAAAAGAAAAGCGCTACCGAGAGACAACCCGTTTTATTTCTCAGTTTTCATCCTGTTTTTCTTTGTTTTCTTTGGTGTGATTTACACCTGGGTGTTGTCCATTTCCTTAGAAACCCCTTTGTATCTTTTCTTTTGAGTTTTTGTTTAGCCAAGTAAAGCCTCTAGTGGAAAGTTGACACTATATTTCAGATTTCTGCGTAGAAAACAGATTTCTGCTGTCCACTGTTAATTCCGTTAAAAATAACAAAAAATTCAAAATGACCTGAGTTTTTTAATGCTTAATCCTGAGTTATATACGTAACGTTTCTTAGTTGACCAAGTTTTTATTTGAGCAACAACAGATTTTCAAAAAATCAATCTCTGCCTGCTGTTCTGTTTTGACAAATTTCTGCCAATTATTGCATTTACATCTTAATCTCTTTCTTTTGGTGTTCTTTTAAGAAAAAGAGTTTTAAAATAAGTTGTGACAGTAGCTAATGTGTTTTTGATTTCTAGTCTTGTGTTTAAACTGAACCATGTGAGTTTATTATTTCAATTGCACTAACGTTGCTAATGAAGATTGTGAGAATTTTGATGTGAAGGAAGTTTTCAAGGGTCAAGAGAAGAGGATGATATGATGTGATCAAGAAGAGTGAAAAGCCTAAGCTTGGGATGCCCCGGTGGTACATCCCAGCAAATTCCAAGAATACTCAAGCGTCTAAGCTTGGGGTTGCCCAAGGCATCCCCTTCTTCATCAACAAATTATCAGGTCACTTCTAGTGAAACTATATTTTTATTCGGTCGCATCTTATGTGCTTTACTTGGAGCGTCTTTTATTTTTGTTTTCAGTGTGCTTTTGCTTTTGCTTTCAGTTTGTTTTTAATTTCATAATAATCTTGGTTGGACCCCAGCATTCTTTTATTGGAGAGTGACACACTCCTCTTTTTCATGAGAATCCGGTGTATTCTTAGTCTCTGTTTGGCTGATGCATTTATTTAGCTCCTGTTTTGCATGCATCTCTTATCAGAGTTGTTAGTTTTAGTAGTGTTATTTGAGTACTCTCATGTTTTCTTGCTGTATCATAAAGAGTATTTTGTTAAAGCATGTTTTGTATGGTGCTTGTTGGGAGAAAGAAAACTGCTGCTTGAAGTATAATTTATAACAGTACTAGTAGAAACTTGTATAGACTGTGGCTAGGACTTTTTCATGCCATGGTAAATGTTATTTTAGTTTTAAAGCCTTGTGGTTATTGAGTAGCATTATTAGCCTCAAATAGCTGAGAGTGTTTAATATGTATTGAAAGATTCATGAGTTGTTCTTGTCATAGTAAAGCATCAATATATGGTATTCTCTTTCGAATGTTTTATTTGGTTGACTTAGCGCATGCTCACACCATGTTTATGACTACAAACCAGTCACGAATAGCCTCCATGACCACTTAGTTTTTGAACTTGTGATACTGCTTATGTTTTAATTAATGATGCTTATGTCGCTATGCATGATTATAGCTCTTATGCTCTTTTGATTTGTCGCTCCCAGCCTTTTGCTCGCCTCCACCTGTACTGAGTATGAGCTCTACTCGTGCATCCAAACTCCCTTAAACCAAAGTTTTTCCCATTGTGTACACCATACCTACCTACATGTGGTATTTAACTGCCATTCCAAAGTAAATTGCTCATGTGTTACCTTTGAAACCTTCAAAATTATTCATGTTTTGTGTTCTTGTTTTTGCTCATGAGGGCGTCAATAGAGAATCTTCATCTCACTTGTTGATTGGATTTCACACCATAGACTAGTGGCTTCATCCGCTTATCCAAATGATAGAAGAGCTGGCAGCGGGGTGCCCAGCCCCAAATTAATACAAACAAATTCTCTTCACTATTTTTACCCCTGATCATATCAGTCAAAGCATAATTGTGTAAACAAAAGAGAAAGAGGGATGACCTTCTACACCAGTTGCTTCCTTCACCATGGGAGCCGCTCTTGTGAATCTAGTTGGCTTGTGACATACTGTATTGTCTGTTTACCATTCGTTGACACTAGCATACACCCCTCCTAAAATATAGACATTCCTCCATAAATGTCAAGATTTTAATACCTCTGTTTAATAAAATAAAAATCTCTAGCACATGAGTGATCCCTGATTCCCTCTGCGAAGGGTCTTTCTTTTAATTTTATGTTGAGTCTCCATCCTCTAACTTTATGCACAGTTGAGAGAGCATTTTTCCATTCCGAGTTCTATGTGCATTTGTCCCATAAACATAAATAATTACTTCATGATGTGATATCATTTGTTCTTAAATTATTTGTTCTAGTCTTTCTCTTGAACTTTGAAAGTGTCCTGGCATTTATGTTTTGTCCCACTCTTAAGGACTAGAGAAATACCACTTTGCCATGCTTTCTCTATACTGAAACAAACGTTTACCTTTCTTTGCATCATTATTCATGATCCTTTATTTGAGTTACTCTTCGTGATGCAAAGTAATTGTTATGCTTTATTATTAAAGTTTTATTTATCATGCCTGTGTTTAAAGTTTTATGATCTCATCGTGCATATGCTTTTACATTAGATTGATCAAGTTTATGTTAATAGCATGTCACCTCAGAAATTATTGTTTTATCGTTTACCTACTCGAGGACGAGTAGGAACTAAGCTTGGGGATGCTTGATACGTATAAACGTATCCCTAATTTCTGATGCTCCATGATGATATTATGCCAATTGCTACATGTTTTCTCCCTTCTTTATGTCATTTTTATCGATTTCCCGGACTAACCTATTGACAAGATGCCACAGAGCCAGTTCCCTGTTTTCTGCTGTTTTTTAGTTTAAGAAAAGTTGTTCTGGAAATATTCTCGGAATTGGAAAGTTTGAAGCCCGGAAGTCCTATTTTCCCCGGAAGCATCCAGAAGACCGAAGAGGAGTCGAAGAGGGGCAACAGGGGGGCCACACCGTGGGCTGGCGCGGGTCCCCCTGCCCACGCCAGCTATGGGTGTGGGGCCCCTGGAGCTCCATCGCCTTTGCCCTTTCGCCTATTTAAGCCCCCCGAATGGAAAACCCTAAGTACCTGATCAAAATAACCAAAAAAATTCCGCAGCCGCCGTCACCGTCAACCCTAGATCAGGAGGGTTCTGGAGCTGTTTTCCGGCACCCTGCCGGAGAGGAAATCATCACCGGAGGCTTCTACATCACCATGCCTGCCTCCGGAGTGATGTGTGAGTAGTTCATCCCTGGACTACGGGTCCATAGCAGTAGCTAGATGGTTGTCTCCTCCTCATATGGCCCCATATTTAGATCTTGAGCTGCCTATCATGATCGAGATTGATCTTATGTAGTTCTATATGCTGTGTTTGCTGGGATCCGATGAATATTGACCTTATGCCAAGTTGATTATAGTCTTTATTGTATATGTTATTTGTGATCTTGCATGCTTTCCGTTGCTAGTGGTTGCTCTGGCCAAGTAGTTGCTAGTGACTCCAGGAGGGAGTATTTATTCTTGATAGTGGGTTCATGCCTCCTTGTTGCCTTGCTCGAGTGACAGAAACATGAAGGGGGAGGATGTGCTGTTGCCATTAGGGAGAAAACAACGGTGAGAGTACCCACGTGTATAATCATTGCTTACATTACACACTTTGTTTAATGCAATTATCTGTTGCTTGCAACTTAATACCTAAGGGTTCGGATGATAACCTGAGGGTGGATTATTAGTCATAGATGCAGATGGATTTCGTTCTATGTATCTTGTTGTAATGCTCGCACTAAATATCATAGTAATCATCATGTTATAATATGCACTACGGTGCAACCTTTATTTGTCAATTGTCCAGCTATAATTTGTTCACCCAACATGTTATTTTATGGAGAGACACCACTAGTGAACTTATGAACCCCGGTCCATTTTCCACACTGTGAAACAAACCACAACAATTTTCTGCTCTCTCTACTTTCTGAAAGCATACAACTGTTTTCCACACTATACGTCCAATCTTTGTTTTCAGCAAGACCGGTGAGATTGACAACCTCACTATACTGTTGGGGAAAAGTATTTTGGTTGTGTTGTGTGCAGGTTCCACGTTGTTGCTGACACCGGTGAAGCGCCAGCACCACCGTAAGTGGCATCAACCTTCCGAAGGTCCTCTTTCTCCTACTGGATTGATAACCCTGGTTCTTAACTAAGGGGAAAATTCCTACCGCTGTGCTCATCACACCCTTCTCTTGGGGTATCCCAACGCAAGCATCACGTATCATCCGCAGAAAGATGGTTAGTAGCGCTTGAAGCGGTATTTGCACTGCCCCGTCCATGACTGTCCTGGCAAATGGCGCCGTTGGTTCGCCATGGCTGACTTTTTTTTGAAACGGGAGCAAAAGATTTTCCCAATCTGTTAATTAAAAAGAAGAGAATTGCTTAGTTAATTTACGGAAAACTGGGCGAAAACTATTACACACCAATCAACACAGACTACTACTCACAAAGCAAGAACACCACAAAGCCACATCGATAACTCGACAAGCTCTCCAAACGCATGCCAGCAACAATCCCCAGCACTTGAACAACCCAATGTAACCCTCGATGAAAACACCACAACAAAAACCAAAGGTCGACACCAAAACCACCTGAAAGAAACCAGAGATCATCCATCAAGCAGTCGTGAGCGCCTTTTCAACTGCACTACTCTTCTTATCTTTGCACCTAAGTGACTTATCCTTCCGGATGATAGTCCAAGGAAAGTCTCCCACGTTGCTTATGCGCTTGGTTTCTGTCCCCGTTAGAAGGCAAGCAATCGCCCTTCCACATCCAAGAATAGCAACATCCAAACCGCTGAGCAAGTCGCAAATCTCTTTTGCGAGGATAGCATCATATTTCCGCACCGGTGTAGGTGGAATGGATGTCGAAACCACATCAGATTGCCCAGGCGAGCTCATGGTCACCGATGAGTTCACCTTCACATGCTTCACTGACAAATGTAAATCACCACTCACACAGAGCTCCTCAAGATCAGGCATGAACTGCAACACTGAAGCCTCAACTTCCGGACTAGCTAACCTTGGCTTTAGAGGTAGTTGCAGCCGAAACAGTGGACAAGTTGGGCAACAACGCAATATCACCCTGGCTTTTGGTATAACTCCTCCTATAACATGTCACTTGGTTGTTCTCCTTTTCAGGCACTCTATGGCGTGGAACCAAATTTCGGAGCCCTTCCGCAGTGCCGTGGGACGAGACTGTGAGAACAATGTCACACCTCCGCCCTCTTTAGATATGTAGGGCGTGTTTGGTAGCCCGGTCCTAGCCAAATATTCCCACCTCACCTCGTTTTTTGTTTTTTGGTAGCCCGGGTGAGTTACCTCAGCCCTGCCCAACTTGTGCCGAAAAAGCCTCTCAGTCCTGCCCGCATGGGAGGCCCAAATCGAGCTTCAGACCTCAGCCCTGCCCAACGCATATAGAAAAATCCCACATGTGAGAGCTACCAGAGCGTCTCGCAACTACCCCTCCCGAAACTTGAGACTCATCCCCCGCCCCCTTCCCTCCTCACATTCTATCTCGGTGCCGCCTCCTTCAGCTCCTAATCCCGGCACTGCCTAGCTCTGGACAGATGCACGAGGCGGCAGTGGCCATGATGAGCCTCAACGCCCATAGAAGTTGCCTCGCGGACCATCCTGGCGCCGTCTCCTCTCGCTCCTCAACCACTCATCTTCCACCATCGAGCTCCCCATTCGTGTCCCGTCCCGCCTCCTCCAGGTCCGCCATCGAGGTCGTCGTCGATCTCGTCTCCCACCTCCGCTTCGGTCTGCGTCTCAACCGCCGCCACCCCTCTCAACCATCCGGCGCCACCTCCTGGAGCCTCCTGGCCTCCTCGGGTCACAAAGGAAGGCCGGCCAGTGACGTCGTAGCCGGTTACTCCCGACACGAGAAGACACTATGTTGTGGTCAACATTATAAGTGGAACTAATTGATTTTTAAATCTCTGTTCATGGAACTTTTGTGTAAGAATATGGATCTATTTATAATTTTAATTCTTCAACCCTAATCTCAACATGTCCGAGTACATGCGAGGCACCAAACAACATCTCATCATAGCTTGTGTTAACAAATACGACCTACAAAACATACACAAAAATCACAGTCCAACCTAGCTAAGGTGAGCATGTCTCAATTGGAAAACCCTTGATAACTGATAAGGTCATATGACATACCAAATACACCCACACAGACGGACACCCATTCCTGTGGAGTCCTCCCTAGACTATGGAACCTTCTCAGGGACCACCAGCAGAGGGAGAAGATACCAATGGGTTTGTGTAGGCGTTAGTTGTGTGGCCTGGGTGTATGCACCATTGTGGGACAAAGTTCGGTTTCCCGCTTAAACAAATGCTTAGATTCGGCGATCACAAGTTAGAGTACGGCGACCAACATGCCACGGTTCGGCGATCAAAATGCCACATGTGGGCAAAATTATGGCATAGCACAACGACATTGTCTTGGGGGTTGCCAAAAAGGTCGAAAAATGACACAGTCACGTCCCAGCACCCCAGGACGTCGAAATAGCACCGCCGAACTGAGGCGAAACCCGAGGCGCTAGGGCACCGGCGAAAGTTTGGACGAATCACGTCTCACTTCTTGGCCCACTCAATTATTCTCCTTGTAAACTTTTGCTTGGGGTTGGGGGCATGGCTGAAAAGTTGGCCTCCTATTTCCGCTAGATTGAGCATTTGGCCCCAAAACACCAGTTTTTTTTACTTCGGGTGGACTGCTGGGGCTCTAGCGGCTTGGGATGCTCTAAGCTGGCTGTACACAATTCGGAAACCCTATTGAGATGAATGAAATCTGAATCACTGTCTCCTTGCTCCTCTCTTCTTCTCTGAATCTCACCCCAATTCCCATCCTCTTCTTCCGTGAGATAGATCCCTAGGGAGGGGCCTCACAGGTTGGCTCCACTCGTAGCCTTAGAGTAATGCTAAGATCAGCCTTCCCGCTCGTCTTCCAGTTCCCACACAGGAAACCTCCCCCAATCCGCCCGCGCCCACCACCTGTTCGTCGGTATGCCTCCCCCGCCGCCGCCGTCCCAACGCTGCCTCCAGCTTCCGCCTACGTCCACCTCCCCTTCTGCCGCAAGCGCTGTCACTACTGCGACTTCCCCATCGTCGCGCTCGGCTCCTCCTCCCCCTTGCCCGAGGACCCGAGGATCGCTGATTACGTGCGCCTCCTGCTCCGGGAGGTCACCGCCACGCGGCCCGTCTCCGACGAAGGCGTGCCCCTCGAGACCATCTTCTTCGGCGGCGGCACGCCGTCGCTCGTCCCGCCGAGGCTCGTCGCCGCGGTGCTCGACGCGCTGCGCGGCAAGTTCGGCCTGTCCGCGTGCCCGGAGGTGTCCATCGAGATGGACCCCGGCACCTTCGACGCCGCTAAGCTGAGGGACCTGGTGGGCGTGGGCGTCAACCGGGTGTCGCTCGGAGTGCAGGCGTTCCAGGAGGACCTGCTTCGCTCCTGCGGCCGCGCGCACGGGTTGCGGGAGGTGCACGAGGCGGTTGAGATTGTAACCGGGTGCGAGGGGCTCCAGAACTGGAGCATGGACCTCATCTCCTCGCTGCCCAATCAGACCGAGGAGATGTGGGAGGAGAGCTTGAGGTGCACCATTGATGCCCGCCCTACGCATGTCTCCGTCTATGACCTGCAGATTGAGCAGGGCACCAAGTTTGGCCAAATGTGAGTTTATTCCTATCTTATAAACTTCATCAGTCGTCACAAAACTTATTTCCTTTGATAGCCTCGTTCTTCTGATTCTGTTTGTGGTGGTTCAGTAGATAATCAATTTAAAAAGTTATACACTAGAAATAACCACCAGAGTCATATCATATATTAGTTGGAGTCTTCTTTCAATTTGCATTTGCTTTGTGTTTAGGTTCAATCTGTTTCTCAAACTCTTGATGCTGATGGTTGCAAATTTAATAGGCTTAATCACAAGAATAAATTTTGTATTTTACAACCAATTGTAAAGCTTACTTGATGATTTATGCTTTGGCCGTAGCCATGTTATATCCATGTATTCAATAATTTTTAACAGTTTTAATTTCAGTGAGCTTTTTACATCAAACATCAAGTGATTCTTCTGTGTGAATATGTGTCAGACTGATGCCATTCTCATACTAAATCTCGCAGGTATACACCCGGTGTATTTCCTCTGCCAAGTGAAACAGACTCTGCAAACTTCTACAAGATAGCTTCAAAACGGCTTTCTGAAGCAGGATATAAACACTATGAGATCAGTAGCTACTGCAAGACTGGCTATGAGTGCAAACACAATGTAACATATTGGCAAAACCGGCCATTCTATGCATTTGGTCTTGGATCAGCGAGCTACATCAATGGTGCCAGATTCTCTAGGCCCAGAAGAATGAAAGATTACGCAGACTGGGTTCAGAAGCTGGAAGATGGAACTTGGTGCCATGAGTCTAGCACCTCTGAGCTGAAGGATATGGCAATGGACTCCGTGATGCTATCACTGAGAACAGCTTGGGGCCTAGACCTGCATAGTTTCAGTAAATCCTTTGGAAAGAATCTGACACTGTCATTGTGTAGCATGCTTAGGCCCTTTGTTGAGAGTGGACTTGTAATCGCCATGGATACAGAACGACACGCACTACCAGTTAGTGAGTTTGATTTGGATTTAGAAAACCAGGGTGACACTGGGAGCAGGGTTGCCTTCATTCGTCTGAGTGACCCAGATGGATTTTTATTGTCCAATGAGTTGATCTCACTAGCTTTTGGGATTATTTCTCCGTAACAGTGGTTAGTTTCAAATCGACAATTTCCTTTTTCTATTTGTTTGATTTTATCCACCAAACTGGCATGCACTGATATATTAACTAAATCTTTAAGTCGAGTTACCAGCAAGGCTTCTCAGGCCATTTTCATCTTCCCTTGACGCTGTCGTGCGGGTTCTTCTTTTTACGATTGCCTCTGCGGTGCAGCTGTCGATGGGGATGTTTCTCTTCGGCGATGCGTTGTTTTGGTCACCACTTTGTTGACTTCGTTGTTTGTCTGGTGGAGGTCCTGCGTCGTCGAATGGGGACCCGCTTGTCATTTCCTGTTTGCTGGTGTTGTCTCTGCGTTTTTATCCACTCATGTGGGGGAAGGATGGTTGTTTCTTCCCAGTTTTACTCTCTTGCCCCGCCTATTTTTCTTCCGACCAGATCTTGTTTCCGGTGGTGGGGATTGCCGGATTTCCCTGCTGTGCTTTACTTGGCTGGTGCGTGCCGTTCAACGCCTTGCCGGCAGACGCTGGTTCGTCGTCTCTCGGGCAGGTCGTCTGGCCGTGGTATCAGCCGGCCTGGTAGGTTGCGGCCATTGCTGCGGCTGGGGGTGGGGTTTTCGTCCTTGCCGTGTGAAGGCGCTCCTGGAGCTGGGGTTCGCGCCGTTGTTGCTTGCAACCGTCACCTGGGCTGTGGGCAGAAGGTTTGGTTTTTTCTTCTGGGTCTCTTGTCGCATCCCTTTTTTACTGGTCTTTTTTCTTCTTTCTTGGTGCTTTGGGCTATCTGATTAAGTGTTCTTTGATTTTGTCGTAGTGTTTGGGGGCTGGCAGACGGGAGGAGCAGGATGCGGATCCACAATGCGACCTCCAAGCCGGGGGCGTCCGCACCAAGCTCTTAACTACCTCTTCTCGCGCTACAGCGGCGGGAAGTTTGTCCTGTGTGGAAGCGTTAAGGACACCGAGCTCGAGCCCGGAGCATGGCGTGAAGGCGTCGGCTCGCCTTCATCTAGCTATTCCACTGCGCAGCACTGCCAAATTGGACGTTGCCACCGCTCTGTCCCTCGGCTTCAATCTGCTTTGCCTTGGACCCCGTCCTCTCCTCATCCCCTATTCCGGGTTCATAGCATGGTTAATTAGTTTAAAGGTGTAAATCAGAGCTATGATAAACAACAACTTTCTAAGGCTTACAATTGGTTTTATGTATAAGAAGCATACATCTCATTATGCTTAGAAAGTTTAGCGTTCCATGTGGATACGTCTGCTCTCTGCTGCAAAATTGATATCTTTGGTAGACGGCTTTTATAGCCCTGAAAGTTAACTTCATTAGTCACTGCATATTTCGAAGTGTGGTAAAGAAGAGTAGTTGTGTGTCTGTGTGTGTGTTCACGTGTGTGCTTAACTGCTGGTAAACTTGGGTGTTGTCAGGATGCCAACATATTTCACCTCATGCCCTTATGATATAGAAGCGAAGGAAATGTTTGTTGTTCACGGGTTTTGGTTGGAGCTGCAATTTATACTTCAGGATCTTCTGGTTGTGTTGACCCCAATACTTTAAATTCAGATGGACAAGAGATTTACATCGTAGCTTTTCGTTTCAATTCATTACGTTGCTATTTTACAAGGCCGTACTGGTGGTGTTCTTCCGGGATGTCACTTGTTAGTTTAGACATGCTTCCAGTCTGATATTGGCCTGCTTTGCTATTTTATAGGGCCGTACTGGTGGAGTTTTTAAAAATCATGGCAAGGAACCATGCTTAATTCTGGAAGCTTCGTAAGGAGGTATGATATGTATTGGTAAATATTAGCCCCTTTTGCAGCCTTTTTGACTCGCCATGTAAATTAAATATTTTGCACTCTTGCTCATGTTATAAATTGGTGCAGATATAATCCATCTTGTGTTAGCCATGGTTGTCTTATATCATCCATGAATATGTCTATGCTAGCTGTTCAGTGGGATAAATTTTGTCACTTCACTAGAAAATGCAAAATTATGCCGTAAAATTGGTACAAATTGGTGTAATGGTTGATGATGCTATGAAAATGCAGGTTGACGAAAATCATCTCTTCCAAGTAAACACATTGGTTCAAGGTTCTCATATGGATTCTGGAGAAAATATGAAGGTTTCGGTTCGAAGTGATAATCGATTTGGGTCGAACGAAATTGGTACACATATATTCTATTTTTGTATGAACCTTCTTCTCTGTTCCTGCTCATCTTAAGTCATTCTTCAGTGTGCTTTGACTGGAGTTTGTTTTTGTTTTTAATAATCTAGGAATGATCTTCCCATTAAATTCATGAAGAACATGAACCTCAAGTTTCTCCTTATGACACCAGTTATTTTTGTGTTGCCCAAATAGCAGAATACCATGTTTGCTATGCCAATGACATTTAGAGGCGAGTCTACTCTGACCCTACGACTCCATCCTCCTTCCTTTTCCATTATATTCTACCCAAAAGAACTTACGCATCTTACAATCCGCCTCCTAGCAGCAATATTTTTAGCAAGAAGCAACACAACTGTGGTACTAGATATAGGTTGTGGAAAATGCAGACAAGGTGAGTCTCCTAACAACAGTTCTTTTAGACCATCAATAGACATGCCCTTTCTTCCATTACCTTTTGAACGGGTATAATAGAGGCTTGGTCCAGTACGAATTCCAGTATGTAGCACTGGAAGGAACCTAAATGATAACGAAATCACAATCGACAGTAAGAGAGAAAAGTATGTACAGGCTCAAGCTTTAGACTGTATTTTATCTCCATAATCTGTCACGCATGAGTAATGTCTGTAAGTGCCACCAAACGTAACACATTATGTTAAATATTCAGACTTGGAGTGATATTACTTGAGCTCTGCTGTAGGTGTAATACTACATCTAAGTTTTTATAAGCTTGGATACAAGAGGAGATGACAATTCTCCCTACCATATTTCTTGGTTATATGAAGCAACACTGAATCAAAGAAAATGCCTTCTAAACCGAAGTTCTGCGCATTTGTTTCATGGTTAGCAAGGGATCTTGTGAAGCACACTGTCAACAAAATTATGCATACATTTGCTGCTGCCTGCAATAATAAACAAATAGTTTTGGTGAAATGTTGAAGCTATGCATTACAGAACATCATTGCACATTTTGTTACTTAAGGCTTTGCATTGCCATGAGCAATTAGCTAGGCAAAACAAAGAACTATCCATGTGGAAGCCAACATAAAAGTCAATGCGTATTGCATAGGCTCTATTCTAATATTCTGGATGTAGAAAAGCAAAATATCTGGAAAAACATGATGTTGAGACAAGAGCGGTTTTCCATAATAGCATGGAAGCATGACAACAAATCCGTCTGACTGATTGGTTATCTTATCTCCAGATTTTCTCTCATCCAAGATTTGACATCCACATCACATGACATATGCCTCAGGTTATTTATCGTTCTGCCTTTTTGTTCTAACTAGATAAAACCCCCCTCGCTGCGGCGGAATTTTTTGTGATTTATGTAGGTTAAAAATTCATATAGATTTATTTAGACTTTGATGTAAATAGAGGGATTTCACTATTTGAAAGTTGATGACAATGTTATTACATGTTTTGAGTACGTGATGAATCCATTTGTAACTATTCAGTTTCTTCGAAAATCTTTTTGTCATCTAGAAGGATAACCGCGACATGGCTCTTTTCATGTTAGCATGGCTGATCTGATCCAATTATGCTTGTTATGTCTGCACTTGAAGGTCCGTCTTGGTTCACCTCCTGTGAAGTGTTAGATGCAGTGTTTTTTCATGCCCTTGACTTTTTCTATTGGTTCGGTATAGATCTTGCTAGTTTCTATTTGGCGATTAGCTGAAGATGGAAGTACGTTTGTCGTCGGCCTAATTGGGCTGCTGGACAGAGAACATTATGTATGAAGGTAGCAGTTTGCATAGAAATAGAAATATATTGTTGAATCAGTAAGTACCTATTTTCGCCTTGTTGTCACTCCATGTATCACAGATGGGAGAATCCTTTGCTTGGAAGTTGTATCTGTATTTTGATATGAAAAACGAAATGAATCAGGTGGGTTGGTCTTTTCTTGTGCTTGGTATGTACTTTTATACAAAAAAGGTTTGATATAATAATAAGTACTTCATGAGGAGCATATCTTTAATCAGAATTTACAGTGAACAGGTTAATGGTATATTTAATTGAGACACCAGCCGTGCTTCCAAAGTTCCAATCTTGTACATCTATGTTGTAGAGTGAAGGGTTGATCACTATAAAAAGGATGGTAAGTGTATCCGTGCTTCCAATCTTGGGCTGCGACTTAGCTTGGGAGACGACCGGATTCAGCCTCCTTGTTAGCCGACATCTTGTGCTTCCACGAGTTCTTCCTGACAACTGCGTCGGGGGAGAACTCTCCGGTAGTCGTCCATGTGACTGGAGCCGCCTGACTCGCAGACATAAAACCACATCTTCCGCAAGCCTTGGACGGACTTGAGGATCCGGAGATTGTAATACTTGATGTTCAGTTGCACCTGGATGCTGACGCCTCCGACTGAGAAGCTGTCGCCGCCGCCTTTCCCTTGCCTAGTCACGAAGTAGATGCGCTTCCACAAGCCCTAGTGCGGGTGCACACCTAGAAGAGCAGTGACATCGAGAATGGAAGAAGAGGACACTGTTGCATTCCCCCCTCGTCTTATATAACACGGTCACGGCTAAGGCTAATAGGAACCGTCCGTTGTGCATGAAGCTTGCATCTGCATCCTTCCCGACGTGTGGTGAGGTGAGAGCGAACGCGAACCGTCGCCCTCCATTACTCCGCCCACGCGAAAATCGAGGATATTACCGTTGTGCCCTGTAGAGTAGAGTACCTCTTTGGACAATTAAAGGTGCGTTCGACTATGTCGTGCCCGGAAACGAGCCAACATTGCAGATTTCAATACGCCTAGTCCTCATCAGAGTCGACTAAGAGTCGACTAAGACTAGTCATAGTGGGGAGTAACTAAGTGGTAACATCAACGCCACCTAGGCAAAAAATCTGATGTGGTAAGTACTAATTAATATGGAGAGAGATGTTGGGGGTAACATAGCTACTAGTTACCATCACATCACATATTTTGATGCAATATGTGTCTACAACCTAATAAATACTTGTTTGCATGACATCACATATAAGGTGGAGTGTTGTAGGGTTTGTATGTGAATGAGAAGAGAGGCTCTCGCGCACTCCTCCTCCGCCGCTCGCTCGTCTCGACTCGACTCGACACGATCGCGTTTCGTGAACCGAGACTTACATACCGAAACCAATCTAGGTTTTGCCACACCTCGTTCCTTGCGCCGCCACCGTAGTCTACTCCATCCCGAGCGCCGGCGTCCACCGGCGAACGGGAGAGCAGGTCTCCGAAACCAGTCGCCTTTGTGATCATGTACAGGAGAGTGCGAATTAGGTTTTTGGGAAGCGCTTCGCGCGACTGCTCGCTGCTTCCACGACGGCTCGTCTGCCTAACAAGTCAGGCGGTGCTGCGTACCGTCGCCTCAAGCGCCGTCTACTCCGACCCGTCATCACCAACGTTGTCATCAACAACGTTACTACAAACGATCGGTACGGAATCTGTGTCCTGATCTGTCTGCTTAACATGTCTACTGTTTACATGTTTACGGAGATCGTGTTGCTGTTATTCATGCTATTTAATGCATCTAGTATGTTCGAGTTCCACATGTTAATATCTACTTTTGTCATGATTTATATTCTGGAATTAATCGTGGAAATTATGCCTAATTACTCAACAATCCAAAAACCTA
The DNA here is from genome assembly GCA_028641055.1 of Alopecurus myosuroides. Classification (NCBI taxonomy): domain Eukaryota; kingdom Viridiplantae; phylum Streptophyta; class Magnoliopsida; order Poales; family Poaceae; genus Alopecurus; species Alopecurus myosuroides. The sequence continues at coordinate 126,463,789 of CM054058.1, forward strand.
ATTGTAGGCAATTTCCTGAACTGACTATGGCCCACTTAAGTGATTCAATGAAACCGGAAAGGTTCAATGGTACCACCTTTAAGAGATGGCAACTGAGAAGCCAACTGTGGCTCCAGTCCATGAAAGTGTGGGACATTGTTATGAATGGCCTTCCTGAAGGAGCTTCTGACGAGGTTCAGAATAAGTTCAAGGAAGCCAATAATAATTTCAGAGGCTGTATTCTGAGTGTCCTGGAGGGACGTCTGTGCGATGTGTATATGCACATCGAAGACGCTAAGGAGCTCTGAGATGCACTGAATACTAAATTCGGTGCGTCTGATGCTGGCAGTGAGCTGTATATCATGGAGAGCTTTAACGACTACAAGATGGTGAATAACCGTTCTGTAGTCGAACAGGCTCATGAGATACAGTGCATTGCGAAGGAGCTTGATCTGCTCAAGTGTGTGATTCCTGATAAGTTTGTGGCTGGATGCATTATTGCAAAGCTGCCTTCTTCATGGAGGAGTTTTGCCACATCTCTCAAACATAAGAGACAGGAGATATCGGTTGAAAACCTGATAGCGTCTCTTGATGTTGAGGAGAAAGCCCGGGCAAAGGACACAACTGAGAGAGGTGGTGATTTGCAGTCTAGCGCCAATATGGTGCAGAAAAATCATCACGTCAAGAATAACAGCAAGAACAAAGGGAACTATAAGCCCCAGTTCAATGGTCCTGTGAACACTACTGCCTTTAAGAATAATAATAAGAAGAAGGTGCTGAACAAAGCTGGTCTCGAGTGCTTTACGTGTGGAGCGCTCGGCCACTTTTCTGTTGACTGCCCAGACCGTGCAGACAAGAAAGGGAAGAAAGGCTCCAAGAATGTCAACGTGGTGACCGCTAGCAACACTGATGGGTACGGTAATATATCGATGGTACTTTCAGTTTTTCAATCTCCATGTTGGTGGATTGATACGGGTGCTAATGTTCACGTGTGTGCTGACATCTCTATGTTCACTTCTTATCAGGTCGCACGGGATTCTTCCGTCCTAATGGGGAATGGGTCACATGCTTCTGTTCGTGGTGTTGGCACGGTAGATCTGAAGTTTACTTCGGGAAAGATCGTGCAGCTGAGGAACGTGCAACATGTCCCTTCTATGAATAAGAATCTCGTCAGCGGCTCCCTTCTTTGCAGAGATGGGTTTAAAGTAGTGTTTGAGTCCAATAAAGTAGTTGTGTCGAGATTTGGACAATTTATTGGTAAAGTCTATGAGTGCGGAGGCTTGTTCCGCTTTTCTCTTTCTGATTTTTGCAATAAGTCAGTAAACCATATTTGTGGCAATGTTGATTCAGATGCTAGTGTTTGGCACTCTCGTTTATGTCATGTTAATTTTGGTTTACTGTCTCGGCTATCCAGTTTAAGTTTAATTCCGAATTTCACCATTGCCAAAGGTTCTAAGTGCCATAGTTGTGTGCAATCTAAGCAACCTCGGAAGCCTCACACGGCAGCCGAGGAGAGACACTTGGCACCTCTAGAACTCATACATTCTGATCTATGCGAGATGAATGGTGTGTTGAAAAAAGGTGGAAAGAGATATTTCATGACACTCATTGATGATGCTACTAGATTCTGCTATGTTTATTTGTTGCAAACTAAAGATGAGGCTTTAGACTACTTTAAAATCTATAAGGCCGAAGTTGAAAATCAATTAGAGAGAAAGATCAAACGTTTTAGGTCGGATCGTGGTGGAGAGTATTTCTCTAAAGTATTTGATGAATTCCGTGAGGAACACGGTATTATTCACGAGAGGACGCCTCCCTATTCGCCACAATCAAACGGAATTGCTGAGAGGAAAAACCGCACGCTGACCGACTTGGTGAATGCCATGTTGGACACTGCTGGTTTATCTAAGGCATGGTGGGGGGACTCTCTGTTGACTTCGTGTCATGTCCTGAATAAAGTTCCTAACAAGAATAAAGAGAAAACCCCTTATGAGGAGTGGGTTGGGAGAAAACCATCACTTTCCTATTTGCGTACTTGGGGATGCTTGGCAAAAGTCAACGTTCCAATTCCAAAGAAACGCAAACTCGGACCAAAAAAAAGTGGATTGTATCTTTCTAGGTTATGCTCAGCGTAGCATTGGTTATAGATTTCTAGTGGTTAAATCCGAGGTGCCTGATATGCATGTTGATACTATTATGGAATCTCACGATGCAACATTTTTTGAGAATATGTTTCCTATGAAAGATATGCATAGGTTTGCTAAATTTTCTTCTGAATTAATTCCGGAATCTAGTACATCTAGTGATCATACTGAACAACCACATGATGAGAAAGTCCCTGAGAAGGATGACAATGAAGCTCCTAAGCGGAGTAAGAGACAGAGGATTGAAAAATCCTTTGGTGATGATTTCATTGTGTACCTTGTGGACAATACTCCTACGTCTATTGCAGAGGCATTTGCATCTCCAGATGCAGATGAATGGAAAGAAGCTGTCCATAACGAGATGGACTCCATTCTTTCTAATGGGACATGGGAGTTATCTGAACGACCTTATGGTTGTAAGCCAGTGGGTTGTAAGTGGGTGTTCAAGAAGAAGCTAAGGCCTGATGATACTATTGAGAAGTACAAGACACGGCTTGTAGCCAAGGGCTACACTCAGCGAGAAGGTGAAGATTATTTTGACACCTATTCACCTGTTGCCAGACTGACCACCATTCGTGTACTACTTTCCCTGGCTGCCTCTTATGGTCTTATCGTTCATCAAATGGACGTAAAGACAGCTTTCCTTAATGGAGAGTTGGAAAAGGAAATTTATATGGATCAGCCTGATGGGTTTGTGGTAAAAGATGAGGAGAGAAAGGTGCGCAAATTGTTAAAATCTTTGTATGGACTGAAACAAGCACCTAAGCAATGGCATGAGAAGTTCGACAGAACTTTAACTTCTGCGGGCTTTGTCATTAATGAGGCTGACATGTGTGTATACTATCGCCATGGTGGGGGCGATAGTGTTATATTATGCTTGTATGTTGACGACATACTGATTTTGTGTACAAGCATAGTTGTGATCAATGAGGTCAAGTCTTTTCTATCAAAGTGTTTTGATATGAAAGATCTGGGAGAAGCTGATGTAATTTTGAACATTAAACTTATTAAGGATGAGAGTGGGATTACGTTGACGCAATCACACTATGTTGAGAAGATCTTGAGCCGTTTTGGCTTTATTGATAGCAAGCCTTCTCCAACACCTTATGATCCTAGTGTGACGCTTCGAAAGAACAAGAGGATTACGAAAGATCAATTGAGATACTCTCAAATAATCGGTTCACTCATGTACCTTGCGAACGCGACGAGGCCTGACATCTCTTTTGCTGTGAGAAAATTGAACAGGTTCAAGTCAAACCCGTGTAATGATCATTGGCATGCACTTGAAAGGGTCATGCGCTATCTGAATGGTACTATGAGCTATGGGATTCATTATTCAGGGCACCCTGCTGTGCTTGAGGGATATAGTGACTCCAACTGGATCTCAGATGTAGATGAACTCTACGCCACAAGTGGATATGCATTTCTTATTGGAGGTGGCGCGGTGTCATGGAGGTCTTGTAAACAGACCATATTGACGAGGTCAACCATGGAAGCAGAACTTACTGCTTTAGATACAGCCACTGTTGAGGCAGAATGGCTGCGTGAGCTCTTGATGGACTTGCCGGTGGTTGTGAAACCATTACCGGCTATCCTCATGAACTGTGACAATCAAACGGTGATTGCCAAGGTGACCAGTTCTAAGGATAATGCGAAGTCATCAAGACACGTCAAAAGACGTTTGAAGTCTGTCAGGAAATTGAGAAACTCCGGAGTAATTACTGTTACGTATATTCAAACAGACAAAAACCTGGCAGATCCCTTTACGAAGGGACTATCACGTAATGTGATAGATAGTGCATCGAGGGAGATGGGTATGAGACCCATGAGTGTTACACCATAGTGGTAACCCAACCTATGTGATCGGAGATCCCGTGAATTAGGACCTGGGAAGAACAAGCTAGTGGTTTGACTGAGGAGAGTATTTGGGAAGAACAAGCTAGTGGTTTGACTAAGGAGAGTATTTGGTAAACCCTCTCTAAGTGATGATGCATAACTCTCAAAGAGCTGTAAGGCAGCTTGGCAACATGACTTAATGTGTTTATGTTGGCTATTTATAGCAAAGATGCTGTCCTACAGAGCATTCTTGAAAGAACACACCTATGTGAGTCCGACTGTAAACGTCACAGTCTATGAGATTTGGGTGATCTCTAGTAAACTCATGAAGAGACCACGGAGTACGACGCATATGCTCCACTCGCGGGGTAGGCTACTGGCAGCCAAGTACTAGTAATGACTTTGAGTAAAGTCTATTGGCACAAAACTTGCAATTCAAGGCATAGTCCATTGTTCAAGTTGCTGATAGATGTAGCTTAAGGCTCTAGGCGGAAGTTCAACTTATCAGTCTCTGCTGAAACACTAGTATATATACAAGTAGCGAGGAGTGGCAAATCTTCAAATGGGCATTTGAGATTTGGTGGGGGATTGCTGAAATATTTGGGCCCAACAAGTACAAGCCCAATAAGAAATTCTGAAATCTCAAAATGGCCCATGTGTACAAGTGAGTGGTGGGAGTGGGAAGTTTAGTCCCACATTGGAAGTTTGAGGAGTTGCACACCACCTTATAAGGTGGAGTGCTGTATGGATTGTATGTGAATGAGAACAAGAGAGTCTCTCGCGCAGTTCTCCTCCGCCGCTCGCTCGTCTCGACTCGACACGACACGTCGCGATCGCGTTTCGTGAATCAAGCCTCGAGCCGAGACAATACTTATGTTTATTTTGCTGTTTTGGAAAACCGATTTTGTAGACGTGACGGACGCGTCACAGCTGAGGCGGTTCGGGTCGCTCCCGAATCGCGTGCTGCAACCGACTCGGACGTGCGGCGTGGGCCTCCCACGTCGCACGCGTTAGGGTTTTCCGGACCACACTATAAAAGACGTGCACCGTGGGCGCTGTACACACCGAAACCAATCTAGGTTTTGCCACACCTCGTTCCTTGCGCCGCCACCGTAGTCTACTCCATCCCGAGCGCCGGCCACCGCCGAACGGGAGAGCAGGTCTCCGGAACCAGTCGCCTTTGTGATCCTGTACGGGAGAGGGCGAATTGGATTTTTGGGAAGCGCTTCGCGCGACTGCTCGCTGCTTCCACGACGGCTCGTCTGCCTAAGAAGTCAGGCGGTGCTGCGTACCGTCGCCTCAAGCGCCGTCTACTCCGACCCGTCATCACCAATGTTGTCATCAACAACGTTACTACAAACGATCGGTACGGAATCTATGTCCTGATCTGTCTGCTTAACATGTCTACTGTTTACATGTTTACGGAGATCGTGTTGCTGTTATTCATGCTGTTTAATGCATCTAGTATGTTCGAGTTCCACATGTTAAAAGCTACTTTTGTCATGATTTATATTCTGGAATTAATCGTGGAAATTATGCCTAATTACTCAACAGAACCATGCGAGAGGAAATCTCCCAAACTGCTCCAATGGCGCCACCGCAGCCACACGTGTTTTACCACTGCATATGCCTAGTTTGGACGGTATAGATGCATTACGAACTAAATACATCACTTTGCTAATGCCTGGCGATTATCCCTGCTATTGTATGACAAAAAACTTGTGCGTCATTCATGTATCAGGGATGTTGCCTGACAGTTTCAATTTTGTCATCAGGGTAATCGTCATAAAAAGTAAAAAAATGTTGTACGAGTATGCCGTGCACATGACTTTCGATGTCACTCGGTTTATGGAAGGCAAAAGCGATGGGAATACGAAGACTACTTGTACTAGAAAACTCACAGTTGATGGTAAATCATATGGATATAGAATCTGCCAATGTGTGGACAAGAAAACAAGAAGATATGCGGAGCAGTCCTGAAAATCGATAAGCACTACATTGGTATTGGAACACGTTACATCCACATGGGGACTCCCGCGAGCCGGCCTTTTTAGGGCCTCTTTGGATTGCAGGATTTTAGAAACGTAGGAATAGGAAAAACATAGAATTGAGATGCCGTGCACTTCAATTTCTATAGTATTTCAATACATAGGAATTTTCTAAACGATGCCTTTGGATGATGCACAGCAAGCAAACACAGGAATTTTGCAGGAATAAGGAGAGAGAATAGAGAGATAGAGTATGAGTGCACTGGACTTTGTGAAAAAAGAGGTTTGAGCTCATGTTGAGATTCCTATGGAATAGGGGGCATAGGAATGGATTCCTTAGAAATTTGATGTAGTCAATCATATAATCCAAAGGCATTCCATAGGAAAATTTCCTATGGATTGGAATTCTCCAAAATTCCTATGGAATTCCTTCAATCCAAAGAGGCCCTTAGTAGGAGGTGGCTTACGCCACAACACGGGTATTGAAATCATTCGACATAATCCCGAAACAAAAAAGATAGAGATCCACACCCCTTCTGCCAAAACCAACAACTTAGTGAAGGAATCAACACAAGATATATTAACAATCTCCTCCTCGAAACAGGATTTACGCCCCGCTTTATAAATAAAGCAAACCACAGTCATACAACCAGTCCGAAAATAAAAAGAAAAACCGAGAGTCTGCTGGGGCCACAATACAACAAAGCCTAGAAACAAAGTGCCAAGGCAAAACGGAAAAAAGATACAACTGGTAGCGAAGCTCAATGGCTGGCGGCGGGAGATAAGCGGCGAGCCGCCATCACGAGGTCCTGAATCATGCCATCCAGCCGCACCTTGTCCCGCTGTCTACATAGAGGATACCACTGCTGCAAAAATGCCAAAAATTTAAAGACAGAGTCAGATGCACGCCTCAAGAAGACACGCTCGATAACCATTTTGTTACAAATAGTCCATAAGGTCCAGGTCATCGCAGCGAATAGTAGCCAAAAGAGGCGCCTCCCCTTTCCGTTACCGTTCGCCTGCATTTCCAGGAACTCGCCGAGGTCTAGGGCCCGCCACTCGGGCCCCAGCGCCTCCGCTAAGAAGCTCCAAAGAAAACGAGCTGCGGGGCAAGTAAATAGAATGTGGGTGCCCGTCTCTGGGACCGCACAAAGGGGGCAGGTGCCATCGCCTGGGCCCAACCGCTTTGCCACCTCCACCCCCGAAGGGAGGCGATCGCGCAAAAGTTGCCAAGTGAAGATTCTGAGGGATGGGCGCCTTCCAAAGGTGCGTTGTCCATGGTAGCGTGGGTCCTCTAAATAGGGCCCGGTACGCAGACCCCACCGTAAAGCACCCTGACGGCGACAGCCCCCAAGAGACCGTATCAGGGGGCCCCTCTAGGGGCTGTGGAAGAGCCGCACGCAATTCCTCCCATCTAGCGGCCTCCACTGAGCCGAACGTCCGGCGGAACCCAATGTTCCAATGTCCTTGTAGGACCGCCCCCGCCACTAAAATCCCTGGATCTGCACAAATGGCGAACAGTTCCGGGAATTCCTGACGCAGGGGACGAAGCCCTAGCCACTGATCCAGCAAGAAAAGGGTCCCTCGTCCGTCGCCTACGGAGAATGACGCCTCCAGCCGGATCTCGTGTTTGATGGATTGCAGGGATCGCCAGAACTGCGATCCCTCCTTCCTCTCACATGCTAATAGGGGCAACCACGAAGATATTTAGCCTTGATCAATTGAAGCCATAGGCCCCTGTCTTCTCGTAGCATACGCCAGGCCCACTTCAGCAACAAGGCTTTGTTCGTGTGTCGTGATGCCAGGATCCCTATTCCCCCAAGCTCCTTGGGGGCGCAGATATCCGCCCATTTCACCATGTGATATTTTTGGTGCCCCTTGGCATCTTGCCAAAAGAATCGGGATAGTTCCTTATCGAACTTGGCGTGCACGCCCTCCGGAAGTAGGTACAACCCCATCATATACATAGGGAGGCTAGATAGACAAGAGTCGATAAGGATGGTCTTACTACCCTTGGAGGTGAACCTCCCTTGCCAAGGTTCTGCTCTAGTTTTGACCCGCTCCACCAGCATATCAAGATCCTTAATGAGGATCCTAGAATCCCGAATCGGCATCCCCAGGTAGGAGACTGGGAACTGCGCCAATCTACAGTTAAGGCTATCGTCAATCCGTTGTTGTTCCTCGAGAGAGTACCCCAGGATCATGACTTCGCTCTTATCGAAGTTGATCTTAAGACCAGACATGGCCTCGAAGCACAGAAGGAGGAACTTCAGGTTGATAATGTCAACCTCGGACCCCTCCACCATGATCATGGTGTCATCCGCATACTGGAGATGTGTGACACCGCCCCCCCGGGATCAGATGTCCAACCACACCAGCAATGTGGCCAGAAGTCTTAGCTCGCTCTAGGACCTCTGCGAGGGAGTCGACTGCAGCATTAAATAGTAGCGGGGAGATCAGATCACCTTGCCTAACCCCACAGGTGGGTCTAAAGTAGGGACCAACTTCCCCGTTAATGTTAATAGCAGTCTGGCCGCTCATGACCAATTGCATGATCCAGCAGATCATCCGGTCATCCACCCCTCTTCGTTTTAGTACTAGACGAAGAAAGTCCCAATCCAAGCGATCATATGCTTTCTGAAAATCCAGCTTTAGAAAGACGCCCTTTTGTCGGCGCGTCTTCACCTCATGAATAATTTCATGGAGGGCTAGGATCCCATCATGTATGAAGCGGCCTTTCAGGAAGGCGAATTGGTACGGGTGTGTGAGACGCTCCATAATAGGAGCAAGTCTGGATGCACACACTTTGGAGAAAATTCGATGGGTCACGTTAAGTACCGTGATCGGTCGATATTGGCGGATATCCGAGGCCCCCACTACCTTGGGGATCAGGGTAATCACGCCAAAGTTAAGCCGTGACAGGACCAATGTTCCAATATAAAATTCTTGGAACACTGGCATGATAACCGACTTAATACTCTCCCAAAACTTCTGGAAGAAGATAACTGGAAAGCCGTCCGGCCCGGGGGACGAGTTGGCCTTCATCTCCCTAACCACGCGTTCCACCTCCTCCGCCAAGAAGGGGAGTGTTAGGGCCGCATTCTCGGCGTCAGACACCCGAGCCCTCGCTGGCCACAAGTCGTCTGCTAGCGAAATTCCCGTGCGGGGACCCGCTGTAAATAACTCCTTATAAAAGGAGTAAATATGGGAGGAGATCTCTCTAGGATCCTCCAGAAGCCGGTCACCCTCCCATAGGCAAGGGATTGAGCATTTCCGACGACGCCCATTTGCGATCGCATGGAAGTATGCCGTATTCGCCTCGCCCCTAAGAATCCAGTTCTGGCGACTTCGCTGTCGCCAGAAGATTTCCTCCCCCTTGTAGATATCCATAAGGGAGTCCTCTAGGGCATATCGCTGTAACCACTCATCAGCGCTCAGTCCCACCGAGTCCGACAAGTGGTCCAGGGACTGGATCTCCTCCAGGATGGATGCTTTCCTCTTCTTCACCTCCGCCCCCAGGTTTGCTCCCCACCCTCGCATAAAATTGCGGGACATCTGGGCCAGTGGTGCCACACATCCACCGCGTTAAAGATACGCGGCGGATGGGCATCCGCGTCTGCCCACTTTGCCTGGACCGCTTCCACAAAGCCTGGTTTCTCAAGACAGAAGTTTTCAAAGTGGAACCGATTCAGCTTTGGGGGCATAGTCCCGCCGGACGAGAGTAGGAGAGGGGTATGATCCGACCCAACTCTAGTAAACGCTCGCAAGGAGCATAAAGGGAAGGCTACTTCCCAGTCTACCGATACTAGGACCCGATCCAGCACGCTCCAAATCGGGTCCGCCCGATTATTAGTCCAGGTGTATCTAGCCCCTACACGCCTAATTTCCTTGAGGGCGAGGTCAGCAATGCAATCATTGAACAGGTCGATCCGTCGCTGATCCACATTTGCCGAGCTTTTGTCATTCGGGGACCTAATGAGATTAAAGTCTCCGGCAACGACTAGTGGAGTGGCGCACCTGGCCACCTTGTCGCGTAACTCGGCAAGGAAGTCCGGTGACCTATTATGATCCGCGGGGCCATAGACGACTATCACCTCCCACTGGATGGAGGTTCGTCTATGAGTAAGTAGCATACTCACAAAAAATTCCCCGCGGTCCATGTCATCCACCTCAAATGTATCCTCCTTGGCACCAAGAAGGATGCCGTCTGAATGCCCTGTCGCCGGCAACCATTGCCAGGCAAACTTAAAGGGGCTAAGCCGCTGAAGCTCATGAATGGAGAAGTCTTGTCTGATTGTCTCCTGGACCCCGACAATATCCACATCATCCCGTCGCATATATTCGCTTAGCTGTTTCGACGAGCCCTCCCGCCCGAACCCCCTCATGTTCCAAATGAAAGCTCAGATGGGGCCAATCATCTGGAAACCATCTCGGGGGTTGTCCCCTTACGGGGGACAGATTGGGCCCTACCAGATGTCGAGGGCCGAGACGGTGCCTTGGGGGCCTTGGGAGGTCGCCCGCGCGGTCGCCCCGTCTGGGAAACCACAACGAGCGCCCCCGTCCCACTAGGTAAATTAAGAGAGCTACTACTCGGATCCGATGCCGCCTGCATGTGGGAATCCGAGTTGGGGGCCGTCTGCCTCACAAGCTCCGCCTGAGCTCGTGCGGCCGCAAGGGCCCCCTCGTATACCCCCTAGCCTTAGTGGCTGCGATCTGCTCAAGGCGAGGTCCCTTCTCCCCACGAAATACCACCCCACAATCACTCGCAACCATAGTTTAAAAAATGGGTCCGGGCCGGCGGTCCGACCGGAAAAAACCGGAATCGGAGCCTTGTCCGGTTTTTTAACGCCAATAGGTCTTTTAGTAAAAAACCAGAGAAATTTGAAAAAAATATGCATAAACTAGGAGTCAAACCCCTTACTCTGAGCCAAAACGTGTTATAAGTCCCAATAACCAATTAGAAAAGCAATATTTAGTGATTTACTAGTGGATTGTACCCTATATAATGTGTATTTAGTTGATGTCATGTGAATATTTTGAAAATTTAGCTTAAATTTTCAGGTTTTTTGTCGCAAATGAACCATTGAACCGACGGTCCGACCAGTAAAAACCTGAACCGACAGCCTCATCGGTTTGATGGCCGGTTCGGTTTTTTAAACTATGCTCGCAACCTGCGCCAAATGGTCCAACGGGACCTCATTCAGAACAGAAAATCTAGAGCCCGAGGGCGGAGAGCACGGGCGACGGGGCGTACCTGGGATCTCACGGCGGGTCGCCGTCAGCTGGATCGCCTGCTCCTCCACGGTAGGGACGGGGTCCATCCAGCCCCCCTGACGCGCGCCAGCCTGACGCTATGGCGAGACGGCTGGGGAGGCTGTCTGGGCGTCGCTGTGGAGGCTCCTGGCGACTGGTCGCTGGACTGTCGGGGACGACCGTGGCCTGCGCGTCGACCTCAGCAGCCGGGGTCGCAGGGACCTTGGATGGGGAAGCTTCCGGGGAAGTGGGGGTCGAACCCCGCGAGCCCGGTGAGAGGGTGTAGCACAGGGCCCCCCGGAGCGCGACGAAGAGGGAGGGATCACCTCCAAGCCCACACTCCCGCAGTCCTCCTCCTCCACGTGCACGCCTTGCAGCAGCCCCAGTGTAGCAGCATCCAGACCCTGAAGGCCGAAGTTGGAGCCGTACTGGGAGAAAGGCGCGGTGGCTGGGTGGGGAGGATCGGACCGGGAGGTGCGTGACACGTACACCGGGGCCAGCTCGGCTGCAGCACGCGTAGCTAGCTGCAACGAAGCCGGCCCCGTGTCCACGCCAGCTAGGGCCTGAGTCGGAGCACGGGCGTGGAGCGGGACCTTCGGCGGCAGGGCTGAAGGAGAAGTACCGTCCACTACAGGGGAGGGTCCATCCCCACCCTGATCATCATCGTCGTCGCTGGAGGAATCCCCCTCAGAAGAGTCCGCACCCCCCCAGACGGGTGATGCATGTAAAATGCATAGATGAATTTTCCATATTTTCACATGGTTTTCTATTACATATTGCATCATATAAGGGTATAATTCAATGTTTTATAGTATTTTGGGGTTAAATTAAAAAGTCCCCCAACTTTTATGGAATTAACCCTGCCTGTCAGAAAACCCCGTTTTCTACATTTTTGACGTTTCAGGGGGCAAACTTCCGCGAAATCACCTGAAAATCTGCGGGGGTCATTTTCTTGGAAGGAGAAGACTTGCGGGTGAAGGATCCACGAGAATTGGGCAAAGAGGCCCAAAAGAGGACCCTCCACGCGGCCAGATTCCTTGGCCACGTGAGAGGTCCCCTTTTGGCCCCTGTGGCCCCAATTCCTTCCATCTTCGACTTACCGACTCCGTCTTGACCTAAAACCGACTATAAAAAGGGTCCCCCGTACCCTTACAGAGAGGAGCGCCGCCGAAACACCGAAACAGAGACCAGAAGTTCCAGATTGGAGGGGGAAAACTCCGGCGGGGCGCCGCCGGTGTGATCTCCTACCCCTCCAACGTCATCTCCATCGACATCTCCATGAAGAGGGAGTAGTCCACCTCAGGGCTATGGGTTTGTGGAAGTAGCACTTGTATCTCTCTCTCTATGTGCTTCACTAATTAGATCCGTATGAGCTGCCTCACATGATTACGGGTACCGTTGTAATTCCTATGTGGTGGATCTTTTCTATGAGTTATTGAATCTAAGATTGCAATTGTTTCTCTTGAGTTATTTGAGTAGATGTATCTTATGTACCCCGTTCTTATTTACTAGCTTTGATCAATCTAGTTCTTGAGAGCGTGTGTGGGGTGATGGGTGCATTAGTTGGAGTAACGGGGGGTGGCTAGTGCTGTGAAAGTGACAGAAGTTCAGCGATCCACTTAGGTTTTGTTAAACCTTTCTTAGTTACCTCACTAGGGATAAAACGTAGTACCTTGTTACCGGGGATTTGAAGTGACACTAATCAATCTCCATGACTAGATCTAGCAAGTTCTTACTTCAACTTCATGTCACATTGCTTAAAGCTATACTCTGGGTTTTCCTTAATTATCGAGGTGTTATGATTTATTTCGCATCTTGGTGGAGTATAAGAGGGATCAATATGACCATAGAGATCTCTATTCTAGGACGTGATGCCCATATGAAAGTACTCAATGTTAAACATGTTATTGTAATCTCACATGTAATTCTTTATGTTCACCGTCTACCACTTTATTTGAGAGAATGCAAGTGTGAAACCATGAACCCCGGTCCTATTTTAAATATAAGAAAACACTCTAGTTACTTTGCTGCAATTTACTTTACTTGCACTTTACTTTACTTGCAACTCCAATTCGAATTTACATTATCTCCATCACCATTTGCATCACAAAAATACAAAAACAATCTATTGCATATTTATTTTCTCATTTGCATTTAGTAGTAGATTTAATTATTGCACATTTACTTTCAGTTTTGCATTGCAATTTAGAAGTCTCACACCTTGTGCTTGACAACCACTTGGTGAGGTTGAGGGCACAAAATTATCTACTTATTTGCAGGATCCTGGAGGAAGCTTGGAAGACAACTGCTGAAATACTGGCTCCCCAAGAGTTCGATATAAACCCTCGAGTCACCCTCGTGGGGAAGAAGCCTTGCCACTAGCTACACACTCTGCACTTGGAGTCTCAACCTAGCCATCAAGCGTTTTTCTGGCGACGTTGCCGGGGAGCCATAGGTGAAGGAGTTGTCCAAGGGAGCTCACAAGAAGTCTTCATCACCAACAAGGTGTGCAAACACCTAAGCTTGGGGAGGTTGCACCTACGTGAGTACCGTCCTTTCTATCTCCACCTTCTTTCAAGTAGATTGTTTTGTTTCTTGTCTTGTTTTTGTTTTTGTTCTTGTTTTTGTTTTGTCTTGCATATTCTATTTTAGTTTGCATTTTAGCTTTACATTAGTTATCTAGATTATTTTAGTATTTCGAATTTTCTTAGTTACTTTACTTTTGTTTTGCATAAAAAATTAAAAACTACACAAAAACTTGGAAAATGGAGCAGAGAACTTATTAGCCATTCAGTGTTAGGATTTTCCCTCAAGAGCTAAATATTCCCGTTGAAAAATTAGAGGTAGATCCTAACGTTATTAAAATGATTTATGAATCTCGTTTCTATGGAAAGCCTAAAGAAGACCCTTTGTTCCATCTTAAAAACATCAACACTACTAAAGTTAAACTCTTTCCCTACTCACTAGGAGGCAAAGCATTATATTGGATATTAAGATGGCCTTCTAGCAATTTTACTACTTGGTTCAACTTAAGGGCTGCATTTATTGAAAGGTTTTGTCATGCTGAAAAGAATTACAATGTTAAACAATTGCTCATTACCTTTAAACAAGAAAAAGATGAATCAATGATACAAGCATGGGAGAGATTTAGAAGTAGATCATATGGAATAGGAAATGGCTTTAGAGATTGGATACTTATGCATATGTTTTATAAGGGACTTTCTGAAACTTCTAGAGCCTTTTTAGATAATGAGTGTGGGGGATGTTTTACTAGTACTAATGCTGCAAATACCCATGTTTTTCTTGAAAGTTTGCTCTTAGAGGTTAAAATTAAACAGAGCTTAAAAAAGGCTGAAGTACCCGAGGATATTTTTGATGATCGCTATGAGATTTTTAATATGCATAATAGAAAAGGAAAAGTAGAGGAAATTATGATGCTTACTGAAATTAAGGATCCATTGCTTGATTTAGAAAAAAGTAGCTTGCAAGAACTTATTGCTACTCTACAAAAATTTGCTAGTGATCCCACTATAAATGTTAATCAACCTGGCTTTGGATCTTATATTGCTAATCATGTCTTGCAAGAAAAAATTGCTAGGTACAAGAATGAGGCCATGATACCTCCTAAGCTTGGGGATGCATGGATTCCCAAGGTGCTAGTTTCAATTGGAAAAGAAATTCACCATGCTATGTTAGATCTAGGTTCTAGTGTATCGGTACTCTCTAAAGAATTATATGAATTGCTAGAACTAGAAAATTTAAAAAAGTGCTCAAGTGAATTCGTCCTTGCTGATAACTCTACTAAACATGCTGTAGGACAAGTAAAATATGTTATGATTGAATTGCACATGACTTTCGTACCCGTTGATTTCATTATTATGGATATGGGGGATAAATCCTCTAGTCCTATTATTTTGGGTAGACCTTTTCTTCGTACTACAGGAGCAATCATAGACTCCAAGGAAGGGAATGTCAAGTTTCAGTTCCCTCACAAGAAAAGCATGGAGCACTTTCCAAGGAAGAGGGGCACGCTGAAGAACAAGCTCCCTCATGAGCTTTATCCCTCTTGATTATCAAGTAAGTAAAGCCTAGCTATATGGCTATAAAGAAAGCGCTTTACGGGAGGCAACCCGGTTGTTTTTGTTTGGATTTTCCTAGTGTCCTCTTTCTGTCTCAAGAGATTATTATTTTTTGTTTTAATTCTGGAGTTTTCAATAAAGAGTCAAGTCAAACCCATTTGGACTTATAAGTTGCTATCCTAGTGCATGAAATTTCTGTTTCAGCACGAGTCTGCTCACCGTATGATTTTACCTTTTTCATTGGTATGTCGGATTGAGCTAATTTTTTAGTATGTTCTGCAACTTTTCGTCCTCTGTAAGCACAAAAATTGTCTTAATTTTTTGACGAGTCTAGCTTAGGGAAAAACGTTCGTTTTGCTGCTGCTGCTTTTCTGGACAAATTCTGCCTTCTTTTGTTTTATGCACCCTTTGGGATTGGGAATCGAATTTCCATGATTCTTTCAAGCAAGAGAGTGAACATAAAACATAATGAATCTTATTGTCTATCTACTGGAGCATTTGTTTTGGAATTTTGCACAGCAAGCATGTGATTGTTTGTCCTTGCTAATCTCACCCCACAGAAAAAGAATGAGAGAAACATGTTTTGTGAAGTTTTTTCACAGGGAATAGAGGAGCTGCGCCTCAAGACATTCAAGAATGGTGAAAGCCATAAGCTTGGGGATGTGATGAACACCCCACTGGAGCTACACTCTTTTGGTTAGTACACGTCTACTTTCTGTTTTTCTAAGCAAAGCATTTATCGTAGAGACTTGAAGCGTCTAGTTTTTGTTTTTATTTTTGTTTTGATAAGACCACCACCATCATTTTATATGAGATTGAGCTACTGGAGTTTGGGGTTGGAATGTATTGGATGCTAGTATTATGACTTGGAATAGGGATGCCATGGTTGATTTGAAGAGCTACATATGTTTGCATGATTTATAGGCTTTTTATGTGTAGAAATTTGCAATAATGTTGTCTTGAGCTATCTCTTATTCATGTCCTTGATGTTAATTGCTGGTTTATTTAGTTTGTCATGAAATGAGTAGTTCTATGGATATATGCATGCATAGTATCTGGTCAACTATCTCCCTCTTGCTAGCCCAAAAATTTAAAAATTCCAACAAATAAAAACATGTTTCCAACACTCCTTAGCCAAGTATTTCTAGTGAGTCCACCATATCTTCCCATTAGCTTCATTGCTATTCCGAGTATGTTCACCATGTTATTGTGTTATTTATGTTCTAAATTAAGATATTCACTTTATTAATTGTCATGGGTTGAACTTGGGATAGGACTCTCACGAACTTTTGAAGGCACACTTTACTTTTTATGCATCTAATAAACATGACCCAATAATGGGAGCCACAAGTTTTGCGTTTGACAAGTGTGTGGTTGGAAGCTAGCTGTAAACGTGTATCACCAGAAAGCTTTCAACATTGCACAAAAAAAATTTAAATTTGGTTGATATCATGTACTTTTTTTTTTGGACTCCTGCCATGCCGAAATGAAATAGAGGAATAGTAAGTTTTGATGAGTAAGTATCTATATGACTAGAGAAACGCATTGGGCCGCTAACCCAAGCCATGCTTTATCATGGTGGAAATTTACTTACAGCTTGAGTGAATCTACAACACATCCTATAATAAAATAAGAAGCTATGCATAATAGTGAATGAAAATAAAAAGAATGATGAGTCTACTCCGTTTGTTCATCTTGTCATTGTAACATGGGCTTGTTTCCATGTCATGGGGCAAGAGGTACCTCTTTGCGGTTCTCTATGATGTCATTAATACTTATTATGATTGTACAAAGCTTATTAGGAATCTAAGTTGAGTAATCATGGAGTAGGTTTTCACACTCACGGGGCATGAGGCTTTCAACCACCTTGTCATTCTCATTACTTCAATACTCACAATTTTAAGATGCTAGTGATAAAGGGGCAATGAGAGTCCTAGATCAATGGATACCACATTTCAATTAGTAATTTTAGTTGAATAATTTAGAGGCTAAATAAGACTTGATCTTGTTTTACCTCTACTCAATTTTCTCCAAAGTGTCCACCATATTTTCTATTCTCCATTATGCTATTCTTTGACCAATATAGGATTTTATTTTTCATTTTGTGTATGCATTTGGTCCATAGTGCTTTTATTTCATTATACACTTTGTGAACTTTCATGAAGCATCTTTGCTTGCATATTTGATATTTCTTACAACATGAATTGTATATTGCTACTCATTTCTAGTATTAATCATTTGATTATATGTAGCATGAATAATCCTTCTTGATATCCCATGATTGTTTCAGTATGCAAAACCCATCTTAGTTTTATCACCTTCATACTCGAGGACGAGCATGGGTTAAGCTTGGGGATGTTGATGCATGTAAAATGCATAGATGAATTTTGCATATTTTCACATGGTTTTCTATTACATATTGCATCATATAAGGGTATAATTCAATGTTTTATAGTATTTTGGGATTAAATCAAGTCCCCCAACTTTTATGGAATTAACCCTGCCTGTCAGAAAACCCCGTTTCCTATATTTTTGACGTATCAGGGGGCAAACTTCCGCGAAATCACCTGAAAATCTGCGGGGGTCATTTTCTTGGAAGGAGAAGACTTGCGGGTGAAGGATCCACGAGAATTGGGCAAGGAGGCCCAAAAGAGGACCCTCCATGCGGCCAGATTCCTTGGCCGCGTGAGAGGCCCCCTTTTGTCCGCCGTGGCCCCAATTCCTTCCATCTTCGACTTACCGACTCCGTCTTGACCTAAAACCGACTATAAAAAGGGTCCCCCTACCCTTACAGAGAGGAGCGCCGCCGAAACACCGAAACACCGAAACAAAGACTAGAAGTTCCAGATTGGAGGGGGAAAACTCCGGCGGGGCGCCGCCGGTGTGATCTCCTACCCCTCCAACGTCATCTCCATCGACATCTCCATGAAGAGGGAGTAGTCCACCTCAGGGCTATGGGTTTGTGGAAGTAGCACTTGTATCTCTCTCTCTATGTGCTTCACTAATTAGATCCGTATGAGCTGCCTCACATGATTACGGGCACCGTTGTAATTCCTATGTGGTTGATCTTTTCTATGAGTTATTGAATCTGAGATTGCAATTGTTTCTCTTGAGTTATTTGAGTAGATGTATCTTATGTACCCCGTTCTTATTTGCTAGCTTTGATCAATCTAGCTCTTGAGAGCGTGTGTGGGGTGATGGGTGCATTAGTTGGAGTAACGAGGTGTGGCTAGTGCTGTGAAAGTGACAGAAGTTCAGCGATCCACTTAGGTTTTGTTAAACCTTTCTTAGTTACCTCACTAGGGATAAAAAGGAGTACCTTGTTACCGGGGATTTGAAGTGACACTAATCAATCTCCATGACTAGATCTCGCAAGTTCTTACTTCAACTTCATGTCACATTGCTTAAAGCTATACTCTGGTTTTTCCTTAATTATCGAGGTGTTATGATTTATTTCGCACCTTGGTGGAGTATAAGAGGGATCAATATGACCGTAGAGATCTCTATGCTTGGACGTGATGCCCATATGAAAGTACTCAATGTTAAACATGTTATTGTAATCTCACATGTAATTATTTATGTCCACCGTCTACCACTTTATTTGAGAGAATGCAAGTGTGAAACCATAAACCCCGGTCATATTTTAAATATAAGAAAACACTCTAGTTACTTTGCTGCAATTTACTTTACTTGCACTTTACTTTACTTGCATCTCCAATTCGAATTTACATTATCTCCATCACCATTTGCATCACAAAAATACAAAAACAATCCATTGCATATTTATTTTCTCATTTGCATTTAGTAGTAGATTTAATTATTGCACATTTACTTTCAGTTTTGCATTGCAATTTAGAAGTCTCACACCTTGTGCTTGACAACCACTTGGTGAGGTTGAGGGCACAAAATTCTCTACTTGTTTGCAGGATCCTGGACGAAGCTTGGAAGACAACTGCTGAAATACTGGCTCCCCAAGAGTTCGATATAAACCCTCGAGTCACCCTCGTGGAGAAGAAGGCTTGCCACTAGCTACACACTCTGCACTTGGAGTCTCAACCTAGCCATCAACGGGCCAACCTCAGGGTCAAGGGGAGGAAGGGACTCCGCGTCGTCTCCGTCGAGCTCCACACGCAGGATCGCCCCCCGGTTACCACCGCGGCCGCCGAAGTAGAACGGCGGTAGCAGACCCGGAAGCTGACCCGGCTCTGGAGAAAGAACCCTGATCCGGACCACGCCATGCCCCTCAAGAGAGCTGTGGTCGACCTCCACGCAAAGGCCAAGGGGCTTAGCCACCAATGCGAGGATCTCCGCCGTCTTGGCCTCCTCGGGAAGCCCAAAGATCCGGAACCAGGTGGAGGCCAGAGCGGTCCTCTCCGTAACAGCAGTCGAGGCCTTGATGGAAACCTGAACCTTGTTGGTGGGAAACGTGAAGGTGCATCCCATGGAACACAGGCGTAGCATTTCAGCAGAGGGGAACACCACAACAAACTCAGTCTGCGAGATGGCGCGAGCCTGCCACTCATGGCCTGGCATAATCTGAGCCAACTCCTCGCGTAGGATCTCCACTGTCAGCTCTGCAGTCACCGGGGGTAGCTGCTCCGGAAGAATAGTCACCACCGCGAGGTTCTGCGGCACCACCATCGGGACTCCCCCCAGGTCAATGTAGTAGAAAATCGACTCGACACCATGACCGAGAAGCTCCAGTCGTGGCCGGTGTGGGGGGGGGGGGGGGGGGCGGAGGCATCGGGCACGCTCCCACAAGGTGCTCAGGGTCCCCACAACGCAGGCAGCTCTCAGGCTCCTTACACTCGGACCTAAAGTGTCCCACTTTGCCACAATTGAAGCACTTAATCCACGTCGGGGAGCTCCCTCCACCCTCCGACTGGGTGCGAGGTGCGCCCAACCCCGCCTGGGTCGAGGCGCGTGTCGCTCCCGACGGGAAAATGGACGACGATGCCGGTGGGAACCCACGCTGGTTCCCTCCCGCTCGCTCCATCTCGAACGGCTTCGCCTTCTTTTTTTTTTGTTCAAACGCCTTCTAGCAGGCACAACAACAGCATCGTATCCGTTAGCACCGTCCCGGACCGCAGCAAGGCGTCTCGGCTCGCCCCGTGCTTCCTGTCCCACACCAGAACCACGTCGAGGAGACTCCGGGCGAGGGCGCGCTGGGGAGCGAGCGGGGGCCAGGGGGCGCTGCAGCTGCGCCCGGAGCTCCTCTTCCCGCCGCAGTCCGGCCAACGACGGGGCCCGCCGAGGGGAGCGCACCGGCGTCCTGTCCCTGCGGGGCGGCTCCACCCTGGGAGGAGAGCGGTGGCGCCCGTCCTCCCTACGCCCTCGAGGAGGTCGCGCCGGCGAGGGAGCCTGGCGCCCCGGCGAGGCACCTCTTCGAGCCGGCGGGCGGTATGCACGGCGGATGGGGGAGGGAGACCGGGGGCGCGCGTGGGTGGGGGCGGAGAAGGTGAGCGAGCGCGACGCCGCGGATGGACGTTCGCGTCCTCTTCCTCGCCTCGGGACCGCTTCATGGTGACGATGGCGGCGAAGGTACGCTCAAGGGGTGGCGGCGGTGGGTTGCGGACGACGCGTCGATGCGGATGTCCTCTCCTGGAGTCGACGGGGGCCGGGTGCCCTAGAGATAACGTCCAGGATCCCTTGCGAACCCACAGCCATTCGCCCGTGGGCCGGACCGGGCCGAATCGGCCACGCGCAGATCTGGGCGTCAAGCGTTGTGGCTGTCGCCACTCGAGCATGGGCCGTGCGGAAGCCGGTGGCCCGTTGGGCCTAGGGTTGGAGCCCACCTCACCTGGAGCCGGTTCACTCGTGTCAGCGTCCGGTCGCGCCGCCGTCGCGCGAGGGACTGCGACCGCCACCACCACCTCGCTGTGGATAGGCGCCGCCGAGGATCCCGGAGAAGCCCGCGCCCTACCGATGGCTACCGCACCCGCGTCACCCGCCGATGAGCCCCGAGTGCCCGCCGTCAACGACCCCGAAGCGGCTACCCGTACCCCACCCTGCCGGTCCCTGTCCCGCCGGCCTCCCGTCAACGCCGCACGTCGATGGCGAGGGTTCGCCACTCTGCGAGCCCCCGCTAGGATGTCACCTAGGGTCGGGGATGGTGGGATGGTGCACCGGGCTGCCAGTTCTGCCGCCAACGCCAAGGCTTCGTCGTGCTCGTCGGCAATGTCTGCCCATCGCTGGCCGTGTAAACTCGCCGGCTCCGTCCCCCCGCCTAGGGAGGAGGGCGGTACGGCCCTGTCGACGGCCATCTCTACGCCGTCAGCATCCCTGTTCGCCGTGCTCAGGGAGGCGATCGCCGGCTCGCCCAGTGCGTTCGGACCGAGTCAAGCAGTCGCCTTCCAGGAAAGCATTCCGCCAGATCCGCGTGCCCTACCTCATATATTAACAATCTCCCTGGATGATCCATCTGGGATGGCTCCCATTCAAGAGGACATTCAAGGAAGACTTCAGAAGAAGATCCACCACGCGCCAGACACTCGCTAAATCCAAAATGTATGTCCTCTAGATGCGAAACTCTACAAACTGGGCGCATCATCCCTGCTCAAGTGCGTTGCCACGAGCAGGGGGTGACTTATTGAAGGAATATACACTTTGGTTTGTGTGACCATCACTTGGCCCCAAGGTCTACGGCAGCTAAAGCACCAAGACGAAGTTCATATTGGCCGACGATGGTCCAAGAAGCTATATGATTTTCTAGAGCTGTGAAGGTTGACAGAATATGGCAAAGTCGGCCAATGCACCTCCAACCACACCGAAGATAATTCCCATCACCTGACATTTTTTCCATTGTGGAATAGAACTACTATGACCATTCCCCGACAGTAGCTATTTACTACTTGAACACATGGGTCGAGGCTAAACCTTTTAACATCCATCACATCAGATGCCAGTAAAAGGTCCAACTTGAAGTCTGTTGAAAACCCATATACTTATTTTACCTTCGTCCACCACATACAAGAACTCAATGGGCGTGGTTGTTTTGAAAAAAATCATCATATGCTATTTTGGAGTGCCAAGGGAGATCACGGTTGAGAACGGAACTCAGTTCGATGCCATATACTTCAGGTTGCCTCCGTTACTCCAAGGAAAACATAATCATCGACAAGCACTTACCCTCTTTTTTCTAATGTTTGGTCCTGTATAGATTGTTGCGACTCATTGGGAACCACCATCCATTTTGCTTCATTCTTCAGGGGATCTGACACCACATGGAAACAAGCTCGAAGAAGCAAGGGGTATGGGCACTTTCGCGCTCTAGAAGTGGTGGAATAATTGTTACTCACTAGATCATGATGCGCGCGTTGCCGCGCCCTTTCATTCTATCAACAGATTGGTAGGAATTAATATACTGATAATAATTGTGGTACATATATAAAAACATGAAATATGTTGGTTAAATTGTGGTAATTCATGAGCATATATGTATCATCAATCAAATAGCCAATTGGAGTTTCGATTTGATGTGTCGGGATTTTAAGTATCTCGATCATCCTACTTTTTTTTATTTTCCTCGGCTGAGTATGAATCGACGTTAGTCATTATGCATGCCAATATATTGGAGAACTAATCAAAGGTCGAAAAAATGGTCTAGTCGTTATCTCTTGGCCGAGACCGCATCAATTAGATATTGAATCTATA
The DNA here is from genome assembly GCA_028641055.1 of Alopecurus myosuroides. Lineage (NCBI taxonomy): Eukaryota > Viridiplantae > Streptophyta > Magnoliopsida > Poales > Poaceae > Alopecurus > Alopecurus myosuroides. Next base: position 126,486,721 of record CM054058.1, read on the forward strand.
TTCTTAGGTTGAATCATAAGAGAATGTGTGATATCACAAAGCAACAACACATCGAGGAAACAATTGCGACATCCATCCAACCCCAGTTTATATAGTACGTACTGATTAATATATCCCGCAGGTGAAAGTTTCCTACAAGTATACACAAAATGAAGTACCGTGACAACTTCAAGGACGTGTCAGAGACATGATTTTGGCCTGCTTTTAATAGGCCTAGAACTAAACGATCATGTCCAAATAGTCTGTACATAAAAAGGTATACATTATACTAAACTGAAATGTTGCATGCCTCAAAATAAACTCACTGATACATGATAAGTCTGACATGATAAACCTTAGAAGGGGACTATTTCAAATCACCAGAAAAAAGTTGGGAAGAAGAATTTAAGGGGAAACTTAACATGTGTCCTAGAACAAAATTACTAAAGCTTTGGTCAAAGTAATTGTGCAATACAACCTAAGATTTATAAGAGGAAGTTTTTCGCTACGACCTCATCAAAGGAAAACGTAATGATTGGACTTTCTATTCTTGTTTGGCTTCATCTCTATAAAATTCAAGGAGGCATCCCCTCGCTGCTCAACTGAATGGTACCGAGTTGATTTACCATACAGCATTCGTGACAAAATGAAACTTTGGTGCATAGTGGTTGGAGAAGTCAATATTTCTTATGTTACAAATAAAAAAATGATGGGGTCTAAGTTCAGATAATAATAATGATACACTCTGCTACAAATTGATGAAAAGTTATATCCAGAGCAAATTAGGCAGATATTTCTTTGCCGTGTCTCTCAAAGCACACTTCATATTTTGTAAATGTCCCTTATACTTCAAAATCTCATTTTAAATTGATAGAAAAAGACAGTCACCTGGCAATAGTCAAGATGGCATATGTATATGTCTCCAAGTTTAAAAGTTCCTGCAAAGACCAAGGTTACCTTCAGTAATGGCCAATGTCTACAAGCTGGTAAAGAATCGGCATAGGCTCATTCTGATACATTCTAATATAGTGCCTTGAGTAGGTAATATGAATGAACCGACATACTACCTACATTTTGTATCCAAGTAACCGAGCATGTACTAAAAATTATTAAGGGCCTATAATCCGTAGCTGAATGAATGGGTTGCCGGAGTTGCCAATCTCGCCTAGCAATTAAATGACCACTTAGATTTTGTATCCAAGAAACTGAGTATGTATACTCAGAATCATTAGAGACATTTAATTTCTGGCTGAATGAATGCATTAGTGAAAGAAATCATTTTATCCACTAATAGTGGCCAAATTGGCGTATTACCAAACCACGCCCCCATTAACACAGCAGTAGATATGGGTCCTTTGAGAATACGCCTTCTCAAGTGAGTTGCCAATCTCACCTGTGCAATTAAATCAATTGAAGCCTCAGATCCTCCACCTGATCAAGGATCTCATACCACCTGATAAAAGAAGAAACAAAAAAGATTTCTAGCTTCAATAAGGTAGCAGTTGTGCTTATATTATCTAGACGCTGGTACTTACAACCCATCTCCCATCAAGTGATATGCTCAGATGTAACGAAATGCTTCTTCAACAGTTGAGGGTGGAGAATGAGGCCCTTGCCTGAACAGACACATCGCATATGGTGGCGGAGGTGTGTGTCGCATCACATCTGGTGCACCGTGTGTTTCCCTCTCGCCTGCAGGTGCGATGCAAAAGGAAATCTCCGCTGCAACTCTCACTCTTCTTGCCGTGAAGAAGGAAGAGGCGTTGTCATCACCTGGTGCCGCCTGTGGCCAGGAGGGCGTCCTTCTGGGCCTCCGTCTGCAGTCACCGTCGTCTTGGCGAGAAGGGCCTGAGCCGCTTGACTGCAGTCGCCGTCGTCATCATCACCTCGTGCCGCTTGTAGCGAGTCGAGACAACAACGGCAACCTCGGCCGCCATGGTCCGGCTGCGTGATTCAAGATCTGGGGAAGGGCGCCCCTGACGCATCGCCTTGCTCCTGGCCGCCAGACGATTGGTTCGCTTCCCGGATCGCCGCTTGGCCTCCTGCCCTGATCCCCTCTGTCGTTCTTCTATTTAGGCCGGTGCCAACGCAAGAGATAGCGCGGGCGATAGCGGCCCTTATCGCCCCGCGCGGGGCGAGAGCGGGCGAGAGGAGGGGCGAGAGGAGCGGGCCGGGCGGTAGCAGGCTCGCCCGGCGAGAGCGGGCGAGAGGGCGCGCTACCGCCCGCGTTGGCGGGGCGATAGGAGGGGTGCGGGGCGAGAGGGCGGGCGATAGCGGGGCGACGCGGTGCCAATGGGGGGGATAGGCCGGGCGATAGTGGGGAGAGGAGTGTGATAGTGTGGGCTATAGCCTGTGCACTGGCACCGTGCTGTGAGAGTGGCGTGAGAGTGAGAAAAAAAGGTGACGTGGCGGGGCTATAGCCCGTGAGAAGCTGTGATACATTGGCACCAGCCTTAGAGCTGCAGTGTAGGAACACACAGAGAAAAGTATCTCCCGGTACATGGGCCGGGGGTTTTCGGCCCAGTTCACCACATAACTGCTATTTGATCCGCAGAGTAGCGTCTCCCAGGGGTTCCGGATCTGAAGAAGATCCGACGGTCAGAAGTAGCCTGATGGCACAATCGGACGGCCAAAATTACTTAGGGCGTGAGAGGCCTCCTCTTTGACTCAGTTTTAATACCCCTAATTTAATTGTCCTTGCTAATATAACGACAAGGACCTCACGGTTGGCGGCGCAACCAACGGATAGTCACCACAGATTTGCACATTACCCATAGTAACAATTGGACACATCTCGCTAGGGCCTGTGTCATGGCAGCAAAAACATGGTAAAACCCTACCATGGCATTCCCTTACAACATAATTGATACGTTCAAAACGTATCTATATTTTTTGATTGTTCCATACTTGTTCCTTATGATTGTCACATGCTTTTATGATGTTTTTATAATATCTTAGGGTGTTTTTTGGACTAACCTATTAACCCAATGTCCAGAGGCAGTTCCTGTTTTTCGCTATCTTTTTGTTTCAGAAGAGCGGGGCGGCGGTTGTTCCTCTAGGAACAAGGAGAGAAAGAGGGAGGCAGTGTGGGACCGGGACGGGAGTAGATGGTTAGTGTTTGTGAATAGGATGGCTAAGGGGGGGAGTTTAGGTTGATTTCGATTTTTTTCAAGGATGCAAATGCAAAACAGGCCAAAACTTTGACTCGTGGACTTTCGCACGAATCTCCGATAAATTTACAAGATACAGGCAATGTGCTTCTGGGAAATCCGCAGTTGTTCGCAAGGCAAAAACGCAAAGCAAATTCCGAACCTAGACCAACCGCTACATAAGGCAGACTCGGCAAGATCATCCATGGCGGCGCTCCGGCACGCGGCGAGGAGGCTCTTCGAGCGCTCGCTCTAGGGAGCGCAGGGGATTTCACCGGTGGCGGCACAAGTCAGCGGCGGCTCTTTCTCAACGGCTCTTCTCCTGCCCACCGGCCCATGTCCAACTCCACCGTCAGCGGCAAGGTACACACCACCCTTCTTCTCTCCCACCACCCTCTTCAATTCCTCTCCCTTGGGAGACACCCGAGGGCCGAATATGCATATCTCCAACTGTTTGCGCGCACAGCTCAAATCCTAGCCGTCCTCAGCCAAGTCAAGATTCCCGCCGCGGGCCCACACAGACGGGTAGTTGACTACGTTTTCTTCCATTTATAGCCCATCGTTCAGACCCACCCTCGATGATACATGTACGCCAATACACAATACCGACCATCCGGACCCCCTCGCCGTCCTTTCCGTCAGAGATCTCGCCGTCCTTTTCCGTCCGGACCCCCCATGGCGACACCACGCCATGTAATGGAGCCCATGCCCCAGTTCGAATTTGAATCGCATTCACCCCCTCTCGACCTCGCTGCCCAGTCTCTCATCTCAGATCCAGCGGAGAAGACGACATCGATGCCGGCTGGGCGGCCAAGCTCAACCATGTCCGGGGGGGGATTCCCAGCCGAATGAATTCGTCAATTTGCTTCTCAGGTGTGTTCTCATTACTCTGAATCGCAACGACTTCAGATTCTGGTTCTAGCTCCTCAGCCATGTTTCTTCTGTCAACAACATGTCAGCCCCGATCCCGCAAGACAGGTGGGATGTCTCTACTGATCCTATATGGGATCCCGTAGCTGATGAAGACGACCGGAGCCCATGCTTGACGCTGCCATTCTCAAGGTCAGATTTGATATCCGATCAACCAGTGGCGGAAATCCACCCGGTGCAAGCTCCCCTGAATCAAGCCCCACCACCCCGTTCTCACTGAGACTCGATCCAGGTCTCGAGGACCAAGCCGGCGATCACACTCAGCACTCCGGAGAGGAAGTACAGATGTCTGAAAACTCACCAACTTCTCCCGTCTCCAGTAGATTCCACCTAGGAGTCAATCAGCACATCGAAGATATTCAGTCAAGCCAAGATATGGAGTCACACGGTAAAGCAGCTAGAACATATGAGACCGACAATGTGGAGTCGCCCACGTGACCGTGGAAGAGGAGGTACACTTTAGCCCCTATAGCATATTTGTGAGGTGAAATCACATACTTACCGGTTGTTTTAGCTAGGGGGCGATTCCTGAAAACCCTTTGCATATCGCTGTTAAAAAGTGTTATGTACACCACCGAACAGACTCGGTGGATTCAAAAGAATCAACTTGATTTGAATGATGTTTTAGAGAACACTTAATTGTAGAACCTTGATTTAGCAATGTAGGATTTTTGTTGTGAACGAAAAAGTAAACACACCCGGACTGCACATAGTGTAGACATATATACTAGTTTCAATCTTTTGTTTACAATTAGTGGTACGTCATATATTCAGTTATAGTTGTGTATCAGACAGCAAGGTGAACACGGCCAAACAGACTCGGTGGATTCAGAAGCCTCTGCTCATGCCAAATAACTAGCTAAAAAACAAAAACAATAAGCACGAGACCATTTCCTTATCTCCATTTTGATTTGATACTCTTATTTCGAAACTAGCTGCAGGCATCACGGCGTCGATTCGAGTACATGATTGTTAGGCATGGGCTGTGAGTCATCCACATAGGATGGGATCTGAGAGTCACCAATGGCGACAAGTTCTTGACTAAGGTCATTGGTCGTCGAATCCTACATCGATAACGTATAAAATAACCGTAAATCCATCATCTAGACAACCTAATGTTCACAAGAATACTAGGGCATGTATAGAGTAAGCATGATAGCTAAACAAAAACACTTGAAAAAGATCTAACAAAATGTCATGATGAACTGTGTTGTACATAAGCACATGACAAAACTATACAAATCTAGCACACAACCATTACCATGTTCTACAAATAGATCTATACAACCAAATACGCACAGATCTAGATTACATAATTCAGATCTAGCACGTATCAAACATTTCCCTTCTACGAGTTAGGATTTAGTCACTTACATTCATCATTGAAGATGTGCCAAAACGAGGACAACCAGAGTGAATGACGACCTGCTGTTGCCTGCTTGTCGCACCCGAACTTCTAGGGGATACTCACAGTCCGTTAAACAGTAGATAAATGGCTTACGGGGCATACCGGCACCCGCATCTCAATATGAGCAGGCCAACACGTAAACGTGTGACAACCATTCTCTTACTATTCATCGTCTGCGCAAACCATCCCATAGAAATCCAGATACTTCCGTTGACGTACTTCAAAACATACACACATGGTACGTCAACGGCATTGGAACAAGTGATATCACAACAGATCTCTACGACACAAAAGATTGAAATAAGGTGCAAATAGATCTCACTAGAGCAGAGATAGCAAATACAATCATCCAGAGGACACATGTCCCAACATAACATCATTACATCACAGCGGAAGCATTCAACATGTTTGAGTACAGACAAGAACCAAATAGGCCTAAGAGGCCGGAAACGAAAAGACGGAGCCCATCCACGAAGTCTCGGATCCTGCCCGGGTCCGCTATCTACTCGTCAGCAGTCTCATCATACTCCACGTAGTAGCCACCATGGTGATCCTCGGAAACGTAGTCTGCGGAAACCACAGCCCCAAAGGGGTCAGTACATAAACGTACTGGCAAGTAAGACTCACAGTTCACCAAAGTGTAGCCCATCAACACCGAGCACAGATGCTTTGGGTTCAATGGAGGAAAGGGGATATAAAAGATGCTGCAACTGGCTGCTCTAACCAACTACAGAGTTAGTACCACTTCCGGCTAACAGAAAGGAGATAAGATAGCGTATCGTAACCAACTACCAACTACCTCCAAACAAACCCATCCTGGATCTCGCCCCTTATCCAAAGAAGCAATCCGAGGATAACTCACACAGTTGGATTAGTGAGGGTTCAGATTGTGTGTCATTAAGCCTATTACTAGTCAGATTGTTAATCATTAGGTTTAAGTTGTCCTGAGTACTTGTTAGCCAGTACTTTCACCAAGTAGTCCATAACCGCGGAAAACACGGCTTCTCGAGAAGATTTATCCCTGCAGGGGTGCACCAATTTGGCCGTACACGTAAGAATAACCCGCCAGATGGAATGCCTCCCACCAAGCGGGGCACTCAACATAACTCAACTCTTCTCCGCATCAAGCCCAAAGAACCCCGTGCAGTGAGCGCACGGCTAATCAAGCCCCACGAAGAAAAGGGGACCCTCATAGCACTCTAAGAACGTGTCTCCCTAAATGCCGACTACAAAAGTTTCCACCCTGGCCTGGGCTCGCAAAAACATGCATGCGGCAAATGGAACACCCGAACTAAATGAGGCGATTTGGACAAGATGCGAATCGAATCAAATTGAGGGGGGCGCCCATACACGCTTCCCACATGCGGTTAGTGCGCTCATCATGGATCAGTAGACAAGACCCTTTTCCTAATTAGGGTCGACAGTAGCAGGCCTCAAAACCACGCAGGGCCTCCTTCCGGTGCCTTATCATCAAATTATTATTATCCACAATATTAACAGGTTGATTGATTAAACCTCGAGCCCCAGAACATAATGAAATAGTAACAGAAAGTAACGGGTAACAGACTCGAGCCAAATAACCCTAAGCATGCTAGTAAGACACGGGCAACAAGCAAAAGGTTATAGGTGTGGAGGTGAGGCAATATCAGGGTTAAAGGATATCATGTGATAGGTTCGTAACAGAAGCAACTAATCATAGGGCTAGCAGAATAGACAACGGAAAGTATCGGTAACCAATGTTGAAAGGAACACAATGGTTCATGTGAGTGAATACTTGCCTGCAAACCCAGTAGCCTGGTACTGAGCTAACTCCTTAGAATGGGTGTCGTAAGGATCGTCGGTCTCAACGTCGTCGTATATCCGAGAAGAAGCAAACAAACAACGCAGAGAACAAACAATCAATAACATGGCATAGTGCACAAACATGGGATGATGCATGACCATTTAATTGATGCAACAAAATAAACTAGTTGACAAGATAACATAACATGATTAAATGGACCCACATGCAATTTGGATTGCATATGGAAAGCCCATGAATAATGATTGAAACAATTGTTTTACAACTAATCACCAGGTGAAAGTGGTTTAGCATGATGCATGGATGAAGAAAACAACAAAATAACAACATTAGAACCAATTGGAAATAGGGTTAACCAATTTTGGAATTTTAGTTATTAAGTTAAGAATTTTGGTTCCTTAAAGGGGTCACACAAGCAATTGTTGTTTTCATCAAGTTAAAATGTTCAAAACAGATAACAAAGTTCATATTTGAGAAGAACACAAAATTTTAGGTGGATTACATGTTTCACTTGTTGAAAAAGGATTTCAAATAAATCATTTATGAATTAAACAAGTTTAAGCAAGAATAAAATGAATTTAATTCAAACATGAACTTATTTGAATTTTTTATTTGTTCAAAACATTAAACCAAATTCATATTTGAAAAGTTTATACTTTTATGGTTTGAAAACATATTTTATATGTTCAAAAATAATTTAATTTGATCAAGTTATGAATTTAACAATATTAAATGATTTAAGCAAGGTTTAAATTATTTAACCAATTTTAATTATTCAAAACATGAAACAAAATTTATATTTGGAAAGGTGGTTTAAATTTGCATGGAAAACATATTTCATTTGTTGAAATTGGATTTAAAATGAGCAAGTTATTAATTTGGCAATTTTTAATGCAATAAATAAGAAACAGTTGTTTTCAGCAATTTAAATTATTCAAAACAGCAAACAAAGTTGATATTTGGAAAGTACATGAAAAATTTATTGGAAAACATATTTAGTTTGTGGAATTTGGAATTTTTATGCCCAAGTTATGAATTTTGCAAAATTAAGTGAATTAAACAAGAATTCAAATATTGCACCAATTTAAAATATTCAAAACAGTAAACAAATTTTATATTTGGGTAGACAATTTAATTTGGAGTGGAAAACATATTTAAAATGTTGGATTTGGAGTTAATATGATTTATTTATGCAATTTACAAGAATTGGTATTATTCTGCCATTTTTAATTCACTAGGGACTTGGAAATAAATTACAGGGGCTAGAAAAATAACTGGCAAGGACCCACTCGTGATTTCTGTGAAGTGCTGAACCAAAACAAAATGAAAAAAAAAGTTGGGTTAATGTTGCGGGAGGGGGACTCGAACCCGAGCCCTCCTGGGCGCGCACAGAGGGGTTAACCAGTGGGGTGGCTGCTCGATTGTGATAGGAAGGGGGCATCAGGGAGGATATAGTTCAGTTTCGCGGGATTCTGAAACTGAAACTGCAGTTAACTGCAGCGGACAGATCGATGGTGGCCGCTCGCTGCCGCTGCGGGGCTCGCCGGAGAGGAGGGCAGGGAGGTTTCCGATGGGGTGATGCGAGTGGGGTGGCCGCGAGAGGGAGGAGTGGAGGGGAGCGAGGGGAGGGAAGCTCACCGAGGGGGAGGTAGCGGGCGGAGAGGAGGGGTCGGTGCAGGGATGGCGAGCAGAGGGCGACGGTGGCGAGGACCTCGATGGCGGCGGCGCCTCGGGGCCTCCCGGCCCTCGCCGTGGGGGTGGAGAGGTAGAGGGATGCACGGGGGTTCCATTCCCGTGCCTCCCTTGGCCGGAGGGGGAGCCTAGTGGCGGCGATCACCGGCGGAAGTGGAGGAATTCGGTGAGGAAGGTTCAGTTACAGTGGAGATACAGAGAAGAAGGAGATGGAGGTGGAAGGAGAGATGGAGGCGGGGGAGAGGGAGAAGAGCTAGGGTAGGGTTAGGGGAACCCTAGGGTTAGCTATATGGAAGGAGGGGGAGGAGCTCAGCCGTTCCCTGCCTCCTCTGCATACGTGGGTAGCTCGGATGGAGTCCGTACCGAGGAAGAAGAAGGTGGGGTCGAAGGGGTACGGGCCTGGGGGGAAATTGGGCCGGGCCTGCCCCTCTCCCCCTGTTTCTTTTTATTATTTTTTTTTTCTGTTTCTTTTTTTTTTGCTGATTAGAATTAGGAAGAAAAAGATGAGTTGTGGGTTTAGAAAAAAATTAGACAAAAATGTTATATTACTTATTTATGTAATAGCAACCACTTGCAAGTTTTGTTTTACAAAGTGTTTTGAATTTAGGTGCTGTTTGCAATTTGCAATTGAAATTTGAATGAAGTTAAGATTAAGTGGTTTATTAAAAACAACATTTAAATAGTTTGATCATTATAGTTTAATTGAAACAAAAGGATTGGAAATGTGTTGTAATTATCATTGATTCCAAAAGGTTGCTGTTTCGAAAAAAATGCAAATGAATTGGAATGCAATTTGAATGAATTGATTATTAAGTGAATATTGAAAACAAGATTTAATTAGTTGAACCTTAGAGTTTAATTGAAACAAAAGGATTAGAATTTGGTTTGTAATTCTCATAAATTCAACATGGTTGCTGTTTGGAAGAAATTGTAATTGAATTTGAAAAGGGTTTGATACTAAATGAATTTTGATAGAAACAAAACAATAGTTTTGGAATCACAACTTTAATGGAAGCAAATGATTGTTTTGATTTGAAATATCATTTTGGAAATTGTAACATCACAAGGATGAAACAAAAGGTTTAAAATTTGGTTTGAAATTCAAATAGAAAACAAAGGAAAACAGAGGAAAACAATTGGAAAACAAATGAGAACAGAGGAAAACAAAAGGAAAACAAATGCAATGAACATGATGCCATGATGCAAAACATAAAATAACAGAGAGCAAACATTCTAATGGCTATTTTTCATACTTGGGATGTTACACTGCTCCGCCGCTGCTGCCAACCAGAGATGAGTGCAATGTCGCCTCTTACCTTCTCGGAGGAGTGGGATAAGAGCTCGAGGTAGGGGAAATAATTATCTTCGTGAGATTGGTGAGAGAGGAGAGTATAAATAGGGGAGAGACTTGGATGGGAGGTGATCAAATTTCTCTCACCAACTTTTTCGTTGCAGCCGTGAGCTCCCACCAGCTCCATGCCCGTACGAGTTGAGCGCAAAGGAATTGAGAATTTGCATTGACGAGGTGCAAACGAGCCCGACTCCACAGAAACGGCTGATTCAGGCGTTCCTGTAGGGCCTGGCCAAGAGGTGTTTTAACGCGCGTGCGGGGCTAACCCAACACCTCATACAGACAATCAATCATCGGGATTTTGCATCCGGCGGGCCTGGTTGGAGGTTACGCATGCTACGAAACGTGCCCATGGTGTACTGGGAATTTTGGCTTGAAAGAAAAGTCTTGCTTGTGAGGAACATGGTTATGTCGGTTTGCCGCTCCCTAAAAGCATATGGTGATTAGATGGAGAGAACTGTTTGGCTGCACTCTTCGGATCCCAGCGCGAGGAATTGGCTAATTTTCTGAGGGAGACGTCTTGGCTGCCGGTGCATATTCATCTGGTATTTAAAATAATTTAGGCCCATTTTCTAATCTCAAGAAAATTATATAAAAAGGTTGCGCATAGATCATAACATCCTATGTGTCACAAAGTCGTGTTAAGAAAAACCAACATTTTTTACATTTGTAAAATGGACAAAATTTGGTGCTGAAAAATAACACTTTTCATGAGATTTTTTTTTCTTTACACACATGCCACAAAATAAGGTTTTCTCGTGAACCGACTTTATGAAGACATGGAATGTGAAGATATAGCCGCGAAATTTTATTTTTTTTTCTATTTTTTTCGACATTTGAAAATGTATTATTTAAATACCGGGTGACAAAGTTTATTTCAATAACTAGAAGAATACCCCGCGCGTTGCTACGCGTATCTCTTTAAAAAAAATTCTATAAATAAAATGGGTATAAGGTGTATGAAATATTCCATTATCAAGATTCAATTGGTCACATAATCGATATGCTAAATTTAACTCGTGTGAAAATATTTTGAAAAATAAATATAAGTGACATGCATAATTATATGGTTGAAAAAAGATGACATGGTTATGCTAAATTTAATTCGTGTGAAATTATTGTATATTTTGAGAAATAAACATTAGTGACATGGATAATTATATGGTTGAAAAAAGATGACATGTTATGTGGCACATAATATGTAATATCACAATTATTAGTGGACATGACATGGATAATTGATTGGCTAAAATGGTGGGTGATATGGATAAGTTGCATGTTGGGATAGAAAAATCATAATTGATAAGCTCCTCTTTTTTCTTCATCTTTTTCGGCCACTTGGCCTTGACTTGAATAAGCATAACCCACCTGGTGTGTGCTGTAAATCTTTCTACGAGTGTTTAATACGAAAAAGCTATCTTCCAGCTGGATCTTTAAAAAAAAATCGTGGCGTGACGGAGACCGCTCGGAATGGGGACTATTCTCTGTAGGCATACGGTATATTTTCTTCCCTGTATTATTTTTTTGAAAGACCCAGCAACTGCTGGCTTTTCGATTTATAGAAAGGTAGAGTATGCACAGATAGCCATGAGGCAAAGGACAAAAGCGAAAGAAATTTGGAGAAAAAAAATGATCAAGGATCAAGAGCGTCTAGCTAGACCGAAAACTTCAGGGAGGTACCCAAGGTAGTTTGCACAGCTGTTTCGTCCCCCGGAAAAGCCGTTTCTCGCCCATCATATTCCCTGTATTCTTTTGGCAAATCTTTGCAAGTCAATAGAACTTTAGAATGGACACAAGAAAAGTATTACCTCCGGTGGAGGGATTCTCCATTATAAAAGGGCTGCACCCTTTCATCCATCATATATAGACGGTGTGGCTTCTGATTAGGCTGGTTCAACTGGTGAGTTTTCTGAAGCATCTTGTCTTTTCTAGACAGTATTAGATGAAATCAACAAAACAGGTGCATTCTGAATTAACATTTGCCTTTTCGAAGTATGCATTGTGACTGTGTTGTCTCCATGTATGAGCAAATCATTGTTCCTCCTACTTGTTTTTACAAGCAGTGTGTTTTCTATGTTCTTACGCAAGTTTTGAGCAGGGGCACAACGGAATTGAGAAGCTGCGACTTTTGGCTGGGCAAACTGAAACTGGTCGTGGGATGGCCGGTGATCCCAAGTCCCTACTTTGGTTGCTACTGAGTAGCACATCGTTGTGTTTTGGTTCTAAACTTGATATCCAGTGCCTGAAGTCTTTTCAACAATCAGTGATTGATCCCAATGGCATACTCAAGTCGTCATGGAATTTCGCCAATAGCAGTATTGACGGTTTCATATGCGGATTTATCGGCGTGGAATGCTGGAATCCCGATGAGAACAGGATTTTTCATTTGCGCCTTGGCAACTTAGGACTTCAAGGCTCATTTCCTCAAGGTCTTCATGATTGTACAAGCATGAGTAGTCTGGACCTGTCAAGCAACAATTTTTTTTTGAACGTAACGGCAGGAGCTCTGCCCATTCATTATAGATTAGAAGAAAAGAAATACATTGTTCACCACGTACACCGCCCAAGCCAACTGGGACACACATCACTGGTGGTAGTAAAGAAATGGAAAGGATAGGGGAGCAACAGAGCTGCTACTCCTTCCGAAAGGCAAGCCTGTAGGACGAAATTTCTTCCTTTGTGCGAGCCACCACCTCCTCGGCCGCAGCGTGGATGTTCTGAAACACCCTGCGGTTCCTCTCGTTCCACACATTCCATAGAACATACACTGCAGTCGATTGCTGATCCGCCGTCCCAGTGATGGCTCCTGGCCACCAAGCCTCTATGCTCTCCGCCGAAGCCGCAAGCTGCTGCCAAGACTGGTTGGTTGCACGGAAGCTCGTCCACACCTCCACGGCAAAGCTGCACTTGAGAAAGAGATGCAAGGCACTCTCCAGTACAGTCCCACACAGAGAGCATAGGTTATTGTGTGGCCATCCCCTTCTCTGTAGGCGATCCGCCGTCCAGACCCTGTCCTGCAGCATGAGCCAAACGAAGAAGCGAACCTTGTCCTCGGCTTTTATCTTCCACACTCTCGCGAGGTCTGGCAATTGTAATCTCCCAATGAACTGGACCTCATAGGCCGATCTGGCCGAGTACAACTTGTTGGAAGTCAGGTTCCAGGTTATCTGATCCTCATTGTCAGTCAGGTTAACCTCCTGGCTCATGGTCCACAGGGAGCAGAAACTCTCTAGGTCAATAGCATTATCCATCCTATGCAGCCCCCTCATCCACCGTCCATTCAGCAGTGCATCCCTGACAGAAAGTCGCTTACGGAAGGTCAGCTTGAAAAGGTTTGGAGCCAGGTCTGCCGGAGCCGACCTCATCAACCACCGGTCATTCCAGAAGCTAGCTTTAGCCCCATTTCCAACCAGAATCGTAGTTGCAGCCGCAAACAAGCTTCTGTCCATCATGTCACATGGCACCACCGCCCCCTTCCACGGCCTCTCGACAGCATCCCAACTGTGCCATAGCCACCTGATGCGAAGAGACGAACTGTATGCGGCAATATCTTTGATCCCAAGACCTCCAAAGCGCATAGGAGCACAAACACGCTTCCAGTTCACCATACATTGACTCCCTCTCGCCACCTCCTCGGCACACCACATGAAACCACGTCTGAGCTTATCGATCTTCTTGATGAACCATTTGTCAGCCGGGAAAGCTGTCAAATGATACGTGGCCTTGGCTGTGATCACCGTGTTCACCAGACGTAGCCTTGCAGCACGGTCCATCAGTTTCCCCTTCCAAACTTTAAGGGAGCCCGCAATGCTGTCCAGTATGGGTTGCAACTCCCCCCTTGTTGGCTTCCTGAGGCCTAGGGGAAGACCTAGGTACCTGCAAGGGAGAAGCAACAATTTTTCAGGACCGATCCCTCACGACATCTCACAGCAGGTGCCGTATCTGACATTTTTAGATCTTTCGTACAATAGCTTTTCTGGTGAAATCCCATCAGATATCTCAACTATGCAATATCTGAATCTCCTCAACCTTGAGAATAACCAACTCAGCGGTCAAATTCCAGAGCAGTTCGATCAGCTTATTCGGTTAGCTACGTTCAGTGTTGCGGACAACTTGTTATCAGGGCCTATTCCATCTACGCTCTCGAACTTTTCAGCTTCCAACTTTGCTGGTAACCAGGGGCTTTGTGGTTCACCGTTGGATGAGTGTTCAGCCTCCCGGAAGAGAACCGGACGGATACGAATCAGGCTGCACAGGATGAACGACGATTCCAGTATCGGGGCGGCTGTCGGATTCATCGCGGGTTTCGTGGTGGCACTCTACTTTTCGCGCTACTTCATCTGCTCCGAGAGGCTCCGTGCCTACATCTTCCACATATGATCCGCTTGTACTGAAAGTTTGTCTTGTTAAGAGATAGAGCTTCTAGATGATTCGGTTCAAACACGGGTTAAGCGTAACTTGTATACCAAGTCGGTAATCTATAAACCGCATCTTGGATTTATGTAACAACCATGTAAATCTCGGGACTTGTTTTCTCCTATATTAACACGCAAGGCGAGCCGAGACAAAGACGTTGCTTCAACCAATCTAGAATCTAGATAGAAACTTAATATGGTATCAGAGCTGTTCTCTCCACCGCATCCATGGCAAGCTCAAGCTCCAACCCTGGTTCTCCCTTCTCTAGTCATGGTGTTACCAAGAAGCAGGCAAAAGGAATTCACATCCTATGGAAGGCACAGGTACTGCCGGCGATCCGAGGCGCCCAGATGGACGGCTACCTCGACCCAAGCCGCGCGGTCGCCAAGGAATTGGTGGTGACCAAGGACGGCAAGACGAAGAAGGAACGCAACCCGCAGTATGGCCCCTGGCTGGCAGCGGACCAGTAGCTCCTCAGCTTCCTCGTCACAAGTCACAACCCTGTCAAGGGAGGTCCTTCTCCAAGTTCATGAAAACAAGAGCTTGGCGGATCTGTGGTCCGCCATTGAAAAGATGTTCGCATCTCATACCTTTTGCGCACACCGTGAACACACGGATCGCCCTCGCAAACTGCCAGAAGAGATCTCTTAGCATGGCGGAGTACTTCGGCAAGATTCGTCAGCTCGTGGATGAGATGGTTGCCACCGGCAAGCCACTCGATGAGGAGGACATTGTCTCCTATGTCCTTGCGGGTCTTGACTCCGTGTATAACTCGATTGTCACAGCAATGGCCTTGCGAATTGAACCTCTTTCTGTCTCAGAGTTGTATGCACAGCTCCCGAGCTTCGAGACACGCCTCGATCATCTGCAAGGAGGCGGACAGTTATCAGCGAACGCAACCGTGCGGGGAGGGCGCGACAACTATGGTGGCTTCTTCGACAATCGTGGTGGAGGCCGCAGAGGTGCTCCCCAAGGCCGTGGCAATGGAGGCTGCGGCCACTACGGCGGCTACCCAAACTACGGGGGCGGCCACGGTGGAAACTGCAGCAATAACAACTCTGTCCACGGCGGGAACGGCCAAGGCAACCACGGTGGCCACATCAACCATGCAGGCGGCATGCGTAACAACGACATCGGGAACAAACTGCGCTGCCAACCGTGTGGCAAGGTTGCACACATGGTCTTCAAGTGTTGGGAACGATACAATCCAGATTTCGTTGCCGTGGAGGAGAAAAGCGTCGGATCTGCCACGAACTCTTATGGCGGTGAGCCCCATTGGCTCATCGACACCGGCGCCACCGACCACATTACCGGTGGCCTCCACAAGTTGACCATCCGCGACAAGTACAATGGGAATGAACAAGTCCATCCCGCCAATGGGTCAGGTATTGACATCCACCATATTGGTCATTCAATCGTTAGTACCTATGATCTTGATCTTTATCTTAAGAATATACTTCATGTTCCTCAATCAAACAAAAATCTTTTATCTGCTCATCGCCTTGCGTTTGAAAATAATGCTTTCCTAGAAATTCACCCTCATTTCTTTTCCATTAAGGATCAAGCAACAAGGAGAACTCTTCTTCAAGGAAAATATAGAAGAGGGCTATATCCAATCTCGTCCATCCCCAAGAAAACATGTCTTCAGTGCTGTCAAACCATCCTCGGAGATGACACACTCGTTTAGGTCATCCATCATCGATTATAGCAAAGAAAGTCATTAGTAGTAATAATATTCCTTGTTCCTGTGAGTTCAATGATGATTCCGTTAGTGATGCCTATCATAAAGGCAAGAGTCATCAATTACCCTATCCAAAATCTTTAAGTGAGTCTAGTGCTCCTTTAGAGCTTATCTTCTCAGATGTTTTGGGTCCTGCTCTTGAGTCTGTTGGACGAAATAAATATTATGCCAGTTTTATCGATGATTTCAACAAATTTATATGAATTTAGTTGCTTAAAAATAAGTCTGAGGTGTTACAAAAATTTCATGACTTTCAAAACCTTGTTGAAAGGCAATTTGATAAAAAAATTCTTGCAATGCAAAGTGATTGGGGTGGCAAATATGAGAAACTAAGTGTCGAAGTGCCGAAGGACTCGACGCGGCGGACAGAGTCGATGCAGCGGAGTCACGATATTTGCTCGAAGGACTTGACACGGCAGAGTCGCGAGAATTTGTTGTGTGTAAACGGAGGGCAATGTTGATGTCGATCCCCCGGGAACTAGTATGACGAGTCGCCATGTTTTGTTGATGTTGCTTGGTCTTTATGTCGACTCGCAAATTGCCGAAATAGGATCCGGATCCGCGATTTGAATTCGCGAACTCTTAGAGATCAAAAACGTGTCGCAGTGCACGAGCTGCTGATGGAGATCTAACCGTTGGAATTGGCTCAAAAAAAGATGGAGTCGTGCGGGATTGTTTGCCGCAGCTGTTCAACGGTGTGATCTTGGAATTGATGTCCGAGTCGACTGTGAGAATTGTTTTCCCAAAATCGCGGATTCTGACAGGGCTTCAGTGTTCGGGTCATCCACGGAGATCTAACCGTCAGAATTCGTCGATTCTTTTTGGAGCCGATAGATATTTGATTTCACATCCTTCCACTGAAGGAATTTTCCAGATGAGTTTTGAGCCGCCGTTGATGAAGTTCACAATATGTACGTTGCTGCTGTCCTGCAACCTGCGCGTGAATAACGATGTCGATGTAGACGATGAAGGCCGTGCGTGATGCTGGCGAGTGCTTGATGAAGTTGAAGGAGCCAAAGTAGATCGAATCCATGAGGTCGAGGACCCAAAGCTTGATGTAGATGAGGCCGGCGAGACCGCAGATCCAGCGCGTGTCTTTCCCACAGACGGCGTCAATTGTCGAAGAGTCGTGTCGACAAATCCCTCGGATGATCCGGTAGGGTTTCGAGTAGAGGAACGATGTACGTGCTGGTGATCTCGAAGGCTAACAAGGAGGCAAGATTACCCAGGTTCGGGGCCCTCGTAGAGGTAAAACCCTTACTCCTGCTTCTCTGATGTGTATTATGGCGAGATAGTCGAGTTGTTACAATGGCGATGCCATGATGGTGTGTACGGGGTATCCCGTGTATTGTCAAGTCTAGTTGTGGCTTGTATCTTACTCTTCTCCTGTCTAGATTGGATCCCCTTTTTCTCTCCTCCCTTCTGGCTTTATATATGCAGCCAGAAGGGGGTTACACGAGTCCTAGTATACTACGTATAGGAGTTCTTGTCTTGACCCGCAAGTCTTGCGGGTGGGCTTCTGCTGGGCCTTCTAGAATCGCAGGATATCACCTGTCTTTGGGCCTAGGTCTTGGGCCTTGGACCGAGTAGCCTCACCCGATAGGTCCAGGAATCATCCCCACTTCACTATGTTCCTTTTTTTACCAAAGTTGGTATTTCACATTATGTTCCATGCCCTAGGCACATCAACAGGATGGTTCGGCCGAGCGCAAACATCGCCACCTTGTTGAAGTAGGATTATCCCTTCTTTCTCATGCTTCAATGCCTCTCAAATATTGGGATGAAATCTTTATTGCAGCCACATATCTCATTAATTGCACACCGAGTTATTAATCTTGAATCTCCTTTGGAACGCATGTATCATGAAATTCCAGATTATAAATCTCTTAGAGTTTTTTGGTGTGCCTGTTGGCCAAATCTTCGACCATATAATTCTCGCAAATTAGAATTTCGTTCCAAAGAGTGTGCTTTTCTTGGCTATAGCAATTTGCATAAAGGATTCAAATGTCTTGATATCTCCAATGGCCGAATCTATATTTCTAGGGATGTAGTTTTTTATGAATCTGTTTTTCTGTTTTCTAAGCTCAATCCTAATGCGGGTGCACGGTTGAGATCGGAAATTCTTCTATTCCCTCCTGAATTGTTAAACTCTTCTGATCACACGAGGGAACACGTACATGATCAATTGGTGGATGCTCCTGAAGTTTCTAACTCTAATAATGTACAAAGTGTGTAAAATCGTTATTTCATGTCGCAGATCTAGACAACGGAGACATGCACATGATCTGGAGTTGATCCTCCTGCACGCAGCGATCCCGAGAGATCGCGATCTGATCCGCCAGGCGAGTCAGGTGGGACTCTGCCTGGTCGGGCCACGCGACATGCGCTAGGTGGTGCAGATGCGGGCGAAAGCGCGTCACCGCACGCGCATCCATGTGACGCCCCGAGATCGGGCACTATGCAGATTTCAGCATTTTCGCCAAAATCCACATAATAACCGATTTCAGGTTGCCACTTGTGATAACATTACAACAGTTCACGAATAATCCACAACAACAACAGAGGAGGTATATACAAGACGACTCAAACGAGTCAAGGATACAACTGATACAATACAAAGATCCAAATGACAACGGAAGAAACAATATAGTGTCCGACTACGGACAAGATACAAATTGGACTAAGAGTCCTGAAGATAACCGATGGCGTCCAATCCCTGCCCAAGCCAAATCGGAGGGATTCCCAAGCTAACGTCGTCAGACTTCAAACCTGTTGACTGCAATGTGGAATATGCAGCCACGAAAGGGATTCGTGGATCAGTACTATTAAGTACTGGCAAGTGGATAAACCATAGTCACAAGATACCAGCGTAACTAATCATCACAAGATACAAATACTTTGGGTAGAACGGAAGGAAGGGATTATTGCAAAGAAGCGACAGCGGGCTGCACTAACTAACTACAGAGACGCGCTACAACATCCGGCTAAAAGAAAGGGATAAGATAGCGTATCATAACCAACTACAACTACTCACCAAACAATACCCATCCAGTGTTACCCCCTACTAAGGAAGCAACCCAAGGAAACTCACACGGTTGATTAAGGTGACATTCATTTTTATGGTGGAGGTAATCTATATTACTAGTCAAGTCATCATCGTTAAGTGTAAGTTGTCTGATTACTTGTTAGCCAGCACTTTCACCAAGTCATCCATAACCGCAGACAACACGGCTTCTCGAGAAGATTAACCCTGCAGGGATGCACCAATTTAGCCGTACACGTAAGAATGACCCGCCAGATGGAAAGTCCCTTCCACCAAGCGAGGCACTCAACACAACCCAACTCTTCTTCGCATCAAGCCCAAAGAACCACGTGATGTGCGTGCGCGGCTAATCGAGCCCCCACGAAGAAAAGGGGGACCCTCATAGCACTGGAAGACCACGCCGCCCTAAATGCCGACTACAAAAGTTCCACCCTGGCGCCAAGGGCTCGCACCTGCATATGCATGCATCAAATGGAAAGCCCGAACTAAGTGTGACGATTTTGACGAGACGCGAATCAAATCAGAATTGCGGGGGGCGCTCATACTCGCTTCCCACATGCGGTTAGTGCGCTCATCATGGATCGGAGGACAAGACCCTTTTCCTAATTAAGTTCGACACTAGCAGGCCTCAAAACCACGCCGGGCCTCCTGCCGGTGCCTTATCATCAAATTAATATTACCCAAACATTAACATGTTGTTGACTGAATTGAAACCCAACTATCGACTAAACAGGTGATAGATCAAAGGACAACAGGACTAGAGCGCAAACAAACCTAAGCATGCTAGTACGACACAGGCCAACAAACAACAGGGTTATAGGTGTGGAGGTAAGGCAATATCGTGGCAGCAGGGTAAACATATGATGGGATCGGAACACGAGCATCGAAAAATACTAGGCTAGCATAAAGACAACGGAAAGAATCGGTAACAAGTGAGGAAAGGCAACATAGGTAGCAAGTGAGTATACTTGCCTAGAATCCAGCAAGTAGAGGTACATCCGAAGAACTTGTCGTTGCTCACATCATCTCAACGTCCTATCCGCGAAGAAACAACGAACTAGAACAAACACCGGATGCAACAATTACTTCTACGGCAAAAGATCCAGCATGATCAAGATATGGATGCATGACATGCGGGGATGCAACTTAACCAATTTAAGTTGAGACAAAAGCCCAACATTTAATTAGGAAGGTTTAAGTTATTTATCTAACCATCAAGATTAAATGTTGTTTAACATGGAGAGACAAGGATATAGATGAGATACACAATTTAAATGGAACCGGAGCAATATTTAATTATCCCATCTCATTCCATATTTAATTATTAGATGATATTACTATTACCCGCACCCACAAGATGCAATGCAACACATGAATGAGATGACATTTAGAAAAAAATGGTATTTAGAAAATACGCATATAGAGGTTAGGGTTTGGGTTCGCACGTTGGAAGAGAGGGTCTTCGGATTCGAAGGTAGCATCTTCGGACGTAGAGGAAGTAGTCGACGTCGGGGAAGTAGTGGAAGTAGTCGTTCTTGTTCCGTAGTCGAAGTAGTCGAAGTCGGTGTCTACGCGTGATAGAGGAAGTAGTCGTTCCCAGGTCATCGTCACAGAAGTAGTAGTCATGGTCAACCCTCAACATCATGGTCTTCGGGATCGATGTCGAAATTGGCTGCTTCGTGGTAAGGCACGCATGAAGGCGACCAACACAACGGCGGACATGGTGGAGTAGCCGACGGGACGGAGATCTTGTCGGTGGTTATCGTTCTCGGGTCGAAGATCTTGGCGTTTCCTCATGGTCCATGTAGTTGTCGATGAAGGGCTTGGAGGTTCCGATCTTCGAGTCCGTGGGAGATCTTATCGACGGTCGAGGTTCACGGAATGGGGCCTTGGCTATCCCGGTCTTGAGGCTGTGGACGCGCACAAATACGGCCCGCACACAAGCATCGGTGTCACTGGAAAATGACGTCGAACTAAGCTCGGTGAAGATCATTGGCAACAGGTGCTTCACACAGAAACAAAATGGAGGCATCAACCCCAACAAGCAGAACATTAGCGTGAGCGGATACACGCGAGGAACCCAGCCTCTTTTGGTAGTTTCATCGAACACCTGCCGAGCGTCATGGACAGAGTGAGGAGGGACGGGCTCGGGGAGATGGAACGGATGCGGGGCTTGGTCGTGGAGTTTGGGCGGAGGACGACGTGCGGCGATGCATGAGGTCGAGGGCGACGACCTGGACGCGCAGATGGAGGAGCTCGGCCGCGGGCGTCGGACGCGGTCTGCTCGAGGAAGATGACGGTCGGCGGCGGCCGGGCCAGGCAGCAGAGGAGGTCATCGGCGACGAGAGGTGGTGGAGGCCGGTAGGAGCTCGGGCTCCCGGCCATGGAGGCGCTCGCGCGCTGGTCTTGGCGGCGCCGTTGGCGATGTCGTCTCGAGCGCGGGGTAGCAGGAGGTCGAAGAGCGGGCGGAGCAGAGCTCCCGCGCAGGTTCGTCGAGGAAGGAGGAGACAAGCCGAGGAGGACGACGGTGAGGAACATGATGGCGCCCTTGCCGTCGTGGTCGCGGAGAGGGGCCAAGGTTCGTCGGCATCAGCAGGTGGAGGCTAGAAGAGGAGGCAAGAGAGGAGCGGGCGGCTATGGCGCGCACGCGAGCTCCTGCTTGTTGGTCGCAACGAGGAAGCTCGTCGGTTGCAGGTGGCGCCCTGCCAGCGGGAGGGGAAGAGTAGCGGCGACCGGAGGGAAGGAGGATGCGAGGAGGAGGGAGAGACGAGGCGCCGCCTCTGATTTCCCTCGGGATGCAGAGACCATCGACGGGAGGAGGATGAGGGGATGGAGCAGAGAGGAGACGCAGGCGTCGCTGCCTGCTGGGGATCGATCGATCCCCTTTCCCTCCCGTGCGTGGTACGGTTGGTGGAGGGACCCAATGGCATTTTAGAAAATGGAGGCGGGGGGTGGAGTGCAAAAATGCCAATGGCACTTCTAGGGTTCCGGGGTTTCCACCGTGGTGGGCTGGCTGGCTGGGCCTTTTGGGCCTGGCTGGCTGGGCTCTCTCTCCCTCTTAAAACCTTTTTTTTCCAGAAATTGGTTAGGCACAATTAAAAATAGTTTTTATGCACCAAACAAATTCCAGAAAGTTTTAGAAAATTGGACTTGAAGAAATTTAATTTGATTGCAAGTTTTAAATGAATAATGATGCATTATGCCATGTTATGCAAAGAAAAGAAAAACAAGCAACATATTTTGTTAGGGGAAAATCCCCCGGGTGTTACAGCCGACATCACTAACAAGGGATTGCGCCCTTGCAATCCGCCAACGCCAAGAGAGAGGGAAAAGCCGGACTATCGAGTCTTCGTGCTCCATGTTGATCTCCTAGACACCACTAAGAAACTTCTCGACACCACTAACAAGGGAATCTTGCTCGGGTTGATGACGATCTTCTCCCACCAGGAATCTTCCGATGATCGAACCTATTAGGTTAACGGCTCAGAAAACGTCCACCCACGTAGAATCCTAAAACTTTGAAAGATAGGTACGAGAGTAGACTCCAAAACAAATGAGATAGAAGGAGAAGTAGAATAGAGGAAAGGAATAAACAAGAATCCTAACAAGAAGCTTCCAAAAACAGGTTTAGCACAAATAGTTTTGACACTCTAAAAACAACGACCGTTAGCGAGATTATCCTACAGGCTTTGCGGACCCGTTGCTTCGATAACCATTCGTATCGAAACAACTTTGGGAATCGGAAACCATGCTCTGATACCATTTGTGACGCCCCGAGATCGGGCACTATGCAGATTTCAGCATTTCCGCCAAAATTCACATAATAACCGATTTCAGGTTGCCACTTGTGATAACATTACAACAGTTCACGAATAATCCACAACAACAACAGAGGAGGTATATACAAGACGACTCAAACGAGTCAAGGATACAACTGATACAATACAAAGATCCAAATGACAGCGGAAGAAACAACATAGTGTCCGACTACAGACAAGATACAAATTGGACTAAGAGTCCTGAAGATAACCGATGGCGTCCAATCCCTGCCCAGGCCAAGCCGAGGGATTCCCAAGCTAACGTCGTCAGACTTCAAACCTGTTGACTGCAATATGGAATATGCAGCCACGAAAGGGATTCGTGGGTCAGTACTATTAAGTACTGGCAAGTGGATAAACCATACTCACAAGATACCAGCGTAACCAATCATCACAAGATACAAATACTTTGGGTAGAACGGAAGGAAGGGATTATTGCAAAGAAGCGGCAGCGGGCTGCACTAACTAACTACAGAGACACGCTACAACATCCGGCTAAAAGAAAGGGATAAGATAGCGTATCAGAACCAACTACAACTACTCACCAAACAATACCCATCCAGTGTTACCCCCTACTAAGGAAGCAACCCAAGGAAACTCACACGGTTGATTAAGGTGACATTCATTTTTATGGTGGAGGTAATCTATATTACTAGTCAAGTCATCATCGTTAAGTGTAAGTTGTCTGAGTACTTGTTAGCCAGCACTTTCACCAAGTCATCCATAACCGCGGACAACACGGCTTCTCGAGAAGATTAACCCTGCAGGGATGCACCAATTTAGCCGTACACGTAAGAATGACCCGCCAGATGGAAAGGCCCTTCCACCAAGCGAGGCACTCAACACAACCCAACTCTTCTTCGCATCAAGCCCCAAGAACCACGTGATGTGCGTGCGCGGCTAATCGAGCCCCCACAAAGAAAAGGGGGACCCTCATAGCACTGGAAGACCACGCCGCCCTAAATGCCGACTACAAAAGTTCCACCCTGGCGCCAAGGGCTCACACCTGCATATGCATGCATCAAATGGAAATCCCGAACTAAGTGTGGCGATTTGGACGAGATGCGAATCGAATCAGAATTGCGGGGGGCGCCCATACTCGCTTCCCACATGCGGTTAGTGCGCTCATCATGGATCGGAGGACAAGACCCTTTTCCTAATTAAGTTCGACACTAGCAGGCCTCAAAACCACGCCGGGCCTCCTGCCGGTGCCTTATCATCAAATTAATATTACCCAAGACATTAACATGTTGTTGATTGAATTGAAACCCAACTATCGACTAAACAGGTGATAGAACAAAGGACAACAGGACTAGAGCGCAAACAAACCTAAGCATGCTAGTACCACACAGGCCAACAAACAACAGGGTTATAGGTGTGGAGGTAAGGCAATATCGTGGCAGCAGGGTAAACATATGATGGGATCAGAACACGAGCATCGAAAAATACTAGGCTAGCATAAAGACAACGGAAAGAATCGGTAACAAGTGAGGAAAGGCAACATAGGTAGCAAGTGAGTATACTTGCCTGGAATCCAGCAAGTAGAGGTACATCCGAAGAACTTGTCGTTGCTCACATTATCTCAACGTCCTATCCGCGAAGAAACAACGAACTAGAACAAACACCGGATACAACAATTACTTCTACGGCAAAAGATCCAGCATGATCAAGATATGGATGCATGACATGCGGGGATGCAACTTAACCAATTTAAGTTGAGACAAAAGCCCAACATTTAATTAGGAAGGTTTAAGTTATTTATCTAACCATCAAGATTAAATGTTGTTTAACATGGAGAGACAAGGATATAGATGAGATACACAATTTAAATGGAACCGGGGCAATATTTAATTATCCCATCTCATTCCATATTTAATTATTAGATGATATTACTATTACCCGCACCCACAAGATGCAATGCAACACATGAATGAGATGACATTTAGAAAAGATGGTATTTAGAAAATACGCATATAGAGGTTAGGGTTAGGGTTCGCACGTTGGAAGAGAGGGTCTTTGGATTCGAAGGTAGCATCTTCGGACGTAGAGGAAGTAGTCGACGTCGGGGAAGTAGTGGAAGTAGTCGTTCTCGTTCCGTAGTCGAAGTAGTCAAAGTCGGTGTCTACGCGTGATAGAGGAAGTAGTCGTTCCCGGGTCATCGTCACAGAAGTAGTAGTCATGGTCAACCCGCAACATCATGGTCTTCGGTATCGATGTCAAAATTGGCTGCTTCGTGGTAAGGCACGCACGAAGGCGGCCAACACAACGGCGGACATGGTGGAGTAGCCGACGCGACGGAGATCTTGTCGGTGGTTATCGTTCTCGGGTCGAAGATCTTGGCGTTTCCTCATGGTCCATGTAGTTGTCGATGAAGGGCTTGGAGGTTCCGATCTTCGAGTCCGTGGGAGATCTTATCGACGGTCGAGGTTCACGGAATGGGGCCTTGGCTATCCCGGTCTTGAGGCTGTGGACGCGCACAAATACGGCCAGCACACAAGCATCGGTGTCACTGGAAAATAACGTCGAACTAAGATCGGTGAAGATCATTGGCAACAGGTGCTTCACACAGAAACAAAATGGAGGCATCAACCCCAACAAGCAGAACATTAGCGTGAGCGGATACCCGCGAGTAACCCAGCCTCTTGTGGTAGTTTCATCGAACACCTGCCGAGCGTCATGGACAGAGTGAGGAGGGACGGGCTCGGGGAGATGGAACGGATGCGGGGCTCGGTCGTGGAGTTTGGGCGGAGGACGACGTGCGGCGATGCATGAGGTCGAGGGCGACGACCTGGACGCGCAGATGGAGGAGCTCGGCCGCGGGCGTCGGACGCGGTCTGCTCGAGGAAGATGACGGTCGACGGCGGCCGGGCCAGGCAGCAGAGGAGGTCATCGGCGACGAGAGGTAGTGGAGGCCGGTAGGAGCTCGGGCTCCCGGCCATGGAGGCGCTCGCGCGCTGGTCTTGGCGGCGCCGTTGGCGATGTCGTCTTGAGCGCGGGGTAGGAGGAGGTCGGAGAGCGGGCGGAGCAGAGCTCCCGCGCAGGTTCGTCGAGGAAGGAGGAGACGAGCCGAGGAGGACGGCAGTGAGGAACATGATGGCGCCCTTGCCGTCGTGGTCGCGGAGAGGGGCCAAGGTTCGCCGGCATCAGCAGGTGGATTCTAGAGGAGGAGGCAGGAGAGGAGCGGGCGGCGGCCATGGCGCGCACGCGAGCTCCTGCTTGTTGGCCGCAACGAGGAAGCTCGTCGGTTGCAGGTGGCGCCCTGCCAGCGGGAGGGGAAGAGTAGCGGCGACCGGAGGGAAGGAGGATGCGAGGAGGAGGGAGAGACGAGGCGCCGCCTCTGATTTCCCTCGGGATGCAGAGACCATCGACGGGAGGAGGATGAGGGGATGGAGCAGAGAGGAGACGCAGGCGTCGCTGCCTGTTGGGGATCGATCGATCCCCTTTCCCTCCCGTGCGTGGTACGGTTGGTGGAGGGACCCGATGACATTTTAGAAAATGGAGGAGGGGGGTGGAGTGCAAAAATGCCAAGGGCACTTCTAGGGTTCCGGGGTTTCCACCGTGGTGGGCTGGCTGGCTGGGCCTGGCCGCTGGGCTCTCTCTCTCCCTCTTAAAACCTTTTTTTTCCAGAAATTGGTGAGGCACAATTAAAAATAGTTTTTATGCACCAAACAAATTCCAGAAAGTTTTAGAAAATTGGACTTGATGAAATTTAATTTGATTGCAAGTTTTAAATGAATAATGATGCATTATGCCATGTTATGCAAAGAAAAGAAAAACAAGCAACATATTTTATTAGGGGAAAATCCCCCGGGTGCTACAATCCAGGCGGCGCACTGATGCCACACGACTTCCCCGGATCTTCCCACGACACGTGGCGGCAGCCGACACCGAGCCCAGGCGGGACAGGCGTGTCTCCGAGTGGGCCTCAGTCTCCTTTCCGCGTGACGACATAGGATGGGGCTTCATCAACGCGAACGGAATCTGATGGGGATTCTATCTCCCGGGGATCCTCTGTGCAATCTGCGCCTGCGTCACCTCCTGCACCCAGAGCGCACACACGGTCCCAAAGTGGCGTTTTCGGCCATTTTTACCTAATGATGGTACAATCAGGTACTCGTGGTCATTTTCAAAAGAGGGCAGGTATACTGGGTTTGTTTCTTTCAGAGAACCTACGAATTTGCATGATGCATTAGAAGATAAGAATTGGAAAAATGCAATGGATATTGAGTATAGTGCTCTTATGAACATTAATACGTGGAAATTAGTACCACCTAGTTCAGGGAGGAATATCATAGATTGTAAATGGGTGTACTAAATTAAAAGAAAAACCGATGGAAATATGGATATGTATAAGGCTAGTCTTGTATCTAAGGGGTTTAAGTATCGTTATGGTATAGACTATGAGGATACTTTTAGTCATATAGTCAAGACATCTACTATCAGATTGGTGTTGTCTCTTGCTGTTTCCAGGGGATGGAGCCTTGGTCATTTGGATGTGCAGAATGTGTTTCTTCATGGTGTTCTTGAGGAAGAAGTGTATATGAGGCAACCCCCGAGCTATGAAGATAATGCCAAGCCACATTTTGTGTGTAGGTTGGAAAAGGCATTATATGGACCGAAACAAGCTCCTCGTGCATGGTACTCGGGGTTAAGCTCAAATCTTCAACAACTTGGGTTTAAACCATCAAAGGGATACACGTCACTCTTCTTTTACAAGAAAGGGAAAGTCACCATTTTTATGCTTACTTATGTTGATGATATAATTGTTGCAAGTTCGTCTCAGGAGGCTCCTATAGCATTGCTAAATGATTTAAGAAGTGACTTTGCATTGAAGGATCTTGGAGATCTTAATTACTTTCTTGGTATTGAAGTGAAACGTGATGGAGATGGTGTTGTGCTAACCCAAGAAAAATATGCTCTGGATATAATTATGCGTTTAGGGATGAAGGGGTGCAAGACTTAATTACACCTGTTTCCACCTCACAGAAGCTCTCTTCGCATGAGGGAGAGTTGTTGGGACCAGATGATTCCACTCGGTATAGAAGCATAGTTGGGGCTTTGCAGTATTTAACTCTGACAAGGCCTGATATATCGTTTTCAGTTAATAAAGACTGTCAATTCTTGCATGCTTCTATTACACTGCATTGGACAACTGTTAAAAGAATACTGAAGTATCTTCAAGGAAGCATATCTACTGGTCTAAAAATTGACAAGCCAGATTCTACTCTTGTTAGTGCCTTTTCTGATGCTGATTGGGCAGGATATCCTGATGACAGAAAGTCCATAGGTGGTTTTGCTATATTTCTTGGATCTAACCTTGTGTCTTGGAGTGCTAGGAAGCAAGCAACAGTGTCCAGGTCAAGCACAGAAGCAGAGTATAAGTCACTTGCTAATGCAACTGCAGAAGTGATGTGGGTAGAATCCCTACTTGATGAGCTTGGTGTTGATCATCGAGAGACTGCATATTTATGGTGTGATAATTTAGGTGCAACCTATCTCTCAGCAAATCCAGTGTTGCATGCCAGAACAAAATACATTGAGATTGATTTCTATTTTGTGAGATAAAGAGTAGCACAAAGATTACTAGAGATTCGATTTATTCCAACAGGAGATAAAATAGCAGATGGGTTCACGAAGCCACTACAAGTTTGGCAACTAGAAGCTTTCAAGAACAATGTCAACTTCATAGCGTTGAAATTGAGGGAGGATGTTAAGAGATAGAGCTTCTAGATGATTCAGTTCAAACACGGTTTAAACATAAGTTGTATACCAAGTCGGTATCTATAAACCGCATCTTGGATTTATCTTGATTCACACGTATGTAATAACCATGTAAATTTTGGGACTTGTTTTCCCCTATATTAACACGCAAAGAGAGCCGAGACAAAGGCGTCGGTTCAACCAATCTAGATAGAAACTTGATATGTCTTTCATCAATTTCTGGCCGGGTGTCAAATTATGAGCACTTCCGGCAGCAAATTTTAGTTTGTTACTTGCTTAAATGATTAGCTTTCACCTGATATGTATACAACTGGCAGCGTAGAATTCAGGTGCTACTCTTGTAATGCGTATTTCAACTCTTCCCGAATGAATTATGTAAGTTACCACTGCCCCCTGTCAGGCACCGCCTCTCTTTGTATGTGGATGACGTGACGCTGCTGATTAGACTTGTAGAGGGGGAGATTCGTCTCGCCCTGGGCCTTCTCGGCCTCTTTGGTGATGCTTGTGGATGCCAGTGAACTCTGCTAAGAGCTCGACGACTCCCATTAGATGTGAGGCCGCAGACGAGATCCAAGCGTTGATCCCGTGCACCCTGTTGCAATTCCTGTGCACCTACCTGGGTCTCCCGCTTGCCCCTACGCGCATTCTAAAGCAAGATCTCCAGCCCTATGTGGATAAGCTAGTTAAGCGTCTTCCCTCGTGGATGGTGTCTCTCCTGGTGGCTCCCGGGAGATCGGTCCTCATCAAAGCGGTTCTTACCTCCATGTCCATCTATGTGTTGATGCCTCTTGGTCTCCCTAGTGGAGTTATTGAGGCTTTTGAGAAAGTTTGTAAGGGCTTCTTGTGGAGTGGCAAGGACTCGGTGCAAGGTGGGTCTTGCCCGATTGCGTGGCAAAATGTTTTCCTACATACTAGGCGCCTTGGCATCCGAAACCTCCACGTCCTTAAGGACGCTTTGAGGATGCGATGACTTTGGATGTGGAGAACGGACTAATACCGACCATGGGCATGGATCTTCATCCCGGCTTTTGACAAATGTAGAACCATGTTTGATGCTTCGACCAGGATTGTGCTTGGCGATGGAAATCACTGCCTCTTCTGGTGTGATAAATGGAATGGCGGTAGTGATATTTGCACGGCTGCCCCCGATGTTCTCAGCTTTGTGGAGTCGAAGCACGCACCTCATGAACTGTCGCTCAGGGGATCACGGATAATGGTTGGGTCCAAGACATCTCGGGCGGGCTGTCGGTGGTGGCGTTGGGGCGATTCCTGTCCCTGTGGAACTTGCTCTAGACAATGCAGCTAGGGGACACTGTGGATACTTTTGAGTGGACTTGGACGGCAAATAAAATCTTCTCGTCGCGCTCTTCCTATATTGCCTTCTTTGAGGGAAAGACCTCCTGGCCCCTTTTCGCTCCCATTTGGAAATGCAAGGCTCCCCTCAAATATAAGTTCTTTGCGTGGAAGGCTTCTTGGGATTGGTGTTGGACGGGTGAGAGGCGACTCCGGCATGGCCTTGCGGACAACGACACTTGTCCCATGTGCCTGCAGGAGTCGGATACCATCCAACTCCTTCTCATCCACTGCCCTTTTGTTCAAGTGATGTGGTTCGAGACCTTCTCGAGCCTCGAGCGCCCCAACCTCGCCCCGTCGAGCGCCCAGGGCTTGGAGGAGTGGTGGGTTACGGAGGCTTCGCACTGGACTGGTAAGGACGTGCCCAAGATAAGGGAGCTGATGCTTTTGGTGTTGCGCTTCATTTGGGTGGAGCGAAACAACCAGGTATTCAGGAGGGGCTAGAGATTGGATGTGTTTCTTGAGGCAATCATGGCGGAAGCAACTTGGTGGAAGGTTGTAGGATTCTTGGGAGACAAGGCCTTCTAGTTCGAGTGTGTGGGTGTGTTTTGTTGTGGATTTTGTAAAACTCTGCATTTTTTGCCCCCCTTTTTTAACATAAAAAAGCGTGCTCTCTCGCTCGTTTCTGAAAAAAGTACCATTGCACGTCATAGTTCATACAGTCCGACTCGTTTCGATTCCGACACTCCAACAAGAACACACAAAACTTGTATGAGGTGCTCAATGTTCGCTCTCGTAAAGCAAAGGAAAACGTAGAGCGGCCATGTTGAACCTCGGCACTGGGCGTCATAGTTCTTATTGAATGCAAGTGAATCATCTAGCTAGTAGTAAGAAAATGTTGATATGTTAAACATTGGGGGATCTATTATCCCTATTTTCGTGTGCCCCTCTATAACCTAAATGAAATGCTCAAACTTGGGTCACAGCTAGGGGGAGCTAAAAAAAACTTGCAAATCTTAAATTCATATATTTTCTCCTTCCAAATACGCGTGTTTTCATCAAACATAAAGAAGGGGGAGATTGAAAGGGCATTGTTCCCTAATCTTATTTTGTTGTTTGATCCAACACTTGGAAAGACTAACCTTTTACTTGGAATACAAAATACTGCGTAATGTTTGCAATAAACTCATAAAAAGTACAAATGGATCAAAGCAATTTTTTAAAGGGAAAAGAAGAAAGTCAAAAACTGCCAAGCCGGCCTGGCCGGGCTCAGGCCGGGGTCTAGGACGGGTTCTTCGGGCAGGTTGCCGGCCTATTCCCTGTGGTTCCGTCCTAGGCCAGGCTCACTCCTTGGAGAATGGAGTCCCTGCCTTGCCGGCCTAGGCCGGGCTCGGGCCGGACCCAAGGACGGATGCTTTGGGCACCCTGTTGGCCTGCGTGCCAATATGTCGGCCTAGGACGGTGTCTCTTCTGCGAGATCGGGTCACCTGGCTGGCCGACCTAGGACGGGCCAAGGGCGGGTTTCTTGGTCTGCACCTTCTACGCCTGCCTTCTTCTACCTTTAGAGGTGTCACTCAAAGCTATCTCTCTCCACCATTTGTAACCACCTTAAAACTCATAGATCTCTCCAAATACCCAACCAAAGCTCTTGATCTTTTGGGATTTGGAGGAGAGCCACTAGATCTACAACTCCACCAAACCGATTCGTGACCACCCCACTAATACCCTTGTATCTTGAAGTTCTTGGTTCAATGGAACCTAGAACCTTGTTGCTCTTAGTTCACTAGAGTTTGGATCCTTGTTGGTGTTCCCAAAGCTTTTGGAGCTCGTGGATATTGTTGCCTAGAGTCTTGGAGGATTTTAGGAATTTGGTGAGTGTCGTGGGATAACCACGGCAGACGTTACCGGGGGTAAATGATCTTGGGGCAAGACGACACAGGCGTTTGGGAGAGGGTTTAGCTCAGAGGAAAACATGATGCAACTTGATCTGGTAGCCGGCAATCAAAGTCGCCGAGTCTCCGATCTTGATATAATAACTCAACTCTGGGATTACACTAGATGCTCGATATCAAGCGATACTGCTAGGGTTCTTAGATCTCTCTCAACTAAACCTAGGGGTCGGTTTATATAGCACCCGTACCCCCTGGCTTACCCCCCAAGACACACCCTGAATCCTACCCGGACACCGCATACAAACCCTAACTTTCCTTTACCGTAACCCACAATCCGGGTTACGAGGCCTACAAACTTGGGCCTTCCAGAAGTTTCTCTATCCTTAGCCGGATCTTGCGCAGCGTCCTTTGGGCCAGGTTACACCTTGGAGTTGGCCTACCGGGTTATTATCCCTCCATCAGTAGTCCCCAGAATAGCTTGGGCTTCACGGATCCGTCCTTGAAGCGCCTGCTATTCCCTGCAAAAATAGCAAACGTACAAGTGTATGGAGGCCGGGTTAAAGTGCTTTGATAAATAGCTAGGCCTAGCTCCATGGTGGCCATATAGTAACCCGGCTTTTCTCCAAGTACTTGGCTTAGCTCTCCAGATCTGAACCCCAAAATGTCAAGATTCTATACTTGATAATTGTCCCCGATATCACGGGATGGATCTCTTTCTCCCTTTCGTTCAGACACCTTGCTCAACACTTAAAGCGCATCTCGCAAAAAATCAAATAGATAGCCGTTTACTCCGCAATTCCCGGCTCCCACTCGCTGAACCGGGCTTATCCACTCGTGCTATAAATAGGCTCCTTGGGGGTAACCCGAACCCTAACTGCTCATTCCCCCCACTCTGCTTCCTTTCTCCCTCCGTGCTCGTCCTCACTGAGCGCCACCACGGAAATCCCGCGCGCATCACCGGAGCCCATTGGCCGGAGGCTGCGCTCCGCCACAGCTCACCTCGCGCCGCCGCCAAGACCCACCGGCAAATCTCCATCCGGCCCGCCAGGAACCGCGAAAGGACACCAGGCTTGCGCCATCTGCCTCCGCAAGGCTTCACTCAGATCTCCTCCAGTAAGCCTCTTGCATCTATTAATTTTCCCTTGCAATTTCTTGATTTCTCCTCAGATTAGATCCAAATCAACCCGCCAATGATTTCTCAGCCATGCCGAATTAGGTTGCTAGCATTTCTTCTAGCTCGCCCTATAGATAAGATATAACCTCCAATTCACTCTCCTATTACCCGCAATCGTTAATTTCGCCACAAATCCGAAGATGGAATTTCCAATCTGAGCTTGAACCACTCAAAATTTCCGCCTTTGCCCCAATCACCCGGCTAATCCTCCCCTTTCCAGCTCCTTTTATTCGCACTAAGTGCCCGTGCAGCCATCCATCGTCCTCAAAAGCTCCTTCAACACTTAGATCCCCATAATTTTTGCTATAATACTTGACACCCGGATAATTCGAACCTCACTCCGCAAACAGACATCCGGATAATACGCAATTTTCGTGGCCTCAATATTACCCTGCCGATACTTGGCCGGCTCACAGCTTCCGCGTCTTATTCCTTTTATCCTTTTACCTTGTGCTTTGCAGGTCAACCACATGGCTCCCAAAAAGCAGGGGAAAACTCCGACTAAAACCAAAGCCACCA
The DNA here is from genome assembly GCA_028641055.1 of Alopecurus myosuroides. Taxonomy (NCBI): domain Eukaryota; kingdom Viridiplantae; phylum Streptophyta; class Magnoliopsida; order Poales; family Poaceae; genus Alopecurus; species Alopecurus myosuroides. The sequence continues at coordinate 126,520,648 of CM054058.1, forward strand.
ACTCCATATCCGCCAACTGGGCGCGGTCTACGGTCACCAAGGCCAAGTTGGAGGAGCTGGTCGAGCTGGGAGTTGTTCCTCCTCAAGAGGATATCCAGTGGAGGGTGCCGGGCAAGGAGACCCGGCCTACCCCGACGAAAGACGAGGTAATCTGTTTCGTGGAACACGTGACCCGGGGCTTCCGCCCGCCGGGTCACCCTTTTTTCCGTGATGTTCTAAGCCATTACGGCCTTCGCGTTTTTGACATCGGGCCTAATTTTGTATTAAACATTTCCCACTTCATCGTCCTTTCCGAGTCATACTTGTGCACTTCGCCAAGTCTAGCTCTTTTCATTGAGCTTTTTCAGTGCAAACCGTGCCGCGAAAGCGGTGACGGGGCGCTTCTTGCTTGCGGCGGGGTTTCTATCCAGCGCCGCAAGAATTCCCTGATGCCACCCCTCACCCTTAACTCCCATGTCAAGCACTGGCAGCTCTCATACTTTTACTGCCAAGACACCTCCCCACCCGGCCAAAAGAAGCTGCGGGTTACTCAGAGGGTCTTCTTGACATCTCCGAGAAATTTAGTGCCTTCGCCCCTGACTCGGACAGGGAGGAAATTCAACCTCTACTAGCTAAAATCACCACTCTCACGGCTCAAGGCCTCATCGGGCTCAACCTGGTGAAGACTTGGGTCGACTTCCGGATTCAACCCAATTCCATCCGCACAAAGTTGATGTGCGAGTATTCGGGGCAATCTACAGACCCACTCCGGTACTCTGACAACATCTTCGCGGCTGGTGACACTCATAAAACCATCAAGGGTTTTCTGACAGAAAAGCTTGAGGTAATCCGGAACATATCCGGATTGGAGCCCTTCACACTCGAGAACCCAGCCCCCAAGGTGAAAACCCGATTTTGATGTCTTTACCTTTTCTCTTTCCACTCGATACAGTTGATGACCCTTGTACTGATGCTTTTCAGGCTGATGATGATTTTTGGAAAATCAACACTTCTCCTAGCTCCGAAAGTCCAGAGGAGCAAGAAGAAGCCGTTAACTCGGACGAAGGTGCTCTCCGGATTTTATTTGGTTCCTTTAAACTCATTATAACCCCTTCATTTTCCAATTATAACTTTGATGATATCCAGAACAAGAAGATGACGAAGACGAAGACACCGACGACAAAGTAGAATCCGCCAGCGACGAGGAGGAATTGGAGCCGACAGTCAAAGTCGGATCAAAGAGAAAATCCCAAGAGGCCACCTCCAAGGTTTCATATCACCTCCTCGCATTCAATTCGTATTCCTTTAATGATATACATGAGCTACCTTGACGTTGTTCCACTAGCCATGCTTGAAGGAGTCGCCCATGACCAAACGCAGGTCAAGTCGAAATCACCCGGGCGATGGTGCTCTTAACCCGGGTATTTCATCGACTCCAACTCGGCGGGATGGTATTTACCCTATCCTTTCTCGGACGAAACATTCTCCTTGAACCATTCCCTTATGAAATCTTACTTGATACTTTCCAGCCTCTCCCGGGTTCAGCGATGGATTTCCTGTGGATTTCGCGGTGAATACCGGGTAAAATCCCTTTCCTGATACTCTACCACGCTTCATCACCCTTTCCTGATTGTATACTAGCTGCTCACTCGTAACACCCATAGGGCCACGGTCGTTACCAGCGACCAAGAGGATATGGAAACCGAGGGCCCGGGTAAGGGGAGCCCGGCTGATAAGACTACAGCCGCGTCTAGCGGCGAAGGACAAGCGTCGCCGGTAAACCCGGACATACAAGAAGCCGAGTATCCGATTGCCTCCCATGCCAGCAAGAAGAACAGAGCCACAACCTTGGGTGCAGAAGAAGGAGCATCTGATTCCGACATACAAATGACCCGGGTGCCGCCTCCCACTAAGAAGAAAACCCCTTCTCGAAATTTCCAAGGCCCCGGGTCCTCTGATACGGGTAAAGACACTTTTGATCAATTGATGAACACTCTCCTCAATATGAAGACTTCGGAGAGCAAGATCTTGGAGCGCATGGCCGCAGAGCACCAGGTAATGACACTTGATATCTCGTAGTGCATACCTAGTCCCCAAGTTCCGAGCATGACTTGCTAAAGTTATGCTTGGTACTTTACGCAATATTCAGCTTACCATAATATCCAACTGATACTTGTGTTCCTTGCTACTGACAGGCGCAGATAACCCGGTCTGATGAAATTTTACTCAAGACCGAACAACTTCTTCTTGCCGAGGTAAAGCGGAGGGAAACCCTCGAGGATGACATGAAAACTTTGAAGAAGGATGTTTCTAAATACAAGAAGAAGTGCAATACCGCTCAGACCGCACTGAAGAAACTATCGGACCAGGTCGCCGATACTTATCAGATCTTACTTAGTAAGTTTTTGCTGCCGATTAATTTCATGTCTTGTCTTTATTATGTGATACTCAGGATTATTGATACGTTCTTTCTTTTGTTTCAATTGTAGGTGCCAACCTTGCGACCCCAGAGGAGGATGCTATTGTCAAGGCTAGAACCCTAAAGACAGTGCTTCGGACTTTCTTTGCCGGCACAAAATTTATACTGGATGCCGTGAAGTGGCCTACGGAAGTATATCCGGGTGAAGAAAATCTCATTCAAGCCTGCTCCACTGTGCCTAGCTGGATTGAAATCTGGAAACGCTCGTCATGCCGGATTGGTATGACCCGGGCCTTTACCCTGGCCAAGGCTTTCTTTCCGAAGCTTGACCCGGCAAAGGTAATATCCGGGTTTCCCGAATTCAAGGCGGACGGTTCCAAATTTACACCCAAGGATTTCAAGGCCATACAATCCGCAGTGCGTCCCTCGGCTACCACTTTGGCCGATAGTTTGGATCTAAACACGATTATGAGTGCATACGACGCTGATGGCAAAATTGTTACGGAGGAAGCACCCCCGCCCTTTGATATCTTGGAGAAGTGGGTTGCTAACTCGGCCAGGAAGAGGGAGGCAACTGCGAAGAGAGAGGCCGAGTTAGGATCAGGGCCGTCTGCCTCTACACCAGCTGTCCCTCCACCTGTCCGCCCTGGTGCGGTGAGTCCGGGTAATGCTGCCGGGAAAGCTAAGCAGCAAGCCCAGGACCAAGACCCGGAAGACCGTACTCAGGAGGCCGAATAGGGCAGTACCATCATAATACCTTGGTCACGTGATGCTTTGTATTCAAACTATTATGCTTTTGGTGGTGCGCCTGTGCACCCCTGATACTGATGTCGTAACTTGCAACGTACTTTTAGTCTGTGATATGCTTTGCGGCTTTCCTGGCCTTTTGATAATCGTGCTACTTGTCTATTCTTTGAACTTGTTCTCGATACCCGACTCTCTTTTTGGCTCCCTTCGTAAGACTCGGTTTTCCGAGTGCCAGGGGCTTTGATAAGTGGACTTTTCTTTAAGTCCCCAAGACTCGGATGGTAGGGTCTTTCGAACTTCGATAGCCAAGTAGTTTGTTTCTGTTTCGAAGTCCCCAGTCCCCATGACCCAAAGTCCGAGTCATGGGGGTGTGGCCTTTCTCAGAGGACAAATTGTTTTTTACCGAGTCGAAAACCTAAAGCCATTCCGTGTAGGTACTGAAGTTATGCTTGATAGTCGTTGAGTTTCCGGCTATTAGCCTTGTACTCTGCATAAACTTGTGGTTTAGATGACCCTTTTGACTATCTTGTACTGTAAGCCGGCTTTCGCGTGGATACCATGTTGTTACATCTATAGGAAAACAGGGTCAGGCAAGTCCCATTGGGCTTCATGGCTGATTGTAATCGTAAGCGAACAAATCATGCCACTTTAGTGCGAGTCACATCGAGCTTAAGTAAGAAAAGTCAAGAAAATTTGGCTCCTTTGTCCAGTTATAAGATTGCAGCCGTACTCGTTTGCGAATAATCGGCCCTTATAACTTATAGGCATCAAGGCCGGGTCTTTCGGGTTTGTGGCTGGGCTACTTGAGCAACCAGCCCCCGAGACCTATATATACTCAACGTTCTTAATGATACTGAAATACTGATGTCACGTGGATACTACTTACTTGTAATCAGGCTGTAACGAAATAGGACTTGATAACCATCTCTTTATTGATGCGAGAAAGTTTGGATCAGCAGGCCGCCTCATTAAAAACCTTCCAGTCCCCTTAGGTACCCTGGGTAGGAAAAGAGCGCGTCTGAAACCTGCTGCCCGTTACATTGTTTAGTTCTTCATGGGCACCAGTCCCGGACTGGCGTGACCGATGCACATTCTCCACATGTTGGACTTTTTCATGATGAATACCGGGTTTACTAGCCAACCCGGGTGAGGTGTTTCCATGACGTGGCTGGTTGTGAGCGGCCGTGCAGTTTCTTCCTTTATAGCGGATTGCTTGGGGGAGTCATCCTCGATAAAAGCCACCATTTTAGCATCTTGTGCTACCTTGGATTTTGCTCTTTCGCCTTCAGTACTCGGCCTTTTTGATGTGGTTCTGTCCTCCGGGTCTGCTTGAGACCGGTAGTGCTTGAGTTCTTCTTTTCTACAGGCCTGCTCGGCCATTGCTGCGTCTCCTTCATCGCATTCAGCTGCTATGTCTCGATTTCCATGTATGGTAATGGTCTTCTTGGGACCCGGGATTTTTAGCTGTAGATACACGTAACACGGCCTAGCCATGAATTTGGCATAAGCCGGCCTTCCGAATAACGCGTGATAAGGGCTGCGCAATTTGACTACCTCAAAGGTGAGCCACTCAACTCGATAGTTATCCTTTGACTCCCCAAAAGCTACCTCCAATGCGATTTTTCCCTCGGGGCACGCTGAATGACCCGGCACTATCCCATGAAAAACTGTTGAGCTTTTTTGTAGTTGAGATTCCTTGAGGCCCATGCGTAGGAAGGTTTCCCAATACAGTATGTTGATGCTGCTTCCACCATCCATCAAAACCTTTTTCAGCTCATACCCATTGACCTGTGGTGCGACTACTAATGCCAGGACTCCCGGGTGTTCCACTCTTTCTGGGTGATCCCTTCTGCTCCATGTTACCTCCTGTTCTGACCATCTTAAGTACCTCGGGACAGCTGACGAAACTGAGTTGACCGCTTGCTTCAGTATCTTTTTGTCCTTGTTAGAGCCTCCTGTGGTATGCACATGATACTGACCCAATTGTTTGGGGTTAGCCTGGAAACCTCCTGCCCCCCCTTGGTTATTACCTTGATTTCCAGCCGCCGGGTTACCAGCTGGGGGTGGGCCGTTGCCCGGGTTTCCCCCTGGACCCGGTCCTCCTCCCCGTCCTGCACCTCGCATAGCTCTGTTCACTTCCTCATTTTTCCATCTTTGTAAGTCGGCGCACTGCTCCAAAGAGTGGTTAGCTGGCCTGCCATTCCTGCTGTGCTTCGGGCACGCCATCCTGAATATGTCCCAATTGTTACCCGGCCTTGGTGGTCCTTGATAGTTTCCTCCATTGTGATTACCTCCGTTGAAATTTCCTTCTGCTCTGGGTCTCGAAGACCCGGCTTCTGTGTTGGCGACAAACTCGGAGCCTCCTTCAAACAGGCGCTTGTTCTGGCTATTTCCGTTATTACCCGGTGCTGATCCATTGCCGGTTCTTCCGTTATTACTTGTGTTTGCTTTTACCTTCTTGTCATCAACTTCCTCTTCTGTAGTATCTGTCGCAGCGTGTTTGTTGCACGCATCCATCAATTCTCCCATTGTAACTTCCGACGCATTTCGACTAGACTTCATGCGAGTTAACTTTTGCACTAAAGGTATATACTTGCATGTTTTTGCCATGGCTTGTAGTGCATCCTTGGGCTGAATATCCGTGGACGAGTGAAGTATCTCCATAACCCGGCGCACCCAACTGTGCGCTGATTCTCCCTTCTTCTGGACGCATCGCTCTAGATCATCAATAGTGAACAATTTCCTGCACGTCCCATGAAAGTGCTTGACAAACGCGGTCTTCAATTCCTCCCAGGACTTGATCGATCCTTCCGGCAAATTGGTGAACCACAACTTTGCTGCTCCTTCTGACATCATCAAGTACATGAACTTGGCTTGGAGATTCTCGGATGCGTTGCGAATCGACATTGCCATCTCATAACTACTTAGCCATGTTTCTGGATCCATAGTTGGCTCGTAATTCACTACTTTCCCTGGCTCTTTGAATTTTTCCGGGTAAGGTTCAGCTCTGATATTGTCCGAGAGACACTTGGGTCCCGCAAGAACGGTCGAGGCCGGCCTTGTTCTAGAAACGTGTGATACAGCGGGGGGCGCGGCTGGGCGCGGTGCTGTGGGAAGTTCATGCGCTGCAGACCCGGCCGCGGCCCTCCGAGCTCTGGAACTGTCCACAACAGCCTGTGCTGCTGATGCTGCCTGAACGCGGGGAGGAGGCGGCATTTGCTGCTGCTCTTCCCTCCGCCGTGCTGAACTTGTTTGGATATTCCCTTGTTTTTGACTGACGTATGGCGTCCCGTGCATACCGCTTCTATGATCCGGATAATTGGCTTGCTGTGCCACCGCAGTGTGCAACAGATCGATGGCTTGCCGGGTCTTCTCGGCATGGGGTGACTCTCCCACGGGGATTTGATTTAACGCGAGTGTCGCCGCGTACACATTGTCCATGGGATTATTGTAGTGACCGGCTGGTGTGCGAAATCGTGATGGTGGCGGTGGTGGTAGATCGTTGCCGGTTGTGACTCTAGTCTGTGGTGGGGGTAACCCGGCCCGTTCATTTGCCGGATGTGTCCCTACTGTCGCCGGTTGGGGTGCGGTTCCCTGGTTCACCACTGGTATCGGCTGATCCTGAGGTGTGACAAATAAAGTAGCCGGATTAATAACCCCGCCCGTTGCTGGTAACCTAGTTTGATGCCTTTGATGTACTCTAGATGTTTCCTCCCGGAGCCGAGTTTCCAGCGCATCTAGCTCACGCTGTCGCGTGGCCATCCCTTGCCTTTCTGCCTCTACTTGCCTTCTTTGCTGTTCCAGCGCACGACGAGCCACATCCAGATCCCTGACACGCTCCGCTGCGTTTTTTGGAGTGATCACCGTAGCAAGAACCATGGGGTCTAGAATCAGATTATTATCGAATAAGGCCGGGTGGCGCGGGTTCGAAGGACCCGCCCCTGGTGTCCGGTTTCCCAGGAATCCGAACGTATTTGCGTGCAACTCCTCATCTGCTGCGCGGCTGGTCACTGATGCCGACTCTCCATCAACCCGGGCCAGAACCGGGTCTCCGTTAGCCGCGCCCTGCTGCTGGGCCAATGCCTGAGCCGCCCCGACTGCTGCCGCGGTTGCGTTCTCTTGGTTGAGATTGGCCGCGGGAGCCGCGTAGACTGCAACTCGGCGTATGATACCCGGTGTAAATTCATGTTGTTCTTCCTCGCCGTTATCCTCCTCATACCGGTTCTCCAGCAAATCCAGGATAGACCCGGTATCATCTTCTCTTTCGACCCGGTCGCGCGGGGTCCATGCCGGCTCCTCCGGCTGTTCCCACTTCGCGATGGGTTCTTCTGCCAGATGTTTCGTTCCAATCGATTCTTCATCATCTGATCGGATAGAAGTGGCTTCTCCTGGCACAGAATCAGATCCAATATTGTCAGGGACCGAACCGGAAGTACATACCATACCAATGAAGACGCTGATCCGGCCGATTGTCACGACGGATCCGGATTCGAGGTGATCCGATTCTGGCCCCCAGCCGGAATCGTCCACCGTCTTTTCTCCTTTGTGGTCGATGTAGATCTCGCCGACGACAAGATTCTCCATGTTCTTCCGAGCTTCTCCCGTGATGTAAACACCTTTGGACACAGGCTCCACGGTGGGCGCCAACTGTCGTGGGATAACCACGGCAGACGTTACCGGGGGTAACTGATCTTGGGGCAAGACGACACAGGCGTTTGGGAGAGGGTTTAGCTCAGAGGAAAACATGATGCAACTTGATCTGGTAGCCGGCAATCAAAGTCGCCGAGTCTCCGATCTTGATATAATAACTCAACTCTGGGATTACACTAGATGCTCGATATCAAGCGATACTGCTAGGGTTCTTAGATCTCTCTCAACTAAACCTAGGGGTCGGTTTATATAGCACCCGTACCCCCTGGCTTACCCCCCAAGACACACCCTGAATCCTACCCGGACACCGCATACAAACCCTAACTTTCCTTTACCGTAACCCACAATCCGGGTTACGAGGCCTACAAACTTGGGCCTTCCAGAAGTTTCTCTATCCTTAGCCGGATCTTGCGCAGCGTCCTTTGGGCCAGGTTACACCTTGGAGTTGGCCTACCGGGTTATTATCCCTCCATCAGTGAGGACCCTCCAAGTTGTGGAGTGTGCCTCATCCTTGTAAAGGTTCTAGTTGTCAAACTCAACGACAACATAGTGATTCGTGTATCATCCACTTTGGTGGTTGAACACGAACGATATACGGTGTGCCATTTGATCGCTACTTGGTGTTCCATTTTGGTGGCACCGCACCGCTTCAACGGAGATTAGGTTCCATTGGGAAGTAAACTTCGGGATATATCTCCGCGTCATTGTGTTCGGTTATTCCTCAACTTACCTTTACTTGTTGTTACTAGCTTTGCTCCTGAATATCTTGTGCTAGTATTATTTTCTCATCATTTAGGATTGTTCACCTAGTTGCATAATCTATAAAATCTATATTTGAGAAATTATCCTTAATCGAAAAGAAGTAAATTTATAGTTAACCTATTCGCCCCCCTCTAGTTAACCCTCTCGATCCATTCATAAGTTATGTTGTTATTTCTCTAGTGGTGTTATGTGAACGTCGACTACAAAGAAGTTCACCTTTATGGTCCTACATGAATGCATTGATAATTGGATTTCTTATGGAGGGTTGCCGAAGTGACAGAAACCTGAACTCCAGTTCGCAAGACCTTACATAAGGGAGTAGTAGATTCAAGGAGTTTATTGCTATGGTTAGATTTATTTATTAATTACTGTATTGTAGTTGCGAATGCTTGTGTAATTTCAAGTGTGCATTTTTCTTCGATGGTACGGTGCACTAGCATAGGTCTACCCACAAAACATTTATCAAAACGATAAAGATCATCAATGACACATGATGAAAGTAACTTGATGAATCCTCCTGCGTGTCCTCGGGAATGTTTTAGTCATTATAAGAAACACCATCGGCTTGTCCTTTGTGCTAAAAAGGATTGGGCCATTTGCAGCAACTATTTACCTTTACTGTTATTTACTTGTTATTGCTTTATTTACTATAAAAAAATTCCTAAGCATTTGTTTTCTATTGTTTACAGTGAAACCTTGATCAAAACTATTTACCATTACCTTATTCTACTCGTTGGGTTTGGTACTCTTATTTATCAAAAAGCTACGATCGACCCCCTACGTTTGTGGGGCATCAATACTATTTTCTGGCGCCGTTGCCGGGGAGTGTAGCGCTGTTGGTAAGGAAACCTTTTACTATAAGTGATGTTGTTATTTGTGTATGTTATTTTACTTCATTATGGAATCCCCTACTGTTGGTTGGATGTTTGGGAGTGCCTCCTCAACCACTCGTATGGTAGAAATAAGCTCCTCACCTACCAAAAATGTCCCTTTTGAAATAATTATAGGAATTGTTGATCGTGTTATGGATAACCGTTACGCTGGAGATGGAACTGTCCATCCTGGTATTCACCTGCTTTACATTGAATAATTATGTGAGTCATTTAAGATTGCAGGTGTACCAAGAGAATTAATCATGAGGAAATTATTTTCTATATCACTGAAGGATGGAGCATGAGAATGTTATAGGCTATTGGATAATTCACATTTTCTGGATTGGAAGGAGCTTATCTCTCTCTTTTACTTCAGATTTAAATATATCAAGATAGGAATTATATCTAAAAAAATTGCCTCATGACGGAGAAAGTGTTGCCCAAGCTTGGGGGAGATTGAATACACTAATGCTTAAATGCCCCAATCATAAACTTACCAAGGATATTATCATTTATAATTTTTATGAAAGGCTTTCACGTCATGACAAGGACCTTCTTGATGCTTCTTCTAATGGTTCCTTCACGAATAAGAAAATTGATGATAAATGGGACCTTATTGAAAGAATTCAGCGTGATACCAAAGATTGGGAGATAGATAAAGGTAAAGAATCGGGTTTAAATTATGAATATGATTGTATTAAGTCTTTTGTTGAAACTGGAAATTTGAATAAGCTTAGTGCTAAATATGGACTTGATTCTCAAGTGATTGTTGATCTTTGCAATACTTTTGCCTCTCATGTTAGTATTCCTAAGGATAAGTGGGAAAAGTATCATGAACCTTATAAGGACGATGGGAAAGAGAAGAAATTCTCTAATGGTGAGATAGTTGTTAACGATGTTGATCCTATTTTACCTGCTATTCACTCTAAGAAACCACCTTTACCTGTTAGAATTAAAGAATATTCTTTTGTTAAGAGCATTGTGAGTAAAATTGATAGGAAAATGTTGAATATAAAGACCAAGTAAGTGTTGAACCTCAAGTAGCTATGGTTAAAAACCTCGTTACTGAAAAATTGATGATACTTACTTTTGTGACCAAATAAGCATGCGAAATCTATCGTTGGCAAACATATTGTTTCTGTCAAGATAAGTGATCACAATTATTATGGACTTTGAGATTTGGGATCAAGTGCAAGTGATATTCCTTTTTCTCTCTATTAAGAATTCATGAATGAGATTACTCCATGTGAGATTGAAGATGTTGATGCTACTATATTTCTTGATAATAAAATACTATTTTTCTAGTGGGTATTGTACAAGATATTGAAGTTCTTTGTGGTAAGGTAAAATATCCTACTGATTTTATAATACTTGGTTCAGTTGAAGATTAAACTTGTCCTATTATATTTGGTATACCTTTCCTTAATACTTGTGGTGCTGTTATTGACTTTAAGAAGGAGAAAGTGTCTGTCAAGTTTGGTAGTGATCATTATGAGGTTAATTTTAGTAAGTTTTCTAGAAAGGATCGTGATGAAGAATTGCCTAATGAATATTTGGCTATTGAAAGAATTACTTCTATTGTTGTACCTCTTTATGATCCTTTGCACCAATTTATGCAAGACCATGAGAATGACATGTTTATGCAGGAAAGAAATGAATTGGAGGATATTTTTACTCAATCAACCTTCTATTATCAAACACAATTTGCCGGTGGAATCCTTGGGGGAACCTCCACCACCTAAAGGAGATCCAGTGTTTGAGCTTAAAGTTCTTCCGGGCATGCTAAAATATGCTTATTTAGATGAAAATAAAATATATCTTGTTATTATCAATTCTAATATGTCAGATCATGAAGAAGAACGATTATTGGAAATACTCCGGAAACACCGTAAAACTATTGGTTATACTTTGGATGAACTAAAAGGCATTAGTCATGTTCTATGTCAGCACACAATTAATCTTGAGCCTGACGCTAAGTGTGTAGTTGATCACCAACACCGATTAAATCCCAAGATGAAAGAAGTTCTCACATTTTCTTATGCCACAACACGGGTATTGAAATCATTCGACATAATCTCCCTGGATGATCCATATGGGATGACTCACATTCAAGAGGTCATTCAAGGAAGAATGCCGGAAGAAGATTCACCATGCGCCAGGCACTCGCTAAATCCAAAATGTATGTCCTCTAGATGCGAAACTCTACAAATTGGGCGCATCATCCACGCTCAAGTGCGTTGCCAGGGAGCAGGGGGTGACTTATTGAAGGATATATACTTTGGTTTGTGTAACCATCACTTGACCCCAAGGTCTACGGAAGCTAAAGCACCAAGACAAAGTTCATATTGGCCGACGATGGTCCAAGAAGCTATACAATTTTCTAGAGCCGTGAAGGTTGACAGAAAATGGCAAAGTCGGCCAATGCACCTGCAACCACACCGAAGATAATTCCCATCACCTGAAATTTTTCCATTGTGGAATAGAACTACTATGACCATTCCCCGGCAGTATCAATTTACTACTTGAACACATGGGTCGATGCTCGATCTTTAACATCCATCACATCAGATGCCAATAAAAGGTCCAACTCAAAGTCTGTTGAAAACCCATACTTATTTTACCTTCGTCCACCACATACAAGAACTCAATAGGTGTGGTTGTTTTAGGTTGTTTTGAAAAATCATCATATGCTATTTTGGAGTGCCAAGGGAGATCACAGTTGAGAACGGAACTCAGTTCGATGCCATGTACTTCAGGTTGCCTCCGTTACTCCAAGGAAAATATAATCATCGATAAGCACTTACCCTCTTTTTTCTCGTGTTTGGTCCTGTATAGATTGTTGCGACTCATTGGGAACCACCATCCATTTTGCTTCAATGGGGCCGTGGAGAGAGCCAATGCACCCATCCTTCATGGGATCTGACACCACATGGAAACAAGCTCAAAGAAGCAAGGGGTATGGGCACTCTCGCGCTCTAGAAGTGGTGGAATAATTGTTACTCATTTAATTGTCCATGCTAATATAACGACAAGGACCTCACAGTTGGCGATGCAACCAACGGATACTCACCACAGATTTGCACATAACCCATAGTAACAATTGGACACATCTCGCTAGGGCCTGTGCCATGGCAACAAAACATGGTAAAACCCTACCATGGCCTCCCCTTACAGCATAATTGATACGTCCAAAACGTATCTATATTTTTTTTATTGTTCCATGCTTGTTCCTTTTGATTGTCACATGCTTTTATGATGTTTTTATAATATCTTAGGGTGTTTTTGTGGACTAACTTATTAACTCAATGTCTAGAGGCAGCTCCTGTTTTTCGCTGCCTTTTTGTTTCAGAAAATTTGTACAGGAAATATTCGCGAAAAGTTCTGGAAATCCACAGAGGTCATTTTTTACCCGGAACAAAAACGGAGCCCGAAGGGGAGCACCAGAGGAGGGTCACCCCACCAAGCGACCCCACGATGCGGACTAAGAGGGGCCACACCACCCCATCGCCTGGTGGCTGTGGGCCTCCCCCGACACCGCCTATTTGCCTACAAATTTCCTTCTGCCAAAAAACCCTAGGAGAGGGAGTGTTTCCATGAAACAGATACAAAGGCGCCGTCAACTCGAAAGTGCAATCTAGGGCCTCTAGAGTCCTGTTCTGGCACCCTACCAGAGGGGGGAATCGTCACTAGAGCCTTCTTCATCACCATTTCTGCCTCCCCGGTGATGCGTGACTAGTTCATCCTTGGACTATGGGTCTATAGAAGTAGCTAGATGGTGATATCTTATCCTTGTTATATCATGCCATAGTCTTGTGATATGCCTAACATGATAAATATCGTTATTATGTAACTGCTACATGTTGTGTTTGATGGGATCCGATGAATCATGAAATTATGATCAGTTTGTTCATGTCTTTTATTTGAGCTTCACTTATATCTTGTTAGTGTTTTAATGTGTTCTTGCACACTCTTCGATGTGAATGGCTTCTTTGGCTAATTTTTTATATGCATCTCCAAGAGTAAGGTTTATGCTACATAGTGGATTCATGCCTCGTTACCTAGGTTCGAGTGATAGAAACGTGCATAGGGAAGGATGTGCTATTGCCACTAAGGGAAAAAGAACAAAAGTGTTCTTGTTTGCGTGATGATAATTATTGGTTACATTATGTATTGATATTTATACAATTTTTTGTCTCTTGCAACTTAATACCAGAGAGATTTGCTGAATGTCTTACGGTGGACTATTAGATATAGATGCATGTTACATATCGGTATTTATGGCTTAACGTAATGCCTACAGGATTAGAATCCGTGAACTTTATCTTGTTATAATAGCATTGGTATGCCCGCTTGATTTGTCAATTTCCTAGCTGTAATTTGTTTACCCAATATGTGTATTGTTTTATGGAGAGACACCACTGGTGAAACTATGACCCCAGGTCCATTATTTTACATTGATTACAACCTAGTTTATGTGCTTTTCAGCATCACGTGCTCATTTTTCCGTTTTAATTTTAATCTCAAAACACGTTATACGTTTAATTCTTTTGTTTTCAACAAGACAAGTGTCGCACCCAAGGTTTCTAGAGGATACTCATCGCACGAACTGGAAGTCAGGTGCTTGGATTATGGGGCATAACTGCTCCCACGTCCCAGCTTCCTGGTAGGCCTGCGCTTATGCGCGACAACACAAGCCCTGCTTCCACCGTCGAAGTAAACTATCCGCTAGGAACCTAAGGCACTACTGTCGACGTACTTCATATTCAAACACGCATTGTACGTCAACAGCTTTGAACGAAATGATAACACAAACTGTCTCTAAGACACAAAAGAATGAAATAAGTGCAACTGGCCTTCACTAAGGCAGAAATATCGAATACAGTCATCCAGGGGACACATGTCCCAACATATCATTCATTACAACAGCGGAAGCAATCAAAGGGGTCTGAGTACAGACAAATCCATGGCTTAAGAAGCCGGAGAAAATAAAGAAAAGCGAAGCCCATCCACGTAGGTCCTGGATCCAGCCCTGGTCCAGCTAACTACTCGTTTGCAGTCTCGTCGAACTCCACGAAGTAGCCGTCCTGAGAGGCATCGTAGTCGTAGTCGTACTCTGCGTAAACCACAGCCCCAACGGGGTCAGTACATCCAAGTACTGGCAAGCAAGACTCACAGTTCATCAGGGAGTTACCCGTCAACACAAGCATTGATGCTTGGGATCAACGGAAGAAAGGGGTGATATAAAAGTTGCTGCTGGCTGCTCTAAACAACTACAGAAGATAACTACAAGTTCCGGCTAACAGAAAAGATAAGATCGAGGGTTGTAACCAACTGAAAGATAACTTCAATCAAACCCATCCTGGATCTCGCCCCTTATCCAAAGAAGCAATCCGAGGATAACTCACACAGTTGGATTAAGATGAATCAAGTTATTTGTGTGAATAACCTATTACTAGTCAAATTATTAATCATTGGGTGAAACATGATTGATCATTATGTTGAAGTTGTCCTGAGTACTTGTTAGCCAGTACTTTCACCAAGTAATCCATAACCGCGGAAAACACGGCTTCTCGAGAAGATTATCCCTGCAGGGTTGCACCAATTTGGCCGTACACGCAAGAATAACCCGCCAGATGGGATGCCTTCCACCAAGCGGGGTACTCTACACAACCAACCTTTCTCCGCATCAAGCCCAAAGAACCTTGGGCGCACGGCTAATCAAGCCCAGAATAAAATGGACCATCATAGCACTCTAAGACCGTGTCCCCCTATATGCCGACTACGAAAGTTCCACCCTGCGCTGGGCTCGCAAAAACATGCATGCGGCAAATGGAAAACACGAACTAAATGAGGCGATTTGGACGAGATGCGAATCAGGTCAAGTTGAGGGGGGCGCCCATACTCGCTTCCCACATGCGGGTAGTGCGCTCATCATGGATCAGTAGACAAGACCCTTTTCCTATTAGGGTCGACACTAGCAGGCTCCAAAACCTCTCATGGGCCTCCTGCCGGTGCCTTATCATCAAATTATTATTACCATTAGCAATTAACAGGATTGATTGATTAACACGAGCCCCGGTACAATAATAAGATAGCAGAAGTAGTAACCGACAACAGACTCGAGTAAAAGCAACCCTAAGCATGCTAGATAATACTAAGGCACAAACAAGGGCTGTAGGTATGGAGGTGAGGCAGTATCATTGGTTCAGGGTATCATGTGATAGGTTCGGAGAACAAGCAACGATACATAGGGCTAGCAATAGTAGACAAAAGGATAGTATCGACAACAAGTGTGGAAAGGAACTCGATGATTCATGTGAGTGATAACTTGCCTGGCAGCTCAGTAGCCGGGTACTGGGCTAGGTCCTGAGTAGTGGTGTCGTAAGGATCGTCGGTCTCAACGTAGTCGTCGTCTAACCGAGAAGAAGCAAACAGACGAAACAGGAATGTAAACAATCATGTTCATGGCATTGTGCACAGTCAATATGATGCATGACAATTTAATAGGTGCATCTAGATAAACTGCCTAACATGATAGCACAAATTAAATGGACCCATATGCAAGGGTTGCATATGGAAAAGGATCCATTGAAACATTTGGAACAAATGATTTACAACTATTTATCAGGTGTTAGTTGTTATCATGATGCATGCATGATGAATAACAATAACATAACAATTTAAATGCAATTGGAATGATAATTAACAATTCAGAAAGGCATTTATTAAATTTGGAATTTTGTTACTTAAGCATGTCACACAAACAAATATTGTTTTCATCAAGTTAGGGTGTGCAAAATAATTTACAAATTTTATATTTGAAAAGGTTATCAAATTTTAGTTGAGTTACCTGTTTCATATTTTGAAATTGGACTTGGGATTATTTAATTATGAATTAAACAAATTTAAACAAGTTTTAATTGAATTTAAAACAAGCTTAAATATTAATTGAATTTTATTTGTTCAAACCATAAATTCAAATTCACATTTGAAAAGTTCACACTTTGGGGGTTTGAAAACATAATTTGCATGTTCAAAAATATACTATATTAATCAAGTTATGATTTTATCAATTTTTAATTGAATTAAACAAGGTTTAAATTGTTTAGGCAATTTAAATTGTTCAAACCAGAAAACAAAATTTATATTTGAATAGCTTATTTAAAATGGTATTGAAAACATATTTTATTTGCATTTATTGGATTAGTAATTAAATAGTTATGGAATTTACAAATTAACAATTGAATTATTTAAATTTGAAGTTTAAGTGCATTTGAAGTTTTCAAAACAGTACACAAATTAGATATTTGGATAGATTGGGAAATTTAGATCAAGATTCATATAAAGTTCGTATTTAATGGAATTACCAAATGAAAGTTATTGAATTTCAAAGTTTGCGTTTAAATCTGTTAATTAAAAGAAATTGGAATTTTTGATTTGTGCCGAAAAACATTTGTTACACAGCCCCACGCTACCCCCTGCCAATGCGCAGTGGGCCAGTGGACAGCGTGGCCCTGGCGCAAGCACACGTGGCCACCCAGGTCGATGACAGTGGGCCTGCCCACGCTGCGGAAATAAAGAGCAAAAAGTTGGGCGCTCAGGCCTCGAACCCACGCCCTGCTCGCAAAGTTTCAGAGGTGCTACCAGCTGCGCTGCGAATGCGTGTTTGACAGTATAGCGAGCTGAAACAGGTTATGATTCAGTTCAGAATAACTGAATTTTCTGACGAACAGAACCGTGCTCGTCCGTCAGACAGCACCTCGCCGGAGAGAACGTCGACGATACCCAGTGGATCTCGAAACGATTGCGTGCGTGAACGTTGCAGATGGATGCGCCGAGGTGCAAGTACTAGATGCAAGGAGGGGGGAGGAGGCATCGGTGCTCACCACCGGAGTAATTTGACGCGGAGGCTGGCGGTGACGTTGGATGACGACAGAGACCGCGGCGAGGTCGAGGACGGTGCCGTTGCTGTGGTGCTCCTCCGGTGTCGCTCGCGTGTCCGGCGTGTAGAGGACGATGTGGCGACGTGGTTCCAGCAAAAGATTGACGACGATGAGCCCTGCAACGGCGGTGCGAGCTACGGATTCAGAACATGGCGCGCGGTGGCCGGAGAAGGAATTGGACCGCGGCGAAGATCTGAGGCTTACCGTGCCTGTTCCTGGTGTCCAAGAGGGAGAAGGGGAAGTGGCGAAGCGGCTGCGGTTGATTGGTAGCTAGGTGGGAGCGAGAGGTGGCGGCGCCATGGAATTCTTCAGAGCATCAGCCGCCGGCGAGGTTGCAGCAGAGGGGAAAATGTCGAGGTGGAAGCGATTGGCGGCAGCGGCGCGAGGAGAGGAAACCTAGGGGCCTAGGGCACCTGCCAGGGGCTAGGTCTCGTTTTTATAGGCCCGCGGTGCCCTCCTGGCCGCCGGAGTCGCTCGGGGGTGCGGTGGCTCCGCTGGATCTTCTGCCGTACGGGGAGAAGAAGCAGATTAGGCGCGCTGCGCGAATCTTGGCGCAACGAACCGGTACGGTGCGTTAAGGCGGGCTGGCTGGTGCGCGTTAGGTGGTTAGGTGGGCCTGGGCCAGCTTAGGTGCTGCTGCGCGCGGTAGTTAGCTGCATTTTATTTTTTCTGTTTCTATTTTTTTTTTGCTGCAAACAAAATGGGAAGAAAAAGATAAGGTTTTGGTTAAAATAAATTCCAGAAAAATTTGGTTAAGCTATTTAGTTAATTAGAAACCACATTGTAAGAGTGGATTTCAAAAGTTGTAATTTAAAATGGGGTTTTGTATTTGAAACCAAATTAGAGGGATTTTGATTTATTATCCCATTAATAAAAACATGTATTTGAATAGGGTTACCCCTAGGGTTTTAGAATGATTTTAGAGAGGGAAAAGTTGGGTGAGTTTTATGGTTTCAAATAGGTACTGATTTGAGAATTGGAAATGATTTGAATTTAGTTGGTGGAATTAAGTGAATGATTTGAGGCAACAATTTAATAGTTGAACATTAATTGAATTACTTGGAAAACAATGAAAGGTTTTGTTTTGCAATTCTTTGTTTGAAAGATTGTAACAGACAAGTGTGAAAACAAGGTTTGATTCTTTATGAAAACAATGCAAACATGAATAAAACAAATGCAATGAGATGATGACATGATGCATTGCTTAAAAGTAAACAAGAAATTGAACCACTAAGGGATGTTTTCATACTTGGATGTTACAAAACGCCCCCCCTTGAAGGAATCGCGCCCCGAGATTCCCTACTGAGAAATGAACAGGTCCGGATACTTCTTGCGAAGATCCTCTTCGGTCTCCCATGTTGCCTCTTTATCAGAATGATGTGACCATTGCACTTTCAAGAACTTGGTGCTCTTGTTGCGAGTCTTACGAACGGTCTCATCGAGAATACGAATAGGGTGCTCCTCATAGGAGAGATCATCTTGCAGTTCAATATCATCATGATCAACTGCACGATCAGGGTCCTTGAAGCACTTCTTGAGCTGTGACACGTGGAACACATCGTGCACTTGGGAAAGTTTTTCTGGAAGCTCGAGACGATAGGCATTTTCTGCACGTCTTGAGAGGATGTTGAAAGGGCCAATGTATCTTGGTGCAAGTTTTCCTTTCACACCAAAACGATGAGTGCCTCTGAAGGGAGTTACACGGAGATATGCTTTGTCACCAGGTGCATAGACCATGTCCCGGTGCTTGCTGTCATAGTAACTCTTCTGACGAGACTGAGCAATCTTGAGATTGTCACGAATGATACGCACTTTCTCTTCGGCTTCCTTAACAATGTCAGGACCCAAGAGTGAACGTTCACCAGCTCCAGACCAATTGATTGGACTCCTGCATCTGCGACCATACAGTGCCTCAAATGGTGCCATGCCTAGGCTTGCCTGGTAGCTATTGTTGTAGGAGAATTCAGCATATGGAAGGCAATCCTCCCATTTCATGCCAAAGGAGAGACCACATGCTCTAAGCATATCCTCGAGAATCTGATTGACTCTTTCGACTTGCCCTTGAGACTGAGGGTGATAAGCTGTGCTGAACAGAAGTTTGGTGCCCAAAGCTTCTTGAAAGCTTTTCCAGAAATGAGAAGTGAAGATACTTCCACGGTCTGAGCTTATTTCCAATGGAACACCATGAAGGGGAACAACCTTTGCTGTGTAGAGCTCTGCTAACTGGCTAGCTGAGATAGTTTCCTTTACAGCATAGAAGTGAGCAACCTTAGTGAGACGATCAATAACAACGAAGATTGCATCGTTGCCCTTTCTGGACTTTGGAAACCCAGTAACGAAGTCCATTTCAATCATGTCCCACTTCCACTCAGGAATTTTCAGAGGTTGGAGTAGACCTGCTGTCTTCTGATGGACTGCCTTAACACGTTGACAAACGTCGCATTCAGAAACGTATTGAGCAATTTCACGTTTCATGCCAGACCACCAATACAGAGTCTTGAGATCCTGGTACATCTTTGTACTTCCAGGGTGAATGGATAGAGGAGTTTCATGAGCCTCCTTGAGAATGATATCCTTGAGACTTTGAATCTGAGGGACTGCAATGCGTCCTTCGAAGAACACAGTTCCCTTGTCATCAATTGAGAAGGACTTGAACTTATCATTGCCTTCCTTGATTTGCTCTACCATCTTCTTGATTTCATTATCACGAAGTTGTTCAGAATGAATCTTGTCCTCGAGAGTTGGGCTGGCTGTCAAGCTAGCAAGGTATCCTTCAGGGACAAGACCAAGGTTCAACTTCTTGAATTCTTCATGAAGTGGAGGTTGGCTTTCCATGATCATGAGATTATTGCAATAGGATTTGCGACTGAGAGCATCGGCCATAACATTAGCCTTGCCTGGAGTGTATGAAATGGTGAGATCAAAGTCTTTAATCTTCTCAATCCATCTCCTTTTCCTGAGGTTCATATCTGGCTGAGTGAAGATGTATTTCAGACTCTTATGATCGGAAAAGATTTCAGTTTTGTTACCCAACAAGTATTGTCTCCATTTCTTGAGGGCAAACACAACTGCTGCAAGTTCAAGATCATGAGTGGGATAGTTTTGCTCATGTGGGTTCAACTGACGTGAAGCATAAGCCACAACTTGACGTTCTTGCATAAGAACTGCTCCTAGGCCTTGGAGAGATGCATAACAGAATTTCTGGAAAGGTTTGGTAGTGTCGGGGCCAACTAGAACAGGTGTGGAAGTGAGTTTAGTCTTCAGGAGGTTGAAACTCTCATCACATTGTGGAGTCCAAACGAACTTTTTGTCCTTCTTGGTGAGATCAGTGAGAGGTTTAGCAATCTTGGAAAAGTTTTGGACGAAACGACGGCAATAGCTAGCCAAGCCAAGAAAACTTCTGACTTGCTTCACCGTCTTAGGGGGTTTCCAGTCAACAATTGCCTTAACCTTTTCAGGATCAATGGCAATGCCTTTGGCAGAGATGATATGACCAAGATATGCA
This sequence comes from Alopecurus myosuroides, assembly GCA_028641055.1. Lineage (NCBI taxonomy): Eukaryota > Viridiplantae > Streptophyta > Magnoliopsida > Poales > Poaceae > Alopecurus > Alopecurus myosuroides. Next base: position 126,541,525 of record CM054058.1, read on the forward strand.
ACTTCTGGAATCCAGAACTCACATTTGGAAAACTTGGCATACAGACGATGCTCGCGAAGTTTCATGAGAGTGAGACGAAGGTGTTCTCCATGCTCTTCCTCGGATTTGGAATAGACTAGAATGTCATCAAGATATACCACAACGAACTTGTCGAGGTATTCATGGAAGACAGAATTCATGAGTCTTGAGAACGTTGCCGGTGCATTGGTGAGACCAAAGGACATGACGGTGTATTCATATAGACCGTACCGAGTGGTGAAAGCTGTCTTAGGAATATCTTCCTTTCTGATCTTTATTTGATGGTAACCCATCCTCAAGTCCAACTTTGAGAATATTGAGGCTCCAGCAAGTTGATCAAAAAGATCATCGATACGAGGAAGTGGATACTTGTTCTTGATTGTTTTCTCGTTGAGAGGACGATAGTCAACCACGAGTCTTTTAGTTTGATCCTTCTTGGCAACAAACAGAGTTGGGCAACCCCAAGCGGAGGAACTAGGCTGAATGAAACCTTTGTCCATGTACATATCGATTTGCTCCTTCAACAATTTCAGTTCAGGAGGAGCTATCTTATATGGATGCTTATAGATTGGAGCAGTACCTGGCTCAAGCTCGATCACGAACTCAACTGCTCTATCCGGGGGCATCCCTGGCAACTCTTCTGGAAAGACGTCAGGGAATTCACAAACCACCGGAACATTTTCAATTGCAGGAAGGGGTTTGGCATCGAGGTTGAACAGCTGAACAGAACTTGATCCATATGGAGAATAGACTATCTGGCCTGAAGTGTGGGAGAGAGTTATTGACTTTTGAGCACAGTCAATTTTAGTTTTGTGGGTCTTCAACCAATCCATACCCAGAATGACATCAATGTCAGAATTTCCCAGCAACATGAGTGAAGCAAGGAATACACGACCTCCAATTAGGATCTGATTGTCCATGCTTATCTTGGAAGTAATCATTTTAGTTCCCGGAGAGTGCACATAGATTTGATTGCTTAGCGGAACCAGAGCTAAATTGTACGTTGTAGCAAATATCTTTGACACAAACGAATGCGATGCTCCAGTATCAAACAACACTTTAGCTGGAAAAGAGTTTACGGGTAATATACCGAGAACGACGTCAGCAGCCTCCTCGGCATTATCGGCCTTGATATGGTTCACCCTCGCGTTCCTCCCGACAGGCCTGTTGTTGGAGTTGAAGGCTTTAGCCGGGGGAGCACGAACCATAGCCTGGTTGTTGTTGGGGCGAGGAGGTAGGGGTAGCTGCTTCTGAGTGCACTTATCAGCATAGTGTCCAGTATCCTTGCACTTGTAGCAAGTGACGACACGAGAAGGACCTGGCCTTGGCTGCCCCATCGGAAACCTCTGACCCTGCATCTGAGATGGGTTGGGTGGGCGGGGACCAAAGCCTGGAGAAGCTTGGGCATTTGGAGCCCGAGTGACAGCACCATTTGGCACCCAGATGCGGCGCTTCTGCGGAGGGGTGGTCATGTTGGAGGAGGAACCACCCTCACGCGAGTGCTTGCGGGACTCTTCGAACGCCTTGCGCCCATTCTCCTCATTGAGCGCGGTGTTCACAAGCTCCACGAAGTCCTTGCACTTGATGTTTGTGAGAGCGTACTTCAGTTCCGGGTTAAAACCTCGGCGGAACCTTGCCATCTTCTTGGCTTCGGTGGACACTTCGTCACCAGCGTACCGAGCGAGACGATTGAACTCGTTCTGGTAGCCGAGAACGTCCAGCTTGCCCTGTCTGAGAGAGCAGAATTCCTCACGCATCTTTTCCATGAGACCATCCGGGATGTGGTGCTTCAGGAAGGCATCTCTGAAACATCCCCAGGTGATAGGATAGCCAGCTCTCATGGTCTGGTAGTTCTCCCACCAAGTAGCTGCCTGACCCTTCAGTAGGTAGGTGGCATACTTGACCTTATCCTCTTCTGCAACATGAGCAATCTCCAGAGCTCTTGCTACGTCACGGATCCAGTCATCAGCATCCAGGGGCTCACGTGTTGCCACGAAAGCTTTTGGGCCCAAGCTGAGGAAGTCCTTGATGGTGACCCTTGGAGCATTCTGGTTGTGTTGCTGGTTAGCCTAGATCTGGGCCATCTGTGTCACCACTTGGGTCATCTGAGCCAACAGTTCCCCCATTGGTGGTGGCGGAGGTGGGTTGTTCCTGGTTGGAGGCATCCTGAACAGAAATTCATTTTAGCACAACAACAGAAAAGGATAGACTTGGTAACCGAAAGATAGATTATTCCGACGCATGAATAGATAACCAACAGGTACATCATCACATGTTCAAATACATCAGAATATCCAACAGACCAATACATGGTTCGAAAACGAAAGGATAAACTAGACACAGCTAGTACTGGATACAACGGTACTCCCATGCTCATCACGCAGGACGGCGGTGAGTAGTACGACGAGAGATACGGTGAGGAGGAACCCCACGGAAGTAGGTATCACGACGATCCATGTAGATAGGAACTGCTCTGAGAGCAACTCTCGGTGTGGTGAAGTAGAAAGCGTCGTGTCCCTGTGCTCCATAGCGGGGAATCCCTGTGTAACCAGCTCCGAGGTCGAGAAGTGGGCCTCTGATCGGCTCGTAACCTCCAGCATCTGGCAGAGGAAAACCCAGTGTCTGCTGGAAACGTGCAAAGCGCTCGTCTCCAACAAAGTCTGTGGTGTACGTCGCCAGACGAGTGAGAGCAAGGTGGAGCTGCTCCCTGACTGAGGCTAACTCCTGAGAAAGTGCGGAAGCAACGGCGTCACTGTGCCACACGAACTGGGCAGTGGTCTGCAGCCTGGAGCTATCAGTCTCGTAGGTATCCAGGTCGCGGTGGACAGTGAAGTGAACTCCCGCTGCCGTGATGTAACCACGGGGGATGTGAAGAAAACTGGACTTATCAAACCCCCAGTAGTCAGCACGGAGAACGGTGAGACTCACGTACGCTGCCTGCTGCACGGCCATATCCACTGTGGACCCTACTGCCTCGTACTGGTGTGCAATGCTCCTGCCATCATCCGACAGAATGTAGACGATAGCTCGGTAGCAAGTCTGGTCAAACTCTCGCTGGTGCTCGTAGACCTGGTACTCCGGTGCCCAACGGAACCCCAGATAGGTAACCATGTCTCTCAGCATCTCCGGAAAACCGGCGGTGCTCTCACAGCGAGTCATGCGAACCACCTGCGGGTAGTAGCTGAGACCCATCTGCAGATGATTTGGAAGGTTTTGATTAGACTCCGGTAGATGAAAAAGGATGTGGAAAACAACAACAAGGTTCAACGGACGAAAAGGATGTTGAAAAGAACATGATATCGAAGCAACATCGGGAAAACGAGACCAAAAGTCCTGAGGTACTAAGGAGAACCCAAAACACGTGAAATCCTAACTTGAAAGTTTAGGTGAGAAAGGAAAAACAACGTTGCACTTCCTTACCAGAAAAGGGTGGGTGGGTGGGGAAAGAAGAAAAATGGCAGAATTCCTACTCTCTCGTTTCATTTTTCCTATATAGCTACAAAATAGTTTCTAGACTCAACTGCGACCAGTAAAAAGGGATCCTACAGGCAGACATGCTCTGATACCATTTGTCGCACCCAAGGTTTCTAGAGGATACTCATCGCACGAACTGGAAGTCAGGTGCTTGGATTATGGGGCATAACTGCTCCCACGTCCCAGCTTCCTGGTAGGCCTGCGCTTATGCGCGACAACACAAGCCCTGCTTCCACCGTTGAAGTAAACTATCCGCTAGGAACCTAAGGCACTACTGTCGACGTACTTCATATTCAAACACGCATTGTACGTCAACAGCTTTGAACGAAATGATAACACAAACTGTCTCTAAGACACAAAAGAATGAAATAAGTGCAACTGGCCTTCACTAAGGCAGAAATATCGAATACAGTCATCCAGGGGACACATGTCCCAACATATCATTCATTACAACAGCGGAAGCAATCAAAGGGGTCTGAGTACAGACAAATCCATGGCTTAAGAAGCCGGAGAAAATAAAGAAAAGCGAAGCCCATCCACGTAGGTCCTGGATCCAGCCCTGGTCCAGCTAACTACTCGTCTGCAGTCTCGTCGAACTCCACGAAGTAGCCGTCCTGAGAGGCATCGTAGTCGTAGTCGTACTCTGCGTAAACCACAGCCCCAACGGGGTCAGTACATCCAAGTACTGGCAAGCAAGACTCACAGTTCATCAGGGAGTTACCCGTCAACACAAGCATTGATGCTTGGGATCAACGGAAGAAAGGGGTGATATAAAAGTTGCTGCTGGCTGCTCTAAACAACTACAGAAGATAACTACAAGTTCCGGCTAACAGAAAAGATAAGATCGAGGGTTGTAACCAACTGAAAGATAACTTCAATCAAACCCATCCTGGATCTCGCCCCTTATCCAAAGAAGCAATCCGAGGATAACTCACACAGTTGGATTAAGATGAATCAAGTTATTTGTGTGAATAACCTATTACTAGTCAAATTATTAATCATTGGGTGAAACATGATTGATCATTATGTTGAAGTTGTCCTGAGTACTTGTTAGCCAGTACTTTCACCAAGTAATCCATAACCGCGGAAAACACGGCTTCTCGAGAAGATTATCCCTGCAGGGTTGCACCAATTTGGCCGTACACGCAAGAATAACCCGCCAGATGGGATGCCTCCCACCAAGCGGGGTACTCTACACAACCAACCATTCTCCGCATCAAGCCCAAAGAACCTTGGGCGCACGGCTAATCAAGCCCAGAAGAAAATGGACCATCATAGCACTCTAAGACCGTGTCCCCCTATATGCCGACTACGAAAGTTCCACCCTGCGCTGGGCTCGCAAAAACATGCATGCGGCAAATGGAAAACACGAACTAAATGAGGCGATTTGGACGAGATGCGAATCAGGTCAAGTTGAGGGGGGCGCCCATACTCGCTTCCCACATGCGGGTAGTGCGCTCATCATGGATCAGTAGACAAGACCCTTTTCCTATTAGGGTCGACACTAGCAGGCTCCAAAACCTCTCATGGGCCTCCTGCCGGTGCCTTATCATCAAATTATTATTACCATTAGCAATTAACAGGATTGATTGATTAACACGAGCCCCGGTACAATAATAAGATAGCAGAAGTAGTAACCGACAACAGACTCGAGTAAAAGCAACCCTAAGCATGCTAGATAATACTAAGGCACAAACAAGGGCTGTAGGTATGGAGGTGAGGCAGTATCATTGGTTCAGGGTATCATGTGATAGGTTCGGAGAACAAGCAACGATACATAGGGCTAGCAATAGTAGACAAAAGGATAGTATCGACAACAAGTGTGGAAAGGAACTCGATGATTCATGTGAGTGATAACTTGCCTGGCAGCTCAGTAGCCGGGTACTGGGCTAGGTCCTGAGTAGTGGTGTCGTAAGGATCGTCGGTCTCAACGTAGTCGTCGTCTAACCGAGAAGAAGCAAACAGACGAAACAGGAATGTAAACAATCATGTTCATGGAATTGTGCACAGTCAATATGATGCATGACAATTTAATAGGTGCATCTAGATAAACTGCCTAACATGATAGCACAAATTAAATGGACCCATATGCAAGGGTTGCATATGGAAAAGGATCCATTGAAACATTTGGAACAAATGATTTACAACTATTTATCAGGTGTTAGTTGTTATCATGATGCATGCATGATGAATAACAATAACATAACAATTTAAATGCAATTGGAATGATAGTTAACAATTCAGAAAGGCATTTATTAAATTTGGAATTTTGTTACTTAAGCATGTCACACAAACAAATATTTTTTTCATCAAGTTAGGGTGTGCAAAATAATTTACAAATTTTATATTTGAAAAGGTTATCAAATTTTAGTTGAGTTACCTGTTTCATATTTTGAAATTGGACTTGGGATTATTTAATTATGAATTAAACAAATTTAAACAAGTTTTAATTGAATTTAAAACAAGCTTAAATATTAATTGAATTTTATTTGTTCAAACCATAAATTCAAATTCACATTTGAAAAGTTCACACTTTGGGGGTTTGAAAACATAATTTGCATGTTCAAAAATATACTATATTAATCAAGTTATGATTTTATCAATTTTTAATTGAATTAAACAAGGTTTAAATTGTTTAGGCAATTTAAATTGTTCAAACCAGAAAACAAAATTTATATTTGAATAGCTTATTTAAAATGGTATTGAAAACATATTTTATTTGCATTTATTGGATTAGTAATTAAATAGTTATGGAATTTACAAATTAACAATTGAATTATTTAAATTTGAAGTTTAAGTGCATTTGAAGTTTTCAAAACAGTACACAAATTAGATATTTGGATAGATTGGGAAATTTAGATCAAGATTCATATAAAGTTCGTATTTAATGGAATTACCAAATGAAAGTTATTGAATTTCAAAGTTTGCGTTTAAATCTGTTAATTAAAGAAATTGGAATTTTTGATTTGTGCCGAAAAACATTTGTTACACAGCCCCACGCTACCCCCTGCCAATGCGCAGTGGGCCAGTGGACAGCGTGGCCCTGGCGCAAGCACACGTGGCCACCCAGGTCGATGACAGTGGGCCTGCCCACGCTGCGGAAATAAAGAGCAAAAAGTTGGGCGCTCAGGCCTCGAACCCACGCCCTGCTCGCAAAGTTTCAGAGGTGCTACCAGCTGCGCTGCGAATGCGTGTTTGACAGTATAGCGAGCTGAAACAGGTTATGATTCAGTTCAGAATAACTGAATTTTCTGACGAACAGAACCGTGCTCGTCCGTCAGACAGCACCTCGCCGGAGAGAACGTCGACGATACCCAGTGGATCTCGAAACGATTGCGTGCGTGAACGTTGCAGATGGATGCGCCGAGGTGCAAGTACTAGATGCAAGGAGGGGGGAGGAGGCATCGGTGCTCACCACCGGAGTAATTTGACGCGGAGGCTGACGGTGACGTTGGATGACGACAGAGACCGCGGCGAGGTCGAGGACGGTGCCGTTGCTGTGGTGCTCCTCCGGTGTCGCTCGCGTGTCCGGCGTGTAGAGGACGATGTGGCGACGTGGTTCCAGCAAAAGATTGACGACGATGAGCCCTGCAACGGCGGTGCGAGCTACGGATTCAGAACATGGCGCGCGGTGGCCGGAGAAGGAATTGGACCGCGGCGAAGATCTGAGGCTTACCGTGCCTGTTCCTGGTGTCCAAGAGGGAGAAGGGGAAGTGGCGAAGCGGCTGCGGTTGATTGGTAGCTAGGTGGGAGCGAGAGGTGGCGGCGCCATGGAATTCTTCAGAGCATCAGCCGCCGGCGAGGTTGCAGCAGAGGGGAAAATGTCGAGGTGGAAGCGATTGGCGGCAGCGGCGCGAGGAGAGGAAACCTAGGGGCCTAGGGCACCTGCCAGGGGCTAGGTCTCGTTTTTATAGGCCCGCGGTGCCCTCCTGGCCGCCGGAGTCGCTCGGGGCTGCGGTGGCTCCGCTGGATCTTCTGCCGTACGGGGAGAAGAAGCAGATTAGGCGCGCTGCGCGAATCTTGGCGCAACGAACCGGTACGGTGCGTTAAGGCGGGCTGGCTGGTGCGCGTTAGGTGGTTAGGTGGGCCTGGGCCAGCTTAGGTGCTGCTGCGCGCGGTAGTTAGCTGCATTTTATTTTTTCTGTTTCTATTTTTTTTTGCTGCAAACAAAATGGGAAGAAAAAGATAAGGTTTTGGTTAAAATAAATTCCAGAAAATTTTGGTTAAGCTATTTAGTTAATTAGAAACCACATTGTAAGAGTGGATTTCAAAAGTTGTAATTTAAAATGGGGTTTTGTATTTGAAACCAAATTAGAGGGATTTTGATTTATTATCCCATTAATAAAAACATGTATTTGAATAGGGTTACCCCTAGGGTTTTAGAATGATTTTAGAGAGGGAAAAGTTGGGTGAGTTTTATGGTTTCAAATAGGTACTGATTTGAGAATTGGAAATGATTTGAATTTAGTTGGTGGAATTAAGTGAATGATTTGAGGCAACAATTTAATAGTTGAACATTAATTGAATTACTTGGAAAACAATGAAAGGTTTTGTTTTGCAATTCTTTGTTTGAAAGATTGTAACAGACAAGTGTGAAAACAAGGTTTGATTCTTTATGAAAACAATGCAAACATGAATAAAACAAATGCAATGAGATGATGACATGATGCATTGCTTAAAAGTAAACAAGAAATTGAACCACTAAGGGATGTTTTCATACTTGGATGTTACAACAAGAAGCTTGAGAACCTTCCTGGATAGTTGGGGACGAAATGGAGTTTTTGCTTTGTGTGTAGGTCCATGCTTGTTGAAGTGCCAAACAACAAGCAACCTAATTTATCTTCTTTGAAGCCCTACTAGATTTATAACCTTGGTTTCTAACTATAGGAAATTCGCTACTATTGCTACATCATACCTTTCTCTTGGGGTTCCCAACGGGTGTGTGTGATTCACGCCATCAAAAAGATTTTTTGCACCATTGCCGGGGACTTCAAGCATTCAGCTAGGGGAGTTACACACTTCCACTCTCTCTTTTTTGTTTTTTCTTGCTTAATTACTTTTCATTTAATATTATTTTACTTATTTATATTTTCTCTTTATCAAAAACACACAAAAAATTGTTTTTCGGCTTTTAGTCTTTCTCTAGTTTTGCTTAATTTTTACATATTGTTTTCCATTATGTTTTTTCCAAATTTTTCCATGAAAGAAATTAGTGCATGAAGTGGTAATATAATTGGGAAAGACAACATTGAATAATTATTTAATTATAACAATAACCTTAATGATCTTGAGGAAAGACCTCTAGTTGAGTTAGCTCACTATTATGAAACTTATGTGGCTTGCCTGGTTCAACTGATTGAAGCTAGAGTTGTAAATATCAATCCTATAATACAATAAATATTTCTTAAACTTGATAGCATGGAAAAAGGGAAGGATACTGATTTTGTGCTAGAAACATTGCTTTTGGAATTTAATGAGGTTGCTAGGGAAGATAGTATTTTTTTTTGCTCATTATAATTTGCTTGGTTACGGTCTTGGTATTTTCAAAACTTTAAAGAACTATAAGGATGGTTGGAATAAGTATAAGGTCAAAACTGAGAGTAAAGAGAAAACTAATATCCATATACCATTCACAATTTTAGGAATTGTTGATTTCTTGTAGGAGAATTTTGATTGGATAGCTCCTCAAAACCTTTTTGATGAATAAAGCCAACCTAAGAGGAAGTAAAAAAAAAGAACCTCGGCCTTTCATGGAGAAGATACAATGAATTTATGATAAGTTTGAAAACCTTGATTTGAATGATGATTTTACTGATAAAACTTGATTCTTTATTTATTCCTAGCTAAAAAGATGTTACAGAAAAGCGTTTATGGGCGGCACCCCACTTTAGTTTTTGCATTCAGTTTCTTTTTATATTTTGTCGTGTCTTGGAAGTTGTTACCTATGTACTCTTTATCCTTTTATTTTTTGTTTTTGTGCCAAGAATTGCCTCTATTTGAAAGAAAGTGCAAGGTCCATTAAATTCGTGTCGCGCCATGAGAGCATGATAAATTTCTAAAAAAAACTTGGGTGCATGTCTTAGTTTGTTTTCTATATTTTATTAGTTTTGATTTTTCTGATTTGAGCCACATAAATGGCTCAAAAAAAATTCAACTTTACAGACAATTTTGTTTTGACAGATTTCTGCCTTTATTTACATTTGTGTCTTTACTCGTTTCTTTTGCGTTTCTCTAGGGGTGGAGTCCTTTAAATGAAGTTAATAACAATAGTATTTTTAAATTGACTGTTTGCAATGTGGGCCTTTTAGTACCTAAGTGGGTTTATTTATTTGAGGACTAACCCCCACTAATGAAGATTATGAGATGTTTTGTGTGAAGAAAGTTTTCAAGCGTCACAAGAGAGAATGATATGAGAAGATCAAGTAGGGGTAGAAGCTCAATCTTGGGGATGCTCAATGGAACCCCAATAAATATTCAAGAAGTATCAAGCGTAAAAACTTATGATGCCCAAGGCATCGTTTACTTCATCAACAAAATTATCAGGGCGTCTTCGCTGAAACTACATTTTTTTATTGATTTACATACTATGTGATATTCTTGGAGAGTCATTTTGTTTTTCTTTCATTTTTTTTGCTTGCTGACCATAATCCTAGTTGGATCCTAGCATTCTTGTTTGGGAGAGAGACACGCTCCACTTTTTCATTAGAATACTCTGGTGTTCCATTCTTATATTCTTTGAGTATTCAGTTTTTGCTACTGTGGTTTTTAGCTCTTATTTCACTTATATCTTGTTCAGAGATGTTAGTTTTCTTTTTTTGTTTTGAAAATCTTGCTGGTCTTTCATGTTTATTAGTTAAGAGATTTGTTTCAAATAATTTGATTGGTGTTGGTTGAAAAAGAAAGAAAGTTTCATGCATGTGGAAGGGGTACAAGGAGAATCTTGCTTAGACTACGGTTTTGCTTTGACTTGTCATGTTGGATGGCTATTTTAATAATGTTTTCTTAGCAGTTCATGTTTTCCTATGACTAGTCTCAAATAGCTAGAGTGCATAATGTGTTATTGAAATATTAACATGTGTTGTTTTGCTCATTATGTGGTATTGTATTGTGGTATCCTCCTATGAAGAATTTATTTGGATTGACTTGGAACGTGCTCACAACATGTTAATACTATAAAGAAAGTCTATTTAGCCTTGATGATCTCTAATTTTAGGATTACAATATAAATTCCATGCTTTATTCAATGATTTTTTGTCGCAATGCATAATTATGGCCGTTATTGCTCTCTTAGTTGGTCGCTCCTAGTCTATTGCTAGCCTTCACCTTTACCGAGTATGCTCTTCTCGTGTATCTAAATCCTTCAGCCAAGTTATCCCACTTGTGTACACCATAACTACCCATACATGGTATTTCCCTGCCATTTAATTAAATGTCTCTATGTGCTACCTTTAAAACCTTTCAAATTATTTATCCTTTATTTGTGTTGTTTTTTTAGCTCATGAGGAAGTGATAAAAAGTTTATTATTTCTTCCATGTTGACTGGCCTTACCCTTGACTTATATGCATAATGTGCTTGTATTTAATATTGCAAAAAGAGCTGGCAAACAGGTGCCCAAACAATAAATATATACGCGAAACTAAAATGTCTCAATATTCTTCTCACACTTTGTTCCTGAGAAATCAATCAAACTTTGGTTATGTAAACAAAGGAGAAATAGGAATGTTGTTGTTCCTCTATGGGAGCTAATCTTCAAAGTTTTGCTCGACAAAGACACACACCTCTCAAAATTAAATTTTTATACATTTGTTTTACACATAAAAATCTCTAGCACATGAGTAATACCTGCTTCCCTCTGCAAAGGGCATAGCTTTTACTTTTATTTTAAGTCTCCATCTTTTTTTCTTTATGCACCAATTAGGAGAGCATAATTGTCATTCTAAGTATAATGTGCATTGTCCCAAAATATTATTGATTGAGGTATTAGTGTGATATTTCTTGTTCTAAAATTTGTATCACGGGCTTGGGAGGTTTCCTAACATTTTTTTGCTATTCCACGAAGGACAAGCGGGATATTACTCTACCATGCTTTTATTATGATCGCTATAACCTTGTTGTTGTTTGCAATTCCATATTATTTGTTTTCAGTCCTTTGTGATTTATTCATGAGACAACTGAATTGCTAAGTCTCATTATTCTTATAACATCTTTCATCATTTTGTTAAAATTTTGGTCCCAGCCCAAAGTGCTTTATATTGATTGATCAAGTTTTGTTGGTAGCATGTCACCTAAAAAAATTATCTTTGTTGTCATTTACCTACTTGAGGACGAGCATGATTAAGCTTGGGGATGTTGATAGGTCCAAAACATATCTATAATTTTTGATTGTTTCATGCTTGGTCCTTATTATTTTTACATGCTTCTATGATGTTTTTCCAATATTTTAGGCTGTTTTTCTCAACTAACCTATTAACCTAGTGCGTAGAGCCATTTCTCGTTTTCTGCTGTCTTTTTATTTCAGAAAAGTTGCACATGAAATATTGACGAAAAGTCCTGAAAATCCACGCAGGTCATTTTTCACACGAAACGAAGATGGAGCCTGGAGAGCACCGGAGGAAGGGACACCCCACTAGGAGACCCCACGACATGGCCTAATGGGGGGCCATGCCACCCCATCTCCTGGTGGCTATGGGCCTCCCTCGACACCACCTGTTCACCTATAATCATTATACCCAAAAATCCTAGTAGACGGAGAATTTATCACGAAACAGATACATATGCGATGTCACCTCGAAAGTCCAATGTAGGGCTTCCAGAGTCCTGTTCTGGCACCTTGTCGGAAGGGGAAATCATCACCGGAGGCTTCTTCATCACCATGTATGCCTCCCCGGTGATGCGTGAGTAGCTCATCCTTGGACTACAAGTTCATGGAAGTAACTAGATGGTGGTCTATTCTCCTTGTGCTATCATGCCACGGTCTTGTGAGGTGCCTAACATGATAAATATCGTTCTTATGTAATTGCTACATGTTATTTTTTCTTGGATCCGATGAATCATGAAATTATGATAAGTTTGTTCATGTCCTTTATTTGAGATTCACTTATATCTTGTTAGTGTTTTAATGTGTTATTTCACACTCTACAATGTATATGGCTTCTTTGACCAAATTGTTGTATGCATCTTCAAGAAGGAGTTTTATACTAGATAGTGAGTTCATGCCTCCTTGTTGCCTGGTTTCGAGTGACAGAAATGTGTATGAGGAAGGATGTGATGTTGCCACTATGGGAAATAAGATGTGTTCTTGTTTGTGTGATGAGAATTATTGCTTACATTATGTATTGATCTTAATGCAATTCTCTGTTGCTTGCAACTTAATACCAAAGAGAGTTGCTAGATAGATTTCTTGCGGTGGACTATTAGATATAGACGCATGCTGGATAGCGGTCTATATGCCTTGACATAATGCCTACATGATTATTACCCGTGAAATTTATATTTTCATATTAGCAATGTTATGCGCTTGATTTGTCAATTGCCTAGCTGTAGTTTGTTTACCCAACATGTGTGTTATTTTATGGAGAGATACCACTAATGAAACTATGGACCTCCGATCCATTACTTTATATTGATTACAACCTCGTTTACGTGCTTTTCATCATCACCTTCTCGATGTTCTATTTAACTTTTCATTTCCAAACACACCATACGTTTAATACTTTTGTTTTCAGCAAGACGGGAAGTTGAGAACCTTCCTGGACAGTTGGGGACTAAAGGAGTTTGTGCTTTGTGTGCAGCTCTACGCTTGTTGAAATGCCAGACAACAAGGTAAGCAATTGATGTCTCTGAAGACCTACTAGATTGTCAACCTTGGTTTCTAAATGAGGGAAATTCGCTACTACGCTACATCACATCTTCCTCTTGGGGTTTCCAACGGGTGTGTGTGGTTCACGCCATCAATAATCTATGTCACGGAGGGAGCAACAACCAGCTCGCGCGGTGTTCCCTACTGAGGCACATTTCTGCCTCAAAAGCATAGGTTTCCTCGACATCCGTCCCAAGTGAACCCTCCAGAATATGACCAACACGCTCTTACCTCCATCATTTGCCGAAACAGCCCATTCTTTATCTACGAACAACGCATCCGTTTTTGTAGTGACTCTACACATTTATTAATTTCTAAGTGGCAACTCACGAGCTTTTAGCTAGTGTATGATAACTGCGGTAATTGGTACAATAACAACAACAACCAAGTCTTTCAGTACCAAACAAGTTGGGGTAGGTTAGATTTGAAACCCATAATATATCAAATCTAAGTCATGGTTCTGAAACATGGATAGCTAACTTTCACGCACCCTTGTCCATGGTTAATTCTTTGGCGATATTGCAATCCTCCAGATCTCTTAACGGACTCCTCCCATGTCAAGTTTGGTATACCACAACCCATCTTAACATTTTTAGCATGCTTTATCCGTCTACTATGCATTGGCACTTCCGGAGGCCTTCGTTAAATATGGCCAAACCATCTTAGATGATGTAGGACAAGTTTCTCTTCAGTTGGTGCTACCCCAACTCTCTCATGTATATCGTCATTGCGGACCCAGTTCTTTCTTATGTGGTCATATATCTATTCAACATGCATATCTCTGATGCACCTAACTGTTGGATATGTCATCTCTTATTTGGACAACATTCCGCGCCATACAAAATTACATGTCCGATAACTGTCCTATAAAACATGCCCTTTAGCTTTTGTGGCACTCTCCTCACAGGGAGGACGCTAGAAGCTTGGAGCCACTTCATCTAACTAGACTTGATTCGGTGGCCCATATGTTCATCGATATCACCATCCTTCTGCAGTATAGATCCCAAATACCAAAAAAAGTCTCTCTCCGGTACCGCCTGCCCATCAAGGCTGACCTCTCCCTCCTCGTGCATAGTAGCACTGAAACTGCACCTCATATAGTCAGTTTTAGTTCTACTAAGCCTAAAACCTTTCGATTCTAGAGTCTGCCTCACAACTCTAACTTTCTATTAACCCACGTTCGGTATCATTGACCAGCATCACATCATCCGTAAAGAGCATACGCCATGGGATATCTTCTTGTATATCCCTTGTGACATCACCCATCACCAAAAAAAAAGTTAAGGGCTCAAAGCTAGCCCTTAGTACAGTCCTATTTGAATTGGAAATTCATCGATGTCACCATCACTTTTTTGAACAATTGCCACAGCATTATCGTACATATCCTTAATGAGGGCAATGTACTTTATTGGGACTTTGTGTTTCTCCAAGGCCCATCACATGATATTTCGTGGTATCTTATCATAGGGCTTCTCCAAATCAATGAACACCATATGAAGGTCCTTCTTTTGCTCCCTTTATCTCTCCATCAGATGTCGTACCAAGAAGGTGGCTTCCATAGTAGACGTCCCAGGTATGAAACCAAATTGGTTTTTGGTCATGCTTGTCAATCTTCTTAACGGTGCTCAATGACTCTCTCCCATAATTTCATAGTATGGATCATTAGTTTGATTCCACACTTATGAGTACAACTTTGAACACATCCCCTAGTCTTGAAGATTGGTACTAAAATACTTCTCCTCTATTCTTCGGGCATCTTGTTTGTTTGATCGAAAAATGAGGTTGAAAAGTTTAGTTAGCCCTACTATCTCTATGTCTCCAAGGCCTCTCCACGTCTCAATGGGGATACCATCGGGACCTATCGTCTTGCCTCTTTTCATCCTCTTTAACGCCTCCCTAATCTCAGACTCCTGGATACGTCACACAAAGCGTCTACTTGTATCATCTACGAAGTCGTCTAGCTTAATGGTAGATCTCTCATTCTCTCCATTGTAAAGGTTGTCAAAATTCTCCCGTCATCTACGCTTGATCTCTTCATCCTTCACAAGCAATTCATCCTCTCCATACTTGATGAATTTGACTTGGTTGATATCCGGTGTGTACTCCTACGGAGATGAAACTGCGGTAATTGGCAATTTATGAATTATATTAATCTCGTAAGTGTCGATCGCCTAATTAACTCAGATCATTACAGAAGTGATACTTTTAATAATAAGTTCAATAGCCCCACGTACCTGACTGGTCCCTGCAGCAAAACAGAAAGTGGTTGGGGGTGCATATATTGCCAGAAATGCAAGGTTAGCTTTGAAGCAACCATCCAACAATAAAACCTCCATCCATCACTCATCACATTCCCGTTCTCTTGCCCAAAACAGTCAGCTTTGCTCACCCAGAGTGACCCATGCATATGCGTCTCTCATACACACGCCAAGGAACCTTGTGAGCCCATCCCTTCTCTTGCACAAGCCCCAAGCAAGATCCGTCTATCACGCTGCTTTGCTTCTACATGTCCACTCTGAAACCCCAAAGTCTACCTTCCTTTCCTCACTATAATAAGGCAACTCTCGCTGACTCCCCACATGCTGTGAGATCTCTATCTCTTCTCATGTCTGAAACCCATGTTACATATGTTTGACCCTGCACAGTAGTTTTAATGGTCCAGGAGGGATAGGAGCAGGGGAGAGATGAAGCTGATACGCAGGAGCAAGAAGGGTCGCAGGGGGAAGAAGGGCTCCTCAGCTCCCTTGAATTCCAGTGGAGGAGCTGTTGATGGTGGAGCTACCTCAAACAGCAGACAAGTTGCGCCTGATGACGCCCTCCAAGTCGGAGCCACAACTACAGGCTACGGTAATGTTAAATGTTCTCTTTCCTGGCCTTGTATGTGTTTTGAGTTCAGCAGGTCTAGATCATTGAGCGTCCTCATTTCTTGTTTGTGAGAAGAGAGTACAAAGCGTGGCTCATGCTTATCTTGCTGAAGGAAGATGCGTACTGATCATGTATTCACTGTCAGTCATTAGGTATTTGGATGTGGTGGTTTCTAGATCACAGCGACATTTGTTTCTAATTTCTTGTGATATCATCGATCCAATCTTCCAACAGGGCCTTGTTCCAATTTAAGTTCCCTGTTTAGAATTTTTTTTAAGGGTATGATCCTAGAAAATCTCCCCTTAAAAAATCACACTGAAAAAGGGGACCAAGACCGGTTGCATCCCAAGGTTAACACCCTGAATTTCAGGAGTAGCTTGAATAAACACATTACTGTAACTACACACATGGCACCACAACTAGCTGGCACCTGTTTGATTTCATTGATCCTATTGAGACACGCCGTACTAAGCATTGAAGTTTCAGCAAATACATGATATATCATATTCAAAATTTTAAAGAAGAAAACAGAGTGATATATTTGACCATATATATCCAACTAGTATCAATTATACAACTTCGTTGACTCCTCTTGAAATTCAGTTTGCCGCAAATATGTTTGGAATGTTCAACCGTCAGTTTTTGCGTTCCATGGCCTAACTTGCAGAAAATAGCCAAGACATAATCAGGTTAGAAAAATAAAAAATGAAGATTATTTGCATACAGACAATTCCAAAAAAAATATTTTGTGCCCTACAAAAGAAAGGCACCAAGATATCATGTCGGCAGTTCCCTGCACAAAATCTTGGAGCTGTCAAATGTTGACATTTCCCTGCATCTCTTAATCATGCTAGAGAGTAGGGAGCATGCACGATTCCTCTTTATGACGGAGAACGGGAGAAGAGAAAATCACAGGAACATGGGCCTCCACAGTTTCCAGCATAGTTGTTGTGTAGTGGCTCCTTGAGCTATTCCAATTATTGTCATTTATATTCCAACCGAATTGTCATCCTGATTCAGTTATCCGTCGCTTTTCAAGTATAATTATCTAAGTGCCTGCTTCACCTGTGCGTGCAGCTAGCAGCAGAGACGAAGTATTCTTTGAAGCGTCTCCTTGGTTAGACTCGGACTGTGAAGATGATTTCTTCAGTGTAAATGGAGGTAATGGCCTAAACTCTCTCACACGACCAGTTAAAGAAAAGGAAAAAACAAATACTTTTTTCAGATCAACTCACCACGCTTCTGTATCGCAGATGCTACACCTGCAAGAACATTCAGTACAGCTGCCAGCAGCCAGGCCACACCAGTTGGACCTCAAGCGCTGCCGACGCTGGGGGCGCTCCTCAAAGCTGAGCCCCTGAAACCGCCTGCACAGACAAAGCTCGGTGACCTCCTTAAGTTGAAGCAAGAGGCCATGGATGACGCTGATGACCTCTCCAGGGCCGGATCTTCTGTCGGCGGAGACGAAGCGGGCCGGTGCTGCATCCCTCAGCTTGCGCGGGTCGTCAGCTCCAAGGAGAGGAGGAAGGGAAAGTGAATTGACGACCACGATGCATGGGTCGGTAGGATCGTCGGTTTACTGAAACCGAGTTTCTTCGATTTCCTGTCCACACGTGGAACCTCGAGTTGCCTTATATAGTAGAACAGTCGCAACAAACAGTTTGTCCGTCCGAGTGTATATAAAGGAGCATATACGATATACCTCATGCAGCCATGACCATTCCACGGGTACCTGCACAAAGTTACCAAGTGGTTAAATCCCGGCAAAGAAAACGCGATTTTCGTCTCTAAAGTTTTGAGAGAGTTTCTCTTTCATCCTACTATACAGTATATACTACCGGATTCGGCTTATATGCCCAGTGCCCCAGACAATTGGCAAAAGCCTAAAAACATTCGGCATATCTATATATTACATATATGTCAGTGTCAGTGGCGGCGCCACAAGGGGGTCGAGGGTACGCGCTCGACCCGGCTCGATTTTGGGCAAAATTTTTTTTTGACTACGCATCGTTCCTCGCCCGGTCGCCTCGCCCGCTCATCGCCACCCTTCGTCTCCGCCTCCTTCCTCTCCGCCCCGCCCCTGCCTCGCCACGCCGCCCATGCCTCGCCCCGCCCGCCGTCTCGTCTCCACCGCGCCGCCGCACCCCGCCCCTGCCTCGCCCCGCCGCCCCTGCCTCGCCCCGCTCCTGCCTCGTCTCTGCTCATCTCCACCGCGCCGCCACACCGCGGCCGCCCCTACCTCGCCCCACCCGCCGCCCTTGTCTCGTCTCCACCGCGCCGCCACACCCCGGCCGACCTTCCTCGCCCGGTCGCCTCGCCCCTGCCTCGTCTGGTCTCCACCGCGGCGCCATACCTCGGCCGCCCCTGCCTCGTCTCCTGCCTCTCCCCGCGCCGCCCCTGCCTGCCTGTCCCCGCGCCGCCCCGGTCCCGCTCCAGCCCACATCCAGATTCCAGCGCCACGTCATCCTCACCTCGTCCCTCAAAGTGCAAATCTGCGAGCCTTTGTCACCATAAGACGAAGAAGGAGAATTTCGCTGCTTGCCTGGCCAGCTGCGAGTTATTTGCAAACCACCACATGAAAATTTCAGAACTAGTAGTACGGTGGGAGTAGATTCAACAACGCAAACACCATCAGTAAAATACTGACGCTCTTCACCTCTTACATATCGATCATCGCATCGGCTAGACAGGGATCCGGAGGGTTTGGTGAATCAGTGATGGACTCCGACTAAGAAAGGGACTGGATTGAGATGTAGGCTGAGGAGGACGAAGCTGCTGCAGCCTTGGCTCAAGCTCGGGAAGAAGAATCTGCAGCAATTTCTAGAAACCTCAGGAGGTTACGCCAGGTTAGATGAAATATTGATTTCAATTTCGGTGTCTATTATCTATTGTTGATGACTTGATGATGTTTATATTCTAGTGACCAGAAGTATCCAATGTTGCAGGATACTCAACAATCAAATGCTCCTGAAATCTTTGATCTAGCAAATGTGGTTGCAGATCCTGGAGTTAGGAGACCAATTGATGAATTTGGTACCCCTGAAATCAGAGATAAAATGAGATGGGAATATTTGTCTAGATGCCGTAATCGTTTAATTGGTCATAATTTTCCTAAAACAAAATTTGGTGCGGATGACCGGTCATTTTTAGATGCATGGTATGAAAAATATGATTTGTTAGAATATAGTGTGGAGAAGGATGCTGCATATTGTTTGTTTTTAGGTTTGTGAACCGAAAAGGAGAGATCTTGGAAAGATTGCTCGGTGTTGAGCATGTTCTTGATACTACATCGGCTTCTTTGAAAAGATATTTAGATGCAATGTTTGTTGATCATAATTTGTCCATGTCAAGATTAAGAGGACAAGGATATGATGGTGCCTCTAATATGAGTGGGGAGCTAAATGGTTTAAAAACATTGGTATTGGCAGACAATCCTCATACCTTTTCACATAAAAACATTAGTATTGTCGTGGGTTAATCACGACAGACGTTACCGGGGGTAACTGATCTTGGGGCAAGATGACACAGGCGTTTGGGTGAGGGTTTAGCTCAGAGGAAAACATGATGATGAACTTTGATCTGGTAGCCGGCAATCAAGTCGCCGAGTCTCCGATCTAAAGATAATAACTCAAATTGCATGTTACACTGGATACTCGATATTAGGCGAGATTGCTAGAACTCTTGGATCTCTCTAAACTAGACTTAGGGGTCGGTTTATAAAGCACCGTACCCTCCTGACTTGCCCTCCAAGGCGCACCCTGAATCCTACCCGGACACTGCTTACAAACCCTAGCTTTCCTTACCGCAACCCACAATCCGGGTTACGAGGCCTACAAACTTTGGGCCTTCCAGAAGTTTCGCTATCCTTAGCCGGATCCTGCGCCGTGTCCCTTGGGCCGGGTTACACCTTGGAGTTGGCCTACCGGGTTATTATCCCTCCATCAGTAGTCCCCAGAATAGCTTGGGCTTCACAGATTCTTCCCTGAAGCACTGGCTATTCCCTGCAAAAATATCAAACGCACAAGTGTAGGGAGGCTGGGTTAAAGTGCTTTGTTATATAGCTAGGCTTAACTCCATGGCAGCCATATAGTAACCCGGCTTTCTCTCCAGATACTCTGCTTAACTTTCCCGGTTTAAGCTTTGATAAAATGCCAAAACTCCATACTTTGCTCGATAGTTGATCCTGATACCCCGGAGAGGATCTCTTGCTCAGTATTTGAAGCATATCTCGCAAACTTCGAACAGGTAGCCGTTACCCCGTAATTTCCGGGTCCCACCCGTTGGACTGAGTTTTTCCACCTGTGCCATTATAAATAGGCCCCTAGGGGTAACCCTAACCCCAACGGCTCACTTTCCCCCATTCCTCTTCCTTCCTTCCTCCGTGCTCAAGCCCACAAAGCGCCATTACGGAAACCTCACGCGCATCACCGGAACCCATCTGTCGCCGGCTGCGCTCCGTCACAGTGCGTTCCGCCCCGCCGCCAAGATCCGCCACCAGACCCCCGACTTGCCCGCCAGGAATCGCGAAGGGACACCAGGCCTGTGCCATTTGCCTCCGCAGGGCTTCACTTCGATCTCCTCCGGTAAGCCTCTCGCACCCATTAATTTTGCCCTTGCAATTTCAGGATTTTACCTTAGACCAGATCTGAATCGACCCGCCAATCATTTCTCGGGCCACGCCGAATTAGACGGCTTGTATTCGTTCCAGCTCATCCAATGGATAGGATACAGACTTCAGTTCACTCTCCTACTACTTGTAACCATTAATTCCGCCACAAATCTAGAAATGGGAATTCCAATCTGGGCTCGGGCCACCCAAATCTTCCGCCCTTGTTCCTGTCACCCGGAAAAATCCTCCTTTTTCCAGTTCTTTTGCTTGCGATAGATACACGGGCAACCATTCATTATTCCCGAACACTTATCAACACATGAGCCTCTATAATTTTTATAGCAATGCATGACACCCGGATAATTTGAACCTTGCTCCACAAAATGATACCCGGATAATATTTAGCTTTAATGTTGTCTCGATACCGCTCGTCAATACTCGACCAACTAACAGTTCCCGAGTCTTATTCCACATGTCCTCCTACCTGGTACTCTGCAGGTTAACCCCATGGCGCCCAAGAAGCAGGGGAAGCAGCCGACCAAGGCCAAGACTACCAACTCCATATCCGCCAACTGGGCGCGATCTTCGGTCACCAAGGCCAAGTTAGAAGAATTGGTCGAGTTAGGGGTTCTTCCCCCTCAAGAAAATATTCACTGGAGGGTGCCGGGTAACGAGAACCGACCTACACCAGCAGAAAATGAGGTAATATGCTTTGTGGAGCACGTGACCCGGGGCTTCCGTCTTCCGGGTCACCCTTTCTTTCGTGATGTTTTGAGCCATTATGGCCTTCGCATATTTGACATAGGGCCTAACTCTATGTTAAATATCTCTCACTTCATCGTCCTCTCCGAGTCATACTTGTGCACTCCGCCAAGTTTGGCTCTTTTCGTTGAACTTTTCCAGTGCAAACCGTGCCGCGAAAGCGGCGACGGGGCACTTCTCGCTTGCGGCGGGGTTTCCATCCAGCGCCGCAAGAACTCTCTAATGCCACCTCTTACCCTCAACTCCCACGTCAAACATTGGCAGCTTTCTTATTTTTACTGCCGGGACACTTCCCCACCCGGTGAAAAGAAATTGCCGGGTTACTCGGAAGGCCTGCTTGACATCTCTGAGACCTTTAACGCCTTTGCCCCTGACTCGGACAGGGAAGCAATCCTGCCTTTATTGGCTAAAATCTCCATTCTTTCGGCCCAAGGCCTCATCGGGCTTAACCTGGTGAAAACTTGGGTCGATTTCCGTATCCAGCCCAACTCCATCCGCACAAAATTAATGTGCGAATACTCGGGGCAAACCACGGACCCGATCCGGTACTCCACCAACAGTTTCGCACCTAGTGATACCAATAAAACTATCAAAGGCTTTTTGACAGAAAAGCTGGAGGTAATCCGGAATATAGCCGGACTAGAGCCCTTCACCCGCGAGAACCCGGCCCCCGCGGTAAAGACCTGGTTTTCATATTTTCAACTTCATCCTTTCCACCTGTTACAGCTAATAACCCTTGTTCTTATGCCTCCACTTCAGGCCGATGATGATTTCTGGAAGGTTGACACTCCTCCTAACTCTGGAAACCCGGAGGAGAAAGAGGATGCCGTTAACTCGGATGAAGGTACATTCTAACTTTCACTTAGTTCTTTTGAATTCATCGTGTCCTGTTTTTCATTTCCCAACTGTAACCTTGATAACTTCCAGAACAAGAAGACAAGGACGAGGAAGAAGAAACTGACGGCAAAGTGGAGTCCGCCAGCGACGAAGATGAAGCAGAGCCGACAATCAAAGTCGGGTCTAAGAGAAAACCTCAAGGGGTCGTCCTCAAGGTTCTATATCATTTCCTTGCGTCCAATTTGCATTCCTGTGATAACATGCATGAGCTAACCCTGATGTTATCCCTTTGGCCGTATCTGAAGGAGTCGCCTATGACCAAGCGCAGGGCGACTCGGAATTACCCGGGTAATGATGCTCTTAACCCGGGTATTCCATCATCTCCAGCCCAGCGCGCTGGTATTCACCATACCCCTCTTTAGACATAGAAATCTTTCCAAACCATTCCCTCACAGGGTAATCTCATGTCTTGTTTGGTATTCTTCAGTTTCATCCGGGTCCAGCGGCGAATTCCCTGCGGACTTTGCGGTGAACCCCGGGTAAAGTCCTTTTCCTGATGTCATATCACACTTTCATCGCCCTTTCTTAACTATACGCTGGCTACCCACTCATACCTTCTTTAGGGCCACGGTTATTGTTAGCGACCAGGAAGACATGGAGACCGATGACCCGGGTAAAGGGAAACCGACTGATGATGTGTTAGCCACATCTGGCGACGAATAAGCGTCGCCAACAAACCCGGCCAGGCAAGAAGCCGGGTATCCGATAGCCTCGCACGCAAGCGAGAAGGAAAAAGCCGCGACTTTGGGCGTAGGAGGAGGACCAGACTCCGACATTCGGATGACCCGGGTGCCTTCTCCTGCTAAGAGGAAAACTTCTTCTCCGAGTTTCCACGACCCCGGGTCTTCTAACTCGGGTAACGATAATTTTGATCAGCTGATGAGCGCTCTCCTCACCATGAAGGCCTCAGAGAGCAGTGTCCTAGAGCATATGGCTGCAGCGCATCAGGTAATAATACTTGATATCCCTTAGTATACGCCTAGTCCCCAAGTTCCGAGCATAGCTTGTTAAAGTTGTGCTTGGTACTTTGTGCAACATTCGGCTTGCTATGATGCCCGACTGACACTTTTGCACTCTGTTTCTTACAGGCGGAGGTGACCCGGTCCGATGAGATTTTACTCAAGACGGAACGACTCCTGCTTGCCGAGGTAAAACGAAGAGAGGCCCTTGAAGCTGACATGGAAACCTTGAAGAAAGACGTTTCCAAATACAAGAAGAAGTGCAGTACTGCCCAGCCCACGCTGAAAAAATTATCGGACCAGATTGCCGATACTTATCGCATCTTGCTTAGTGAGTTTTCGCTGCCGACTGACTTCGTGCCTTTACTTTGTCATATGATACTCTGTATTACTGATATGTCCTTCCTTTGCTTCAACTGCAGGTGCCAACCTTGCGGCCCCAGAAGAAGATGTTGTTGCCAAGGCTAAAACATTGAAGACTGTGCTCCAGACCTTTTTTGCCGGCACAAAGCTTATATTGGATGCCGTGAAATGGCCTACCGAGGTATACCCGGGTGAGGAAAACCTTATTCAAGCCTGCTCCACAGTGCCTGGGTGGATCGAGATATGGAAACGCTCGGCCTGCCGGATTGGTATGACCCGGGCCTTTACACTAACTAAAGCTTATTTTCCGAAGCTTGACCCGGCAAAGGTAATATCCGGGTTTCCCGAATTCAAAGCTGATGGCTCCAGGTTTGTACCCAAGGATTTCAGGGCCATACAATCCTCGGTGCGCCACTCGGCAACCGCTTTGGCCGATAAGATGGATCTGGGCATGATTATGAGTTCATACGATGCTGAAGGCAACATCATACAGGAGAACGCACCCCCTCCTTTTGATATTTTGGAGAAATGGGCGGCTGATTTGGCCAGGAAGAAGGAAGAAACCGCTAAGAGAGAGGCCGAGTTAGGATCAGGGCCAACCACCTCTACACCAGCTGTCCCTCCGCCTGTCCGTCCTGATGCGGGGAGTCCGGGTGATGCCGCCGGGAAAGCCAAGGAGCAAGCCCGAGACCCGGAGAACTCTACTCAGGAGGCCGAATAGGGCAATGCCATCATAATACCTCGATAACTTGATATTGTGTATTCGAAACTAGTATACTTTTGATGGTGCGCCTGTGCACCCTTGATATTGGTATCGTAATTTGTAACGTACTTTTGCTCCGTGATGCACTTGTGCCTTTCCTGGCCTTTTGATAATCTTGATACTTGTCTATTCTTGAACTTATTCTCGATACCCGACTCTCTTTTTGGTTCCCCTCGTGAGACTCGGTTTTCCGAGTACCACGGGTTTTGATAAGCGGACTTTTCTTTAAGTCCCCAAGACTCGGATGCTAGGGTCTTTCGAGCTTTGATAGCCAAGCAGTTTGTTTCTGTTTCGAAGTCCCCAGTCCCCATGACCCAAAGTCCGAGTCAGGGGGTGTGGCCTTTCTCAGAAAACAAATTGTTTTCTACCGAGCCGAAAACCTATAGCCGTCCCGTGTAGGTACTGAAGTTATGCTTGATAATCGTTGAGTTTTTGGCTATTAGCCTTGTACTATGCATAACTTGTGGTTTAGATGACCCTTTTGACTATCTTGTACTGTAAGCCGGTTTTCGCGTGGATACCATGTTGTTACATCTATACGAAAAACAGGGTCAGGCAAGTCCCATTGGGCTGCACGGCTGATTGTAATCGTAAGCGAACAGATCATGCCACTTTAGTGCGAGTCACATCGAGCTTAAGTAAGAATAGTCAAGAAAATTTGGCTCCTTTGTCCGGTTATAAGATTCAGCCGTACTCGTCTTGCGAGTAGTCGGCCCTTATAACTCATAGGCATCAAGGCCGGGCCTTTGGGTTTGTGACTGTGCTATTCAAGCAACCAGCCCCCAAGACCTATATATATGCAACATACTTGATGATACTGATGTACTGATGGCAGTGAATACTACTTACTTGTAATCGAAGCAAAGATCATAATAAGACTTGATAACCATCTCTTTTACTGATACGAAAAAGTTTGGGTCAGCAGGCCGCCTCATTAAAAACCTTCCAGTCCCCTTAGGTACCCTTGGTAGGAAAAGAGCGCGTCTGAAACCTGCTGCCCGTTACATTGTTTAGTTCTTCTTAGGAATCGGTCCTGGGCTGACGCGACCGATGCACACTCTCCATTTGTTGGACTTTTTCATGATGAGTACCGGGTTTGCTAGCCAATCCGGGTGAGGTGTTCCCATAACGTGGCTAGCTGTGAACGGCGGTGTGATTTCTTCTCCTATGCCAGATTGTTTAGAGGAATCGTTCTTGATGAAAGCCACCATCTTAGCATCTTGTTCTGACCTGGGTCTTGCTTTTTCTCCTTCAGTGCTCGGCCTTTTTGAGGTGGTCCTGTCCTCCGGGTCTGCTTGAGACCGGTAATGTTTGAGTTCCTCTTTTCTACAGGCTTGCTCGGCCATTGCCGCGTCTCCTTCATCGCATTCAGCTGCTATATCTCGATTTCCATGTATGGTAATGGTCTGCTTAGGACCCGGAATTTTTAATTGTAGATACACATAACATGGCCTCACCATGAATTTAGCATAAGCCGGCCTTCCAAACAGCGCGTGATACGGACTGCGCAACTTAACCACCTCGAACGTAAGCCACTCAACTCGATAATTGTCCTATGATTCCCCAAAAGCTACTTCCAATGCGATTTTTCCCTCGGGGCATGCTGAATGACCCGGTACTATGCCATGGAAAACTGTCGTACTTTTTTGGAGCTGAGATTCCTTGAGACCCATGCGTAGAAAGGTTTCCCAGTACAGGATATTGATGCTGCTTCCTCCATCCATCAGGACCTTCTTCAGCTCGTAACCATTGACCTGCGGTGCAACTACCAATGCCAAGACTCCCGGGTGTTCTACTCTTTCCGGGTGATCTCTTCTGCTCCATGTTATATCTTGTTCTGACCACCTCAAATATCTCGGGATAGCCGAAGAGATTGAGTTGACCGCTTGCTTCAGTATCTTTTTATCCTTGTTGGAGCCTCCTGTAGTATGCACGTGATATTGCCCCAACTGTTTGGGGTTGGCCTGGAAGCCTCCAGCTCCCCCTTGATTGTT
The DNA here is from genome assembly GCA_028641055.1 of Alopecurus myosuroides. Classification (NCBI taxonomy): domain Eukaryota; kingdom Viridiplantae; phylum Streptophyta; class Magnoliopsida; order Poales; family Poaceae; genus Alopecurus; species Alopecurus myosuroides. Next base: position 126,568,089 of record CM054058.1, read on the forward strand.
GCCCTGATTTCCAGTTGCCGGGTTACCGGCTGGGGGTGGGCCGTTGCCCGGGTTTCCACCCTGACCCGGTCCTCCTCCCCGACCCGCACCTCGCATGGCTCTGTTCACTTCCTCGTTCTTCCACCTCTGTAAGTCGGCGCATTGCTCCAAGGAATGATTAGCCGGCTTGCCGTTCCTGCTGTGCTTTGGGCATGCCATTCTAAAGATGTCCCAACTGTTACCTGGCCTTGGAGGCCCTTGATAATGTCCTCCATTGTGATTTCCAGTGTTAAAATTCCCTTCAGATCTGGATCTCGAAGACCCGGCCTCTGTGTTGGCGACAAACTCAGAGCCTCCTTCAAACGGGCGCTTGTTCTGGCTATTTCCGTTATTACCCGGTGCTGATCCATTGCCGGCTCTTTCGCTATTACTTGTGTTCGCTTTTGCCTTTTTGTCATCAACTTCCTCCTCTGTAGTATCTGTTGCAGCGTGTTTGTTGCACGCATCCATCAATTCTCCCATTGTAACCTCCGACGCATTCCGACTGGATTTCATGCGAGTTAACTTTTGCACTAAAGGTATATACTTGCATGTTTTTGCCATAGCTTGTAGTGCATCCTTGGGCTGAATATCTGTGGACGAGTGAAGTATCTCCATAACCCGGCGCACCCAACTGCACGCCGACTCTCCCTTCTTCTGAACGCATCGCTCTAGATCATCAATAGTAAACAATTTTCTGCACGTCCCATGAAAGTGCTTGACAAACGCGGTCTTCAGTTCCTCCCAGGACTTGATCGACCCTTCCGGCAGATTGGCAAACCATAACTTCGCTGCTCCCTCTGACATCATCAGGTACATGAACTTGTCTTGAAGATTCTCGGATGCATTGCGAATCGACATTGCCATCTCGTAACTGCTCAACCATGTTTCTGGGTCCATAGTCGGCTCATAATTCACTACCTTTCCTGGTTCTTTGAATTTTTCCGGGTAAGGTTCAGCCCTGATGTTGTCCGAGAGACACTTAGGTCCTGCGAGAATGGTAGAAGCTGGCCTTACTCGGGAAACATGTGATCCTACGGGGGGCACAACCGGATGTGGTGCTGCTGGTAATCCCTGTACTAAAGACCCGGCCCCGGCTCTCCTGGCCCTGGAGCTATCCACAACAGCTTGCGCTGCTGATGCCGCCGGCGCCGCTTGAACGTGGGGAGGAGGCAGCATTTGCTGCTGCTCTTCCCTCCGCCGCGCTGAACTTGTTGGGATATTGCCGATATTTCCTCGTTGCTGGCTGACGTATTGCGTCCCATGCATCCCACTTCTATGATTCGGATAATTGGCTTGCTGTGCCACCGCAGTGTGTAACATATCGATCGCTTGCCGGGTCTGCTCCGCGTGGGGCGACTCTCTCACGGGGATTTGATTCAAAGCAAGTGTCGCTGCGTACACGTTATCCATAGGATTGTTGTAGTGACCTGCAGGTGTGCGAAAACGCGACGGTGGTGGCGGTGGCAATGCGTTGCCGGTTGTAACCCCAGTCCGCGGCAAGGGTAACCCGGCATGTTCGTTCGCCGGCTGTATTCCCGTGGTTGCTGGCCGAGGTGCAGTTCCTTGGTTCGCCGCTGGGATCGGTTGGTCCTGAGGCGTGATAAACAATGTAGCCGGATTTATAACTCCACCCAACGCTGGTAACCTGGTTTGATGCCTTTGATGTATTCTGGTTGTTTCCTCTCGGAGCCGGGTTTCCAATGCGTCCAGCTCACGTTGGCGCGTGGCCATCCCTTGCCTTTCTGCTTCTACTTGCCTTCTCTATTGCTCCAACGCACGGCGGGCTACATCTAGGTCCCTAGCACGCTCTGCAGCGTTCTCTGGGGTGATAACCGTGGCAAGAACTGTGGGATCTAGGATCAGGTTGTTATCGAACAGAGCCGGGTGTCGTGGGTTTGAGGGACCTGCCCCTGGTGTCCGATTTGCTAGGAATCCGAACGTATTTGCCTGCAACTCCTCGTCTGGCGCGCGGCTGGTAACCGATGCCGATTCTCCGTCAACCCGGATCAGAACCGGGTTTCCGTTAGCCGCACCCTGCTGCTGGGCCAACGCTTGGGCTGCTCCGACTGCGGCCGTAGTCACGTTCTCTTGATTGAGGTTGGCCGCGGGTGCCGTGTAGACCGCAACTCGGCGTATGATGCTTGACGTAAATTCGTGCTGTTCCTCTTTGCTATTATTCTCCTCGTACCGGTTCTCCAGCAGATCCAGGATGGACTCGGTATCATCTTCTCTCTCAACCAGGTCACGCGGGGTCCATGCCGGCTCCCCCGGCTGTTCCCACTTCGTGACGGGTTCTTCTGCCGGATCTGCCGTTCCAACTGATTCTTCTCCATCTTGCCGGATACAAGCGGCCTCCCCTGACATAGAATCAGATCCAAAATTGTCAGGGATCGAACCAGAAGTACATACCATACCGACGAAGACGCTGATCCGGCCGATTGTCACGACGGATCCGGATTCGAGGTGATCCGACTCTGGCCCCCAGCCGGAATCGTCCACCATCTTGTCTCCTTTCTGGTCGATGTAGATCTCGCCGACGACGAGATTCTCCATGTTCTTCCGAGCTTCTCCCGTGACGTAAACACCTTTGGACGCAGGCCCCACGGTGGGCGCCAACTGTCGTGGGTTAATCACGGCAGACGTTACCGGGGGTAACTGATCTTGGGGCAAGATGACACAGGCGTTTGGGAGAGGGTTTAGCTCAGAGGAAAACATGATGATGAACTTTGATCTGGTAGCCGGCAATCAAGTCGCCGAGTCTCCGATCTAAAGATAATAACTCAAATTGCGTGTTACACTGGATACTCGATATTAGGCGAGATTGCTAGAACTCTTGGATCTCTCTAAACTAGACTTAGGGGTCGGTTTATAAAGCACCGTACCCTCCTGACTTGCCCTCCAAGGCGCACCCTGAATCCTACCCGGACACTGCTTACAAACCCTAGCTTTCCTTACCGCAATCCACAATCCGGGTTACGAGGCCTACAAACTTTGGGCCTTCCAGAAGTTTCGCTATCCTTAGCCGGATCCTGCGCCGTGTCCCTTGGGCCGGGTTACACCTTGGATTTGGCCTACCGGTTTATTATCCCTCCATCAATGTGCATTGTTTTGCACACCAACTTCAATTGGTGGTTGTGGGGGTTGTAAAAGGACTTCTACCAATTGGACACTTCTCTGGTCACTTAAACAAGATTGTCAGCATGGTTAGTTTTTCTTGTACATAATTACAAATAGTTGTCAACTCTTTATCTATATTTCAATTTTAATTTTTGCATGCACATTTCTTGTAGATGAGTGCCTCTTGTAAGAAGAAAGATATATTGTTGCAACTGCATCATGACCGTTTGGTAGCACAACTAGAGAGTGGAGAGATCTCACCGGGAAGAGGCCAAAATCAAGAGACAAGTTTAGCAAGACCAGGAGATACTCGTTGGGGATCCCACCATAGAACTCTAATTTGTATTAAAAATATGTGGGATTCAGTTGTTGAAGTGCTAGAGAGTGTTTCTCATGATGGGACAGATGCCGAGGAGAGAGATTTGGCTTCAGGTTATATGATATACATGGAAAGCTTTGAATTTGTTATTATCTTGCATTTGATGCTTCGAGTGCTTGGTATAACAAATAACTTGTCACAAGCATTGCAGTCCAAGGATCAGAACATAGTGAGCGCTATGAATATGATTGTCTCGGTTAAAACTCTATTGCAGAAATTTAGAGATGATGGATGGGAGCATCGATTGCAGACTGCCACTAACTTTTGTGTTGGAAGAAATATTGTGGTGCCGAACATGGATGATAACATTTTGGCAAGGGGTTATTCAAGGAGCTCGCGCAAGATGGTTACTATTTACCATCATTAAAAGGTACAACTCTTTAATGAGGTGCTTGATAGAAACATAAGTGAGATGAATCATAGATTTTCTGAAACCTCTACACGCCTATTGTTGTGCACTGCATGCCTTGATCCTAGAGACTCATTTAGCAGTTTTGATAATGATATGCTAGTTGAGCTTGCAACTATGTACTCTGCTGATTTCACTGCACATGATTGTTGTCTCTTGGTTGACGAACTGGACATTTATGTTGATGTGATGAAGAGAAGTCCTGAATTCATAGCTTGTGATAGTCTGAGTGGTCTTGCTCTCAAGTTGGTCCAGAAGAAACAGCAATTGACATTTCCATTGGTCTATCGTCTTATTACACTTGTGTTTCCGGATGGCACCCACCGGGTTCGGGGCAGGGTTTGGCACCCCCATACCCGCACCCGGCCCTTCCCCCGCCACCGCGACCCGCCCCCATACCCGCCGGCGGGTCAGGAAATCTACCATACCCGCGACCCGACCGGGTTCTAGGGACCCGACGGGTACCCACCATCGATAGCGCCGCCAGAATTACTGCAGCGGTGGGACAAGATTTGGCGGCGCCATGGAGGGGCGAAGCTGCTAGTTGCGCTGCCTCATGCTGCTCTGCTCCAGGGCGACTGCGGCCTGCATTGCACCAGCGCCGATGGTGGCGGAGATGGAGGGCTGGAGCTGAAGCCGGTGGTCCGTGGGACTTGGGACGGGAGGAGGCGCAACATCGGGGGGTGCCATAGGGGAGGAGGCGTGGGCAGCTAGCAGAGGGAGGCTCTCGGTTGGAAGAACGGAAGAAGGGAGCGAGCTAGCTTGGGATCGATGGATTCAGGATTGCTCGCGTGTGACCGTGCGAGGATGCTGGGGTCGTGCTTTGTGTGGTCAGGGATAACCAGATAAGAGGAGTTGGTGGAAGGACCTAGGAGGAAAAAGAGAGAAAGGCAAGGGGATGGCTACAAAAGGAATAAAGAACTATGTCATAGTCGGGTACGCGGGTTAGAGGGTACGGGTTTAGCACCTCCATACCCGCCTCCGTTAGACCCGACGGGTCTGATTTTTTACCGTTAAGCAGACCCATGGGTTTTTTTCTCAACCAAACCCTCCCCATTTAATGTACCCGTTGGGTTTGCGGGTTTTGGGTACCCATTGCCATCCGGACTTGTGTTGACATTACCTGTGGCAACAACACAAGTTGAGAGAGTATTCTCGGCTATGCATATTATAAAGACAGATCTTCGAAACAAGATAGGGGATGATTGGCTCAATAATTTGATGATTTGCTATGTTGAGAAAGAGATATTTAGAAAAATTGATGACAAGAAGATTATGCTGCGTTTCCATTCCTACAATGATCGTAGAGGTCATCTTCCTCGACACTTTCGCCTTGCCAACATGGATTCAACTTAATGGTACTATCTTCTTATCGAAATGTATTTTTTTTATGTAGGTTTATTGTTCTTTGTAGTCAGTTTGTACTTGTGCTTCATGCAATATGAAATTGAATCTGTTTGAACCTTTTTTGTGTACAATTATGGATACATGTGTTGTCAAAAAAAAAAATCGCCGGTGGCACACTTCTACTGTTCGCCCCCTCATCTCAATTCCTGGCTCCGCCACTAGTGTGTGACACTCGGCATTCAACCTTCAGCATAGATTGGCCAGCATCAAGCTATTTGTTGAGTGTTTGACTCGTGACACTCCGAAACAATTACACGAGGATTTTTTTTTAACTTGGCAAACACCGAGCACTGCAACAAAAAAAAGGTCGTTTGACTACTCCGGCAGGTTTGCCGAGTGCAACACTCGACATAGCTTCGGGATGGGTGGCCAGCGAGGCGGCGTCGTCGTCTAGGAGTCGGGGTCAGATGGATGTGACAAGAGAGACAAAGAGGGGAAAAAAGGATAGGGCAGAGAGAGGGAGAGCCGTTTGATTTGTGTACCTAAAATGCTTTTTGTGAATTTATAGTACCAAACCACAACACGCCTGCATTACAAATCGCATAAATTCTGCAAATGCACAAAAGTAGCTAGAAAGTTTGAAATTCATAAAACTTGGAAATTGTGCATCAAATATGGTCTATTTTATGTGAAAATTTGCACCATATTTTTTCACATGCTTAAAAACCCATTTTAGCACTTACAAAATGAAGGATGATTTCTTTGTACAAGAAAAGGTGGAACCTCTATTTGAAAACATTATTTGTCGTGACAACATGCACCTCCATACACTATTTATGCATATTATAATAAAATTTCTCATACATATGTGTGCATGACTTGGTTATTTGACTCGAAAGGTATTTGAAAGAGCATTTTCATCCCTAAGATGTTTTGGAATTTGATGACAATGTAATTAGCAAACTAACCCTCTATGTGCTTAAGTCTAGAAGAATCATTATTTACACGGACTTATTTTGAGGCGCTAATAAAAATGCATTTGTTGATATAGTCTTTAGATAAATTTGAAATAGTGACTCAAAACTATATTTGATTCAAAAATAAATTTAGTTGCTTTTGAATTTATAGACTAGAAAGTGCCACCGAAATTCGAGTTCCTGCTGTAGTAGCTTGCCATATCCAAGACACGTAGTGTTAGCTCTCAACGATTTAGAAATAGTAGTTCGTTTCCATCGACATCTATAGTCGTCCAATGAAAATCTTTTAATCCCTTTGTACTAGCAAAAATATCGATAATCGAATCAAGTTGGTCTTAGCATCGATTTAGGAATAATTATTTCTAGGTAGCTTTAATAACAGCGAAACCAGAATGAATAGTAGCATTGTAAAAAAAAAATTAGCAAAAAAATAGTACAATCTCCCTCCATTTTAAAATATAAAACACCCTTTAATTTTGCTTGTCAACGACCTCTAACTTTGATAATTATTTATTCTTATAATATGTCCACAAAGTTAGTATAAAGATATATGATAATTATTTGTTCTTATAATATGTCCACAAAATTAGTATAAAGATATATGAAATACAAAATTAGTATAAAGATATATGGAATAATAATCCTCTTTTAGGTGAGCAATACCCCATCTTGTTCTCCATTAGACAGAGACATGATTGCACGCTGCTGCAGGAAGCTTTAAATTGTAATTTGGAGCATTCTTTTAGGAGAAATCTCCATGGTGACTTACTGGATCAGTGGAATGGCATCAAGTGTTTCATGAGGGAGATTCAGCTCTCGGATTCCTCTGAGCGTAATTTCCTGGGGTCTAAATAAGAATGGCATCATCTCTACCAAGTCTGTGTATAGATACTTAGAGAACGGGTTGGCTGGGGCTAATAATAAGGAAATTTGGGGGGCAAAATTACCTCTTAAAATCAAGATCTTCATGTGGCAGTTGTTTAGGAATGCTTTGGTAACTCGTGGCAATATGAAAAAGAGAAATTGGCCTGGAACCTGTCTGTTCCTTCTGGCGTCAAGTGAAGACAGCTGAACATTTATTTTTCTCATGTCGTATAGCAAGATGTACTTGGGGAGTCGTTGGTCGGACTCTGGGTACTCGTACATGTCCTAAATCCTTGTGGCAGGCTTTTGCGTGGTTATATTATCATCTCCATGGTGGGGTGGGGATCAGTACTATATGGTTGGGTTAGCTGGGGTTTGTTGAGGTATTTGGAAAACCCGTAACAAGAGTTACCTTTGATGATCATAGGATACAAGCCCCGCAGGTGGAGGACGATTTCGTGTCCTGGTGGTCGCTGACCTTACAGTCTACGCCGAGATCGTTGAGGAAGGGCACCTCTACGCTCATTATGCTCACGGCTTGGCAGATCTGGAAGCAGCGTAACGCGATCGTCTTCGACAAAGCGAGCCCTTCGGTCAGCGCGCTGGTAAGAACCATCAAGACCGAAGCTAGAGATTGGGTGTGCGTGGGGGCGTCTGGCCTCAGACAACTTCTCCCTTAGTTTCTTGGGTCGAGTTGTACCGTGTGGGGTGGTCTGTTTCTTAGGCTTGTACTACTAACTCTCTTTCTATCAATGCAATGAAACGCAAAGCTTTTGCGTTTTCGCGAAAAAAAGGATACAATCTCCCTTTGAGGTGATTTATGTAGTGGCTTCATTGTTGATCTACTAACAGATTTGCAGAAGGACGATGGCAAGTAGATCTTGACGTCTCACGCAACGAAGATGATACAAGTGACAACAGATCTCTACCCTCAGGCAAGATGTGGAGCTCGAAGAGAGATCACTCCAAGATTTACGTTGATGACTTATGGTGCTTGAAGTTCAGGGCATGCTACTGTCGTTTCTCGTGTGGGGGTATTTGGCTACGTTGGTTCGTGTTCTGTTGCTGGGTTGTTGTTGTCGTTGTCTGTTGAACTGTTTCCCCTCTTGTAACCCCTCGGCTAATTTCATAGTCGTTTTGTATCGGATTATCGGTGGCGGTAGGTTTTCGTCCCATAGAGGATCTCTTCGAGTCGAAGGATTTTTTCCTATTGCTGCTCCAACTCGCTCCCCCCTCCCGCGTCTTCTGTTGGTGTTGAACAATGTATTTCCGTTTTAAGTAATGGAAAGTGGCGTGAAGCCAAAATAAGACCAGTTTAACGGTATCATTTATATATTCTCAAATCATATAATTTATTATACAAGGGTGGTCAAAGCCGAGCATCAAGCTTCAACGCAAAATGAAAATTAAGTCATCTTATATTTTGGGACGAAGGGAATACGTACTATTGTTTAAAAAAAGACCCTATTCGCTACACACATACTCAGACGCTTGTATCTTGTATATTGTAGATGCGCCTGACCTAGTGACCTGAATACATGCCCTTACGCGCACACAGGAAAGACGTAGGGCCGGAGCCTCCTACAGAACAACAACCTGTGCGGGAAGTAGAATGCCACCACGAACCCCACGACGAACCCAGCCGCCGCACCGATGCTGGACGCATCGTTGATCCGGGGCAGCCTCACCCGATTCTTGCACTTCTTGTCCAGCGGTGGCCCGCAAAGCCCCGGGTTGCCCGTAAAGTTCGATGACAGGAAGCCCGACGGCGAGTTGTCCTCGAGCCTCGACAAAATTAGCGCCGGAATTCGACCCTCGAACTGGTTGTCCTGTAGGAGAAGGGTTTTCAGGTACATCATTTTTGCGATGCCTGCAGGGATTTCACCTGAGAAGCTATTGTTCGACAGATCCAGATTAGTTAGGTAATACAACTGGTCGGAGATGCGCTCCGGGAGAGGCCCCGAAAGCTTGTTGCCTGACAGGTCCAGAGTGATCATGGAGCTGCAGAGCTCGAGGCCTCGAGGGAATGAACCTTCAAGTCCCAGGTTGCCGAGACGCAAACTAAGAACCTTCTTCTCAGTAGGGGACCAGCACTCCACGCCGGTGAAGTCGCATATGCTGTAATGAACGTGAGTAAAATTCCACCAGGATTCAAGTACACCGTATGGATCAATCAGCGACTGTGTGAGGTCCTTCAAGCATTGAACGTCAGAATCTCTGCCATGTCCAAAGTAGGATGACGAGGTGCTCAGGAGCAGCAGCAGCCAGACAATCAACTTCTTGTAACCTTGCATCGGACGTACAGCCTGCCACATGCCGTCGAGCGTCGTCACCCGCTTCATCAAAATACGCAGGATCAGGATACTCTGTCAACTGTCTAGCGCAAACCTTCCAAAAGAATTGTCCCTTGACATAAAATGCAGTGGCGCAAACAAAATGAATGGTTCGGCTCTCGTGAACTCACCTGATCCGTAGACCAACTATGGAGCAGAAAGCACAGACGCTCCAAGTAGAGATGAAATGTTCATGCCATGCCCTTTTGGCTAAAAAGGAACATGTATGCACAAATATCAGAAGATTCAACTGGTAGATGGCGCACAACGCACGGCCGAGAGACCGACCCTGAGTGGCGGCGTCAAGTGCCTCCGGTCGTCGCCGTGGACTTGTCGCCTGAACGTCTGGAGGAGGGCAATAGCTAGATCAATAGATCTGGACGAAATGATCGTTGGGCAGCTACAGATATTTTAGCACCCAATGTAGAATTCGACAGCACGCGCTGAGGCCTACTTTAACATCACTATATTTGAATCGTCGTTGCTTAGAGGTTAGAGCAAAACCACCCAAAGGTCGGACATTTCTATCCGCTTTTGATCCACGGGCACAACTTTAGTTCCCAACGGTCCCGACCAAATTAACGGACCGAGATGGGGACAGGGCGTGTTTGCCCAAAACCTGGCCCAATTATGCTCCATGTTTGGGGTGCGCGGTCCCCGGACGAGCGTCCTCCCTGACCCATTTTCATGCCGTATGCGGCCCCCTCGCCTCCCTCAGACCCGACCTGACAATGATCCAGTAGGCATTTTTTTTAGATAAAAGGTAAATTTATTACCCGACTTTGAGTTAACAAAGCCCTACAGTTCACATAAGGTTCATACAAAAACTGGGCCTTACAGCTTAGCCGACAAAGCGAAGCAACATCAAACAAATACAAGCGCGCAAAGCGACTAAAAGAGTCCGGCTCAGTGAGCCAAAGGTCCGCAGGTCGCATGCAACTCCTTGAGCTTGGCGAACAGCCACCTAGCTCCCTCCCTGTCCAGCGGCCTCAGCAAAGGAAGCCAAGCCTCTAAGAAGAGCAAATTTTTGAAGATGATATCAGCGGGGTGAGAAATGCACTTCTTTTCAATAGCGAGCTTATTGCGAATGTTTCAAAGGGCCCACGATTGGGCCAAAAACAGAAAACAGATCAACCTACGGGTCGTCCCCGAGGTTGATGAGAGAATAGCGAAAAATTGAGCAAAGTTGGCCGGGCTCCAATCCCTCCCTAGGGCTTGTCTGAGCACTGACCAAGGAAAAGTCGCAACCGAGCAAGAGAAAAACATATGGGCGACGTTCTCCGGCTGTCCACACAAAACACAAAATCCATCCGAAGGCCCCTGCCTCGTAGCAAGTTGCGTCCCGGAGGGAAGACGATCGAGAACCAGTTGCGAAGACCTTGATCTTTAAAGGCACCCTAGCCTTCCAAATGACCCTGAAATAAGCCACAGACTCCCCGTTGGCTAGTGCTTTGTACATTGAGTTGACAGAGTAGATACCCGAGGGCTCCAGGGCCCAAGAAATCTTGTCGTAAGAGTCCGAGAGGGCCATCCTAGCGAGGATATCATTCAAACGCGCCCACTGGATAGCACCCCCAGCATACAGTGACCTCCGAAATCTACAACCCTCCCGCACCGCATCAGCCACCGAGATGTGAGCGTCTTCATAGATGCTAAAAAGGAGGGGGAAGCTATCTTTTAGGGGCCCTTCCCCATGCCACCAGTCGAGCCAAAATTGTGTTCTTAGACCGCTTTCGATGGAGTGCTTGGCGCCTAAATTGAAGAGGAACTTAATATTATGGAGGCTCTTCCAAAACTCCAAGCCCCCACGAGCCACCGAAGCAAAAATGTCCCCAAAGGGCGCGTATTTTGCCCTAATAATGGATGCCCAAATCGATGCATCCATAGAGTAAAGTTTCCAAACCCATTTAAGCAGTAACGCCGCGTTCATATGCGTGGAGTTGATGATGGGGCGACAAACAGTGGGCGAGTTAACCATGTAATACTTGCGATTGGGCCCAAGTCCTTCACAGAAGAACCGAGCTCGGTGAGCGTCAAACTGACTGTGCACTCCCTCTAGTAACAGGAACATGCCCATAGCGTAGGAAGGTAAAGACGCAAGACAGGAGTCGGAGAGAATAAGTCTGCCCCCAGAGGAAAGGAACCATCCAATCCAGGGTTCCACCCTATCTGCGAGTTTTTGGACCAGGAACGACCACTGTTCGATGGTAAGCTTACGATCGGCGATCGGCAGACCAAGGTAAGAAAATGGCAGGGAGCCCAGCTTGCAATTCAGTTGTCTAGCCACTTCAACTTGGGTGTCCGGGGATTGGTCAAACACGAATACCTCGCTTTTGTGAAAGTTGATCTTGAGGCCGGACATGTTCTCGAAACATAAGAGGAGAAACTTAAGGTGCGCGATCCCAAGGGGGGTATTCTGTATCACGATGATGGTGACGTCTGCGTATTGAAGATGGGAGATGCCCCCCAACACCAGATGGGGGGCACTCCCTGAATATGACCAGCAGCACACGCCGCAGACAAAATTGCTGATAGGCCCTCAGCCACATAGTTGAAGAGTAGAGGGGGCAGACGGATCCCCTTGACGCACTCCGAGCAGATTACGAAAGAAGGGGCCCATCTACCCGTTGATGGAGATCGCCGTCTGCCCCCCAGCGACCAACTGCGAAATCCGGTGGACAAAGCCCGCGTCGAAACCCTTTCTACGCAAGACTTCTAGGAGAAAGTCCCAGTTGACCCTGTCGTACGCCTTCTCAAAGTCAAGTTTGAGTAAAATGCCCCCCAGCTTCTTACTTTTAATCTCATGGACAATCTCATGAAGAGCCAGGGAACCCTCTAGGATGAAACGGCCCTTAATAAACGCAGTCTGGTTCTGACTGATGGTACGGTTGGCGATGGGGTCTAGGCAGGAGGCAAACGCTTTTGAAACTATTTTGAATAAGACATTGATCAACGCGATGGGACGAAACTGCGAGATCTTGTCAACCCCGGTGACCTTAAGAATCAGCGACAACACCCCAAAGTTGAGCCGAGAAATATCAATCCTCCCAAGGATGAAGTCGTTGAGTATGTGGAGCACTCCATGTTTGACAAGAGGCCAACATTTCTTGAAAAAAGGAACCGAGAAGCCCTCCGGACCCGGGGAGGTGTCCGACTTCATGCTCATAACAATGTCTTCCAATTCCTTCTCCGAGAAGGTGATAGACAGAGAGATGTTATCTGCCTCAGAAACTTTGGCGCATGGGCCCCAGGTATGTCTAGAACACAACTTCTCACGGGAGCTGGACCCATCAACGCGCGATAAAAGTCGCATATGTGTTCCTGCAGAGCAGCTTTCCCGGTGATAGTTTCGGCATCAGATTGTTGGGCATAGATGTTACATCTGCAGCGTTTCCCATTAGCCACCGCATGGAAGTAGACTATGTTCGTGTCCCCTTAGAGAGCCCATCGAATCCGACCCCTTTGTCGCCAATATTCCTCTTCAATCTTGTAAAAGTTGAGGATTTTATCTTCGAGATGGTAACGGAAGTCCCACTTCTCATCATCTAGGCCCGCCGAGTCCGCTTGTAAGTCCAGTTGTTGAATGCGGACCAGAAGGGCGGGTTTCTTCAGCCTAGCTTCTCTACCAATGTTTTGGCTCCACCCACGGAGTTTTTGTCTAAGTCCCCTACTCATAAAGTTCCACCAGTCTAGGATGTCTCGCCCTTAGACCTCCCGAGCAAGATCGTCCCATTTTGTCGGAACCAGAGCCGGATTTCCAGGTCAAACCATCCCGATTCAAAAAAGAATCTATTACTCCTGATTGGGGTGCCCTCACCCGTATCAACAATAATAGGAGTATGATCAGATCCGAGACTAGTTTCGGCCACCACCGCGCGACATCCAGGGAGAGCGACATAAAGACCCTGTCCAAGACACAACACACATGGTTTAATCTTTTATTGGTCCACGTGTACCGCGCCCATGCGCGAGGAATCTCCCGCATACCCCAGTTCGCAATACTAGCACACACCTGGAGACGGCGCCACCGCCCCAGATTCGTCAGAGAAATTCGGCTGGGGCAAAGGGGACAGAGAGGAGGCTAGCTCCCTAGACAGTCTGTCCGCATTAGACTTGCTGCGGCGCTCCTGGTCACGAGCCTTCACACGTTCCGCCTCATTAGAAATAGGGGTACCAACTGCGCCGGTCACCTTAGAGGAAGGAGTGGGAGCTGGCCCCCTGCCAGGCCTAAAGGGGAGACCAGAGTCTAAGGTGAGGGAGGGGGAGGCAGGGGGTTGACCGTCCACCGAGACAGAGGACACGCCATGAACTTCGGGCTGGAGGTCTTCCGCGAAAAAAGGATCCATAATGGTTGAGAGGGGGGCGGGAGCACCTATGGCCAGCGGCAGCGGCGAAGGGGCGCTTCCACGGAAGCCTTCTTAGAGCCATTTCCACCTTTCCCACCCTTGGGATGAGGTGGGTGGTCTTCTTCTCGGAGGAGCCCCGACTCCAATTTTTCTCATTGTCTGTCTCTTCATCCGAAGAGCCATCCCCCAGGTCCCTGTCATCGTCCGAGTCCTTAGGGTCTTTGTGGAGCTTCTTGGGCGGCGAAGGTGAGCTAGAGGACGCAGCAGAAGGGGTTTCTCTACCTAAACCCTTATCTTGAAGGCCTTTCCATTCACCATGAGGAGGAAGTATTCCAGCACCGGGCTCCCCGGTCCGCACGCCAATCTTCATGCGGAAAGGATCGTCCTTCGACTCCAAGGAGGCGGCATCCACCTCCATCGGCCACACCACAGGTCTAGCACCTACCATCAGGAGCGGGACTTTGTGGAACGGCGGGGGAACGTCGTGCGGTTTCACCCACATTTCTGCAAGCACCTCTGTAGCATGCTCATCAATAGAACCTTCCATGACTAGCGCCCTTGCTTTGGAGATCCGCAGACGCGGTCCACCCCCTCCGGATGGCCATGCGGAAGCTTTCCTTGGAGGGGAACACCAAGGAGAAGTCGAATTCAGACAGCATCTTTACCTGCCAATCCTAGTGCTCGTCAACCAAACCTTTGAACTCCTCCTCCACTTGGGATGCAGACAGCTCCGCCCCATCAACGAAGAGAGTGGCAGAGTTCAGTGGGGCTTTAACCATGTCCGAACCAGGGACCTCGAGGCACATGTAACCTACTCCGTCGCGGCCGAACCCAGACCATAAGACCTCATTGTGTATGGATCCGGCCACACACATGGCCGAGAGATGCCCGGTGGCCTTGCATTTGACATAGTAGGGGTCGGCCTCACAACCCGCCTGTAGGTGACTCTGGCGCCTGCAATTGTAAGAGGTAACTTTAGACAAGTCCGGCGGCAGCGGGAGAGTTCCCATCTCCACCGTGGAACCGGCTCCCGTGCCAGTAGACTCTAAGGAGATGCGAGGCGGAGGAGGGCGCTGGAAGGGCCTAGCCCCCTGCCGTAGTCACGCTCTCGCGAGTATGAGTTCGGAGGAGGAACTTGTCGAGCACGGTCGCGGTCTTCTTCACGTCGATCTCTGTCACGTTGCTAGCGGCGGTTCTCTTCTTGCTTGCGAGCGAGGCGGGAGTTGAGTTCGCAGCGGTCACCACCACCAGCAAACTCCTCAAACGGGTGCTTCTCGCGGCGGGGGTCGTCACGGAGATCCATGGGGGACAAGCGGAGGGGGACGAGGGAGGAGGCACAGAGCCTAAGGGCACGAGAGCGATGGCGGCGGATCTCGTCTGGGTGAGCTGGGGCGGCTAGGGTTAGGTCGACTGCCCCCTTGGGAATCCAGAGCCACTTATACCCCTCTGCTGACTCCCGGACCGAATCGGAGTTGGGCCACACAGGCAAAGGCAAGGCAAGCGGCCCAACAGCCCGCTCTGGCTTCACACCATGCAACAGAACCGAGGCCATCGAAAGGGCCGCAACAGGCCCCGTGCCCGCTGGCCCACCGTCCCGACGCACGGGCCCATCCCCAGGAAGACACCCGTCTCTCCAAGATCTGAATCTGGAGGACGCAGAGGCGACAATGGAACCTCCACCGCCCCGACGCGCACCATCGTGCCATACGGGGACAGGGACGGAGATGGCTGTGCACGCCGGGAACCCCCCACGCCCTCACCCGCACCCAAGGAGGCAGAAGGGAGAGGAGGGAACTCTCCCCAGGAATCCATCGATGGCGGCGACACGGTGAGTGCTGCAGACGGGACCACCATGGCAGAGACTGGGGAGGGCACGAACCGAGCGAGGGGAAGCGGCAGCGCCCCAAGCGCACGTGGGAGAAAGTCGCCAAGGGAGACCGTCGGCGGCCCCACCCTCGGAGACGCACCACCTTCACTGCAGCAGGAAACCCCATCCTCGTCGCCGAGTCCCGAGGGAACCCCTCCTTTCCGGCGGCCCGGCGGGCAGCACGGAGGCTAGGGCGGCGCAGCAGAACGAAGCCCCCCAGGTAATCGCCACACGGGTCGCAGGAGCACATCCTGTCCTCGTGGTTTCCTTTCATTTTTTCCCAGTAGGCATTTTACCTGCTTTTATCGGTCCTTTTTAATGGGATCACGTCGGCGCCCCACTATGCACCCCAGCTTCCGCCCTCCCATTCCCACCGATCAAACCCTAATTTGCTAGGGAAATGGTGAAGAAGGAGGCCAAGCCCTTTCGCCCTTGTTGCAACGTCCATGAGGTTGGCTCCTCACACCGTCGGGGGCGCCGTCATGTGTCCTTCGACCACTGGGAGCACGACGATCCAGTGTTGTGGCCCGACAGGAAGCTCCTGGAGCAGTGGCATCTGAGCCCATGGGGAGTTCCGATGCCTCCCGTGCCAGCCTACGGCCCCGAGCGCAGCCACGAGATTGCGCGCCTCCACTTGTTCCTCTCCGCCGATCTGCTGGAAGACAAGGCGTTTTGCTTCGACATCGTTCATTGGGACCGTTGGTTCTCATCCATTGAGGCCCCTAACAGGAACCACCGCGTGTACTTCACCTCGCTCGGGCCGCGGCCGCAAGCACCACCAGATGGGGATGGGAGAGCACGGGCCTCCCGTGGAGGAGGAGGACGAGCTGCCTCTTCCAGCATCGTCCCGGACCGAGGAGGAGGAGGAGGAGTAGTTACAGCTTGGAATCAAGGCGTCGGAACCGCGGGAGCTCGGGATACGGCCCTAGCTCGCACTACGAGACTCGTGGGCACAGGCGACCGACGTGGCCTCGCACCAGGCACCGAAACCTCCACCCCCACCTCTGGCGCAACAGGAAGTGTCGCACCGGCGCACCTGTACGCATCTCCGCCGCACGTCCAGGGCGCAAGGGGGTAAACATCCAGGGCGACAAGTCACCACCGGCGAAGCCCACTAGGGGATTTTCTTTGTTAATATTTTCACCCTAAAATGTATGCAAAATTCCCTAATATATTAATACTACTAAATTTTAGTTAAAACATTTTTGTTTTCAAATCCAATTTTTTATTAGGTATCGTTGGGACAAAACACACCCCAAATAATATGTGTGGTCCATTTTTAGAACAGGGACCGACCCACATAGACCAAATGCCGACCAAAATGTGTATTTTGGTCCCCATTTGGTCCGAGCACTCTAGTAGATGGACTATATTACTGTTTCAGAAAACACATATAGTGTGCCACAGGAAAAGAAAGTATACGGTACTGAGCCGACTCGGGCAGAACAGATGTGGTAAACTCATTTTTTTGCGAGTCAGTTCGGGAAGATCATATAAGGTAAACTCGTTCCGAAAGAGTTTACCGCATATGTTCTGCCCGAGTTTACCGCATATATGAGGAGTGTCTATAATTTAGGAGAGGTGTATGTTAATGTAAACGAATGGTAAAATAACAATACAGTACGTCACAAGCCAACTGGATTGAGAAGAGAGGCTCCCATAGTGAAGGACGCAACTGGTGTAGAAGGTCACCCCTCTTTCTCTTTTGTTTACACAATTATGCTTTGACTGATAAATCAGGGGCAAAAATAGTGAAGAGAATGTGCTACGCACACAAGTTCACTGATCATCTTGAGTTTTTTCACTGGACTCGATGCTACCACCTCATGAAACTCAATAGTAGATTCAGTTTCTTCAGTGTGCACAGATTCAGTTTCAGTTTCGACAGTGTGCACAACTTTAGTTTCGACAGTGACAACAGCTTCAGCTTCAGTTTCAGTTTCAGAAACAGCAGTTTCGACAGTGTGCGCCTCGACTTCAATTTCTTCAGTTCCAGTGACACCAACAGTTTCAAATTCAGTTTGAGCACCAAACTGTTCCAGCCACTGACTTGTTTTCCTTCTGCTGCCACTAACTCTTGCTCTTTTTGTTGGCCAACACTGTTCAACAAAAACAGGCAGACTTGGAAACTTTCTCCCGAAAACAACAAAGCATGCCACATTTTTATAATTGAAACAAAACCAGAATATGAACTAACACAAATAAACAAGCACATACTTTCTGGGATTAGGAGGAGAGAAAACGCATAGCCTAGATCCCTCTCTGTGCCCAAGTGTTTGACACCTCTTGCATCTGTTTTTGTTACCCTTTTGAGCCCTTTTTGACTTTGCATCTTTCTTGTCCTTCTTGCCCTTCTTACTACTCCCACCTTTTTCGAACCATGCTTTGAATCTACTCTGTTTAGGTCTGCCTGCCTTTCTTTTTATCAGAGAAGGACACTTGGAAAATTCAAGAGGCACTTCTGGCTACTGCTTCTGATCTATAAGAGGTGGAATTGGAGTTGCATATGCAACTTTGAATCTTGCTACCGAATAATACTCATGTAGATATGGATGCATATTTATCTTTTGCTGGCCAACTAAGAATAGAATTGCATGATCACATGGTTTACCAGTGGACTGCCACTCGAGGCAACTTCAATCATGCAATTCTGTGTTAACAACATGCCTTCTTCCAGTCTTGTTATCTCTAAATTCAGCACCCCACAGTGATGATTTTTCAACAGACAAATGTGTAAGACCTCTGCTTCTGTTGACCACCTGTTACACCACTGCTGCAAGTTTATCACCTTGCAAACAATCACCAATCTTTTTTCTCAATTCCCACAGCCGCATGAGCATGATCCTGATTTGATCAACCATGTCATGCACAGGCAAATCTTTTAGCCGCTTCACCTTGTTGTTGAAACTTTCTGCCAAATTGTTGTTGATATGATCACACTTGATGGCATTGTTGAATCCTGACCTGTACCATAATAAAGAATGGTAGGTGTTCAACCATGTACCAAACTCCTCACATGTTGCCATTACCTTACTAAGATGATATGAATATGTCTGTTTAGTGTAAGATCTTGCTGCTGGCCACATCCTCCCAAATTCATCTCCTCTGAATTTTTTAATCAAATTCATCCACAAATGGCCGAATCACTCCCTTTGCTCAGCATGTGGGAACACATTTTTAACTGCATTTTCCAAACCTTTGCATGCATGTGTGTGTACTGCCAAAGGTGACACTGGCCCTAAGCATCTTTTCAACTGCATCATGAACCATGTCCATGAAGCTTCTGTTTCTGACTGGAACAAGCCAACAGCAACTGGAAACATCCAGTTATGTCCATCTAGAGCATTACATGCTGCTAACTGACCATTCCACTTGCCTGTCAAAAATGATGAGTCTATGCTCATATATGGACGACATCCTGCTTTGAAGCCATAAAGAATTTGGAGAAATAAACCTTGCCATCCTCTGATACCTCGGTATCTATCTCGACAACACTGCCAGGTGACCTTTTCTCCACCTCTGCTTTGAAATTGAAAAGCAGACTAAATGTGTTTGCCCAATCACCATACAAATGCTTCATTGCCCTTTGTTTAGCCTTCCACACTGTGGTATAAGCCAGTTTAATGGGGTACAACTTTTCCAAGTCTACTTGGAGTCTATTAGCAGTAGTGTTGGGTGTTCTGGCCAAAATTGGAGTTATCTTTTCAGCAACCCAAATCTGTGATGTCATGCTTGATTTTTTCCGTGAACTTGTCAGACAAGTATGTTTATAAGGGACTTGGTTAACCCTAACAGTACTTTCATCAGGCTGCAGTCTAGCAGATATGTACCACTTGCAAGCCCTCTTACCACTACCATCAAAACCTCTGCACTTAGCATAAAACTTCTTTCTATCAGTCCAAAATGTCTTGGCATCAAACTGATGTCTGACTGTATAAGTCTTGAAAGACAACCTGAACTCTTCCATGTTTGGCCACAACTTCCCCACTTGAATGACAGGGTTCTCCTTGTCATACACATGCACAAGCTCTTCATAATTTGCATCATCTACATCATCTGCATCATCTTCCATCAACTGTTCATCTACATCACTCAATTCTCTGTCATCATTATCACTTGTATTAGCTTCATACCTCTCATCCTCCTCATCTGTGTCATCAACTGGAATGCCAAATAGTTTGGCCATCTCAGTGTCAGCAATTGGTGCAATGACCAAATCAGTAGGCTCCTCCAACTCAACTGCATTCCAATCAACAAGAGCAACATTTCCCTCTTCTGCATCTACATTAGCCCCATCGGCTATTACTGTCAGATCCGTCAAAATGGGAACGATATGCCTCTGTGAAGCCCAATCAGCATCTGCGTCCTGCATAGCCAACTGTGCCGGCACATAACCCACCTTCGAGTCAACATTCAGATCAACGAGCTCAGCAAAAAATTCAGCCCCGAGGCTTGCCCAGCCCTCTTGCCTATCGATTTCATCAACAATATCTTCACCATCTTCAATTCTGACACACTCTCCTTTCAAATCATCATACCGCAATAGTGAAACCTCTTGATCTGGACCCCAAAGCACAATTTCCCCAATTTTTTCCACCAATTTCCTAACTGCCTTCTCTTCCATCGACTGTAGCTCATTGGGATCAATATATGCACAATCAACCTCCCATTTCACAATTGTGTCTCTCTGGATATTCTGAATGCTACCATCAACTAATGTTGCCGTCGATGGAAAGAAATTGATTGCAAATTCGAAGGATTCAGCAGCATCCCCTCTGTTATAGGCGGCAGTGTGAGACAGAGCAAAGGATCGCATCGACAAATGGGCGGGAGGGGCCGCATTACCTGTTCGAAGCTGAATCTGGCAGCTCCTTCTAGACCTGACCACAGGCTCCTCTCACCGCGCTGCCACCTCTCACCTTCTATCGATTTGAACAAGCAAAACATAGCTCAGATCTACAAACAGGCGCATGGATTGGGATTAGAGGATTGCCTATAGTATTCACTCACTACCATGGCCGCCGCCGCCGAAAGGGGGATCCGCTGCCGCCGAGAAAGGGGGATCCGCCGCCGCCGCCGTTGCTGCCAGAGCTGAAGAATGGAGCGCGGGCACGACAGTTCAGTTCGGTTGTGTCGAAGCGGGCAGTTTGAGGGGATGCGGTGCTAATTAATTTGGGGGCAAATTAGTTAGGACATGTCTTAACGCAAATTGAACTAGTTGACTAAGGTTTTAATGCCTGTGCGGCCTTGAGCTGTTTTCTCCCTGCAATCCGTCGCACCTGAGCATTTCGTCGAAAAACGTCGCATTCCTTCCAATTCGACTGAAACACGTCGCACAAGAGCTATTGACCCGATTTCCTTTTGCTTCTCGGTAACACCATGACCAGAGAAGGGCGAACCAGGGTTGGAGCTTGATCTTGCCATGGATGCGGTGGAGAGGACTAACTCTGATACCATATTAAGTTTCTATCTAGATTGGTTGAAGCAACGTCTTTGTCTTGGCTCGCCTTGCGTGTTAATATAGGGGAAAACAGGTCCCGAGATTTACATGGTTGTTACATAAATCCAAGATGCGGTTTATAGATTACCGACTTGGTATACAAGTTATGTTTAACCCGTGTTTGAACCGAATCATCTAGAAGCTCTATCTCTCAACAAGGCAAGCTTTCAGTACAAGCGGATCATATGTGGAAGACGTAGGCACGGAGCCTCTCGGAGCAGATGAAGTAGCGCGAAAAGTAGAGTGCCACCACGAAACCCGCGATGAATCCGACAGCCGCCCCGATACTGGAATCGTCGTTGATCCTGTGCAGCCTGATTCGTATCCGTCCGGTTCTCTTCCGGGAGGCTGAACACTCATCCATCGGTGAACCACAAAGCCCCTGGTTACCAGCAAAGTTGGAAGATGAAAAGTTCGAGAGCGTAGATGGAATAGGCCCTGATAACAAGTTGTCCGCAACACTGAACGTAGCTAACCGAATAAGCTGATCGAACTGCTCTGGAATTTGTCCGCTGAGTTGGTTATTCTCAAGGTTGAGGAGATTCAGATATTGCATAGTTGAGATATCTGATGGGATTTCACCAGAAAAGCTATTGTACGAAAGATCTAAAAATGTCAGATACGGCACCTGCTGTGAGATGTCGTGAGGGATCGGTCCTGAAAAATTGTTGCTTGACAGGTCCAGACTACTCATGCTTGTACAATCATGAAGACCTTGAGGAAATGAGCCTTGAAGTCCTAAGTTGCCAAGGCGCAAATGAAAAATCCGGTTCTCATCGGGATTCCAGCATTCCACGCCGATAAATCCGCATATGAAACCGTCAATACTGCTATTGGCGAAATTCCATGACGACTTGAGTATGCCATTGGGATCAATCACTGATTGTTGAAAAGACTTCAGGCACTGGATATCAAGTTTAGAACCAAAACACAACGATGTGCTACTCAGTAGCAACCAAAGTAGGGACTTGGGATCACCGGCCATCCCACGACCAGTTTGCCCAGCCAAAAGTCGCAGCTTCTCAATTCCGGTGTGCCCCTGCTCAAAACTTGCGTAAGAATATAGAAAAATACACTGCTTGTAAAAACAAGTAGGAGGAACAATGATTTGCTCATACATGGAGACAACACAGTCACAATGCATACTCCGAAAAGGCAAATGTTAATTCAGAATGCACCTGTTTTGTTGATTTCATCTAACACTGTCTAGAAAAGACGAGATGCTTCAGAAAACTCACCAGTTGAACCAGCCTAATCAGAAGCCACACCGTCTATAATGGATGAAAGGGTGCAGCACTTTTGTAATGGAGAATCCCCTCCATCGGAGGTAATACTTTTCTCGTGTCCATTCTTTTAAGTTTTATTGACTTGCAAAGATTTGCCAAAAGAATACAGGGAATATGAGGCGCGAGAACGGGCTTTTCCGGGGGCGAAACAGCTGTGCAAACTGCAAACTACCTTGGGTGCCTCCCTGAAGTTTTCGGTCTAGCTAGACGCTCTTGATCCTTGATCATTTTTTTTCTCCGAATTACTTTTGCTTTTGTCCTTTGCCTCATGGCTATCTGTGCATACTCTACCTTTCAAAAATCGAAAAGCCAGCAGTTGCTGGGTCTTTCAAAAAATAATACAGGGAAGAAGATATACCGTATGCCTACAGCGAATAGTCCCCATTCCGAGCAGTCTCCGTCAGGCCACGATATTTTTTTTAAAGATCCAGCTGGAAGATAGCTTTTTCTTGTTAAAACATTTGTGGAAAGATTTACAGCACACACCAGGTGGGTTATGCTTATTGAAGTCAAGGCCAAGTGGCTGAGCAAGATGAAGAAAAAAGAGGAGGAAATTATTGAAATAAACTTTGGCACCCGGTATTTAAATATACATTTTCAAATGTCAAAAAAAAAAATTTGACAAAAAAAAAAATTTCGTGGCTATATCTTAACATTCCATGTCTTCATAAAGTCGGTTCAAGAGAAAACCTTATTTTGTGGCATGTGTGTAAAGAAAAAAAAAATCTCGTGAAAAGCGTTATTTTAGCACAAAATTTTATCTATTTTACACATGATAAAAATATGTTGGTTTTTCTTAACACGACTTTGTGACACATAGGATGTTATGATGTATGTGCAACCTTTTTATATAATTTTATTGAGATTTAAATATGGGCCTAAATGCATTTTAAATACCAGATGAATATGCACACGCAGCCAAGACGTTTCCCTCAGAAAATTAGCCAATTCCTCGCGCCGGGATCCGAAGAGTGCAGCCAAATAGTTCTCTCCATCTAATCACCATGCTTTTAGGGAGCGGCAAAACCACATAACCATGTCCCTCACAAGCAAGGCTTTGCCTGCGGTTTCTCTCGAGCCAAATTTCGCAGGACACCATGGGCGCGTTTGGTAGCATGCGTAACCTCCAACAAGGCCCGCCAGATGTAAAATCCTGATGATTGGTTATCTGTATGAGGTGTCGGGTTAGTCCCGCACGCGCGTTAAAACACCTCTTGGCCAGGCCCTACAGGAACGTCTGAATCAGTCGTTTCTGTGGAGCCGGGTGAACGTGCAACGATGTCGCCTAGAAGGGGGTGAATAGGCAATTACAACTTTTTCGGTTAAAACTTGCTAAATGCGGGAATAAACTAGGAGTTTAAATGAACAAGCACACAAACTAAATATTCTAGGGTCAACTAGGTGCACCAACAACTTATGCTAAGCAAGACAAGTAATAAGATGATAGGAAGATATATAACTTCAAGCCCGAAGACTATCACAATATAAATTGCATAAGTAAAAAAGCTCGGGTATAGAAATAACCAAGGCACACGGAGACGATGATGTATTCCCGAGTTCCTCCCACAAGGGGAGTACGTCTCGTTGGAGGGGTGTGAGCTCGTCACAAAGGCCTACTCAGCGCCACAAAGGCCTCACCCTATTCTCCGATGAACCTCGCCACAAAGGCCTAGTTCACCTTCCACTATTAGCAACCTTCGATCGCGGCACACATCCACAACTTAATTGGAGGCTCTCGATGTTACCACAATCTTGGGTCACACATCCACAACTCAATTGGAGGCTCCCAAGAACACCACAAGTCGTCTAGGGTTCAAGAACCAAGAGTAACAAGCTCACAAAGTTTCACTTCCACGAATCCTCGTGGAGAGACCAAACCGATGCAACCGATGCAAATGGCATGAGCACAAGTCCTCAAATCCTCCACTCTCAAATTCCAACAAAGCAAAAAATGTTTATGGGAGAATAAGAGAGGAAGAACAAAGAAGGAGAAACACAAAGAACTCCAAGATTTAGATTCACTAAGTTCCCCTCACTAAGAGAAGATATGGATTGGTGGAAATGTGGAGGGATTGAGAGAGGATCAAGCTTTCTAACGTCAACAATAGTGGAGAGAGAGAGAGAGGAAAAACGGGATGAAAAAGACTTGGGAACAAAGGGGAAGAAGACCACTTAAATAGGTGCTAAAAAACTATCCGTTTTCGCCCAGAAACGACCAAGTCGGAATAAATCTAGAATTTTCGGAATAATTCCGGACAGCCGGAATATTTCGAGGCATTCCAGATGCTAACAGAGGTTTTCGCGGCCAAGTCGGAATAAATCCGGATTGCACCAAAATGACTGAATACCGATACGATAAATGATATAACTTTTGCATACGGACTTCGTTTTTTATGTCCTTGGGCTCGTTGAAATCGCAACGACGAGCACTACAAGAATATGCAGAGAAGAATCATTGTCCAACAATGGAAGATAAAACCAAATGGGTAAAGATTTTGACCTCTTAAATAGAAACAACCGGTAAAACCTCCAACACGAAAATACACATAACTTTTGCGAATAAACTCCGAATGAGGTGAATCCAATTGGCTTGGAAAGATAACAACAAGGACTATCCAAAAAAAAAAGGAATAGAGAAGTTACCACACATGAAAGGTGTGGAAAATTTCATAAAGCTGAACCGGATATTTTCACCACAAAAAACGCAACAAGTTTTTCTTACCAAAACCGTTTTCGATAAACCTTGACTTGCCATAAAGATCATGACAAGCACCAAAATCCCATGGATATAAAAGCCAAAAGAACCAAGAAATATGATATGCAAGTATGCAAAGGTTTGAGCTCTCCACAACAATTCGATCAAGTTACTTACTTGAGAGCCACTCTTGATAGTACGACTATCTATCCTACAACCCGGTCTCCCAAAGACATGAGACCGGTAAAATAGAAAACCTACCAAAATCATACCTTTGCCTTGAGCATTCCACTTGAGCTAGATGATGAATATCATGACTCTCTCAAGTTGAATCCTCTTTCTTCATCGTGCTTGCTAGCACATACTCCTCTTGATGAAGACTTGCAAGTTGCTCCCCCATACACCATTATGGGAGAGGCTAACTCCCCCATACACCAGTAAGGGAGAGACCCTTATCGGAAAATCTTCACAAGGCCACAATATCCAAATGGGTGGCAAGCATCAAGCATAAGATTTCTTCCAGATGTTTCACTTGAGCTTCCACGTTAAACTTGACGACGAACACCGCTTGACGACAACATAGACCATGGGCTATATGAAATCTTCCTTTTGATGCATGCCCATGGAAAGATATCTAACCACACATAGAGATGTCACACACACATATTATGGGTTAGTTCACAAAGCTATATGATAAAATTCTTACCATACCACGAGATACACAATCCCACTTGGTACACCTTGTAGCTTTGTGTGTTGATCACTTGCTTGATCAACCTTGTATCTTTTCTTCTCACTTCAAATGATGATGTATTGAAGATAATCATGAAAGATCACCTACTTCTTTTCTTCAAGACACACTAGCAATATGCACAACTCAAATCAGGACCATTCTTAATATAAATCCTTGAATATAACAATGGACATCACAGAAGCTAATAGAGTTCAACACATGAACTCTATTATTTCCCATGGACAAGATCTACAAGTATAACTCAATGCAAAAATTAGTCCACAAGTATTGTCATAAATTACCAAAATCACATATGGGGGCACCATGCACTTTCAATCTCCCCCATTTTGCTAATTGGTGACAATCCCTTTTTACGAGGGTTTATATGATGAATTAAGCAACCATGCAAAACAAAGAGCAATGATGCAATAGCATAGAAGGAAAATAATTAAGAACGAAACTAAAGCATAGAACTAAATCCCTCAAACCCTCTAAACTTCTCCCTCATTGGCATACATTGCCGAAATGGGAGAAAATTAGAAGGCCAATATAATAATAGCTCCCCCATAGTGTATGCATTCCTCATGATATGAGTGAAATCAAGTTCATATATCCAAATATGAATAGATGGATGGAGATAAAACTATACCGAGGATCCAAAGATTTCCAAAGAATATCAAATTGAAGAATACTTTCACAAAGAAGCAACCAACCAAAGGATCCAAAAAACCGATTACCAAAAACAATATTATAAAAAGATCAACCAGGTGTTCTAGAAAATCAAGAGGGAGCTCCCCAAGGTACATGCACAATGTTAGATTTGAATTACTATATAGTGTGCACAACATGAAATCATCACTCCCTTCTAGATAATTTTGAAAAAAACAAGAGCAAGAGAATAGATTGAAAATAAAGCAAAGCAACTTGCAAACAAACAAAAGTTGAGCAATTAAGAACAAGAAGCGACAAATAAAGACTTACTCAACCGAAATAGATGGGTGTCAAAAGGAAAAAAACATTTTTAGGAGACTAATAGGATGATAAAATCATCAAGATAGTCTTTCAATATATGAGGCACATAGTGCATATCATGTCTTTCCCACACACACAAACCAACAAGGATAAAACACATAGGTCCACAAGCTTATTAAGATGCAAAAGGAATACCAAATGAAAAGTAAAGCTTGTGCCTATTAAGAACCACCAAAGAATATAAAGCAATAAAATGTGGTCACAAAATAATTATAATACCAATTAAAGATGTGACTATTATTGTGTGTATAAGTTTCTAAATGGACACCTATCACAAAGACATATATCCACAAAAAACATGCACACTAAGGGAAGAACATGATATCCAAGAGAGGTTCATTAATATACCAATAAGATTTTTGTTTGAAAGCAAAGCACTAAGCTTAATTTTATCTTAAAGGGATATATATGAACAACCAAAAACTCATCAAAAATATCACAAGGGAAAAGTGATAGTTGGAATGCTTCGAGAAAGCTAACACGTATCACAAAAAGACAAATGGTTTTTGAGAATTCATTAATATTTCATATGAGAGATTTCGAGTAGAAGTTGCTAGGTTAATATACTTGGGATTGGTGAATCATAAAAATTATTATAAATATGCCCTTGATATGTAATCATCCTGGCTTACTCATTTTTGCAATAAATATATTTTTGATAAGACACTTGCAAGAACCAAATGAAATGTAACAAATGGAATTCATGCCAAGATGCAAACTACACAAGGTTGAAAGTTAGAAATGTATGCATGAGATCGATACTTGTTACCGAGATAGACATTGGTGATGAAGAGGATGTGAATTCATTAATCATCGTAGCTTGACTCCTATAATCCCATGGTGAGAACACCTTCCTTATGAATGATGCAAGAAACCAATATATCTCCATTGTACCTAAGAACAAAATTCAAGTACAAAATGGTTCCCGAACTTATTGGGTCCAAAGTAGTTAGAACAACTACAATACATAGGATAAACTCCACATAAATATGTGTAGATTAATATGAATTTGAATTTCATGCACATCTTAGCCATTTAGGATTTTATGGAGTTTATCCTATATGTTGGATCAAAGAAAGTAAGCATGTTAAGATATATACAAAGTAAATATACATTCACAAAACATTCAAAAACCAAACTAGATACAAATTGGACAAATACACCAATTAAACCAAGAAGGCACTCACACGAATGAAAAGTAAGAGAATTTTCCAAATTATATCAAAAACCAAATCAAAATATGATTTGAAGATACCATAAAGAGAAGATATATAAAAAAAACAAAGACTAAACAAACCCTCTACACTTTTCATGATGGCACACAAGGTACCAAGAAAAACAATGTTCGTCCTCCAAAGAGACTAGTCATTGGAATAAAAACCAATTTTAAGACAAAAAGTGTCCAAACACATATAGGAGAGCTCTTTCAAGAATAGTGAATTTATTATGATCTTAAATTTTAATACAAAATGCACACAGTGGAATCACTACTCTCCATATATATTATTCAAACTCTACTCATTTTAAATAAAATCAATAAGATACAATACCAATTAAAGAATTGTGTTCTACTCAATGTAGGATAGCTTCCCAAACAAGTGCACCACAAAGAAGTATGACTTTGAATTAAAGTGCACACGAATGGGATCATCGCTTTTCCTACCACAAGAAAGCACAAAACAAATTTTGAGTAGAGTAAGGAAGACACAAAGGAGTTTGAACCAAACAAATCCTTGGCAAGAAACAAGGTAATTTTAGAGCAACGGACAAAGTAAATATGATCAATAAACGTACACAAATTATTATCACTTGTCAAAGACAAGAGATGTATGGAGATATTTCTCGTTGATAGATTTGTTCACAATCATATTCACAAAACTTAAGCATGTGGTAAAAGATAGGAATAGAAAAACATGCTTAAAAAGAGATTCTTGAAGGCTTCAAATAAAAACAAAATATTGCAAAGCACAAAGAAACTCCCACACAAACAAGATACCGAAATAAAAGGGACAAAAAATATTTAAAAAATATATGAAAGTTATTTGAGCAACATACCACATAGAAACAAGATAACTAACAATATCAACTCTAGGTGGCGGTACCTCACATGTACACAATTTATAGGCTTGTGATATGCACATAGGTTATTACTCTCCCATAATGTGATAAGGTGTTTATATATATATTGGCACTGGACGGCCTGAATATACGTGTGTTGCATGCTATCTCCTCTCTACGATCGTGTGCCCTCCAAACTGCCACCTGGTCCATCAAAATACACACGATCGAGGATACTCTGTTACGAGAGTACGCCGAGAGTATAGTACAGTACTACTGTCTAGCAGACTACCACACCTTCCCAAAGAAATGTCCCTTGACATAAAACGCAGTGTGTCACTAAGATATACATTGGGCTTTCGTAAACTCACCTGATCCGTCGACCAATTATGCGGCAGAAAGCAGAGCCGGCCCTAGTAGAAATGAAACGTTCTCGACATGCAGAAGCGCATCAACTGGTGGATGGCGCACGGCTCGGTCGACCCTGTGTCAAGATCCTCCGGTCGCCGCCGTGGACTCGTCGGCTGAACGTGTGGAGACGGGCAATAGCTAGATCAGTAGATCTGGACGAAATGATCGATGTACAGCTACCTTTGTGACTCTTCGTTACTCTGATTCTGACACTCCCACGACCCATATTTTAGCACCAAGTTCAATAAAACTCCCAGCACACGCGAATGCATGATCCCTGCATCCATGAGGAGATGGAAGTGGAGGGAGCAACACAGAATACTCATACACAGAATACGCAGGCACAAAGCTAGTGTTGATACAGTCCGAGTCCGTCAGTCTGTGGGAACTTGATGACAGACAGAGACAGAGTTTCAGAATACTCATACACAGAATACGCAGGCACAAAGCCTCTCGGAGAAGACGAAGCAGTGTGGGAGGTATAAGGCCAACACGAATCGGATAGCTGGACTGAACCTTGATCCTGCACAGCGGCCTGGCTGTCCTCCCGGAGGTAGAACGGCGCACCAGAGAGCCGCCTGGTTACCAGCAAAGTTTAGATGACCTGACAAAGGTGCATTCAGCTAGAACGAAGCAGGGAACTGGGAGCGAACAGCACCGCCGAGGTTCAACCTGGCCGCTCTACGTTTTGCTTCCAAAGACCGAAAGGTGAACGCCAATACAGTTTCGTGTGTTCCTGTTGGAATATCAGAATCAAAACCAATCGGAGTGCATGCATTAACTATGACGCCCAGTGGTGCCTTACATCACTAATTCGGGAAGTGTTGAATATGCATTGCAAGAGTAGCACATGAACTCTACGTTGCCTGGTACACATATCAGGTGAAAGCTAATCGTTTCAGTAGGGAACAAGCTTGAATTGCTGCCGGACGTGCTCATTTGGCCTCCGGGAAATTGGTGACGGGCAAACTTTCAGTACAAGACGAAGGCACGGAGCCTCTCGGAGCAGATGAAGCAGCGCGAGAAGTAGAGTGCCACCACGAAGCCCACAACGAATCCGACAGCCGCCCCGATACTGGACTCGTCGCTGATCCGGTGCAGCCTGATTCGTATCCATCCCGCTCTCTTCCTGGAGCCCGAGCACTCACCCAAAGGTGACTCACAAAGCCCTTGGTTACCAGCAAAGTTGGAAGCCGAAAAAATCTTTAGAGAAGATGGAATAGGCCCTGACAACAAGTTATCCGCAACATTGAACGTAGTTAACCGTGTAAGCAGATTGAATTGTATTGGAATTCGACCACTGAGTTGGTTTTGCTGAAGGTTGAGGAGATTCAGATATGTCATAGTTGAGATATCTGATGGAATTTCACCTGAAAAGCTATTGTACGAAAGATCTAGATATGCCAGATACGGCATCTGCCGTGTGATGTCAGGAGGGATCGGCCCCGAAAAATTGTTGTTTGACAGGTCCAGACCACTCATGCTTGTACAATCCTGAAGACCTTGAGGAAATGAGCCTTGAAGTCCTAGGTTGCCGAGACGCAAAGAAAGAACCCTGTTCTCGTCGGGGTGCCAGCATACGACACCCGTAAATTTGCATACGAAACCAGCGGTGCTATTGTCGAAAATCCATGACGACTTGAGTACGCCATTGGGATCAATCACTGATTGCTGTACAGACCTCAGGCACTGGATATCAAGTTCAGAACCAAAACACAAGGATGAGCAGCTCAAGAGCAGCAACCGAAGGAGGAACTTGGTATCACCAGCCATCCAGATTCACAGACGTGGAGTGGGACAATCTGTTTGCCCAGCCAAAAGTCGCAGATTCTCAATTCTGGAGGTCCCCTGCTCAAAATTTGCGTAAGAATACTAGAAGACACTGCTTGTAAAAACAAGTAATAATAATTTTCACATACATGGAGTCACCACAATACTTCCTCCGAAAAGAAAAATATTAATTCCAAATGCACTCGTTTTGTTGATTTCATGTAATACTGCCTAGAGAAGATGAGATGCTTTAAAAAAACTCACCAGTTGATCCAGCCTAATCAGAAGCCACCATCTGTAATCGAGAACGGGTGCAGCCTTTTATAATGGAGAATCCTTTCACTGGAGGCAATACTTTTCTACTGTCTATTCTGAAGTCTTGTTGACTTGGAAGGATTTGCCACAAGAATACAGGGAAGAAAGACATACCATATGCCTACTGTGAATAGTCCACATTCTGAGCAGTCTCTCACGTCACAGGTATGGCAATAAGGCACACGGCAGAAAGACTGACCCAGCGTCCTTGATAGCTTACGGTCTTGGTATAATTGTCATCGAAGAATGTGGAGGGAGTTTACATCATCGCCTTGCAGAATAAGATTTTGAGCCCTCTTGTGAAAACTTTGATCTCACTGTCTTGGCGAGTTCTCTCCAACATATTATGGATTTTCGTAAAGTATGAATGTATATCATTGCTATAAGACTACCTAAATTGTGATGCAGAAATTCTATCATGTGTCTCCTCTGCATACAGAAAACTTGTACAGTCTAGAAAACATATAATTTTCTACCAAGTTGCACAATTCTTTTTGTTACATGTCACATATGATCATATTTTTTTATTGAAATTTGAAAATGTCCATGTTATAGCCCGACAAATATGATCCATAGGAAAAAGTATTCACTTAACACAGATATCGAATATAGAGCACGAGTACTGGTGGAGAAAATCTGGACACTGAGATGCCTGCTTTCTTACTTGGCAGAAAATACAAGAGGAATTTTGATTCTGCCACACCTATGAAATAAAAAGTTTTCTCATGTATATTTTCTTAATATAACTGATCAAATTTAACATTTAATGCTGCTTTGTTGGGATTTTATCTCCCTCAAGAAAATGATTCAGGAGACTGAACACCAATATATTTTTTATCTTTCTTTTCAAATCTCGAAAATAGTTGAGGTACATAAATCATCATAAGTTCATACCTCAGTTGAACAGGCGCAGCTCTTGAAAGGGCCAATCCATTAAGTGGAGCAGACGTTTCTTCTGACAATTAATTCCTCAGGTCGGACTGAGTGGGAGACTAGCAAGCACGCGGAAGAAAGACTGACTAACTCACCATCCCACCACTGTAAGCAAGCAATCAATCTACGAAGACTCATCACCACTAAGAAAAAATAGGGGTAGCATTTTCTGCACTGATGCCATCACATCTTGAATTTATGAAGCTAAAAAAATTAAGACTATGAGACAGACAGGTAACTACTCCATCTGTTCCCAAATTGGTCAATATCTTCAAAGTTGACTCATATATATAAAGGAAATATCAATTAATATACCATTGAATAAATATTTTATGAATATATATATTATAGTGAATCTATTAATACTGATATGGTACTATGAACTTTCATATTTTCTTAATATTTATTTATTCAAGCTTAATTTATTTTTTTCAGTTTATACCCACCTATTTTGGGATATTATTTTGTCGGGAGTGAAGACATTGCTTCTACTAACTAGCAGACAATTGGATTACTTTGGGATACAACCACAAATTGGTAATATATATCCACTATAAATTGCACAAAGCATGAACAATATCAGACAAGCACGCATCAACACAATAAGTTTCACAAATCATAATTTTTTTTGTTTATTGAATCAGGAGAGATATTTAATATTTATCTGAATGTACAAGTACTTCACTCTTGTGACACGCACACGACTTGTTTGCCAACATTTTTACCACTGAATAGACCAAAAAAAGCTGCAGGTGCATTCTCTAGACCAATGCTCATGTCTTCTACATACGCAATCTTGCCATCCCTGTAATGCTTGACCATGTCTTCGAGGAACTGTGGGAATAAGCTGAGGTGATCAGTTTGGATGAAGCCCTGCATCTTGATCCGTTTCGGTACCAGGCAGAAGAGGTTATGGATCCCTACAGGATCGGTCATGCCATGTTGGGAGACCATCCCGCATACCGCAATGCGACCATGCGTCCGCATGTTGACGAGTACAGCATCTAGCATTGATCCACCTACGTTCTCAAAGTAGATGTCGATGCCTTCAGGAAAGTACCTACATACGAAAGATTGCACAACAAAATTACAGTGTATTCTCAAAGTTTACGGAGCTCAACAGAACTAACAATTTTGAAACAAAAAGGCTAAGAAGAAAAATGTAGCCGAATTTATAGGATGTTTGCTTTGCAGGAATATCTCATCCTAGGATTCACCAGGCTACCATTAGATCACCCATGACTTTTGGTAGGATCGACATATCCCTCATTTTGTACCCGTCTTCATGCTCATAAGAAATGATGTGTGTTAGCTTGGACTTAGGACCAGATGGTCCGTTCACCATCTGGTTCCTAAACCAAACACAACACAATGCTATTATGGGAAGGTGTACGTCATGATTCAATGTAGGTTCATCAAATGCATACTCTGCTAATACGACTGTCATATATTCATTATAATATAGATCGATCGGTCCATGTTTATGCATGTTCCTGTTGTATCTTACTGAAGAAGAAGAAAAGGTCTGACCTTTTCAACGCTGCAGTCAAGTCAGGCTCCTCTTTGTAATTGAAAGCTGCATCGAAGCCAAACTTATCTTTTAGGAGCTCAACCTGAAACATTGTTGCGGACCCTCAGTGATAAATCTAAACAGGTAAATATTTATACTACTAGTTAGATGAGTACTTTCTGATTTGTTCCAGCACTTCCGACAACATAGCATCCATGAAGCTTTGCGAGTTGACCCACAATCTGACCAACTGCTCCTGATGCAGCAGAAACAAACACAAACTCTCCTTTCTTCGGTGAGCAAAGCTCATAGAATCCAGCATAAGCGGTAAAACCAGGCATGCCTATGGGGAACACCAGCATATTAGTGAGCATGTTGAATCAAAAAAAGAAAATTGTTCATAATACAGAAATATCAGAAACATCAGCTACATAGATCAGTGTACACCAGTCTCCGTTACAACATTGCGTATCTGTTACAACAACAGCATGAATAGACCACTCGATAACAACCTCAACCCCACCACAAGGCACTAATTCACATGCCATTAATTCACCACAACGACCAAGAATAGTCCATTCCACATCCCCTCAACCACACAACCTGTACTCAGATCGTGTCTAACCTCCCTTTTCTTCTTAGATACTTATAGTCAAGGGAAGGCTTTCTGAAGGAAATGTAATGCGCCTGGTGCTCCTTAAAGTAAAGTAGTTTTAGTCATTTCACATGATTACATATTTAAGCTCATGATGTCTACTGTCAATGCCTCAGAATTCAACTGATTTTTTTTTGATAAAAAGGAATTTATCCCATGTTTCATTAACGATACAGACATCATCAGAGCTCACACACACACTGCAGCATGCTAGTGTGGAGAGCAAACATTCAGTAGCTGAAACCACAAAGCATAGCAAAATAGTGAAGCACAGCGAACATAAACATAAACTAAAAGCCAGAGAAAGAATTCAACTGAATATTCAGAAATAGGAGCAAGAAACTAACCGAGAAGCCCCAGATGATACGAGAGGGGTATGTCACTCTGCTCAATCTTATTCAGCTGCTCAGGCTTCTCGATGAGGCTGTATTCTTCCCAGCCAGTCATCCCCGAAACAATGTCACCCGCACTGAACCCCGGATGAGTGGAATCCACCACTCTCGCCACGCCCAGCCCTTCTACAACCTTGCAGAGCAACAAATTCCTTGATCAGTAAACACAAATTTCCATGTACAGATCACTCCCATCTGATTCCTTGAGCAGCACTAGGGAGACAAGGCTGTCAGGAGGGGAGGTGAACTGAAGATTTGGGGAAATTTAAAAACGAACCGATCCGGGCTTGAACGAGGGGATGTAGGAGTTGGGGTTGTCCCGCATCCGGCCGCGCATGTAGGGGTCGCAGGAGAGGTAGAGGTTCTTCACCAGCACCGCCGGGCCGGCGGCGCCCTCGGGGACGCGCAGCGGCACGGCGCCCCCGTCGACGAGCAGCATGTCGTCCTCCCTCGGCGCGCGGGTGATGTACTCCCGGAGCACCACCTTCCTGTTCCCCGCCGTCGGCACCTCTGCCGCGGGCTTGGCTTGCTCCATGCCGCCGTCCGGGAGGGCGAGTAGAGAGGTCGTCTGGCTTCTCCCACCTGCTCGTCGAGGTGGTTTGGTAGGTGGAGTGGACTCGCCGGGGTTTAGGTAGGTCAGGTGTCTCGTTGAGGCGAATGGACGGCGTGGTGTGGCCTGGTCGGGCGGGTGTAGCTGAATCGGACGGTCGTGAGGCGATTGGGACGGACTGAGATCTTTTTTTTTAACCGCCATCATAGGCTATTTATTCAAATTTCAGCGGACAGGAATTGAACAAGCTCAATCAGAAACTCAGCGGTTACAAAAACCAAAAAAAGAAACTTAGCGGTTACAGTAACATGCCAAAAAAATCTTTTGTTCCCAAAGACCAAACTGTAAAGTTTCCGGTTCGTTCCATTACCCATGCCGAAAAATCTTTTGTTTTCTCTTCGATAGAAGCATGCAAAGGATAGAATCCGCATCCAATGGTATAAATATTTTCTGAATTAGTTGGGATTTCTTCTCCTGAGTCCTCATCGATGAGGTCCGAAACCAACAGGACCCGTTCATCCGAGATTCTACAAATAGGACACATCGTACTCGTACCAACAATCCAATTATCATGCCAGATTTCCGTATTACGGCCATCACCACTTGTCCTATCAAGTCTTCCTTTAAGGCTTTAACGCCTCTCTCCCTTTGATAACTGATCGCCACGTAGGCGACACACTCGGGGGGCAACTCTCTTGTAAGAAGTTGCCATCGGGAAAGTACCTCCAACGTAGAACTTTAGCACACAAGCTCTGGGGGTTATCGAGCAAATGCTAAGCTTGTTTTGCTAGTAAAGCATCATTGAATAATTTGAGGTCACGGAAACACATAAGTTCTCTGAACTTTGATGTGGACATATTCTCCCAAGCCACCCAATGCATACCCATCTTGTCAAGAGATCCCACCCACTAATACTTGGACATGGAAGTCGTATTTTCTTGCACAACCCCTTTGTGATCTTAAAACAGCTCATAGAGTAGGTAAATGAAAGGACATAGATGTCGCCGAGAGAGGGGGCGGGGTGGGGGGTGAATAGGCGTTTAAAAATAATTACGGATAATGCTTGAATAAATGCGGAATAAAACTAGCGTTTGATTTATCAAGACAAAATCTAAACAAAATAGGTTCACCTATGTGCACCAATAATTTATGCTAAACAATTCAAACAACTATGTGATAGCAAGATATGTTACTTCAAACTCGATGGCTATCACAAAGTAAATTGCATAAGTAAAGAGATCGGGTATAGAAACAACCGAGACACGTGGAGACGATGATTTATCCGGAAGTTCACTTACCAATGGAAGCTAATCTCCGTTGGAGAGGTGTGAAGTCACAACGACTTCAAGCGCTCAATGGGTCACCTTATTCTCCTCGTGCCTCCACCAATGCGGAGTATCACGATCCACTAGGGGACCTTTGAGGGCGGTCACCGATCCCGTACAAGGTTGGGGCAATCTTCACAACTCAATTGGATGAGGCTCCCAACAATATCCCTCGAGCTACCAAAGCTCCGAGATAGCAACAAGGTCTCAAGAGCTTCCAAAGCTCTGAGACAACAACAACCGTCTAGGACATTCCAAGTACCCCAAGAGGACAATCTCAAGGGCACCTCAAGAGCCCAAGAGTAACAAGCTTCTAAATTTCCACTCAACCGAATCCTCGTAGAGAATTCAAACCGATGCAATGAAAAGAACACAAGAAGCACTTAAATCCTTCACTCTCAAATCCCAAGAAAGAAACAAATGCTATAAGGGGAGAGTTGAGGAAGAACAAGGAAGAAGTCAACAAATGAATCCCCATGATATAGATTCCAAAGGATTCCCCTCACTAAGAGAAGAGATGGTTTGGTGGACATGTAGATCTAGATCTCCTCTATCTTTTCCCTTTAGTTGGAGGCAAGAATCGTGGAGAAATAGAGAGAAAACAAACTCCAAAATGTCAACAATAGTGGGAGAAAACTTGTTATAGAAGATGGGGAACCAATGGGGAAGAAGACACCTTAAATAGGTCCCCCAAAATCTGCCTGTTGGGCAGTTCTGCGTGTCCCGGCCTGGCAGCCGGCCTGGAGGCCGGCCTGCGTGTAGGTGAAAGGACATTGTTCCTAAATACTGTTTTCGGTGTTTGATCACAACATGTGGAAGGTCTAATGTTTATCCTAAGTTTACTCAGAGCCTATCATGGATAAAATGCAACCATATATCCCCGTGGACACTCATACGATAGACAACAAAAATGGAGAAAAGGCTAAATAAAAAGAGGAGAAGAAAAGGAGAAAATAGGGGGGGAGCTGGCCTCCCTGGCCGGCCTGGCCGAGTCCCTAGACCGGGCTGGTCGGGTTGTGCCCCGGCCTTGCTCCCTTCCACGCCGGCCCCAGGCCGGACCCTAGGCCGGGTCGCTCGGGCGGGTGCCCGGCCCCAGCTGCCCCTCGACGCCAGCCTGGCCGGCCTCCCAGGCCGGGCTAGCGCCACGCCGGCCCCAGGCCGGGGTGGGAAGGGCCCTCCGGCCTCTCCTCTGTCCACGCCGGCCCCAGGCCGGGATTCGCCCCTGCCCTGGTCGCCCCAGGCCAGCCTGGCCGGCCCCCTAGGCCGGGGTGGGCTGCAGAGTGGGGGAACCCCCCCCCCCCCCCAAAACGGCCGTTTTCGCGCCCCCGGGTATAAAAGGAAATGTTTCTTCTACCTTTAGACTTGTCATTTACACTCACTCTCTCTCCACCATTGATTGACCAAGCTCAAGCTCAAGACATCTTCAAATCCCCAACCAAAGCTCGTGATACTTTGGGATTTGAAGGAGACACCCCCGATCTACAACTCCACCAAGTCGATTAGAAATCCATCCACCCATCCCTTTGGGATCTTATTATTCTTAGTTCATTGGAGCCAAGAATCTTGTTGCTCTTAGCTCATCGGAGCTTGGAGCCTTGTTGATAACCTCGGAGCTCTTGTGCGCGTGGATCTTGTTTCTCGGAGTCTTGGTGGCTCTTGGGATTCGGTGAGGACCCTCCAATCTTGTGGAGTGTGCCTCATCCTTGTAAAGGTTCTAGTTGTCAACCTCAACGACAACATAGTGATTTGAGCCTCTCCACATCGGTGGTAGGACTCGAAGTAGATACGGTGTGCCATTTGAGGGCTACTCGGTGTTCCACATTGGTGGCACCGCACCGCTCCAACGGAGATTAGATTCCATTGGGAAGTGAACTTCGGGATAAATCTCCGTGTCATTATGTTCGGTTATTCCTCAACTTACCTTTACTAGTTGCTACTAGCTTAGTCATATATTTACCTTGTGCTACTTGTACTTTCTCAACATATAGGATTGTTCACCTAGTTGCATAATCTAGACAATCTATATTTGAGCACCACCTTGTTAACTTGAAAAAGAAGTTAAAATTGGTAGTTAATCTATTCACCCCCTTCCCCTCTAGTTAACCTCTCGATCATTCAATTGGTATCAGAGCCTCGTCTCTTTATATAGGGCTTTACCGCCTAAAGAGGAGGAAAGGATGGCTAATGATCCCGTCACCATGGAGGGGATTCAAAAGTTAATCCAAGCTATGATTGATAGTTCCGAGAAAAAGATGGAGGGACTAATAAGAGAACTGACATCCCCATCTAATCAATATAGAGAGAATGTTACCTTAGATGAAAATGGAAACCCCATTCAAAATAAGGAAGGAACCGCAACATCTTCACTTTTAAATGGTAGTGGTGGAAATTCCTTTGGCTTTGCTTATAACAATGCTCCTAATGTTCAACATCCACATGTTAATCATCTTGGTCCACCTCCTATGGTGGATCGGCATCGTTTTACTAATTGGAAAGCTTCCATTAAGTCTTACATGTGCAGCTCTTCAATGCAAATATGGAGGATTGTTGAAAAAGGGTATGAGCCAAAGGATCCCGCAAACTTAAGCTCAAGTGACATCATAGATGAGCAACTCAACGCTCATGCTTTGCACATGTTGGAGAGGGCAATGGAAAAGGAAGGAGTTGAGCACATCCGGTCCTTCACAAGTGTGAATAAAGCTTATGATTGCCTTGTTGATGTGTTTGACGGCAACGTCAACCTCCAACGATCCAAGAAGTCAATCATCCAAATACAAGTTGAACACTTTCACTTAAGTGATGGAGAGAACATAGAAGACATGTTTAGAAGACTCAAGGCTCTCATAAATGACATGAGAGATTGTGGATTCACGGATTCCACGGAGAATTAGGTCAAGGAGAAATTTCTACTTACCTTGATGCCATACAATGAAAACATGGTGATGAATGTGAAAGGTAGGGCCGATTACTTGGACCTATCCCCCAATGATGTCTTGGGTCTTTTTATCACTCTAAAAGTCATGAAGCAAACTTCCGATGATGCCATGGCCCGTGTAAACGGAATCAAGAGACCCTCTCTTGCCTTGAAGGCCAAGGCCATTCCCCATGAAGAAAATGACTCAAGTGATGATGGTGGATCTACTCATGAGGTCTCCGAGAAAGAGATGAAGACATCACATGAAGAATGCTTGGCCCTTGCTCAACACAAGTGGTGGAAGAAGGGAGATTTTAGATCTAATGCCACCAAGAACAAGGGGAAAGAAGTATCAATCATGAAGAAGGCAAGAACGTGTTTCAATTGTGGAGATTCCGAGAATTTTGTTGCCGAGTGCCCCTTCAAGAGTAGAATTGAAAATGGTGGAAGACTCATCAAGAAATACACTTTCATTCCCAAGTCCAAGAACTTCATCAAGAGAGGCCCTCCTAGGGCATTGATTGCAAAATAAGTTGAGTACACAACCGGTGGTGAAGAGAGCAAGGGTGAAGGCGAACAAGTAGGTATGGCGGTCATGGCTAGGGGCGTTATACCTCCTAACTTAAGCTCTCTCTCTTCTCCAACCCAAATGAAAACAAGGGTCCTTAGAGTCACAAGTGCTTCATGGCCAAGGGTATATCCCCAAAGGTGACTCCTACACTCAAACTCGCAAACTCTTCTACTCCTTCACTATTAAATTGTGTCGAAGAGGACGCCTTGATAACCTTTGTGGAAAAACTAGAAGGAGAAACTAAATCTATCTTTGTCTCCCTCATGGATCAATTAAGTGAGGCACATGTCCTCATTGATGAACATGAGGATAGAATAACTTTACTTGAAAAGTTTGCTCGTGATGATGCTAGTAAAATTGAGGAGCTTGAGAAAGCTCTAGATGAATTGCATTGCTTTATAGAAAGCATAGAGGAAACCTTTGCAATTGACATAGCCAAAGTAAAACTTGATTGTGAACATGATTTTGCTAAGGTAACGGAATTCATGGCCTTAAATGATGCAACTAACCAAGGTTATAATGAACTCATTAAGGATTTTGATAAGCTTAAAATTGATCATCGAACAATCTCAAATGAGCTCAAAACCATAAAAGGGGTAAAAATTATGAATGAAAACTCTTGTATTACTAACCCTTTGTGTGTCAAGGCAACTCTCATTGAGGAGAACGGTAGGTTGAAGGCACAAATCAAAAAATGTCTTGCCACATGCATTAAAGGGAAAAAGAACCTTAATGATCTTTTGAGTAATCATAAGAGAGTTATTGGCAAGGAAGGCCTTGGTTTTGGTTCCACATCCAAGGTGGCATACAAGAAGAAGTCAACTCCCTCCACTAACTCTATTGTCTTTGTGAAGGAGGGGGAGTTGGCTAATGATGAAGATGAGTTTGATATGATTGCTAAGAGTATTGTTCCTAGGAACTCAACTACTCACAACAACTTTGCGGGAAAGTATAACCCATCTTATGTGCTTCTTAAATCCATTGATGGTCATTTTTATGCAAAATATGTTGGCACCTCATATGGTGATGATTACAAGCATGCTATTTGGGTTCCTAAGACCCTTGTGACTAACAAAAAAGGACCCATCCAAAAATGGGTACCTAAGACAAGAAGTTGATTCATTGTAGGGCTGTATTTCCGGTGGAACATCATGGATGATTGATAGTGGTTGTTCCTCACACATGACCAGAAGCAAAGAAGTGTTAGAAGATTTGAAATTCCAACTTCTCAAATTTGCTCATGTAACTATTGGTGATCGCTCACAACTTAAGGTATTGGGACATGGCAAGGTGGTCATTTCTCCAGATTCGTCCATTGAGAAAGTCCTCCTTGTTGAGTCCCTTGGCTATAATCTTCTTTCCGTACTACAACTTTGTGAATGCAATTTTACATGTGTATTTGGGCGTCATCACGTGCTTGTCCTTCACACTATTTCTCTTAAAGTAGCCTTTGTTGGATTTGTGGAAAACGGTATGTATATAGTGGATTTCTCGAAAGAAACTACACATATCGCCACATGTCTAATGGCTAAATCCTACTTGGGGTGGCTTTGGCATCGCCGCTTAGGCCACATCGGTATGAGAAATATACAAACTCTTGTGAAGGGTGAGCAAGTGGTAGGACTAACAAGTGTGAATTTTTCCAAAGATCTTCCTTGTAGGTCTTGTATTGCCAGAAAGATGCATGAGAAGAATCATCCCAAGAAATCAATCATCTCCACAACAAGGCCCTTTGAGATTATTCACTTGGATCTATTTGGGCCTCCAACATACAATAGTCTTGGGGGGCAAAAAGTATTGTTTGGTGATTGTTGATGATTATACAAGATACACTTGGGTTTTCTATATCAAGAAGAAGAGTGAGACTCAAGAAAGATTCATAACTTGGGCCACGGAAGTGCAACGCCAATATGACACCAAGATCTTGTCTATTAGGAGTGAGAATGGGTCCTAGTTCAAGAACTACACTATGGATGAATTCTTGAGTGAAAAGGGGATAAGGCATCAATCTTCCGCTGCGTACACCCCCTCAACAAAATGGTGTAGCTGAGAGGAAGAATCGCACACTTATTGATATGGCAAGAACTATGATGGCCGAGTTCAAATCCCCATATAACTTTTGGGCCGAAGCCATCAAAACCGCTGTCATCTATCTAACCGACTCTTCCTTCGTCCGGTGATTGGCATGACTCCATATGAACTCCTAACCAGTAACAAACCCAACCTCAAATATCTTCGAGTTTTTGGGTGCAAATGTCAAGTTTACATTAAAGGAATTATATTGTCTAAGTTTGATTCTAGAACTTTTGAAGGTATATTTGTTGGTTATGCCACGAAC
The DNA here is from genome assembly GCA_028641055.1 of Alopecurus myosuroides. Classification (NCBI taxonomy): domain Eukaryota; kingdom Viridiplantae; phylum Streptophyta; class Magnoliopsida; order Poales; family Poaceae; genus Alopecurus; species Alopecurus myosuroides. Next base: position 126,610,737 of record CM054058.1, read on the forward strand.
TCTCACACTTATAGAGTCTACAACATATCCACAGGGTGTCTTGAAGAATCTATGAATGTGGAATTTCATGAGGATAATGGCTCCCAAGTGGAGCAAATTTATTGTGATGATGTAGGTGATGAACCATCCTCCATAGCCATAGGAAGAATGGGTATATGTCCACTTATACCTATTGAGGGACACCTTGTGGCAAATGAAGATGGGACTAGCTCTACGCAAGTGGAGCCCTCCACATCAACCACCAATCAAATGGTAGACCAAGAACAAGACCTTCAAGTGGATACCACTCATCAAGAAAGTGATCAAGATCCACCCAATGATAATGGTGGAAATGAATTTGGTGATTCTTCACCAAGAACTCCACTCCGGATGGATAATGGTCTTGATGAAGGAAATTATGAGGATATCCCTCCAAATGAGAATCCCGATGATGCACTAGTTCGTGTCATGACTCGTCAAGCATCAAGGTTGCAACAAAAGTCACATTATCAAAATAATATTATTGGTGGATTGGGAAGAAGTGTCTCCACTCGTGGACCAGTACTCAAGTTTTGTGGTATTCATTCATATGTCTCTCATATTGAACCTATCAAAGTATATGATGCTCTTGAAGATGAAGATTGGGTTCAAGCCATGCATGAAGAGCTCCATAATTTTGAGAGAAACAAAGTATGGTCACTAGTGGAAAGACCCAAAGATCATAATGTCATTGGAACTAAATGGGTGTTCAAAAACAAGCAAGATTCTCATGGGCAAGTGATTCGCAACAAGGCTCGATTGGTTTCTCAAGGCTACTCTCAAGTCGAAGGACTTGACTACGGTGAAACTTTCGCTCCCGTAGCTAGACTTGAGTCCATTCGTATATTACTTGCATTTGCCACTAGTCATAACTTCATCTTGCATCAAATGGACGTTAAAAGTGCTTTCCTAAATGGTCCTCTAAATGAAATGGTATATGTTAAACAACCTCCGGGGTTCGAGGATCCCAAGTATCCTAACCACGTCTACTTCCTTCATAAGGCTTTGTATGGCCTCAAACAAGCCCCACGTGATTGGTATGATCATTTAAAGGAGTTCTTAGTGGATCGTGGTTTCGTACTTGGGGTAATTGATCCCACACTCTTTACCAAAAGTGTAGATGGACATTTCTTTGTATGTCAAGTATATGTTGATGATATCATATTTGGATCCTCTAATGTGAGTTTTGTAGACCAATTTGCCAAACTAATGACAAGTGAATTTGAGATGTCTATGATGGGATAATTGAAGTTCTTTCTAGGTTTTGAGATCAAGAAATGTCATGAAGGGACTTTTATTTGTCAAGCAAAATATATTAAAGACATGCTCAAGCAAAATAATTTCTTCATCCAGGGACATATACCATTTTCGAGCATCACCAGTTAAGGACTGGTACAATAACTTGCATTTTACCTCCTCCTCAGAAATAGCCTTGAGCCTAATTAGCCCACATATATCCTCAATAGCCCGTATGTGATCACTTGCAGCCTTTGTTCCATCCCCTGCAAAATACTCATCCCTAACAGCTTTAACAAATTCAAGGGGAATAATATAACCATCATCATGAGGTGCTTTTTCAACAACTTTAGGTTTAATAGCATAAGCACTCTCAAATAAAGCAAGTTTCAGCGAAGCATCTCTCATAAAAGCCATAATAATAACAGGATGCAACAGCAAGTAAAATTCAGCTTTGAAGTTTCCTTACCAAACTTCTTACCAATAGCGCTACGCTCCCCGGCAACGGCGCCAGAAAAGTGTCTTGATGGCTCCCAAGTGCAGGAGATCAATTGTAGTACTTTTCGAATTAGAAAGGTTGTCGAACCCACGAGGAGCAGAAGGAACTGGTAAGTAGAATAGCAAAGGAATAATAAAAGCAACAGGTGTTTTTGTGTTTTAATTGTGTAGTGCAAGTAAAGTAAAATGCGGAAAGTAAATTGCAGCAAGTAGTAGGTCTCAATGAGAGACAAAGCCCAATCCTCTAATGCGCAAGAGGACAAGCTCAAGTGTGTGTTTGTGTCTTATATGTGGAAAACGTTCCCGATGGCTGCACGGATTTAGCTGGCATAGTGATTCATTGCATAACATGTTTGTATATCTTGTCTAGTTTTAATCTTCTTCGGACGGAGCCACAAATAGGAATAGCTAAATAAATAAACTATCACCCCTTATGATGGATCACGTGGCCAATTAAATGACAGCACGAGAATTATTAAGACATGATGTCCCACCATAGCCTTATGCTCTAAGGTCCCCGATACAAGTACCCTCATAATGCAATTCAACGACTCTGTCTCAAGTTCCTGTCACCTAAAGACATCATCACGTCACTACACTACGGTGTTCTCCTATGAGACCATGTAGGTGAAGTGTTGTACAGTCGACGTTCGTACAACACCACCATAGAATCACATAAAAGATAAATACTAGACCAAATAACAACTCATCTCATGTAACAAATCATTGCCAATTCATCCTATGCCCTCAGGAACATGCGGGAACTACTCACAACATGCAAACATGATCATGTATGGTGACATATGTGGTACAACACAATCTGAAACAATGGATCCACCACCAAATAATGACAAGTACTCAATCCCAAACATGCAACGGAGTACAATAACACGTATCTAGGGTGTAGCAATGATCATACTATGAGGGGAATGGAGTGGATCACGGTGATGGTGATGGTGGAGATGCAGGTGCTGGTGAGGATGGTGATGGAGATGCCTCCTCCCACGCCAAGGAGGAGATGGGGATGAAGATGGGGATGATTTCCCCCTTCTCCGGAGCTCCGGAGCAGCAGGATCTGTCTCCCCCACGGAGAGTTTCGAGAGTTTCGCCGCCCTGGCGGCTCCGTCTCGTCTCGGGAAAATCAGGGTGTTCGTTTTCGGGGAAGACGGAGTCGTCAGCAAAAAGACCTCGGGGAGGAGGTGCTGTGGGCCCATTTGGGGGCCCCACACGCGGCCAGGGAATCTCGCCGCGTGGGCTACCCCCTTTTGGGCCTCCTGGCCCTCCTCCTTTGTGTCTTGTGCCCACGGCCTTTCTCCCGAAGAAAAAATGACAGGGTTTCTTTCCTTTCGCAATTTGGATACCTGTAGCTCCTGAAACATCAAAAACATGAAAACAGGTGTTTTCTGACACCCAGAAATTAAATATCAAAATAGGGACTTTGTAGGAAAGTCCCATAAAATCATCTAAAACATGCAAAACAATGACATAACATTGATAAAACATCCCAATAATGCCTATATGGAGGGTATAAATGAGGATATAAAATGCACGTATCAACTCCCCCAAGCTTAAACCTTTGCTCGTCCTCGAGTAAATAAGGACATAGATCATTACATGCATGAATGGACTTATGGTTCATAAATAAATATGGGCATTGTATCATCATGATGTTCAGTTATAATGCAAGATGAATGAATAGAACTCATACACATAAGGATAACATATTCGAAGCTCTCGCAAACACCCCATACTTTTGAAAGCAAATAACGATTGTATGTTGGACAATCGAATTATACTCTTTAATTTGGAGAAAGATAAATGAGTAGAGGTAAAACATGATCAAGTCTCATTTAGTTTCCAAACTATTCAGCTTAAATTACTAATTGTAATGTGGCATCCATTGGGCTAAGACTCTCATTGCCCCTTTATCATTAGCATCTTAATTTATGAATGTTGAAGTAATGTGGTTGACAAGGTGTTGGTTGAATGTCTCATGCCCCGTGAGTGTGAAAACCTACTCCATGATTACTCAATTTAAGATTCCTAATAAGCTTTGTACAATCATAATAAGTATTAATGACATCATAGAGAATTGCAAAGAGGTACCTCTTGCCCCATGACATAGAAACCAGCCCATGTCACAATAACAAGATGAACAAACGGAGTAGACTCATCATCCTTTTTTATTTCATTCACTATATGCGTAGCTTCTTATTTTATTGTAGGATGTGTTTGTAGAGTCCACTCTAGTTGTAAGTAAATTTCCACCATGATCAAGCATGGCTTGGGTTAGCGGCCCAATGCAATTTCTCTAGTCATATATACTTACTCATCAAAACTTACTATTCCTCTATTTCATTTCGGCATGGCAGGAGTCCAAAAACAAAAGCACATGACATCAACTAAATATAAAATTTCTTTGTGCAATGTTGAAAGCTTTTCACGTGATGCACGTGTTAGCCAACTCCCAACCAAAATCCTTGTCAAGCACAAAACTTTTAGCTCCCATTAATGGGTCATGTTTGTTAAGTACAATAGAAATAAATGTGTGCATTCAAAAGTTCGTGAGAGTCTTATCCCAAATTCAGCCCATGCCAATTAATAACATAAGCATCTTAATTTAGAGCATAAATGAAACTATAACATGGTGAACATGCTCGGAATAGCCATTAAGCTAATAGATAGATAGTGGATTTATGTCATATTGAGATAATTCTACAATTGTCCAACACACTCAAGTTAATTAATTTCAAGGGAAGATGTGATTGAAACCTCTAAATATGCCATGCTCATTTGCATGAGTGTTACCCATAAATCCCCAAAACAAGGGAATCATGGATGACACCATACTTTATTATTCATTGATAAACCATAAGACGGGATGTATGATAATGCTTAATGAGCTCACTCAAGCCTAAACGAAAACGATACTAGATAATAAAAGCAAGACACACCAAAACTAGATAGACATGATAAAGATGATAAAAGACGGGGGATAGGTGAAACTCCCCCAAGCTTAGATGGTTACGGTAATTTCTTCATTCTCCCTTCTTCTCGTACTCAGCCCACCACTCTTTCTTCTTCTTGTCGTAATCTTCCTTCCACTCTTCCTGCTTCCATGGAAAAGGCCTTCCAGTATGGAAGGACATGGGTGGATCATTGTACCTGAGAGTGGCAGCTTCTTCAATCTTCTTGAAACGTTCTTCATACTCACAGTTCTGGTTCTCCATGTCCCACATCAGAGCTTGGTACCTATCCATCTCTGATATGACATGCAGATACCTAGTCCCCAGGTCCTTGATCCTCTCCTCGTACTCCTCTATCTTCTTCTCCAGCTCCAGATTCATGAAGTGGTGGGCATCAAGGCTGCGTTCAACAATAGAGTTATACCTAAAAACTGTTTGTTCCAGAGCCTCCAGCCTCTCCTCCAGCGTGCCTTCAGTCTTGGGAGCCTTCACCTCCTCCATGAGCAACACACCATCCTTCAAGGTCAGGGTTTTCATGGGGGTCATCACGGAGTTGAGGTAATGGTTCACAATGCCTCCCTTGGGTGGATCTTCCCCCCCCCCTAGGTTGGATCCGGAGCTTGACATGGCTAAACCCTGGCAGACAGAAACAACAGAAACAAAGATCGCGCGAGAACTCTCGGTACGGGATTAGATCGACAAAAGGGGGTATATATTGACGGGTTTTAGGGTAAGACAAAGTGTCGGAGTCGAAAACGAGACGGAACGGGACTCCGAGGTGGAGAAGGGGTACCTCCACGCGGCCAAGGAATCTGGCCGCGTGTGGGGTCCTCTTTTCCCCCTCGAGGTCCAATTCCTTCCAATTTTCTTGTCCTACACGTTAATTTCCATAAAAAATGAGTTCTGTAAGTTTTCACGCAATTCCGAGAAACTTCCAAACACAATAATTGTAAATTATTGAATTTGGGTTTCTGAAACTGCAGGATCCCTTACAATTACCTCCTCCGGTGTCATTAACTTTATCTCCTCGATGGTTCCTATGAAGCTCTTTCCTGCAATATAATGTTTTAGGCGTTGTCCATTGACCACATGAGGTTTACCTTTCATATCACCGTGAAGACGGATGGCCCCCGAACGGTATACCTCCTGTACTACCAATGGACCCTGCCATTTTGAAGCTAATTTCCCCGCAGAAAACTTAAAATGAGAGTTGTACAATAGGACTGGATCACCTACTTTAAATTCCTTTCTTTTAATTTTCTTGTCATGCCAAATTTTAACTTTCTCTTTAAACAATTTTGCACTTTCATATGATTCATTCCTCCATTCATCTAATAGATTTAGGTCAAGCAATCTCTTCTCCCCCGCCGTTTTTAAATCAAAATTTAATTTCTTAATAGCCCATCTAGCTTTATGTTCTAATTCAACGGGTAAATGACATGCTTTTCCATAAACCATTTTATAAGGAGACATACCCATAGGATTTTTATAAGCAGTTCTATAAGCCCACAATGCATCATTAATTTTAAGTGGCCAATCAGATCTAGCTCTGTTTACTGTTTTCTCTAAAATAAGTTTAATTTCCCTATTACTTAATTCAACTTGTCCACTAGTTTGAGGATGATAGGGTGATGCAATTCTATGATTAACATTATATTTTGCCAATGTTTTTCTAAGAACACCATGCATAAAATGAGATCCACCACCAGTAATTAAAAATCTAGGAACACCAAATCTAGGGAAAATAATTTCTTTAAGCATTTGCATGGCTGTGGCATGGTCTGCACTCTTAGTAGGAATTGCTTCTACGCATTTTGTAACATAATCAACAGCAACCAAAATGTGAGTATGTTTTGTACTAGATGCAGAAAATGGTCCCATAAAGTCAAAACCCCACACATCAAATGGTTCAAGTGGTAATGTATAGTTCATAGGCATTTCATTCCTTCTACCAATGTTTCCTACTCCTTGACATTTATCACAAGTTTTAACATATTCAGCACAATCCTTGAATAGAGTAGGCCAATAAAAACCACATTGTAATACCTTTGCTGCAGTACGATCTCCTGCATGATGTCCTCCATAGGGACTGTCATGACAATCTCTTATAATAGCCTACTGTTCATGCTCAGGTATACAACGTCTAATAATGCCATCAACACTTTTCTTATACAAGAATGGATCATCCCAAAAATAATTTCTAAGGTCATAAAAGAATTTCTTCCTTTGTTGGTAAGTAAATTGTGGTGGCATAACTTTCCCAACAATAAAATTTGCATAATTAGCAAACCAAGGAGATGCAACTTTAGCACTAGAAACACTAACAAGGGCAAGTTGTTCATTAGCAAAACTATCATTAATAGGAATAGGATCATCAGGTATATTTTCCATTCTAGAAAGATGATCAGCTACGGGATTATCTTCTCCTTTCCTATCTACTATGTGTAAATCAAATTCTTGCAACAAAAGTACCCATCTTATTAACCTAGACTTAGCATCTTGCTTATTCATCAAATATTTAATAGCAGAATGATCAGAGTGCACAGTGACTTTTGAATCAATTATGTAAGATCTAAATTTATCACATGCAAATATTACTGCTAAAAATTCTTTTTCAGTTGTAGCATAATTTCTTTGAGGACCATCTAGTGTTTTACTAGCATAGTAAATAACATTCAATTTCTTATCAACCCTTTGGCATAAAACAACTCCAACTGCATAATCACTAGCATCACACATAATTTCAAAGGGCAAGTTCCAATCTGGAGGTGGAATAATAGGTGCAGTTATTAAGGCTTTCTTTAAAACATTAAAGGATTCTATGCAATCATCATTAAAAGAAAACGGAACATCCTTTTGCAAAAGATTGGTTAGAGGCTTTGATATTTTAGAGAAATCTTTAATGAACCTACGATAAAAACCTGCATGACCGAGAAAACTTCTTATACCTTTGATGTATCTTGGATATGGTAATTTCTCAATAGCTTCAATTTTTGCTGGGTCAACTTCTATTCCTCTTCCAGAAATACGATGCCCAAGAACAATTCCCTCTGTTACCATAAAGTGACACTTCTCCCAATTAAGAACAAGGTGTTGGTCTTCGCAACGCTGCAAAACTTTGTTAAGGTTGAACAAGCAATTATCGAAAGAAGTACCATACACCGAAAAATCGTCCATAAAGACTTCCACTATCTTTTCAATATAATCAGCAAATATAGCATTCATGCATCTCTGAAAAGTAGCAGGCGCATTACATAAACCAAAAGGCATTCTCCTATAAGCAAATGTACCATATGGGCAAGTAAAAGTGGTCTTTTCCTGATCATCACTATGAACTGGAATTTGAGAGAAGCCTGAATACCCATCTAAATAATAAAAGTGAGAATGTTTAGATAATCTCTCTAGCATTTGATCAATAAAGGGCAATGGATAATGGTCCTTACGAGTTGCTTTATTTAATTTTCTATAATCAATGCAAATTCTATAACCAACAACAGTACGTTGAGCAACAAGTTCATCATCTTTATTAGGAACCACAGTAATTCCACCTTTCTTAGGAACACAATGAACAGGACTAACCCATTTACTATCAGCTATAGGATAAATAATACCAGCCTCTATGAGTCGAATTACCTCCTTTCTTACCACTTCCTTCATTTTTGGATGTAGACGGCGTTGGAAATCAACAACAGGTTTAGCATCTTCTTCCAAATTAATTTTATGCATACATAGAGCTGGACTTATGCCCTTAAGATCATCAAGAGAATAACCAATAGCCTTACGGTGGGCTTTAAGCACATCAAGTAATTTCTCTTCTTCCTCAGCTGAAAGGTTAGCACTAATAATAACATGATATATATTTTTCTTATCCAAGTATGCATATTTCAGATTTTCAGGCAAAGGCTTTAATTCAAAACTAGGATCTCCTTTAGGAGGTGGGAGTACTCCTAGATTATCAGGTGGGATATGCAATTGTAATTGTGGAGGTTGCTGCCATAATATTTGTTCTAAAGCTTCTTTTTCTGCATCATTAAATGGCTCTTCCTGATTAAGCATATAACGTTCCACCACGTCTGATGAAGCTACAGCTATATGAGCAAGAGTTTTAATTATATCTTTAGATTTTGGTTCTTTCTTAGCAGGTTTATCAGCAAATTTAGAAAAATTAAATTCAAGTTTCTCTTTAGCACATTCAATAAACACCCTTTCTCTAGGCAAATCAATTTCAGCACCAACAGTATGTAAGAAAGGTCTACCAAATATAATAGGACAGAAAGAATCTTGTGGACAACCAAGCACAATAAAATCAGTAGGATATTTTATTTTCCCTACCAATACTTCAACATCTCTAACAATTCCAAAGGGACTAATATAATCTTTATTAGCAAGCTGAATGGTCATACCTGTTTCTTCCATGGTGATAGGATCAATATCAGGCTTAATTTCTTGATAGAGATAATATGGAATGACACTAATGCTTGCTCCAATATCACATAAACCATGATACCAAGAAGTCCCAATAGAGCATGATATAATTGGCTTACCAACTTTGGATGAATTCCCTTTACTAACTTTGGTAGCATCTTCACATAAATAAACATCAACATGATCTTCTTCATTTAATTGCTTAATAATAGAGACTTGGTTCTTGACTTCCACCTGTTCTTTAGGTTGAGAACATCTCTTTCTACTTTTGTTAGCAACAACAATAAGCAAATTCTCTTTAACTTTTTCAGGATAGGGAGGTGGTTCAATATATTCTTCTATTACTACAGATGACACTGGTGTTTCTTTAATAAATTTAGGGACAACAATAGAAGATTTAACAGGTTCAACATAATAATCATAGCCACTTTTAGGAATTCGAATGTGCTCAGCAAATTTCTTAGCTATTTCAATTGCAACATATGGATCAAGACCAAAATCTTTAATAACATTCTTGAACAAAATAGAACTAGAGAAACTTTCTACACATGAATATCCATAATCAAAATAAGCTTCATTACCTTTGTCTAGGTCCCAATATTCAGAGTTCTTCGAAATAATTTCCAATAAATTCCAAGCTTCTTCTGCAGTATTATTTGTAAAGCTTCCACCAGATGAACCATCCAAATATTGCTTTAGCCTATCAGGTAGTCTCACATAAAAGTTTATCAATATAAGTTTATTCAAGAGATCATGACAAGGATTCTTACGAAGGAGGTCCTTAAGCCTCCCCCAAGCTTGAGTAATACTCTCTCCAAGGTGTGGCCAAAAATTAAATATAAAGCAACGGTTCTCATAAGCCTCTTTAGGAGTAAAATATTTAAGAAAGAAAACCTTCATAAAAGTATCCCAATTATGTGTAATTTCTTCATCCAGGGACATATACCATTTTCGAGCATCACCAGTTAAGGACTGGTACAATAACTTGCATTTTACCTCCTCCTCAGAAATAGCCTTGAGCCTAATTAGCCCACATATATCCTCAATAGCCCGTATGTGATCACTTGCAGCCTTTGTTCCATCCCCTGCAAAATACTCATTACTAACAGCTTTAACAAATTCAAGGGGAATAATATAACCATCATCATGATGTGCTTTTTCAACAACTTTAGGTTTAATAGAATAAGCACTCTCATAGAAAGCAAGTTTCAGCGAAGCATCTCTCATAAAAGCCATAATAATAACAGGATGCAACAGCAAGTAAAATTCAGCTTTGAAGTTTCCTTACCAAACTTCTTACCAATAGCGCTACGCTCCCCGACAACGACGCCAGAAAAGTGTCTTGATGGCTCCCAAGTGCAGGAGATCAATTGTAGTAGTTTTCGAATTAGAAAGGTTGTCGAACCCACGAGGAGCAGAAGGAACTGGTAAGTAGAATAGCAAAGGAATAATAAAAGCAACAGGTGTTTTTGTGTTTTAATTGTGTAGTGCAAGTAAAGTAAAATGCGGAAAGTAAATTGCAGCAAGTAGTAGGTCTCAATGAGAGACAAAGCCCAATCCTCTAATGCGAAAGAGGACAAGATCAAGTGTGTGTTTGTGTCTTATATGTGGAAAACGTTCCCGATGGCTGCACGGATTTAGCTGGCATAGTGATTCATTGCATAACATGTTTGTATATCTTGTCTAGTTTTAATCTTCTTCGGACGGAGCCAAAAATAGGAATAGCTAAATAAATAAACTATCACCCCTTATGATGGATCACGTGGCCAATTAAATGACAGCACGAGAATTATTAATACATGATGTCCCACCATAGCCTTATGCTCTAAGGTCCCCGATACAAGTACCCTCATAATGCAATTCAACGACTCTGTCTCAAGTTCCTGTCACCTAAAGACATCATCACGTCACTACACTACGGTGTTCTCCTATGAGCCCATGTATGTGAAGTGTTGTACATGTGACGTTCGTACAACACCATCATAGAATCACATAAAAGATAAATACTAGACCAAATAACAACTCATCTCATGTAACAAATCATTGCCAATTCATCCTATGCCCTCAGGAACATGCGGGAACTACTCACAACATGCAAACATGATCATGTATGGTGACATATGTGGTACAACACAATCTGAAACAATGGATCCACCACCAAATAATGACAAGTACTCAATCCCAAACATGCAACGGAGTACAATAACACGTATCTAGGGTGTAGCAATGATCATACTATGAGGGGAATGGAGTGGATCACGGTGATGGTGATGGTGGAGATGCAGGTGCTGGTGAGGATGGTGATGGAGATGCCTCCTCCCACGCCAAGGAGGAGATGGGGATGAAGATGGGGATGATTTCCCCCTTCTCCGGAGCTCCGGAGCAGCAGGATCTGTCTCCCCCGCGGAGAGTTTCGAGAGTTTCGCCTCCCTGGCGGCTCCGTCTCGTCTCGGGAAAATTAGGGTGTTCGTTTTGGGGGAAGACAGAGTCGTCAGCAAAAAGACCTCGGGGAGGAGATGCTGTGGGACCATTTGGGGGCCCCACACGCGGCCAGGGAATCTGGCCGCGTGGGCTACCCCCTTTTGGGCCTCCTGGCCCTCCTCCTTTGTGTCTTGTGCCCACGGCCTTTCTCCCGAAGAAAAACTGACAGTGTTTCTTTCCTTTCGCAATTTGGATACCTGTAGCTCCTGAAACATCAAAAACATGAAAACAGGTGTTTTCTGACACCCAGAAATTAAATACCAAAAATAGGGACTTTGTAGGAAAGTCCCATAAAATCATCTAAAACATGCAAAACAATGACATAACATTGATAAAGCATCCCAATAATGCCTATATGGAGGGTATAAATGATGATATAAAATGCAGGTATCACACTCCCACACATGGTCTTTGGTATCCATCAAACACAACTTTTGATCTTGTGGGATATTCGGATGCAGATTGGGGAGGTGACAAAGTGGATAGAAAATCAACCTCGGGTGCTTGCCAATTCCTTGGTAGGTCACTCGTGTGTTGCTCTTCCAAGAAGCAAAATTGCATTGCCACCTCCTCCATGGAAGCGGAGTATATTTGCGCCGCAAGTTGTTGCTCTCAACTCCTATGGATGAGGCAATGTCTTAAGGATTTTGGAATTAAGATTGAGATAATGCCTCTTTTATGTGACAATGAGAGTGCTATAAAGATTGGTCACAATCCGGTACTTCATGGCAAGACCAAGCATATTGAGAATTGGTATCATTTTATTCGGGATCATGTGGCCAATGGAGATATCTTGCTTTCCTATGTCAACACCAAAGATCAACTTACCGACATCCTTACCAAGCCTCTAGATGTGAAGAGATTCAAGCAATTGAGGAGTGAGCTCAATATCATATGTGCAAGCAATTTTAGTTGATTGAAAATCTTGCATACACACCCCTACTAGAATCCTATTTGGATTCTAGATGTACGCATAGACATAGGGGGAGTGTAGCTCAATCAATGAGCCAACACTACGTCTATAATGCATAAATAAAGAAATCATGCATAATGATCATTTCAAATGACATAATGTGCTTCAATGATGAGTCTCGACAATGCACCCAAGATATATCTTCGCGGTGTCATATCGAGCATACTCATACATGGTGGCTAAGGCCACCGCCCAAAATTTGGTTGATTTTATATTGATGAGACATTTTTGTGCTTCACTCATATGCATTTCCGTTCTTCACATTTCATATTGCATCCAATGTTGCTTCATTCACCCTTTTTATTCTTTCTCCATTGGATGCAAATGAAAAACATCATACTCATTTTATTTGTGCACATGGTCAAGTAAAACTTGCTACATAAAAATATGGTGTGCTAGAAACAAACATATGAAAATTTCTTGATTATAACACTAGTCTTTTTTTTTTAAAAAGGGGGGAAACAATTTTTTTTTAAAAAAACCGGCACCCTAGGCTGGCTGCCCTTTCCTGCGCCCGGCCTCGCTCTCACCCGCCCCGGCCCCTTTGGCCACATGCCCGGCCTCGCGCTGCGGCCGCGCCGGCCCCAGGCCAGGGGTTAGGCCGGCCCCTTCGGCCACCCACCCGGCCCCCGCCCCTCCCCCCACGCCGGCCTGGCCGGCACCCCAGGCCGGGGCGCGCCGCACACACGCACGCACACCACGCACGCACACAGCCGCACCCCCACCCCCACACGAACCCAACCCCACTTCCCCTTCTTCCTCCCACCAACCACCACCATTAGAGCCCCTCTTGGAGCTCTCATCCCCCTCCCCCCTACACCCTAGCCCACCCCTACCACTCAAATTCACGGATCCGCAAGCCCTCGTCCTTCTCCACACTCTCCTCCCCACGGATTCATATTTGGTGTACTATTGGGGGAGATCGGTCCACTTGATTTTTGGGTGATTTTTTTGGAAGATGGCCACCAACTCGGGTAATCTCTTGGGCCTCTACTATGTACCGTGTGTATGTGCTTACTCTCTATCAGTGTACTAGTGTGGTTCCTTAATTTAGGGTGTAAATTTTTCCCCTCATGTTCATGCTAGATTTCACATTGTTCATATGCCACTAGCTATACACTAGATTCGTTACTATGCCATGATATTTTTACCTAGTGTGCTCCTCACGATGTAGTCTCGTGGTACCATGATTTCCTTTACTATGCCATGATAATCGTGCTCCCATGTCAAGCTATGCCATAGTTCACAATTAACCACTCTCTTAGTATCATGCAAAAAAAATTAAAAAAATTTATAATATCTATCATAATAATCAAAAACAAAAAACACCACATCCTACAACCATTCTCTTCACCTTACACCATGCTATGATGTAGTTATGTTGTCCTCACTAGTCGATTTTTGTTTTTCAACCGTGTCGCTATCACTCATATTCATGGCATAATTTTTTTTTACTTCACACAACGACCATGTGCACTCATTATCATTGTCCATATCCATGCATCATTTGTCTCAGGTGATTCCGATCCCCAACGTTCTCTTCGTCCTCGCAAGAAGAGTGATGCTGCTGTTGCTGGGTCTACCCCCTCTCGGAGACAGGTTCCTTCTCTTCCGGTCAATCCAGATGAACCCGTGGTCAAGAACTGGGGTGGTCTCAGTACCACTGACTTTGAGAATGCTAGGCTGAAGTTCAACCCATATGAGTTTGGTCAGAGTACTAGTGCGGTAGTGCCGACCCTCGGTTTTATTGCAAGATGCATCAGGTCATGTATGATTTCATTATTGGCAAACTCCAGAACAGCTACGTGGACCAACACTTCTTGGATTTGGAGACAGCTCGCACTCATTGGCCCCGTGTCATGGAACTCATGGATTTTCACGGTATCACTCCTCTCATGGGTACCAATAATGCCCATACATTTTCCCTGAGTTGCTCAAGGAGTTCTATGCCGCTGTTTTCTTCTCATTTGGAGAGGGCTCAAGGAATCCTCGTACATTGACTTGGATGAGTGGTGGTGTTATGTGTGTTGCTACCATGGCGGAGTTTGGTTCCCTTCTTGGCATTCCCTTGGTCAAATATGATGGTATGAACAACATTCGCATTCATGGTGATCACAAGAATATTATGAAGGCCAAAGATGGTCTCCGTCATTGCTATCCAGAAGGTACCGGCTCTATGAACATCCCCAAAGTCAAGTACTTCTCTGAATATTGGTACATTGTGCACACCATTCTCCGCAATACCATCAATGTCAAGTATGGTGAGAAGGGTGAGGTCCGCAAATGGTTGATCAATCTTCTCTTTCACATTGACACTGCTATGAGGAACAAGAAGCCATTGGACATTCTGGATTTCATGTGGCATGAGATGAGGACCGTGGTTCGTGACAAGAGGGTACCCATCTGTGGCTCCTATCTTCAGATTCTTATTGAGTCCAAGATCCTAGTTGGTCTCGTCAACAACTATGCCAAGGTGACTCCCAAGATGTCTGTCCTTATCACTGAGGCTGAGACTGAGTTATCTGCTGCTCAACGCCCTAAGCGTACCCGCACACTGTCCTCAGTGCCCAGTACATCTCAGGGTGTTTGTCGCTCTCCTTCTCCTGCTCCTAATGGCCCTGCTCCTGACACTTTCAGCATTAAGAGGGCACTCCATAAGATGAACTTCTTTTTCATTGACAAGCAGCAGCAGGACTATGAGGCGTATCGCAAGGGCAAGGCCTCTCATCGCCATCAGCGAGCCATCATGACAGATCTTAAGGTCCCCCTCAGCCCTCCTAGCTCAGATGAGATTCCAGAGGATCAGTGGAAGTCCCAGCACACATACTGGCTTGGTGATGATGCTAGCTCTCTCGGCTCTTTTGCGCCCCCCTACACTACTACTGCTAGCTCCAGTCAGGCTCCTCCCGCATCATCTTTCTCCCTTTTTGGTGTCTGATGCCAAGGGGGAGAAACACTCACGCATTGCATTACATTGCATGCATCCATTTGCGTTTTATCCTCCCTATTATTTACCTTGATATTAGCTGATGCTACTATTTGTGTGGTTTGTTGAACCTTGGTACTATTGTAAGACTATGTCTTTATTTACTCATCGTACTATCTATCTATCTATTATGCGATGTGATATTTGATATGTTGAAGATCATAGCAAGGCTATTATGTTATCTATCTACTCACTATTTGATGTGATGAAGCCATAATGAGGGTAGTCTTTATTCATCTACCACTATGAGAAGAATGTCATGGTGAGATCTATCTTGTGAACAATACTATCACTCATCTAAAATATAATATTATGCCTATACATAAATACTCATTCCTAGTTCAAAGTTGTTTCAACAAACACGTTGCCTATACATGTGCATCTATAATGCTAAATCATGTTTGGATAATCCTCACACTCCACATAGGTATATCAAGGTTACATCACATACCCTATTATCCTATAAAACATAGTGCAAAAATAGAATTATGTTCGTTGCACTCTATATGATAATCAAATATATATGTCTCGTGTTTGGGCACACAAATAGGGGGAGTACCACTATAATTTTTTTCTCTTCGCAAATAGCCATGATAAATTGTCCTTTATGCTATGTTGTCATCAAACATCAAAAAGGGGGAGATTGAAAGGACATTGTTCCTAAATCTTGTTTTCGGTGTTTGATCACAACATTTGGAAGGTCTAATGTTTATCCTTAGTTTACTCATAGCCTATCATGGATAAAATGCAACCATATATCCCCGTGGACACTCATACGATGGACAACAAAAATGGAGAAAAGGCTAAAGAAAAAGAGGAGAAGAAACAAGAAGAAAAGGAGAAAATAGGGGGGGGGGAGCCGGCCTCCCTGGCCGGCCTGGCCGGGGCTGGTCGGGATGTGCCCCGACCTTGCTCCCCTCCACGCCGGCCCCAGGCCGGATCCTAGGCCGGGTCGCTCGGGCGGGTGCCCGGCCCCAGCTGCCCCTCCACGCCGGCCTGGCCGGCCTCCCCTCGTCGCCCACGCCGGCCCCAGGCCGGGCTGTCCCAAGCCGGGGTGGGAAGGGCCCTCCAGCCCGTCCTCTATCCACGCCAGCCCCATGCCGCCCGCTAGGAAGGGGTGGGATTCGCCCCTGCCCTGGTCGCCCCAGGACGGCCTGGCCGGCCCTCTAGGCCAGGGTGGGCTGCAGAGTTGGGGGAACCCCCCACCCCCCAACGACCGTTTTCTCGCCTCCGGGTATAAAAGGAAATGTTTCTTCTACCTTTAGACTTGTCAATTACACTCACTCTCTCTCCGCCATTGATTGACCAAGCTCAAGCTCAAGACATCCTCAAATCCCCAACCAAAGCTCGTGATAATTTGGGATTTGAAGGAGACACCTCCGATCTACAACTCCACCAAGTCGATTAGAAATCCATCCACCCATCCCTTTGGGATCTTGTTATTCTTAGTTCATTGGAGCCAAGAATCTTTTTGATCTTAGCTCATCGGAGCTCGGAGCCTTGTTGATATCCTCAGAGCTCTTGTGCTCGTGGATCTTATTTCTCGGAGTCTTGGTGGCTCTTGGGATTCGGTGAGGACCCTCCAATATTCTGGAGTGTGCCTCATCCTTGTAAAGGTTCTAGTTTTCAACCTCAACGACAACATGGTGATTCGAGCCTCTCCACATCGGTGGCAGGACTCGAAGGAGATACGGTGTGCCATTTGAGGGCTACTCGGTGTTCCACATTGGTGGCACCGCACCTCTCCAACGCAGATTAGCTTCCATTGGGAAGTGAACTTCGGGATAAATCTCAACGTCATTATGTTTGGTTATTCCTCAACTTACCTTTACTAGTTTCTACTAGCTTAGTCATATATTTACCTTGTGCTAGTTGTACTTGCTCAACATATAGGATTGTTCACCTAGTTGCATAATCTTGACAATCTATATTTGAGCACCACCTTGTTAACTTGAAAAATAAGTTAAAATTTGTAGTTAACCTATTCACCCCCCCTATAGTTAACCTCTCGATCATTCAGTAGGACGGCCACCCACCTGAACCGCTAGGCCTAGGGCCCGTCCTGGAGACCGGCCTCCCAGTTTTCATAAATGCATTGGTACTAAAAACGCGATATCTTTCGCCTCCCGACTCCGTTTTGGATGATCTTGGACTCCTTGAAATCAGAACAACGAGCATTATATTATGCAAAGAAAGATCATAGTCCATCATTGGAGGATAAAATCAAATGATGAAAGTTTTGACCTCTCTATAAAGGAACAATCGGTAAAACCTCCAATATCAAGAACACAATAAGTTTTTCATGCGAAACCCGTCTTTGATGAACTTGAGATTGTATTGAAGCATATTAAAAGCTCTAAAACCACACATGGATAAAACATAAATAAGAACCAAGAAATATGATGCAAAGTATGCAAATGTTTGAGCTCTCTACGAATGATGCGATCAAGTTGTCAATATGAGAGCCCCTCTTGATAATACGGTTATCTATCTGATAACCCGGCCTCCCAACTAATGATACCAGTAAAGTAGAAAACCTATCAAGATCATACCTTTGCCTTGAGGATTCCACTTGAGCTAGATGATGAGGATTTTGACCTCCTCAAGATGGAACATCTTTCTTGATTTCGCTTTGCTCGGTGAAGACACATATATTTATCCCCCATACGCCACTATGGGAGAGGCACTTTTAATTCCATCTTCACTTTGTCATTATCTCCAAAAGGGTGGAAAGCTCTAAGCATGTGATCTCTTTGATATTCTCCCTTGGACTTGCACTTCTCAAACTTGATGAAGACCACAACTGGACATCATCCACCATGTACTATATGAGATATTTTTTTTGATGCAAGCACATCAAAACATACCTAACCCCACATAGAGATACCACACACACACATATAATGGTTTAGAACACAAATGTATATGAATAATTACTTACCATACCATGATCCCACATGGTACATCTTCTAGCTTTGTGAGTTGATCAATATGAACCATCGCTTAGCAATTTGTCGTGATCAACCTTGTATCTTTTCTTCTCTCTTTCATAATAATGTTGTCTTGAAGGAAAAGATGAATGTTCACACAATATTCATCTTCAAGACATACTTGCAATATGGTCAACTCTATCATGACCAAACTTGTGATATTCACATGAATAACACTTTGGCCATCACTTGATCATCCTGAATCCAACACATGGACATCAAACATTTCCTATGGATAAACTCTAAAAGTATAGCTCAATCAACCATTAGTCCATAGTGATTGTTATCAATTACCAAAACCATACATGGGGCACCTTGCCCTTTCAGTAGGTAGTGCCTGAATCACCGAGTTATGGAGTACTTATTTTTCCGCGTTGGACATAAAATTTTCACACCAACCATGCATCTTTCCTCTTGCACTTTCAGCAATGTGCATAAACTGAGCTTCGGTGATCCTTCCGCCATACTACCTCCATTCCGAAAAATAAGGCGTATTTGGCTTCGTTTGACCGAGCCTTTGACCAAGGATTATGCATTTAATATGTGATAGAACTCATAATCATAGTAAAGTACTTTTGAATAGGAATATAATGATATTACTTATATGTCAAAAAAATATATATAAATAGACTAATTATTGGTCAAAGCAAACAAAATACGCCTTGTTTTGTGGAACGGAGGTAGTAGGTGGTAGGGCAATATTTTTTTTCCGACAAAGGCTCCCTCTGAATTAGCAGTGTGTTTCTTACTCCTCTCCTAGCCGAAACCTCTATGTTGGGGCTAAAGTAAACTGAGCTCTTTAGCTTATTTTCCATCTGGTCCGAGCCAAGGCAACATGCCTCTAGTATTTCATTGAGACATTCTGCACTTCGTCCATCTGCTTTCATAAAAGTAAGACAGTCATCAGCATAAAGATGTGAAATCCACGGTGCTTGCACTACCACTATGAAACCTCAATCAATCCAACCTAAATCATAATTCTTCAACATACAAGAGAGACCCTATCCACATAACAAAAACAGATATGGCGAAATAGGGTCCCCTTGCCGAATTCCTCTGAATGGGTGAAAGGGTGGAAGTAGCTCCCCATTCACCTTCACCTGAAAGCTCACTGAACAGACACATCTCATTACTAGTGATACCCACTACTCGGTAAAACCAAGTTGTTGTTGCATTATTAGTTTATTACTTGCAAATAGACCCACTCAACACAATCACAGGCCTTCATCATATCGATTTTGATTGCACGCCAGCCTTGTTTACCTTTTCTTCTTCGCATATAATGTATGCATTCGTATGTTGTCAACACATTGTCCGCAATCAGCCTCCCTGATACGAACACACTTTCCTCTTCGGCAATGATCTCATCAAGAGGTGTTCTCATCTTGTTTGCTATCACTTTAGAACAAAGCTTATAAATCACATTACACTAAGATTCATTGCCTTGCCACAACCAAGGGCCAGATGAACAATGCGTTGTCTTGATCTTTCAACTTAAATCGAAAACTAATGATTTAGACAATGGACATGACCGTGTTACAGTATAACGATTTTTTAATGATGGTCCTTCAGCCATATCATTTAGAGAGTGGTTGTTCATATTGGCCATGAAAGAGGCTCAATACACCGCATTGTTCATCGTTGTCTTGTTGTGGCAAGGCTACAGATCTTAGCGAGGTTGGGTCTTGGTAGATTAGATGCAAATTCGAACAATTCTTCGAGCAGTGGAACAAATTTCGCTATGTGTTAAAAACTATTCAAGTGAATCGCTAACAGAAAATAGGGATAGAACTTTCCTCGTCGATGTGATCGCATCATCAATTTATAAGGCTAGAAAAACCTAAGACATACATGCAACTAATACTTTGTTGAGAGTAACGACGGTGCTTCCCGTAATTTACTTTTTAACGAGATAGGTCTGGAAGGACCCAGATTCTGCATTAAACTGAAACATGTCTTGGTTACCAATCTCTATCTTTTACATGGACACTGAAAGTCTGAAACACGTCGACATACATGCGATTTAGAAAAATTAGAACATCTTATAATTTGGAATATAGTACAAAATAAGCATAATACAACATATTTCTGCACCCGTAGACCAAGCCTAACAAAATTGAATTGTTTGTAATAAAATTCTTATGTACCGAATATCTACGAATTAATTAAACCAGCACGCCTCTAGTCACGAAGTTACATTCGACGTTAATTATCTATACACACACGTTATATCTCATCATTTGCAGTTTCGTCGTGTCAATGTTAGAGGCAGCTCGGGGGGATGACGAGCCCAAGCGTTCTTCCCTGGGCATTCCGGCAGGAGGATTTAGCAGCCCGCATGCTCTTGTAAATGAGGCTCACGTTTTCAAGGCTGATCCCACTACATGGGTTGCTCCTGCTGCAGTTGAAGGTCACGGCAACCGGCGTCATCGACCACCCTCGGATGTCGATGTACTTCACCTCACTGATCTTGATACTCGAACTCTATAAACAACAAACACCAAAATAAAAATAATATAATAGGAACATTGCACTTACGAGAGATAGGCTAAGATAATATTGAAACAAAACAAAACAAAAACCGAAAATGAGATAAACCCTCCGTGTTTGTTAATGAAATTTGTATATTCGTGAATTATTACCTGATCTGTGCACCATGTTTTTCCAGGGCAGTAATTCTGATCGATGATTATGGGGTTGTGGACACCGATCATGGTGGAGTCCATGAAGGTGACGCCCCTCACGAAGCCTCGCTTGGAGCTCCCCCACGTCTTGATCCTGAAACCATTTGTCGTGCCGGTGAACCATGTTGTCTTCACTGTCACGTTCTGCACCGCCTCCACGGCCATCCCTTGTTGCTTGCCCAAACTTCCAATGCTGATCAATGATAATGAAATTGTGTAAAAATAAAACACTTTTGTTGTAAGTACCACGCATGTATGGTTCAAGATACAGGGGAGTACAATACACCCATGGTTCTAAACAGTCGTAAACAGACAGAAAATTACCAATACAATGTGTGTTCTTCTTAATGGTGTCAATGTAAAGTCCTTAGTCCTTAATCGGCCGGTTTCCTAACATCTCTTCCCTCCTCTCTCACACACTAACCCCACCGCAGACGTATGTTCAAAAAAAAAAACACACCACAAATCCCTCTTTTCTTGTGCCCGAATGAGCTCATTATGTGCACCTGGGACACTTTCTGTTCCACCCTGTCACGTGGCACCTATATGCCGACGTGGTATGATATACACCGACCGTCACCGTAGGGAAAGGCAGGCAAGCAGCCCTACGCTGATGGCCAGGTGTGCGGGCAGCCCATATTCCTATAATATGCTGACGGCCTCGATATTTGACCGTCGGCGTATCGTTTGGCCGTCGGCGCCTTGGCTATGGTCGTCTTTGTCGGTGCAACCGCAAGGATGTGTTGCTAATGTTGTCACTGCTTGGGATCACGTTGTCACGCTTCCTTATGTCGTACGGCGCCAGGGGACGAGAGACAATGAGAGTGTTAGAAGCGTTATTCGTCGTCATACAGAAGGAGCTTTGCCACGTTGCTTGGTTGTCATATTTTTTTGTTTTTAACATACCTTTGGTTGCTTTGTCATACTGTGCCACATCGTCAAAATAAGGGAGAAAATGGGAATATGCCATATATATGGATCGTTTCAGGGTTGTATGCACCATTAATTGGTGCTGCAAGTCGGGAGTAATGAAATGGCGAATGGCTTTGCATTTGACACAATGTTTGAGTTTGGGGACTGTTTAATTTTGATCATTGCCAAATATATAGGTTAAGAATCATGGGTACATATTACTCGTCCAAGACAAATGTCTTGCGTGAAAAGAAAAAAAAGATATAGTATACGCTAGCACCGACAAATATAAGCTTTTACATATACCTTATGCCATGGCCCGGACCACACGAGACACGCTCAATCCACAGGTTGGAGTTCCCCGGCCCGATGGAAATGCAGTCATCGCCGGTGCGGATGTCGGCGCTGTTCACGGCCACGTTGCTGGACATGTGGATGTGTATCCCGTCCGTGTTGGGGCTGTCCTCGGGCGCCTCCGCGGTGACCTGCTGCAGCGTCACGCCGTGGCTCTGCAGCACCACCACGTGGAACAGCTCGCTGTTGGTCGACCGCAGCCCGTCCACCACCACGTCCCGGCAGTTCGAGATCGTCAGCGACTGCACCGGCCGGCCGGTGATACGTTAGCATCCATAGCCATAGATCGACTGATCGAGTTCTGCGAGAGAGATATGTACGTACCGAGGCGCCGGTGGGGCAGTGGACGTGCGGCTGCTGCTGCTGCTGCCGCTTGCAGGACCAGAGGGAGTTGCCGCGGCCGTCGAGGACGCCGCCGGAGACGGTGAGGCCCTCCACGGACTCGAAGGTGATCCACCTCCCCGTGGTCGCGTCCCAGCCGTACCCGTTGGGCGCGACGATCGTGCCGGCGACGGAGAAGGTGACGGCGTGCGTGGCGCAGGGGCCGGTGAACGTGGCGCTGCCCACCAGGAACATGCCCGGCGGCACGAGCACCGTGGCCTGGCGCGGCGAGCGGCACGCGTCGGCCCACGCGCGGAGGAACGCTAGCGTGGAGTCCGTCACGCCGTCGGGGCGGGCGCCGTAGCGCACCACGTCGTACACCCCCGCGCTGGCGCCCGGGAGGAGCAGCAGCGCCGCGTGGAGGTGCGCCAGCAGGCTCAGCATCGGCTTCGACGTTGCCATTCCGGCAGGCAGCTAGGTGGCCCTTCCTTTTTTTACTAGCTACTAGGTGGCGATCGGCCGGCTGTACTGTCGCGCACAGGCTTGCTGCAGGTGCTTGTTAGGTATGTTTGGTGTTGTACGAGGAATGTGTTAACTTTGGACACCTGTACTTATAGTGGACGGATTTGGTTAGAAAAATCTAATTTGGAAGTGAATCAAGAGGGTGAGCAGGTAATTTAGAGCATGCTTTTGGACGTGATGTTTTAAGCAGTGCTGGATACAGTATTCGGACACCTAACTTGGGAGACCAGCTGGTAGTTGGTGATCTTTTACATGGAGACTATGAAAATTCCATGGGCGTGTACAATACTGTCCTAAATGGGGTTTGGTGAGTTCTTGAAATTAGGCATTAACTGCAGCCCCATGTAAATCGCATGTGTGTTCTAGCCTGCTAACTTGGCACTTTTGCTGATCGGTCATGGTCGTGGAGCCAGCACATTGTTTACTTTGCAATACTGTACGCAGTACGCGTCGGCATGGCCTGAATGGTTCCCATTGATCAATGTATGTGATATACTCAAATAATTAGAACATCAAGCCCCTCAAGGTGCTGGTGAAAGTTGCATGCATCTAATGAAGTGTACGCATCAAGATTCGTATTTTCCATGATGCGTCTACTACAGTTCCATTCGAAGATTAACATGCATGGAAGTTTCTGAAGCGGCCGAACTCTGCCAAAATCATGAAGCGACCCTTTCTGAATCTGCACTCATTTTCAACGTACGGAGGCAAAACTTTAGCTGCCTGGTCAACGTACCAACTAAAGTTGCACCATTTTCTGAATCTACGTACGCTCATTTGTACCGTCTGCTAGTTGGGTTGGCCGTTTAGCAACTTCTCTAGTTGTAAATGGAAATCAAGATTGGCAGCTTACGTTTCTCGACCTCTCGTTTCCCGTTGCTATATGACGCAGAACGAGTCTTAGATCAGTGATTCTTTTGACTGTCGGAACTCAGACATGGCCATGCATGATCCGAGGTCCTTAACAAGCTGCGTAAGTGCGGTGGGATTAATGGACCAGCAATCTAGTATTGACCACCGTTGAATCGCAGGTAGAAACTAGCTAGGACGGATGGTGACCTCATCCACACGTTGAACTAGAAGATCGTTGTATGAGAGCAATTTTGACTCTCGGTGTGGGTTGGGTACATCTCAACCCAATGTATATATAGGCAGGTCTGTAATCCTCAGGTTCAACAACTACTTCTGTCGAGTCAAGGTCCAGTTTGGATTGCCTGCTCACCAATTACATTCGCGATCAAATCGTTATTTTTGTACTAGGAAAAACCGATCATGTTTCATTAATTCGGAGTATTACGAAAGACCATATACAAATGAAAAACAAAGAAAAAATTGGACATGCAATATAAATGGTTTTTGTTGTTGTTGAGTGAGGCAATATAAATAGTCCTTTCCGGTATTTCGTAGATGCAATGGCTCAAAAAGAAGATGGCCCAAAAAGAAGGCGTAGTGCGGGCAAGCCAGGCGTTGTTAGCTGTCAAAGGCCTTCGCAGAAAACAACTGTCAAAGGTCATCACACACTTGTCCCACAGAAGAAATTGGGTTAGAGCAGAGTGCCGAACAGAAGTGTTCACCTCCATGTAATACACCAGGATCTTCGTATTGTTGCTGAAGATGACAGCGAGCAGGGTAAGGTCGACGTGGAGCGCCCGACCCGTGCTTGGATGGGCGTAGCTGGTGTTTGGTGGACTAGCATCAGATATCCTGAGCCGGGGTGACTTCGGGTGGTACACCACGACGATGCTGAGTACGACGTTGATGAGGCTAGCGCAAAGACGTTATGCACATGATGGTATCTTGTGCAGTTTAAAACTTTAGGGGGCAATTGCCCCCCTCCTCCTCGTCCAATAATGAGCGATTTGCGTCCAAAATCGGCCGGCATGTGGAGGACCACAAGCCCACCCACTTTTGTCATGTTTTTCCATGCCATAGAGTCCTCACTAGACAATGCTACCTCGTTGACGACTAAGTGCGCGAAGCTGTGCTCGAAGTTGGCTGGCGGCTCACGCAGCAGCGCCGGCTGGATTACATGTGTCTTCCCCTCGGATTAGAGGTTCACGTCCATGTAATGCAGCACAATGTTGATCTTTGCATTGTTGCTGAAGCTGATGCCTGATCGGCATTAAGCGTCAGGCCTGCTCTATCTTAGATCCCTGGCGACATAGCCGACATTCAGACTGCCAGCAGATATTCAGCGCCGAGGCGACTTGGGGTGGTAAAACGCGACAATGTGAGTATAGTGATGCCGACGATGATGATGGCTACCATGACGACGATGCAGCACGATGCTGATCTTCGTATTGTTGCCGAAGATGAAGGCGACGATGTGAGTATAGTGATGTCCATTTTGCATCACTATTTTATATCATAATTTTCTGTTATCCATCGATATATTTTATGTTATGATGCATCCCTTATGTTATTTTATCTTATTTTGCATGTTTCATAATTTTTGGAGAATAAACACCGGGACCAGAAATCTGATGGAAAAAGCACCGCCGAGATACCATATTCCAGAAGATCAGAAGAAGAAGTGGGACACCGGGGGTGTCTTAGAAGTTCTGAGGAGGATCCCAGCTAGAAGGAGAGCCATAGGGGGGCCACCAGGGGCCCACACCATGAGGTGGCGTCCCCCCTTGGCCGTGCCACCAGAGGGTGTGGCCACCCTAGCCCACCTCTGGGGAAATCTTTTGCGTACCTGGCCCCGAGGAAACCCTAGGCCTCGTACCATCTTCGAAGAATTATTCCATTGCCGCCTCGGGCGTAAAACACCCGAGAGAGAAAAGCTCTCTGGCAGGGAGAAATCTTCCGGGGAAATTCCTCTTCGGAGAGGGGAAATCACCGCCATCGTCACCGTCATCACTCCGGGCATCATCAAGATCGTCATCATCATCATCACCAGCACCATCACTCTCATCATCCACCGTCATCCCGCTGTAAAAATTAGGGGCCTCTATCGTTGTTTTACATCACATCTCTCTCCCGGCGTGGATTACTTGTTATTAGTTGATGCTTGTGAGATTTATCGATGTTTGCACTTTATGACCAGATTGTTTTCATCAATTATAGAACCTCTGATCATGATCAATATGATGTCTTGTGATTAGTTCGTGTTGTTCTTGAGGACATGGGAGAAGTCAAGTTGTTAGTAATGAAGTAATGTTGAGTAATATTTAATGTTTGATATTTAAGTTGTGGTGTTATTCTTCTAGTGGTGTCATGTGAACGTCGACTACATGATACTTCGACATTTATGGGCCTATGGGAATGCATCGTGTATTTGGCTACTAATTGTGGGGTTGATGGAGTGACAGAAACCTAAACCCCCTCTAGGATACCATTACACGAGGGAGCGTAGGATCCTGGAGTTTAAAACTGTGGTTAGATTTATTTCTTAATTACTTTCTTGTAGTTGCGGATGCTTGCAAGGGGTATAATCACAAGTATGCATTAGTCTTGGATGGGACGGTACATTAGCATAGGTTCACCCACACAACACTTATCAAAACACCTAAGATTATTCAGCTGTATGGAACAACAACACTTGACAGAAACCTCGTGTGTGTCCTCGAGAACGTTTGTTAATCATAAGTAAATCCACCGGCTTGTCCTTTGCTGAAGAAAGGATTGGGCCACTTGCTGCAAATATTACTACTGCATTTTATTTACTCGCACTTTATTTATCTGCAATATCAAAAAACCCTACAAATTTATCTTCCAGTATTTACAGTTATTCCTTCATCGAAACTGCTTGTCAATACCTTCTGCTCCTCGTTGGGTTCGACACTCTTATTTATCAAAAGTATTACGATGCACCCCCTATACTTGTGGGTCATCAAGACTATTTTATGGCGCCGTTGTCGGGGAGTGAAGCGCTATTGGGAAGTGGAATTGATAAAGGAAGCTTCTAGTGTAAGTGCTGTTTTTTACTGTGTACTGCTTTATTACACTATGTTTGGATCTCCTTTTGAGTCCTTATTTGTGGGCACTGCTGCCACTGCTATGGTAGTAACTAACCCACCGCCTGATGATTGTGATCCTTATAAAATACCTATAAATATTGTTAAACACTGGTGATCATTTACTCTTTTAACATGAATTATGCGAGTTGTTCAAGTGTGCAGGTATTACAATGGACCAAGTGAAGAGGAAATTATTCTCTGTATCATTGACAGGCCGAGCCGCTGAATGTTTCAAACTGCTGAAAAATAGCCAGACTATTCGATGGGAGGAAATTGTACATCTCTTTTATTCTAAATTCTATCCTCCCAGTGAAATTCATAGAGATCAGAATTATATATATAATTTTTTGGCCTCATGACGGAGAGAGTATTGCCCAAGCAAGGGGGAGATTGAAGTTACTAATGCTCAAATGCCCCATTCATGAGCTCCCCAGTAATATTGTTATTAATAATTTCTATGCAAGGCTTCCTCTCCATGATAAGTATTTATTGGATGCTTCTTGTTATGGATCATTTACACGTATGAAGGATGAAGCTAAATGGGATCTTCTTGACCATATTCAAGAAAACACTGAAGGATGGGAGAATGACAAAGGTAGAAAGTCTGGTATAAATTATAATTATGAATTCATTAAAACTTTTATGTCATTCGACGATTTTCATAATGTTAGTGTTGTTTATGGTCTTGATTCTCAAGTTGCTGCAAACTTATATAAGGCTTTTGCTTCTTATATTGATATTCCTAAAAAGGAATGGGATAAGTACCATGCACCTTATGTAGCGTCCTCACATTTAATAATGTAAGAACTACTATGTTAAGTGCTAGTCCCTGGATCAATGCTAGCACCACAGAACAAAATGTAAAGTATCATTGCATAAGTATCCAAAATTATTACAAAGGATCCAGAATAGCCAAGTATGGCTTTATTACAAAGTGCATAGTCTTGAAAGACTAGCAAAACTCAGAGTTCTAAACAGCAGAAATATAGATAGCAATGAGCCTCCATCTTCAATCATGCGCCACAGGCATTACATGTTGGGTGTAGACTCGAGTCCAAGCACTTAATCAAACTTCATCCTCAGAATTTCCTGCACGTTGGAATATGCAGCCCCCGAAGGAGATTCAGTACAAACAATGTACTGCCAAATGACACTATGGTGGATATAAAATGGCAAGTCTAAACTACATGCATATCTGGCTTGGTGGAGTTTAGGCTATTTGCAGAAAGCAAGTTTTTCCCTAACACTTTTGAAAAAGAATTTTCTTTCAAAGATTGGCACCATGGGACACACCCATGAGCACCTCAACTAATATTTCCTTAGCCAAATTTTACTTCTTCAAAACGGTGTTGAGATTCTTCTGTCCATCCTTGTCCAGCTGCTCGAAGTTGTCCATACCGGGAACACGGCTATGATCATAGTTTCTAACTCTGCAGAGGTTGTGCACTTTCACCCTTTGTCTTCAATTAGCCCAAACATCCTATACACCCGGAGTGCATCAAGGAAAGGAGAGAATTGAGACGAGATCTTTCAGAAGCAAGAATTCAACCCAACCAGCAAGACCCGTTCCACCTATAGTTCTGCTACATCTTCATGTCAAGCATGGGTTGAACTCTCACAACTTAGTTGATCAAGACAGAGCCCATATGTCAAAGGGCTGCACGGGAAGCTACTAAACTTAGAGGGACTTAGGAATCTCTTTGTTCCTGGGTGGCCATCCACAAGTGTACTCCTTCGGTGATAAACACCATTGATATGGCCCTAGGGAGCCACTCAACATAATCCAATCACATCCAAAATCCACCCAGGTGTTTCATTGGGAGTTTATACTTAGAATTTTTCCACAACATTGAGTAAAACAAATTTGTAGCAAGGCTAAGCATCTACTAAGTATAGGTCTCCAAAATAACAAGTCTAAAGGATGGCTACACACTACTTGGGATTTTGCATAGCATAGTAATAACTTAGTAAAATTCCCTATCATGCATACTACTCAAAAACACTAGTAATGCATAGTAAAAATATGGGAGATTTGATGGTGTGTCACTTGCCTTGGCAATAGGATGAACAATCACAGCAAGAATAACAGCAACAAGAGTAGACTTGCTCCTCTTCACAATCTAATACAAGCAAAACATGCCACACATAAACATACAACACAAACATAACACAGAAAACAAAATAACAATACAAAAACATGTATGCATGTTATGCAATGATCAAATTAATGCACCAAATTCACAATTAGCAAGAATTACTAATATTTATGTTCTCTGATATTAATAACATGTTTATGATGCATGCAAAACAAATTAATTATCAAATTGTAATTATTAGTATTACTAGGGTTTCATTATAGGCAAATATCAACATTAAAAGAGTTTCTATTACAAAGTTGTATAAATAATTTTTACAACGCATCTACTGGATAGAGGACATCAAAACAAAACCATAGCAATTGATTTCACCTAAAAAGGATTTGTAGATTAAAAGTTATGCCCAAATTACTGATTAATAGAGATCTACAAATAACATCTGAGTGCACGTTTAAAATTTGAAATTTGAATATCCTAGATTAATCTACACCTTGTGCTGATTTCAAAAAGTCCAAAATCATCGAATTTGGATAAATAGAACTCGAGATATGAATTTTCAAAGTTTTGAAACAAATCTGTTATTTTCTGTTTTTATTAAAAACGTGATCGATCCGAGGCGCTCCCGATGGTGGCTTCTGATTGGTGGACGCTTCTCCGCGCGGATCTGCGTCGTGGTGCGTCGGATTGAAGTGACGATGGGCGGCTGAGATCAAATCGTACCGGTTTGGCTGGGATCTAATCCTACGCGCTCGTTTTTGATCGAACGGACGAGAGAGAAGGGGGAGGGGATTACTCACCGGAGAGTTCACCGGAGAGGAGGAAGACGGCGGCGCGACGGCGGCTTGGATGGCGTGGGCGTTCCCGAGGTTCCCCGGATGCGCTGAGAACAGAGGCGCGTTCCCCTCGGCTCGGAGAAGCTCCTCGTGTGCTCGGGGTGGTCTCCCAGGGTGCGTAACGGCCGCGACGAGTGCTCCCCGAGGCGGTTCCGGCAATGGCGCACGGCGGCGAGGAATTTCGAGGCGAGGGGTAGGGTTTGGGTCGAGATCGAGGCACAGACGTCGAGAGGCGGCGGGGCGGGGTATTTAAGGTGGGGATCCATGCGGGAGGGGGCAGCGAGGCGGTCGCGGCGGAGTCGGACTCTGTGTCGGGCACGACGGCGTTCTCCCGTCGCAGTACGGCGTCTGCGGGCGACGACGACGTCATCCGTGACGCCACGCAGGCGTCATGGGCGGGGCCCGGCTGTCAGCGAGAGGAGGGAGAGAGCGGAGCGGGCTGGCGCGCTTGGGCCTCCTAGGTGGGCTCGGCCTGCTGGCTAAGTTGCGCGCGCGGGGGGAAGACAAGGGTGAGGGGAAAGATGGGCTGGGCTGGGCCGTGAGAGGGAAAGAGGGGGTGGGTTGCTGCGCTGGCTCCTTCTCTCTTTTTTTCTGTTTTTTTTTCCTTTAATCAAATGATTCAAAAAGCTTTCAAAACCCAACCAAAACAAAACAGAAAATACATAAAAATATGTTTTGAAAAGCTTATGAAAAATAGAACATTTTGGTACTATTATTTCCCAAAACTAAATTACTTTATTTTAGAAAAATATTTAAATCCAAAATGTGGTTTAATAGGTAATATCACCTAAATTTTTGTCTTTAGCAAAATAAAAACCAATTTTTTTGTGCAAACAAAATGCAAGTATGCTATGATGCTCATGAATGTATGAAGGTTTTGAATTTTTCAAAATCTGCAAAATCCTGGGATGTTACAGACTACCCCCCTTAAAAGAAATCTCGTCCCGAGATTCGAGAAGGCTAGCAAGTAGGTTAGAAAAAGTTTATGAGGTGGGCTATCCCCCTTAAAAGGATATACCGAGATTAAACTTCCACCATGCAATTGGGGTAATGGAATATGTGATGGAATAAAATGAGTTAGGGGTTACCATTCACCAAATCCATGTTGATATGATTCACATGCCCCTTCTTGAATGGGTTGGGCTTGGCAGCTTCTACAGTCTTCTGCCCTGGGCAATCAGTTGCATAATGTCCCTTGTTTCTGCACTTGAAACACATCACTTGACTAAGATCCTTCTTCGTCTCATGATTGTGGTTGTGGTGTCCATTGCCATTTGAGTGACCATTGTTGTTACCATTGGTTTCCTTGAGCCCTTCAACATGATCATGACCATTATGGGTGTGTCCATTCCCACCATTGTGATGGTTCTCATGTTTATGGAAATTGTGTCCTCCATTGGATGTGTGCCTCTTATATGAGGGTCCTGAGTGGTATTTTCCACCATTACTATACTTCCTCTTCCTGCTTTCCTCCTTTGTCATGTTGTTATCCAAGGTAATGGCTTGATCCAACAGAGTTTGATAATTTGGGGCATATGCTACAGACAGTGGTATCTTTAGGTCCCCTTTAAGTCCATTGAGGAACCTATCCTTTCTCTTGGCATCTGTGTCAATGTCCTCTGGTGCATACCTTGATAAAGAATGGAAATCATCCATATACTCCTTTAGGGTTCTACCTCCCTGCTTCAGACTACGAAACTCCTCCTTCTTGAGGTTCATTATCCCAGATGAGATATGTGCATTGCGGAATCCCTCCTTGAAATCATCCCAAGTCATGCCTTCCAGTGGATGAGTCACTTGGTAAGTTTCCCACCACATTGCGGCAGGTCCTTCTAACAGATGTGCGGTGAATCTCACCTTCTCCGCATCATTGCACTCAAGAGTGTCTAAGTCCTTGTTGATTGAACGAAGCCAGTCGTCTGCCTCAATAGGATCAGTAGCATAGGAGAACTTGTTAGGCCTAAGTCTCAGAAATCTGGTAAGTCTATCCATTGGGGGTGGTGGTGGAGGATTGTTGTTGTTGTTGTTGTTGTTGTTGTTGTTGTTGTTGTTGTTGTTGTTGTTGTTGTTGTTGTTGTTGTTGTTGTTGTTGTTGTTGTTGTTCATTGCTGCTACAAACTGAGTCATCATCTGCAGAAGTTGGGCTTGGGAAGTGAGCATCTGCTGTAGGGCATCATTGTTGTTGTTGTCCTCATTGTTGTTGTTGTTGTTGGGGTCGCGACGAGGAGGCATCTGTGGGTTTTCAGCATAGATGAGGAAAAGATAGATAGAGCTATGAGGAGAAAATTTTCCTACCCATGCACAATACAACAAGACAAACAATCAATGGAAAATAACAACTTAAAGTATTTTATCTCTTAACCAAATTTCGAAATTTGGACTTATTTTTTTGAAAACTTAAGCAAAACAACTTAGTTGCAAGCCCAAAACACTCTAGTATTACCATATCACAAGTTGACAGGTCAATACTCAAACAAAAAATCTAGCTAACGCATTCTACCATGGTGGTCAACTATTGGGATGGATCATAACTCTTCACAATGATATCTATGTTCTTGTACATCTTCAGCTCCTTCTCAAGGGCGTTGATCTCTTCTTCAGCTTCTTGAAGATCCTTTTGAGTGTGATAAAGTCTCCACGTAAGTATTTCCCCAAGTTCTGTGATTGCCTCCCATGCAGCGCATCTAGCTGACTCGAAGAATGATGTGTATTGTTGTGGGTTGGTGAAGATGTAGTCCCCTTCTGTCTTGTGGTCATACTCCTTGCTTCTGTATAGGTGAAGTTGAACCCACCAATATTCTTGGCCATCTTCAATGAAGGGAAAACCTTTGTAGAGTGCTGCTCCTCCAAATCCTAATTTTGTCATTAGGTTCTTCAATGCCTTTGGGAATTCAGTCTCACAATCTAGAGTCATGGTCATCAATGGGCCCTTCTTGATTGATTCAAAGAGGTTGGTCATCTATCTAAAGAGATAAGATATTAGAAGGTTGGACAATAGGTAGAAATACTAGAAGAAGAGTTGCTCTTGCTATGCTAGAGTAGAATAAATGGTCAATCCTAGGGTCCTTGAAGTCCTTGGTGGTGGTGAAGTTGCAGCTCTTCATCTTTGAGTTGGTAGTCCTCGGTGATTGCGAAGTTGAAGTTCCATCATCTCTGAGTTTTGAAGTGTAGGGGAGAACATAGGTCATAGAAGCATAAGGTAAGGAGGTACTAGATACGACATGAGTAAGAGTACTTTGAAAATATTAAGTCATCTCCCATGGTGATCATCATCTCATTAACAACTTATTGAATTTTGGATATTCACTATAGTGAGAGAGACTGGCACCCGCAAAGCCAATCAGGGAACCGGTTCATGTACGTGGACATGTAATGTTGGTCCGGGCCGCTTCATCTCACTATGCCGCTAGGAGCCAAAAATACTCAAAGGAGTTAATAAATTTTGACCAAAAAGATTTTCCAAACCTAAGGGCTCGAATCTACAGGAAACACTTTGCTCTGATACCATTTTGTAGCGTCCTCACATTTAATAATGTAAGAACTACTGTGTTAAGTGCTAGTCCCTGGATCAATGCTAGCACCACAGAACAAAATGTAAAGTATCATTGCATAAGTATCCAAAATTATTACAAAGGATCCAGAATAGCCAAGTATGGCTTTATTACAAAGTGCATAGTCTTGAAAGACTAGCAAAACTCAGAGTTCTAAACAGCAGAAATATAGATAGCAATGAGCCTCCATCTTCAATCATGCGCCACAGGCATTACATGTTGGGTGTAGACTCGAGTCCAATCACTTAATCAAACTTCATCCTCAGAATTTCCTGCACGTTGGAATATGCAGCCCCCGAAGGAGATTCAGTACAAACAATGTACTGGCAAATGACACTATGGTGGATATAAAATGGCAAGTCTAAACTACATGCATATCTGGCTTGGTGGAGTTTAGGCTATTTGCAGAAAGCAAGTTTTTCCCTAACACTTTTGAAAAATAATTTTCTTTCAAAGATTGGCACCATGGGACACACCCATGAGCACCTCAACTAATATTTCCTTAGCCAAATTTTACTTCTTCAAAACGGTGTTGAGATTCTTCTGTCCATCCTTGTCCAGCTGCTCGAAGTTGTCCATACCGGGAACACGGCTAGGATCATAGTTTCTAACTCTGCAGAGGTTGTGCACTTTCACCCTTTGTCTTCAATTAGCCCAAACATCCTATACACCCGGAGTGCATCAAGGAAAGGAGAGAATTGAGACGAGATCTTTCAGAAGCAAGAATTCAACCCAACCAGCAAGACCCGTTCCACCTATAATTCTGCTACATCTTCATGTCAAGCATGGGTTGAACTCTCACAACTTAGTTGATCAAGACAGAGCCCATATGTCAAAGGGCTGCACGGGAAGCTACTAAACTTAGAGGGACTTAGGAATCTCTTTGTTCCTGGGTGGCCATCCACAAGTTTACTCCTTCGGTGATAAACACCATTGATATGGCCCTAGGGAGCCACTCAACATAATCCAATCACATCCAAAATCCACCCAGGTGTTTCATTGGGAGTTTATACTTAGAATGTTTCCACAACATTGAGTAAAACAAATTTGTAGCAAGGCTAAGCATCTACTAAGTATAGGTCTCCAAAATAACAAGTCTAAAGGATGGCTACACACTACTTGGGATTTTGCATAGCATAGTAATAACTTAGTAAAATTACCTATCATGCATACTACTCAAAAACACTAGTAATGCATAGTAAAAATATGGGAGATTTGATGGTGTGTCACTTGCCTTGGCAATAGGATGAACAATCACAGCAAGAATAACAGCAACAAGAGTAGACTTGCTCCTCTTCACAATCTAATACAAGCAAAACATGCCACACATAAACATACAACACAAACATAACACAGAAAACAAAATAACAATACAAAAACATGTATGCATGTTATGCAATGATCAAATTAATGCACAAAATTCACAATTAGCAAGAATTACTAATATTTATGTTCTCTGATATTAATAACATGTTTATGATGCATGCAAAACAAATTAATTATCAAATTGTAATTATTAGTATTACTAGGGTTTCATTATAGGCAAATATCAACATTAAAAGAGTTTCTATTACAAAGTTGTATAAATAATTTTTACAACGCATCTACTGGATAGAGGACATCAAAACAAAACCGTAGCAATTGATTTCACCTAAAAAGGATTTGTAGATTAAAAGTTATGCCCAAATTACTGATTAATAGAGATCTACAAATAACATCTGAGTGCACGTTTAAAATTTGAAATTTGAATACCCTAGATTAATCTACACCTTGTGCTGATTTCAAAAAGTCCAAAATCATCGAATTTGGATAAATAGAACTCGAGATATGAATTTTCAAAGTTTTGAAACAAATCTGTTATTTTCTGTTTTTATTAAAAACGTGATCGATCCGAGGCGCTCCCGATGGTGGCTTCTGATTGGTGGACGCTTCTCCGCGCGGATCTGCGTCGTGGTGCGTCGGATTGAAGTGACGATGGGCGGCTGAGATCAAATCGTACCGGTTTGGCTGGGATCTAATCCTACGCGCTCGTTTTTGATCGAACGAACGAGAGAGAAGGGGGAGGGGATTACTCACCGGAGAGTTCACCGGAGAGGAGGAAGACGGCGGCGCGACGGCGGCTTGGATGGCGTGGGCGTTCTCGAGGTTCCCCGGATGCGCTGAGAACAGAGGCGCGTTCCCCTCGGCTCGGAGAAGCTCCTCGTGTGCTCGGGGTGGTCTCCCAGGGTGCGTAACGGCCGCGACGAGTGCTCCCCGAGGCGGTTCCGGCAATGGCGCACGGCGGCGAGGAATTTCGAGGCGAGGGGTAGGGTTTGGGTCGAGATCGAGGCACAGACGTCGAGAGGCGGCGAGGCGGGGTATTTAAGGTGGGGATCCTTGCGGGAGGGGGCAGCGAGGCGGTCGCGGCGGAGTCGGAATCCGTGTCGGGCACGGCGGCGTTCTCCCGTCGCAGTACGGCGTCTGCGGGCGACGACGACGTCATCCGTGACGCCACGCAGGCGTCATGGGCGGGGCCCGGCTGTCAGCGAGAGGAGGGAGAGAGCGGAGCGGGCTGGCGCGCTTGGGCCTCCTAGGTGGGCTCGGCCTGCTGGCTAAGTTGCGCGCACAGGGGGAAGACAGGGGTGAGGGGAAAGATGGGCTGGGCTGGGCCGTGAGAGGGAAAGAGGGGGTGGGTTGCTGCGCTGGCTCCTTCTCTCTTTTTTTTCTGTTTTTTTTTTCCTTTAATCAAATGATTCAAAAAGCTTTCAAAACCCAACCAAAACAAAACAGAAAAATACATAAAAATATGTTTTGAAAAGCTTATGAAAAATAGAACATTTTGGTACTATTATTTCCCAAAACTAAATTACTTTATTTTAGAAAAATATTTAAATCCAAAATGTGGTTTAATAGGTAATATCACCTAAATTTTTGTCTTTAGCAAAATAAAAACCAATTTTTTTGTGCAAACAAAATGCAAGTATGCTATGATGCTCATGAATGTATGAAGGTTTTGAATTTTTCAAAATCTGCCAAATCCTGGGTTGTTACACCTTATAAAGATACTATTAATTTTGTTTCATGCTAGAGATATAGAAGTTCATACCGTTGATTCTATTGTGCCTGAACCTTATATTGAGAAAATGCATTTCCCTGCTAAGGTAAAAGACCATTCTATGTTAGCTAGTGTGGTTAATAAAAGTGCAAGGAAACTTGTAGAACCTGAGGAACAAATAACTGTAGAACCTATAGTAGCAATAGTAAAGGACCTTGTTTCTGAAAATATAGAAGAGGGACACATTATATTTTGTGAAGATGCTTCTATTATTGTCTCTCATCCTAGTAAATCTAGAAAACCTAGTGTTCCAGTGCTATCTGTTAGGATAGGTGATAATTGCTATTATGGTTTGTGTGATATTGGTGCTAGTTCTAGTGCTATTCCTTATGAGCTTTATAAACAAATCATGCATGAAATTGGTTCTTCTGAACTTGAAGACATTGATGTGATTATTCAACTTGCTAATAGGGAAACTATTTCTCCGATTGGTATTGTTAGAGATGTGGAGGTCTTATGTGGTAAAACTAAATATCCTGCTGATTTTCTAGTACTAGGCACTTATGCTAGTGATACTTGTCCTATTATATTTGGTAGACCTTTCTTAAACACTTGTGGTGCTGTTATAGATTGTAAAAAGGAGAAAATCCTTACAAAGTTTGATGGAGAATCTTATGAATTTTATTTCTCCAAATTTGCTAAAGCACCTTATGAAGATGAATTACCTAATGAGAATTATAGAGTTGAACAATTGGCTTCTATTGCTCTTGCTCCTAACAATCCTTTGCAGCAATACATGGAAGACCACGAAAGTGATGTCTTTATGGAAGAAAGGAATGAAATTAACGAGATTTTCCTACATTAGCCAGCGATGCTGAAACATAATTTACCAGTGGAAGACTTGGGTACCACATTACCACCCAAGGAGGATCCTGTTTTTGATTTAAACCTTTGCCTAACTATCTTAAATATGCTCATATTGATGATAATAAATTATATCCTGTTATTATTAGTTTTAAACTTTCTGGTGAAGAAGAGGATAGATTATTGGGAATATTGAGGAAACACAGAGGTGCTATTGGTTATACTCTTGACGGTTTGAAGGGGATTTCTCTTGTTGCATGTCAGCATGCTATTAATATTGAACCTGATGCAAAGCCAGTTGTTGAAAATCAAGGCCGTTTAAATCCTAAGATGAAGGATGTGGTAAGAAACGAGGTATTGAAACTCCTTGATGCTGGTATTATTTATCTTATTGCTGATAGTAGATGGGTTAGTCATGTGCATTGTGTCCCTAAGAAAGGAGGGATGACTGTTATGCCAAATGAAAATAACGAACTTACTCCTCAAAGAGTAGTGGTAGCTTATAGGATGTGCATTGATTTTAGGAAGGTTAACAAAGTTACTAAGAAATATCATTATCCTTTTCCTTTTATTGATCAAATGTTAGAAAGGTTGTCTAAGAAAACTCATTTCTGCTTTCTTGATAGTTATTCTGGGTTCTCTCAAATTGATGTTAGAAAGCTTGATCAAGAGAAAACAACTTTCACTTCTCCTTGTGGAACTTATGCATATAGACGTATGCCTTTTGGTTTATGTAATGCTCCTGCTACTTTTCAAAGATGCATGGATGCTATATTTCATGGTTTTTTGTGAAGAAATCGTGGAAGTCTTCATGGATGATTTCTCTGTCTATGGAACTTCTTTTGATAATTTTTTTCAGAATCTTGATAAAGTTTTGCAGAGATGTGAGGATACTAATCTTGTTCTTAATTGGGAGAAATGCCATTTTATTGTTAATGAAGGAATTGTTCTTGGACATAAAATCTTTGAAAGAGGTATTGAAGTTGATAGAGCTAAAGTTGAATCTCTTGATAAAATGCCCTGTCCCATGGATGTCAAAGTTATTCGTAGTGTTCTTGGTCATGCTGGTTTCTATAGAAGGTTTA
This sequence comes from Alopecurus myosuroides, assembly GCA_028641055.1. Classification (NCBI taxonomy): domain Eukaryota; kingdom Viridiplantae; phylum Streptophyta; class Magnoliopsida; order Poales; family Poaceae; genus Alopecurus; species Alopecurus myosuroides. Next base: position 126,649,528 of record CM054058.1, read on the forward strand.
TTAAAGATTTCTCCAAAATATCAACGCCTATTACTAATCTTCTTCAAAAGGATGTACCTTTTGTTTTTGATGAAGATTGTAGAGAAGCTTTTGAAATTTTAAAGAAGGCTTTAATATCTGCCCCTATTGTTCAACCACCTGATTAGAATTTACCGTTTGAAATTATGTGTGATGCTAGTGATTCTGCTGTAGGTGATGTTCTTGGACAGTGGATTATAAGAAGTTAAATGTTATTCATTATGCTAGTAAAACTCTTGATGCTGCTCAAAGGAATTATGCTACTACGAAAAAAGAGTTCCTAGTTGTAGTTTTTGCTTATGATAAATTTAGGCAGTATATTGTTAATTCTAAAGTTACTATTCATACTGATCATGCTGCTATGAAGTACCTTATGGAAAAGAAAGATGCTAAGCCTAGGCTGATTAGATGGGTGCTTCTTTTACTAAAATTTGATTTACATATTCTGGATAGGAAGGGTGCTGATAATTTGTCTAGATTAGAAAATATCCCTGATGACCCTATACCTATTAATGATAGTTTTCCTAATGAACAGTTAGCTGCAATAAAAGTGAGCTTTCAAGAGAGCCCATGGTATGCTAATTATGCTAACTTTATTGTTTCCAAGTATTTGCCTCCTACCTTTACAGCTCAGCAAAGAAGAAAATTCTTCTATGATTTGAGGCATTATTTTTGGGATGACCCACTGATGCACCCAAAATGCATCTACTTTTCCAAGCACTTTGCATCGTATTTCTCTCCGGAGTCCCCCCATAATTGAATAAATCTGCAGAATCTGACGTTGTTTTTAGCAAAAGTCTTCTTTTCGTCTATTTTCGCAGGACTTTTCACAGGGGATGAAAACCACGTAACTTTTTATGGAAAAGAAGGGGAATGAGCACCAGATGGGGCCGGGGGGGCCACCCGAGGGCCAAAAGGGGGCCCCACGGCCAGATTCCTTGGCCGCGTGGGGTCACCCCTTTTGGGCCCAGATGGCCCACCCCAGCTAGGTCTTTGACGTACCCTCCATATATACGAGAAACTGACGGGTTTCGAAGGAGAGGGTTGTTCGCGAAACGGAGCGCCGCCGCCACCACGATCTTCGATTTTGGAGTCAGATTGATCCGGGATTTCACCCCCGGAGGTGGAATTCGAGGGGCTTCGTCACCATCATCATCACCACCATCATCTCCATCAACCATGAGCTCCATCACCCCCTCCATGTGTGAGTAGTTGCTGTAGGCATGTGAGGTGTGAGGGGTTTTGGATGAGATTGATCATGTAATTGCTACCCGGTATGCGGGTACTAGGGGTTTGTCTTGAGAATTCTTATGTCTTATGTTGATGCACTATTGCTAGGCTTAATGCTTGTTACTAGGGCCCAAGTGGCATGATTTCAGTACTGAACTTACATTGCTACATCATATATTTGAGTTTGGTATCTATCTGCAATGTGTATTACCTGCTATTATGTTGAACCTGTGAACCCTAAAGTGACATCTAGGGAAAACAAGGGGGATATGTTCTAGTTTGAGGATTATGTGTGTTCATGGAGTGTTAATGCGTTGGTCCGGGCTATTCGAAAGGGTAGACCTTAATTACCTGTAGTTCCAAATTGGCCCCAGTGAAATGGGCAGGTAGGACAATAGGCTTTGTGCAAATTCTCTTGGTTAGTACGCACAATAATTTACGGAACACACACCTACATAAAACTGAGATAGAGAAAGGCCCCGCTGCTAGCAAAACATTATTACATGATCAATCTTATCCGTGCAACACCCCGCTGTCACCTCATGCCTGTGTTTTAGTCTCTGGTTTACTTTCACTCTTTTCCGGTGAAAACTGGGAAAACACTTGCTCTCCATTTACTTTCTGTTTGTTTACTTTCACTACATTATTACACTCACCACTCTTGCTGCAAGTTTGTTGATACACAGGTGTGGTTGGGAGTGACGTCCCAATTGCTAAAGTCTCACCGGTATTCTTGTGTTCCCACTGAGTCGAACTACAAATTTGGGTAATACTTCCCATCGAAGACTACGATTGATCTCCTGCACTTGGGAGCCATCACCCACACTAATATAAAGAAGTTGCTGATGGTATTATGCGAAGATGTGTCCCTGCAAATGAACAACGAGAGATATTGAAAAAACGTCATAGTAGTGCTTATGGAGGACATCATGCTATATATACAACTACACATAAGGTTCTACAATTAGGTTTTTATTGGCCTACTCTCTTTAAAGATGCTGGAAAGTTTATTTTATCTTGTGATCAATGTCAAAAGGGTTGGAAATATTTCTAGACGTAATGAAATGCCTACGAATTATTCTCTTGTTATTGAACCATTTGATTGTTGGGGTTTTGACTTTATGGGTCCTTTCCGTCCTTCACAAGGCTACACTCATATTCTTGTTGCTGTTGATTATGTTACTAAATGGGTAGAGGCTATACCTACTAAAAGTGCTGATGGTGAAACCTCATTAAAAATGCTTGGTGTGCCTACATATCGTATGACTAATGGGGGTTCTCATTTTATTCATGGTGGTTTTAGAAAGACTCTTTCTAAATATGATGTTAATCATAGAATTTCCTCACCCTATCATCCTCAAACTAGTGGGCAAGTAGAATTATCAAATAGAGAAATCAAATCTATCTTGCAAAAGACTGTTAACAAATCTAGGAAAAATTGGGCTAAGAAATTAAATGATGCTCTGTGGGCTTATAGAACTGCTTATAAAAATCCCATGGGCATGTCTCCTTATAAGATGGTTTATGGAAAAGATTGTCACTTGCCCCTATAATTAGAACACAAATCTTATTGGGCAGTGAAAGACCTAAATAGAGATTTTTAACTTGCTGGTGAGAAAAGGTTGCTTGAATTAAGTTCTTTAGATGAATGGAGGAGTGAAGCAAATGAAAATGCTAAGCTCTTTAAAGAGAAATTCAAAAGATGGCACGATAAGAGAATTATTAAAATAGAATTTCATGTTGGTGAGAAAGTGCTATTGTATAGGTCTCATCTCAGTTTTTTTGCAGGAAAATTACTCTCGAGATGGGAAGGATCTTTTGTTATCCAAGAGGTATATCGTTCGGGGGAAATTACAATTGTTTCCCTTGAAGACAACACTTCACAAGTGGTCAATGGCCAAAGACTCAAGCATTATATTTCTGGAGATCCTTATAATGAAAATGTTGATTGTATTCGAGCCATGATCCCGGAGGAATTTATTAAGAAGCATATTTCAGAAACTGCAGAGTCGGTTTTCGAATAGGTATCAGTTTTTGGTAAGAAAACGTTCGCGAAACATCTTCCAACTTTTATTTTTACTGTTTTTGGAAAATATGAAACATTATGAGCCGGAAACAAGGCAGAGACGGAGCCCGAAGGCTCCACACCATGGGGTGGCGCGGGCCCACCCCTGGCCGCGCCAGCCTATGGTGTGGGCGCCTCGGAGCTCCTCTCCAACTCGTTTTCGACCTGGACTTTCTTTTCGTGATGAAACTTTTTGCTATATAATCCCCCGGATCCCTCGAGGTCTGTATATTGTTTTGTTGTCGTGTTTTTGTTTCATGTTGTTTTCCTGTCAGGAGTCCGTAGTTTCTAGGTCAAGGATGTCCTCCTTCGGCTTTAACATTGAGGAATACGTGTTGCACGTCGTCTTCGACAAATCCAGCAAGACATCAACAAGGGTGCTTTCGCGGGATGAGCGACGGAAGAGAAGATAGATGCAAGGAGGGAATACATGATAAACAACACGAGGGAAGAGATCTAGAGGGCTGCACCAGCGCCCACTAGCAACCCCACCTTTGGGGGATCCATTAACCCTCGGCGTCGTTATTCTCATAATGTGCAGGGTCCGTGCCTCAGGATCAAGACCCCAATATACTTCTTGTGTTAGCTGAAGCACACTGGGTCGCCGATCAATTTTGCGAACAATATCGTATTCTCAAGGCCGAGGTAGCAATTCTGGAGACGGAAAACATTGAGCTTCGTCGTATCATCAAAGGCTCTCTGGCTCATCTCCAAATGATTCCACCACCACTACCACCGAAGAAATATTTCGTCATTGGTTTTGGCATCCCCTCGGCTTGTTCCAAGCTTGGGGGAGTGCCGCGGTATCACATCACTATATTTCATCTTTTTACTTTTTCAGTAGAGTCATATCATGAGTAGAGAGGTTATCATATAGGATGGTTTGCAGTATGGAAGTATCTCTCCTTAGTCGGTTATCGTTGTATCCGTTGGTGTGAGTTGCCGGTTTGAAATATTAATGAGAAGTTTCATCATTTACTTTTTGCACACATTATTTTAGTTCTCAATTTCTGTCATATGGTTGAGATTGTTTTTAGTATTTTGTATCACTCTGGAGATCATCAAGTTAATCTAGTTGGTTTTGGCAAACTTAGCTTGGGTCAGCAGAAATAATAATTTGAGATGGTAGCATAAGAAAGAGGAATTTTCCTATTAGCTCGTAAACTCAGTATTCACAAGCTAAGATCTCTTGGGCTTTTAATGAAGATTGCATGATTGGTTTCATCATATGTATTTTTTTTCGTTTTCCCTCAACTCTTATGCTTGCTACCTAGCCTTGCAAGCCAAAAACCCTGTACTCAGAGGGAATGCTTCTCGTGCATCCAAAGCTTGAGCCCCAAAACCTTGCCATTTCTGTCCACCATACCGTCCTACATATGGTATTTCACCGCCACTCCAAGTAAATTGCTCATGTGCTACCTTTAAAACTTTTAAAATTACTCCTGTTTTGTGTTACCGTTTTTGCTCATGAGGACGTCAATAGAGAATCTTTATCTCACTTGTTGATTGGACTTCAAACACCTCGACTAGTGGCTTCATCTGCTTATCCAAATGCTAGAAGAGCTGGCAGCGGGGGGCCCAGCCCCAAACTAATACATAAATTCTCTTCACTATTTTTGCCCCTGATTTATCAGTCAAAGCATAATCGTGTAAACAAAAGAGAATGAGGGATGACCTTCTACACCAGTTGCGTCCCTCATATGGGAGCCGCTCTTATGAAGTCTAGTTGGCTTGTGACGTACTATATTTTCTGTTTACCATTCGTTGACACTAGCATACACCTCTCCTAAAATATAGACACTCCTCCACGGTATGTGATTGTTGGGAGGCACCCGGGGATTCGGTTAGCCATGGTTTGTGTAAGATGGATGGGAGGAGTGTCAAACTTTCATATCTCTGTTTTATTAAATAAATCTCTAGCACATGAGTGATCCATGCTTCCCTCTGCAAAGGGCCTATCTTTTAGATTTATGTTGAGTCAGTAAACCCATTCCTTTATGTCTCCAGCAAGCATTTGAGTTGTTGTGATCTCACCATCTATATGTTGATTTATTCAATCATGTTTTTTATCCTTCTTTGTTTAGCACATGATTTATTATCGGAATGAATAATTACTTTGAAAAGCTATGAATCACTGTAAAATAATTGTTATAATTAAACATGTTAAGCTCTACAAGCTAAGCCTTGTTATAAAGACTTCACCTAAGATAAACAGGATATCATTAAATGTTCTATGACCAAGAATGAAGTTTGCCATTACCAATTTTGATTCTCTCTTTTGCATCTTTGTTTGTTACTCCCATTACTCGTTTCAAGTTAGGTTATATGAGAGGAAGTTGTTATCTATAATGATTGGTGCATAGATAGATGTGATGCTTATTGTCCATATTTTATTTATTGACTCTTCACTCCATAAACCTGTGGTCATGTTTACTGAGTTCAGTTTCGCTTGGGGACAAGCGAGGTCTAAGCTTGGGGGGAGTTGATACGTCCATTTTGCATCACTATTTTATATCATAATTTTCTGTTATCCATCGATATATTTCATGTTATGATGCATCCCTTATGTTATTTTTTCTTATTTTGCATGTTTCATAATTTTTGGAGAATAAACACAGGGACCAGGAATCTGATGGAAAAAAGCACCGTCGGGATACCATATTTCAGAAGATCAGAAGAGGAAGTGGGACACCGGGGGTGTCCTGAAAGTTCAGAGGAAGAAAACAGCTAGAAGGAGAGCCAGAGGGGGGCCACCATGGGGTGGCGCGCCCCCCTTGGTCGCGCCACCTATAGGTGTGGCCACCCTGGCCCACCTCTGGGGGATATTTTTGGCGTGCCTGACCCCAGGAAACCCTAAGATTGATTCCATCTTCGAAAAATTATTTCGCCACCGCCTCGGGGCGGAAAACACCCGAGAGAGAAAAGCTCTGTGGCAGGGAGAAATCTGCCGGGGAAATTCCTCTCCGGAGAGGGGAAATCACCGCCATCGTCACCGTCATCACTCCGGGCATCATCAAGATCGTCATAAACATCTTCATCACCACCAGCACAATCACCCTCATTATCCACCGTCATCCCGTTGTAACAATTAGGGGCCTCTATCGTTGTTTTGCATTAGATCTCTCTCCCGGTGTGGATTACTTGTCAGTAGTTGATGCTTATGAGATTTATCGGTGTTTGCACTTTATGACCAGATTGTTATCATCCATTATATCACCTCTGATTATGATCCATATGATGTCTTGTGAGTAGTTCGTGTTGTTCTTGAGGACATGGGAGAAGTCAAGTTGTTAGTAGTGAAGTAATGTCGAATAATATCTAATGTTTGATATTTAAGTTGTGATGTTATTCTCCTAGTGGTGTCATGTGAACGTCGACTACATGACACTTCACCATTTATGGGCCTAGGGGGATGCATCGTGTATTTGGCTATTAATTGTGGGGTTCCGGAGTGACAGAAACCTAAACCCCCGTTAGGAAACCATTACACGAGGGAGCGTAGGATCCCAGAGTTTAAAGTTGTGGTTAGATTTTTTTCTTAATTACTTTCTTGTAGTTGTGGATGCTTGCAAGGGGTATAATCACAAGTATGTATTAGTCTTGGATGGGACGGTACATTAGCATAGATTCACCCACACAACACTTATCAAAACACCTAACATTATTCAGCTGCATGGAACAAAAGCACTTGACAGAAACCTCCCGTGTGTCCTCGAGAACGTTTGTTAATCATAAGTAAAATCACCGGCTTGTCCTTTGCTGAAGAAAGGATTGGGACACTTGCTGCAATTATTATTAATGCATTTTATTTACTCGCACTTTATTTATCTGCAATATCAAAATCCCCTACAAATGTATTTTGTAGTATTTACAGTTATTCCTTCATCGAAACTGCTTGTCAACCCTACTGCTCCTCGTTGGGTTCGACACTCTTATTTATCAAAAGTACTAGGATACACCCCTATACTTGTGGGTCATCAACCGCCCCTGCCCTCTATGCCCCTGATCCGACCTCTGTTGAGTTCCTGCAACGACGAGGTCGTCGACCTTGTCCGTGTCCCTCCCGTCCTCATCAGATCGACTCTCCTGGCGCCTCCCGTCCTCACCAGGTCTACCCTCCTGGCGCCTCTCGTTCTCACCAGGCCACCCTACTGCATCGCCCTCCCATGGATCTTGAGCACGAGGATGAAAAGGACCTTTGGCATCGCCCAGTGCGCCCGAGGATTCTCCGCGCGACAGACGTGTGGGGGCATCCACATCGCGCAGGAGCTCAAGGCTCAAGCCCACCGCATCCCCAAGACAAGCTCAACCTGGACGGAGACGTCCACCAACGCTAATGGTTCCCTTGTTTCCCACCTTTTCTTTTCCTGTTCGGTTGTGTTGTACCCTAGTTCCCCTTGTTGCAAATTTGCTACTGTAATTTGCTTGCAAATTATCATCTGCTCCCTCCCATGTGGCGACCTGGGTTGTACCATGTTAGCACTTGAGTCTTCATCACAGAAATAGTTTCAATTACACCGTCTGTTCCTTGAACTACTTGTGTCAACTGAATCGATGTTGCTCCTCCCGTTAAGCTAAATACAAAGAGGAACTTCAACTTGTAATATGCAAACAACAACAGAGTTAGACATGATATGTTCTAATTAAGGTGTATGTTGTCAATTCCTACTTAGTGTATTACATTCCTATTCTAATTAATGTGTAACAGAGACTGAACTTATTAATGTGTATTGTTTAGTGTGTTGTGCAGGAATTCCTGGTAAATACTATAGAAAGAGTTTTTTTGCGAGGGTACTGAAATTGCATTTCATTTTCCCAGTGTTTTTGTGTGTTAGTTAACAATACTAAGTACATTATTTATCGAGGTGTTTAGTGTGCATGTGTTATACTTAACATCGGCATCGATCACCGAAAAGATCGGTGAAGATTGAGCCAAGAGATTTGGGACAAAGAGGAGCCGGATTATTCTAACCAGATTATTCAAGGAAACCAGATATTCCGGCTAGGATGGTTTCTGTCCATTTCGGGACAGAGACGAGCCGGAATATTGGTACCGGATTATTCACTCCATACCGGATATTCCGGTTGAGGAAGTTTCTGCTCGAAATCGGCTAAGGACTGAAGATGGAACTCACAGTTGCTAGCCGGATTATTTGTACTGGATTATTCCGGGGCAGCCGGAATATCCGGTTCAGGTGCCTGCGCAAGACAGAAGCTAACCGGATTACTCATACCGGATTATTCAGAGGCAGTCAGAATATCCGGTTGGAGTCAACGAGTTTGAAGCAGACCTGGAGAAATATCCCGACCGGACATTCCGGTCCAAACTTTGACCGGATATTCCGGTACCTGTTTTCCAGCGAAACGGCTAGATTTGAGGAGGGGGTATAAATACTCCTCCTCTTCCTCCTTGAGCTCTTGTTCTTCTCCAAGCATTCAATAGCATTTAAGATATCACAAAATCCACAATAACTCCCAATCCCTCCCACCAAACTCGATGATCTTTGGAGGATTGAAGGAGAAGGCCCCGATCTACATCTTCACCAAGCCGTTCTTCATTTCCCCCTCATTAGCTTGAGGGATCTAGCCTAGGGTTTCCTACTGTGGAGAACCTAGGCATCTTGCTACTCTTGGTGATTCAATATTGTTTGGAGCCCCCAATTTGGTTGTGGGTTGTGTGTCCCAAGTTTTTTGTAAAGGATTCGATTCCCGCCTCAGAGGGGATCAATAGTGGAAGGTGGAGTAGGCCTTTCTGACAGGGTTCATCGGAGAATAGGGTGAGGCCTTTGTGGCGTTGAGTAGGCCTTAGTGGCGAGCTCACACTCCTCCAACAAGGCGTATTCCCTTAACAAGGAGGAACTTGGGATTACATCGTGTTTCCGCGTGCTTCATATCGGTTACCTCGTTCCCTTCTCCCTTTACTTTTACTTGCATTGTGATTGTTGTTATCCTTGTCATATAGGTAAATTCACCTTAGTTGCATTATCTAGAGAATTTACCTTTGTGTCAAGCCTGAACTCAAAGAAAAATTAAAATTGGTCGTAGCACCTATTCACCCCCTCTAAGTGTCCATACTTTACTTTCAATTGGTATCAGAGCCTCGGCTCTTCTATCGGGCTTAACCTCCTAAGAGTTTAAGTATGGTCGATGAGACGGAGACCGCCGGTTCCGTGGTGCATGTATCTATGGATGATCTCAATGAGTTTAAAAATTCATTGACCTCATCCATGGAGAACAAAATCGACGAGTTGCGTCAAATATTGATGCAATTCATGAAACCCAAGGAACCGGAGGCTTCCGACTCATCTCCTCCGGACAAAGTTCCGGAGGGCGCCAAGAAAGGGAAAGATGGTGAACTACCTAAAGATGTGTCTACTAAAAACGCCACTGATAATGGTACAAGTGGTGATGGAGAATATCACTCCGTCAAAAGAAGTTATTCTCCCGATCCTCTCGTCCAACATCCTCATATAATCCCTATAGGAGATCCACCTAAAATTGATGCATACTCTTTTAGGGAATGGCAATATTACATGGAAACTCACTTGAACTCTTCTTGTATAGAACTTTGGAGGGTCACTCGAGATGGATACAGGACACATGACTCCAAGAACTTGACAAGAAGAGAAGCCGTAGATTGTCAGCTCAACTACGCCGCCTTGTCTATTCTTCAACAAGCCGTGGGTCCTAACCACATGCCTCATCTTCAACAATATTCCACCACCAAGGAAACATGGGACGCTCTTGTCGTCATGTTCGTGGGCAATGAAAGCATGCAAAGGAATAGGTATAATGCCTTGAGCAATGAGGCCGAAGGGTTCTATATGCATGATGGAGAGAGCCATGAAGACATGTACCGAAGACTCAAGACTCTTGCCATAGCTTTCAACAATGTTGGTGCCAAGTACATTTATGATGCTTGGATCAAGAGGAAGTACATGATTGCTCTTATGCCATTTGATCCCACGGACTTGAAGAGCATTCAAGGAAGACATAGTTTTGCTTCTTTTACATCAACTCAAGTTATGCAAGAGGTGTGATCCTATCAAGTGTAAACCAATAATTCTCTTGACAACCGTGCTAGAGCCATAGGAATGCACAAAGGAGCATCAGTTGCAAGGTTGTGTCAAAGGAGGTTGCGTATGAAGAAGAGTGCCATGAGGAGTTGGCTCCATTGAAGGATCATGAATATGATCCCGTGCTCAAAGATATCATTGCTCTCACCGTGCAGAAGTTTTGGAGGAATCCTCCCAAGGCCAAGGCATATGTTGAGGAGAAGACCAAGTCTCGCTATGGCAATGATGGGACTCAACGAGTGAGGTATTGCTTCACTTGTCAAGATAAGCACCATTTCATTGCGGAGTGTCCCTATGAAATAGAGAACTCCATGGTGGCAAGCTCATTCGCAAGGACAAGTCCAAGGTTGATTACAAGAAATCCCACTTCAAGAAGAAACCATTCAACAGGAAGTCACCCCACAAAGTTTGTGCCAGTGACTCAAGAGGAGTATGATTCCGGAAGTGATGAAGAAGAAGAAACCACAAGTGAAGTGGCCACTGTCGTGGGATGATCACGGTAGACGTTACCGGGGGTAACTTATCTTGGGGCAATTCGACTCTGGTGTTTGGGAGAGGGTTTAGCTCAAGGGAAACCATGGTGATATGCGATCTGATAGCCGACAATCGAGTCGCCGAGTCTCCGATCTGAATATATTATCTCAACTCTCGTGTTACAAAGGATACTCGGATATCTCGTGTATCTTGCGATCGTGTCTAATCTAACCCTAGGGGCCGGCTTATATAATATCTGGACCCCCTGGCTTACTATCCAAGGCATACTCGGAGTCCTACCCGGACACTGCTTACAAACCCTAAATTTCCTTATTGGAACCCACAATCCGGGTTACGAGGCCTACACTCTTGGGCCTTCTAGAAACTCCTTTTCCCTAAGGCGGGTCTTGCGCAGCGTCCTTTGGGCCGAGTTACACCTTGGCGTTAGCCTACCGGGTTATCATCCCTCCATCAGTAGTCCCCAGAATAGCTTGGGCTTCACGGGATCCTCCTTGAAGCGCATGCTATTCCCTGCAAAAATAACAAACATACAAATTCATAGAGGCCGGGTTAGGTTGCTTTGATAAACAGCTAGGCCTAACTCCACTGGTGGTCCATATAATAACCCGGCTTTCTCTGAATCCGTCTTTACTTTCCCGGGTCAATACTCCGAAGAAAATGCCAAAGACCCGGCTCACTTTGTTCACTGGCCAGTCCGAATATCACGGAAGGGATTTGCTTCTGATCTTTTCCGGATATCGCGCACGGGTACTTTAATGCCTATCCCAAAAAATCCGGGCGGGTATCCATCTCCAAAAATTTCGGCTCCCGCTCACTAACCTAGGCCTCCCCACCCGCACTTATAAATAGGCACCTTAGGGGGTGACCTAGATCCATACCCCATTTCTTCATCCTCTCTCCGCGCACTCGTGCTCAAGCTCAACCTCGACGCCGCGCCGCCACGGAGCCCGCGAGGGAGCAGCCGGAAGCGAGCCGCCGCGTCCTGCGCTCCGCTTCCGCCCGCAACGCGCCGCCGCCAACCGCCGCCACCGCGCTGTCGAGCTGCACACCGGAGGACCCAGAAGGCCACCGCAACCGCACCATTTGCCGCCGCCGCGCTCTCCTCCGGACCTCGCCGGTAAGCCTTCCTCCGCCATGAACTTCATCTCCAAGCCCTTTGCTCGAACTAGATTGGATCTAGGTCCGCCCGTAGGTTACCTCCTTACTCCGTACCGATTTGGATTGCACAAATCCATTCTTGCTTGTCTAATTGCTCAATGGTAGATCCAATAATACTCCCCTGTCACTCGTAACCATTAATTTCTCCGCAAATTTCTCTGCAAATTTCCCAATCTATGTGTAATCTGTCAAGATTTTCCGTAACTGTTTCCTGATACTTGGATAATCGATATTTGCCGGGTCTGTTAGTCACTCCTTGGTTAACCGGACGACCAACCATTCTCCGGGTCTTAATTACTGATATCCTGCATCTTTTGTCCCCTGTTTTGTAGGCTGCACACATGGCTCCCAAGAACATGGGAAAACAGCCGGCAAAAGCTAGGCCGACTCAGGCCATTTCCGCCAATTGGGCTAAGTCCACCGTGACCCAGGCCAAGATGGAGGAGCTCACCGAGTCAGGCGTCCTTCCTCCTCAAAAGGAGATCCACTGGCGTGTTCCGGGTGATGAGACCCGGCCATCCCCTAGTCCGAATGAGGTAATATGTTTTGTAGAGCACGTGATCCGGGGATTCCGTCCCCCGGGTCACTCCTTTTTTTTGCGAACTCCTTAGCCACTATGGCCTCCGAGTCTTTGACATAGGGCCTAACTCTATGTTAAACATAACTCACTTCATAGTCCTCTATGAATCCTACCTGTGCATTTCCCCAAACCTTGCCTTATTTATTGAACTATTCCAATGCAAACCGTGCCGCGAAAGCGGCGATGGGGCCCTCTTGGCCTGCGGCGGAGTTTCTATCCAACGGCGAAAGAATTCTCCAATGCCGACTTTGAGCCTTAACTCTCACGTTAAGCACTGGCAAAAATCCTTTTTCTACTGCCGGGACATCTCCCCACCCGGCGAAAAGAAACTGCCGGGTTACTTCGAGGGGCTCCTCGATCTTTCTGATACCTTTAATGCCTTCGCCTCTGAGTTGGACAGAGAGTCCATCCAGCCCCTCCTAGCCAAGATATCCGTCCTTTCCGCCCAGGGTCTCCTTGGGCTTAATTTAGTTAAGACTTGGGTAGATTTCCGGATTCAGCCCAACGCCATCCGGCCTAAGCTGATGTCCGAGTATTCCGGGCACGTGACGGATTCCCTCCGCTATTCTTCAAAGAACTATCTGGCTGGTGATACGAACAAGACCATCAAAAGTTTCCTGACTGAGAAGGCGTAAGTAATCCGGAACATAGCCGGGTTAGAGCCATACACTCGAGACAACCCAGCCCCAGCGGTAAGATCCGACTCTTGCTCTACTATTCTCATGCTTTTACCCGATGCAATTACTAACTTTTATCTTGATACCCTTATTTCAGGAAGATAGCGCCTTTTGGAACATTCAGACTCCTCCTTCCTCCGGGAACCCAGAGGAGGACGAGGAGGCGGCTGACTCGGAGGAAGGTACTTTCCGGGTTTCACCCAGCTCAATTTCTGCTAACTTGTTTTCCTACACTTTTTCTTTTTCCGACTGTATGCTATGTTTCTCAGGAATGGAGGACAGGGAGGACAAGGAAGAGAAAGAAGATCCGGAAGACGGGGAGGAAACACAAAGTGATGAGAGCGAAGCAGAACCGGTCATCGAGGTCGGAGCCAAGAGGAAACCCCGAGGGGTTGTTTTTAAGGTTCCATATCGCTCCCTCGCTTCCAAACCATACACTTTTGCTAATATGTGCGAGCTAAACCGAGAATTATCCGACTGGCCATGCTTGAAGGAGCCCCCCATGGCCAAGTGCAGGGTGACCCGGAACTCTCCGGGTGAAACCACACTCAACCCGGGTATCCCATCATCTCCAGCCCGCCGCGCCGGTACTTCTCAATCTCAACCTTCCAATTCACCTCAAAGATTTCCTTCTCCCAATCACCCCTTAGGGGGACAACTCCGAGTCTCACTTTCTCAATCTTTATCAGCCTCGTCCGGGTCTAGCAGCGAGTTCCCCTCAGATTTCATGGTGAACCCCGGGTAAGATACCTCTCCTGTTATTCTAACACTTTTACATAGTTTTCTCTAGTCATATACTAACTGTTTACTTGTACTTTTCTCAGAGCCAAGGTCACAACCAGTGACCCGGATAATATGGAGACTGATGACCCGGCCAAAGAAGATCCGGTTGATGACGTGAAGGCCGCGGCTGGTGGCGACGAAGAGCAACAAGTGCCACCGAAGGACCTGGCTGATCAAGAGGCCGAGTATCCGATGGCCTCGCATGCACGCGAGGATGAAGAGGTCATCATCCTGGGCACAGGGGGAGGCGAGTCGAACTCCGACACTCAAGCCACTCGGGTGCCTTCCCCCGCAAAGGAAAAAACTCCGTCTCCGGGTGACCAGGATCCCGGATCTTCCAATCTGGGCCTGGGCAACCACTCCTTTGACCAGATGATGAGCGCCTTCCTTGCCATGAAAGCCACAGAGAAAGATATACTAGAACGCATGGCTGCTGAACACCAGGTAGATTGATATACTAGTCCCCAAGTTCCGAGTTTAACTTGTCGAAGTTTTAGTCGGTACTTCCTTTGATATTCGTCTTATTGTTATATCCGGCTAACCTTTACCTTTCCTTCCCTTATAGGCACAGATGGCCCGGTCCGAGGAAGTTTTGGCCAAGACCAATCAACTCCTGGAAACCGAGGTAAAGCTGCGAGAGGCACTTGAGGCTGAGGTGGAAACGCTTAAGAAAGATGCCACAAAGTACAAGAAGAAATACACCACCGCTCAAGCTGCGCTGAAGAAACTATCAGCTCAAGTTGCCGACACGTATCGTGTCCTACTTGGTAAGATTTTGTTACTTCCTGTTTTGTAACTCGGTTTTTTCTTGATCCATGATACCCGGCATTTTTGCTTTAACCTTTGCTGTTTATACTATAGGCCCTGGTCTTGCGCCCCCAGAAGAAGATGATGTCCAGAAGGCAAAGAACTTGAAGACTGTGCTCCGGAGGTTCTCCGCCGGCACTAAATGGATCCTAGACGCCGTGCAGTGGCCGACTGAGGGATATCCGGGTATGGACACCTTGATCCATGCGTGCTCCACTGTCCCCTCATGGATTGAGCTCTGGAAACGCTCGGCATGCCGGGTTGGGATGACCCGGGGGCTTATGCTGGCTAAGGCTTACTTTCCTAAGCTTGAGCCGGCAAAGCTGGTGGCCGGGTTTCCAGAATTCAAGGTCGATGGCTCCAAATTCTCCGCCAAGGACTTCAAGGCTATACAGACTGAGGTGCGTCACTCGGCATCTACAGTTGCCGATACTCTGGACCTGGGTAGATATGCAACTCCATATGATGCCGAAGATAAACCGGTGAAGGTAGATATGCCCTTGCCCTTTGATATCTTGGAGAAGTGGAACGCCGACTCGGCCAAGAGGAAGGAGGAGGCTGCGAAGAGGAAAGCCGAGCTTGAGTCTGAGCCTACCTCCTCTACGCCGGCTGTCCGCCCGCCTGTTCGTCACGACACTGCCAATCCGGGTGACGATGCTGGGAAGGCCCCTGAGGAGCAAACCCAAGACCAAGACCCGTAAGACAAGGGCAAGGCTGTAGACCCGACCCAGGAGGCTGAGTAAACTTTTATCCGATACCGTCTCAACACTTCGTTCCGCCGATGGGCCTTTAAAACAATTATTCTTTTGATAGTGCGCCTGTGCTTTTGATACTACTATCGTGGCTTGTAATACATTTAAAACCTTAATAGCTTTCGTGGCCCTTCTGGCCTTTGCGTAAATTTGATATTTCCCTGTCTTTTGAACTTTTTCATTCTTGGTTTTCCGACTTTCCGCTATGGTTCCTTTTGTGAGACTCGGTTTCCGGATCTCATGGGTTTTGACAAGTGGACTTTTTCTAAGTCCCCAAGTCCCCAAGACTCGGATTTTTGGGTTTTTGAGCTGAATAGCTAGATAATTTGTTTCTCTTTTCAAATTCCCAAGTCCCCAAGGACCGAATTTCCGAGTCTGGGGTTTTGGACTATTCTAAAAGAACAAATTGTTTCTGCTAAGGCCCAAAACCTAGAGCCGTTCACGTAGGTTTTGAAGCTATGCTTAATATACTTTGAGTTTCCGGCTGTTAACCTTGTACTCTGCATAACTTGTGGTTTAGATGACCCTTTTGACCTTCTTCTACTATAAGCCGGCTTATGATGAACGGTCCTTCCCATGGTGGGGATAACTTGTGTTTTCCTTCCTTTGACTGTACCAGGCGCAGAACCAGGTCTCCTTCCTGGAAGACCCGGGTTTTGACTCGCCGACTATAATATCTCCTCAGATCCTGCTGGTATATGGTTGATCTCTCCAAGGCTTGTTCCCTGTGTTCTTGTAGCATATCCACGGCGTCCTGCCGGGTCTTCTCGTTCTCCACCTCGACATAAGCCGACACTCGGGGCGAGTCATGAATAATATCACTCGGTAATACCGCCTCAACGCCATAAACCATGAAAAACGGTGTCATCTGAGTAGATCTGTTAGGTGTGGTGTTGATTCCCCAAACCACTGAAGGTAACTCCTCAACCCATGCACCAGCAGCTCTGATACACGGGACTCGCAGCCGTGGCTTTAATCCACGGAGCAACTCCTGATTTTCCCTCTCCACTTGTCCATTAGCCTGTGGGTGGGCCACTGAGGCTATGTCCAAGCGGATGCCATTGTTTCCACAGAACTTTTCCATCTCACCTAAGGAAATGTTGGTTCCATTGTCCGTTATTATGCTGTGAGAGTACCCAAACCGATAGATAATCCTTTTCAGGAACTTGACTGCTGTAACTGCTTCACAATTGGTAACTGGCATAACTTCAACCCACTTGGTAAACTTATCAACAGCCACCAAGAGATGTGTATTTTTGCAAGGTGACATGTGGAAGGGGCCAACCATATCCATACCCCAAACAGCAAACGGCCAGGTTAACGGGATAGTCCGCAATTCCATAGCCGGCACATGGGTTTGGCGAGCGTACCTTTGACATCTGTCACACCTTGCCACCAAGCGCTCCGCGTCTGCTAGGGCCGTGAGCGAGAAGAAACCGTGTCGATAAGCTTTGGCCACAAGAGGTCTTGTGGATGCATGATGCCCACAATCACCTTCATGGATCTCCTTCAAAATCTGTCGGCCTTCTTCTGGTGCTATGCAGCATAAAAAGACTCCTGCTGCACTTCTCTTATACAGCTCCCCATTGATGATAGAATAGCCCTTTGCTCGCCTCAGAATTTGCCTTGCTAATACTTCCTGCTGTGGTAACTCGCCCCGTGATAGATAGGCCAGAAACGGCTCTGTCCACTCGGGAACGGCACGTACTGTGGCCACAAGCTCCAAATCCGGGTCTTGGTTAGCCACCTCTTCCTCAGACTCGGTTTTAACTGATGGTCGCCATAGCTCGTCTAGGAAAACATTGGGTGGAACCGGCTCTCTGCGCGAGCCGAGTCTGGCGAGTGCATCTGCTGCCTCGTTCTTTCTTCTATCTATGTGCTCCACCTCATACCCGGAAAAACACCCGGCAACCCTGTCCACCTCTCTGCGGTATGCTGCCATAGTTGCATCTTTTCTATCCCAAGTTCCTGAGACCTGCTGTACCACAAGGTACGAATCTCCATAGCATTGTATCCTCTTAATGTTCATCTCCTTGGCTACTTTCAATCGATGCAATAATGCCTCATACTCGGCCACGTTGTTGGAATAGTCAAAGTGAATCTGCAACACGTAGCTCAACTTGTCTCCTTTGGGTGATGTGAGCACCACTCCAGCTCCTGATCCCTCGTATTGCTTGGAGCCATCAAAGTGCATTATCCAAGACTCGGAACTTGGTGTCATTGTGGGCATGCCTGTGTGAGTCCAATCATTAATGAAATCAACTAGAGCTTGGGATTTGATTGCTGACCTGGGCTCGTAGTTGATGTGATAATCTCCCATCTCGATCGCCCACTTGGCTATTCTACCTGTTGCATCCGAGTTTCTGATGATATCCGACATTGCGATAGAGTTCACCACTGTTATGGGGTGTTCCTGAAAATATGGCTTCAATTTCCGGCTGGCCATGAAGACCCCGAAAACCAGCTTCTGCCAATGTGGGTAGCGCTGCTTTGCCTCCGATAATACCTCGCTGATGTAATAAACCGGCCTCTGAACCGGGTGATCTGTCCCATCCTCCTTGCGCTCAACAGCAACCACTGCGCTAACCGCCCGGGGCCTGGCTGCAACGTACAATAACATGGGCTCTTTAGGACCCGGGGCTGCTAGGACTGGTGCCTCAGATAGCTGCTTCTTTAGTGCCTCGAACGCCTCGTCCGCCTCTTGGTCCCAAACGAATTTATCAGATTTCCTCAAGAGCCGGTACAAGGGTATTGCCTTCTCTCCGAGTCTTGATATAAACCGGCTCAGCGCTGCTGCACACCCTGTAAGCTTATGAACATGCTTCAGGTTTTCCGGCTTTTTCAGACTCTGGATAGCTTTGATTTTGTCCGGGTTTGCCTCAATCCCTCTCTCTGAAACGATAAAACCGAGTAACTTCCCTGCTGGAACTCCAAACACACACTTTGTCGGGTTAAGTTTCATCTGGTATCTTCTCAGGTTCTTGAATGTTTCCTTTAGATCATCAATAAATGTCTCCGCTTTTCTGGCCATGATCACCACATCGTCCACATAAGCTTGAACGTTGCGTCCGATTTGGTCCTCAAAGCACTTCTGAATACACCGTTGATAAGTTGCGCCAGCGTTCTTCAATCCAAAAGTCATGGTCTTGTAGCAAAAGGCCCCAAAAGGGGTTATGAACGACGTTTTCTCCCAGTCTTCCTTCTTGAGCTTGATCTGATGATACCCAGAATATGCATCCAGAAAACATAATAGGTCACTACCAGCCACTGCGTCTATGATCTGATCTATCCTTGGAAGTGCAAATGGATCCTTTGGGCAATGCTTGTTGAGACTCGTGTAATCAATGCACATCCTCCACTCATTGGTCTTTTTCATCACGAGAACCGGATTTGCCAACCAATCCGGGTGAAATACTTCCATGATAAACCCGACTGTCAATAGCCGAGCAATTTCTTCCCCTATAGCTTTCCTTCTTTCCTCATTCATCTTTCTCAGGCCCTGCTTCACGTATGAGTGTTATTGAGAAAAAGAGAGTTCTGACATGGTCAGAGATGATTAAGTCAAAGTGATGATTACCCCATTCTATGAATGAATAGGATGGAGTACAACATGGTATAGAGTACGTATAAGACTCGTCAAGAAGGGATGTTTGAGAATCATAAAGAGACATTATACCATGGTAACTACGGGGAATATACCATGTCCTTAGTTATCAAGTATAGAAGTGAATTATTATAGTATAGTATGGAATTAGGAGAAGGCATAAGCATTGATGGAAGCTACATTACTACTCCTACGATGTGATCAACACCATGAAGGACCAACAGATGTTATGAGAATCTTATCATAACCAAGAGGAAGTACTTCATACAGCATGGTACTTAGTCCTATAGGGAACCAAGTTAGTCAACAACTACTCTAGGGTAATTTTGTCTTGGTTTATTCCATTGCAGTAAGGCGTGCAATTGGAGTAATTACCTGGGCAAAGAGTGGTTGTGTAGATTAGGATTATAAGGTAATGTATACCTAATTGTAGTGTATAGCATTTAAGAGCCTTGGTACTTGAGATGTTTTACTCTAAGTACTTCTATTTTCACAGGCTTTTGATGCATGAGTGATAACTGCATTTGGGATTTATTGGATCTTATTTGGATCTTTGATTGACTAGATCTGTCCATGAAGTTGGAACTTTATGTGCATATGCATGTGCAAACATTGAGTTCTAGATTGATGTTACTGGTCTAGAGGATATAGTATTAGAACGAGAGCGGTCTGAGTAATCAGGAGATAGAAACAATCACAAAAGCTCTGGAAGACCAGGAAGTCAAGAAGGCAGAAGTCAATGAATCCACTGATGGGAATGGACCACATTCCACCTCTTGTTTGGACTGGTGGCATACTTCATCAACACAGGGATATATACCACAAGTGACGCCAAGATGATAACATGAGTAGTATATCCTAGAAACAATTACATAGAAGGTCGATAAGTTAACTTATAGAGTCACCCTGTAGAAGTCAAAACCCAAAGATGTAGAAGGACCATAGGAGGTAACCAGTGGAATATGTTATAGTCACCTGTAGGAAAAAGTTAAAACTCGAAGATATTTTCACTAATAATTGAGTCTAAGTCAATGTACACTACATCGTACAAGTTTCTTTAAGCAGTATTCCTCTTGAGACCATTAGATTGAACAAAATGGAGTCCTAAACATTGACAATATCTAGTGTACCGGAAGAAGTTAATTGGTTATTCATCACTTGGTGGATAGACCAAATGTTCTTCAGAAAGTTGTGAGAGGTAGGAAACCATACCTATTCATCGGAGAATGAAACTTGGTATCTACTATATGGTGGAAATACCACGTGTTCTTCGTGAGACCATTAGGAAGGTCTAGTAACAAGACAAAGTTGTCCTAACAACTGGCATACTATTAGATCATAGTGAAGACAGTGGAAGGTAAACAATCAAGACAAGAGGATACACATGCCGAGGTCAACACAAGAAACAGATGTGAAGATTCAACGCTCTACAGAAGTTCTCTCTACCTATCTTTACGTGAGAAAGGTTGAACTTCGGGACGAAGTTCTTGTTAAGGGGGAGATACTGTAACATCCCAGTGTTTGGGAAGTTATAAGGA
The DNA here is from genome assembly GCA_028641055.1 of Alopecurus myosuroides. Classification (NCBI taxonomy): domain Eukaryota; kingdom Viridiplantae; phylum Streptophyta; class Magnoliopsida; order Poales; family Poaceae; genus Alopecurus; species Alopecurus myosuroides. The sequence continues at coordinate 126,670,311 of CM054058.1, forward strand.
TCTAAATTTAATATGTGCATTTGCAAAGCATGCATCTAAAAATACGGGAAATTTTGGCGCGAAAGTTTAAACGAATCAAAGTGACCAATGTTTCACTTGACATGATGAAATAGGTCTAGTTCATCTAGTCAGGAGTACATTTGGAATGATCATTATACCAAGTATCTTAAGAAACCAAATCATGTGGTTACACAAACCATAATTGGTTTGGACCAACACAAACTTTCAAGAACCTTAACCACAAGTCTTAAAGTGACTTGGGATAATTCACTACCTATATAGAGCTCAAACAGGAGTGAGTATCCAAATCACATAAGTGATAATTATACTTCCACAAATGAGTAATGCATAATTGAACCATCTCATCAACAGAGATGTGATCTTCTATAAAACAACAACTCCCTAAGTAATCAAATCATTTCCATAACATCTCTATAAACCATCTCATAATTATCAGGTGAACCAACACAAGTAAATAACAAAGTTTCAATAGAACACAAGAGATACAAACAAGTATTAACTTAAAAACCACAAGTGAGAAATGACATAATAATTGTATTAACATATTTATAGAATATGTACATATCTCCTAAATCATAAAAGAAGTACCTAAAAGAAGAAATAAATATTCTTAACCTACTGTTAAACCTTGATCATCACACATGATATTTCCAAACCTCTATATCTGCATTAAGAATGACAAAGGTCATTAAGAGAAGAATATAAAGTGACAACATGAAACCTGAGAAAAACAACTATCAATTATGATATAAGTCATTAAACCCCAATAACTTTCTTATGCTCATTGTGTTATTCATCTTATACCAGTAAGCACATGAGCTATGAACACATCAATGAACCATTTGATCAACTTACTATCTTAAGTCACAATTCCACAAACACTCCACACTTCTATCCAAATCATCATTCCACAACTAAAGTATCTCTGGATACAACTAGGAATAACAACAAGTTATAACCTCTATAAGAGGAAGTTAATTGGAAGCTAAGTAAACCAATCATGTATGATATAATTACATATCTTTTGGGAAATAAAACAAGAAGTATAAGGAAGGATAATAAAAGCATGAACTAACTGTTAATCTAGATCTGGTTATGTTGTCAAGACCATTCTATCTTTTTTCCCAATCTTCTCTAAGTCATTCTGCAAGAGAAGCAACTCACAAGAAAGGAGGAGCTACCACCAGAAGATCTTCAAGAAGATTATTTAAAGTGTTCTAGAAGTGTTATTCCAATCCATTATAAGAGTACTTGGAAACTCTTATAGATTGATCTGATTTTATTAACACTTTTGAAACAGTGTGATACTCCAATGTTAGTGTTATATAGAGGTAGTTTGGTAACAAGCTGTATACCTTGTTAACAGATCACTTTTGTATACTCAAACACTTGAGTGTCTTATACAAACCAACAGAAGATTGAATAACCTGGTACATCTCAGCCTATTGTATATGAGTTGTAATTTGGAGGAAAGACTAGCTACCTTGTTAACAAATTCTTCTTATATGCACATGGCAACTTGATGTCATAAAATAAACTCATATTCTTTTATAATCTTCTAAGTAAAATCTTTGCTTGGAATAACTGTTTGTTCTCACCACAAGGGTGAGATAGTTGAAGATTGAATCCAAGAGATGATATTACTTGCAATTGACACAAGGGTGAAAACAGAAGACTAGTGGCAACTAGAGAGAAGAACATCAAGCAACAAAGACCACAAGAAGCAACACTACCTCAGTAAGGAAGCATAAGAATTTATCAAGTGAATTATTAGGATATAATAGAGAATCAATAACCTCTACTAAGCTCATCTGAGATGAGGAACAGATAATAATATCTTCAATGGAAACAATTATCAAGTATGAAATAATAACTAGCCATTTCATCCACATGTCTTGAGATGTGGAGGTTAATGGTAACAAGCTTAATACCTTGTTTTCCATCACCTTTTCATACATAAGACTAACAGATGATACCAAAAGTTCATCTACATATAATCATGTAGATGATTGCATGTTCCAAAACAAACATGGGATAATATCCATATTGGAACCTATGTGGAAAACCAGAAAATAAGATCCCAAAACCATACATGTTTTCCACTTGATCAAGTAATGAAAACCACAAACAAAGAGTACACACACCTCAGTTAGATGCCAACCAAAATTGCTAAGAGTTGTAACTATGAAAATAACATAGTATTATAAAAGGAAAACAAGTTCCTTCACCCATTAAAATCATTTGGTGTGACATGGAATAAAATTCCATGTTAAATGATTTTCATAACAGTGCATAGAACTACTACCAAATAGTTTTACTAAATTATTTTCTATAAGGAATTGTATACAATATGGTTCACTTATAACACACCACATGGGAACCATATGTGTGTTGTGAGAATGTAATACTCATGCCTGAAAGAAATTTTAAGACATTTAATAAATGAAATAGAGTGAAAACAGAAAAATCACTTAATCTAGCATCCTAAATAAAAAATATATAGATTCTTCAAATTCACCAAAACAAAATATGGTGAGTTGTGAAATTTAATAAGGAATTCAAATGTATTTTTTATTAAATTTTCTGTTTACAAGAAGACCCTGAAAACAAGGTTTTGTTCTCAGTTTTAAAGCCAAAAGGACCTCTTTGTAAAAAATGAATTAATTCTAGGGGGTTTTCTTGAAAATGATTAAATCATTGTTTCTTCCACCTCCGGCCAGAAGGCAGAGGCGGTCGTCGTCGAGTCATCGTCGATGTGCCACCTCCTGCTACCTCTTCGTCGCGGATAAGGGCTGGAGGAAGCCGTCTACATCGCTCACTCTCTCTTCTCCCTCACTCGCTCGCAATCTCTCTCTGTACGAACTAGAACCAGGAACCCTAACCCTAACCCCACGGCCACCGCACGCCGTCGTCGATTCCGGCCACCTCGAGGGCAACTAAGGCCACTCGGGGATGCGCCTGGACCTCCTATTCATCCTCGAGAAGTAACGGAAGCCGGGAGAAACAAACGACGAAGAATTTCACGGTTCCTTTTCCTACTGTCTCCGGCCGCCGCGGAAGTGCACCGTCGCTGTGGAGCTTCCCGTTCGAATTCATCTACATCAGCACACTCCTGGTATGCTGCTGCACCTCTGGGTGTTCTTGCCTTCAAAAATCATCGACTAGTTGTGGATTTCACCGAATCCCCGCCACCGCCGTCGCATATGCTCGCCGCCGTTGATGCTCCGGCGACCATATGGTCAAGCAGCAGCCACCCCTAGGTTCGCCATGACCTCCTCTCGCCAATGGAACAAATCTCACACCCCAATTTGCACTCAAATGCTTGAATTCAATCCATCTGTGAAGAATCATGTTCATGTGATGTCATTGTCATATCACAGTGACGTCATTATCCATTTTCTTTTATTTTTTGATTAAAATCTGAATATGACAGGTGGGACCCACCTGTCAATTTAAAAAGGGCAGAATAACTCATAAATTCAATAATTCAATAACTTATAATCTAATAATCAGAAAAATACAAGTAAAATAGGGAAATGTTTAGAAAAAGATAATCTAACTCTTTATCAACTTTTCAAAAATGTTTGATAAAAGTTTAAAATTTAATATTTTCTTTAATTAAAGTAAATCATTTAAAAATTGAGAAAAATAAGAAATAATTCATAAAATCAGGAAAATACAAATTATATACCAAAATGCCCCAAATAACAAATGCAATCCACTTATGATGTTTTCAAATACATTTGACCAAGTTTCATGTGTGTAATGTTTTGCCTAGTCATTTAATTCATTTAAGATTAATAAATTAATAGTTATTCAAACATTTTCAGAAAACATCAATTTATATACCAAATTAAAGAGAACAATATTTCCAACTCAAATATGTATATTGTCAAACATTTTATTTAACCTCTAAACTTGTTTTTTATAAGTATACTGATATTCCATAATGTTTTAATTATAACCAGAACTATTACCACAACATTATTTTCTTTATTAATAAAAACCTCAATTTTTGAAAACTACTAAACCTATCATCACAAGTTATTAGAAAGTATTGTGATGATAGAGTTAGTTGTATTAGTTCCTTATTTTCAAATAAACTTGATGTCATTAGCTCTACACTTTTGAACATAAAATAAATTGTGTCTGTTATCTATTCAATAATTATTTTCCATGTGTTGTTGTTTTGTTATCTAATCAAGTAATAAACACTTCTACTTAAACATGATAATAATTGTTTGCCAAGTAAAAGTGAAACCCATGTAACTCTAAAAGAAGTAATAACCACATCACCTCAAGTAATGAAACAATTCACCTAAAACCTGTGTGATTAAGTTATTGTATCAAACGTAGCTTACACTTGTAAGCTGGGGTATTTTTCAGGGTATTTCACGATGCATCTCATTACTATGCATATATCATCTTGCCAGTGTTTTCTATAGTCCTTACCGGGACTACTTTGCTATCTTTCAGATGTTTGGATTTCTCTACGCGACCCTCGAACCCCGAAGACCTGGATTATTATTGTTATTTCAATCTCAGGCAAGTTCATCACTTGCTCATATCCTTTGCAGTATCTCATAACAAACTATTTGCAAAAACCCTATCGTATTATCACCTACTCTCAAAAGAATGCATGATCCTATTTTTATAATAATATGAATACTTGAATGACTACCCGAGTGGTAGTGTTCTATATGGTGGGCGGATGGAACCATGGTAAGATGAATAGGTCAAAGGAAGGTTCCATATGCACGGGAACGTATTACCTAGGAACTAATCACAAATGCCGTCGGAACTCGGTGCGCCGTAAATTTGCGTTGACCATGGATCTTCTATGGGGGGAGTAAGTCAGTCGTGATACTTTTCTCGTTCGCATGTCAACGGACTGCCAGAGACGTACACTGTAGGTCTTGCGAGACTACATGCACATGGGTGGGAGCCCTTACGTCCCACGGACTCTGGGGTCTATGAGTGTCTGCCAGGGGCGCGTAGATCTCCATCGTGAGGGGTGGAATCAGGCGTTCAACCTGCTGGCAGAAATGGGTAGGCATGCGTTGTGCGGAGAAGCACAGTTTGGCTTGGACCAACAACCGGGCCCCACACCTGAGTGGGAGTGGACAGGAATGTACACCTGGTTGTGCAACATGGTCTTGGTCGTCCATGGGTAAAGTAACGCACCTCTGCAGAGTGTAAAAGGATGTGGCATGTTACCCCCTGTTCCGGGAAGGAACTGCGAACGCTACAGGAAAGGCAACTCCATGAAGTTCTAGCTCCTGTGATGGTCTGGCGGGCATAGTTTTCAGAATTAAAAGCAACCTCTTGAAGAAAGTTTTACAAAACCTTGCATTAGCTTATGACTCTTTCGAGTCTAAAGCTGTAGTTAGTGCATCAACCACCCACTATATATCATGAATTTGCTGAGTAACGCTCGTTACTCATTCTATCCCGTTTGACCCCCTGCTTAGAGTTGAAGCCTTTGGAGGTCGACATCATGAAGCCATCACTACATCATGAAGCTAGGTGGAGTGATCTAGTACTTGGTCGGTAAAGCATCGTCATCAACAGCGCTGGTGGAGGAGAAGCTATCAAGATGTAGGTAGAGACCATTCTCAGACATAGTAGTTGTAAGCCATAGATTAGGGCTGACATCAGCCGTAGTGGATTAGGTTCTGAGCTAGAGTTCTCCTCCGGCTTGGAGCTTCGTATTGCTTCTTCTGATGTTTCATTTGCAGGAAATCTTCTTTGATTCATCAAAGAGATTCTCAAGATTTTGTAATGAAGTTTGTATCCTATAGCTTTACTTGGACCCGCTGTGTTTCTGTTGTACCACTCTGAGAGATGTAAAATTCACGGATAAGTCCTTCTGTGAGTATTATGTCACCGACTTGCGCACTACACATGCAGTGGTGTGTTGGGTCACCACACAAATAACGCGTGATAAGGGCTGCGCAACTTTACCACCTCGAACGTGAGCCATTCAACCCGGAAATTGTCCTTCGATTCTCCAAAAGCAACCTCCAAGGTGATCTTTCCCTCGGGGCACGCCGAGTGACCCGGCACAATCCCATGAAAAACTGTTGAACTTTTCTGTAGCTGAGACTCCTTGAGACCCATGCGTAAGAAAGTTTCCCAATATAAGATGTTGACGCTACTTCCACCATCCATTAAGACCTTTTTCAGCTCATAGCCATTGACCTGCGGTGCAACCACCAAAGCTAACACACCCGGATGTTGTATCGTTTCCGAGTGATCCCTTCTGCTCCATGTCACCTCTTGATCTGACCATCTCGGAACAGCTGAATTGACCGCGTTCACTGCTCGTTTGAGTATGTTTCTATCCTTGTTGGAAGTTCCTGTAGTATGTACGTGATATTGTCCCAACTGCTTGGGGTTAGCTTGGAAACCTCCAGCTCCCCCTGGTTGTTACCCGGATTTCCGCCTCCCGGGTTGCCTGCTGGGGGTGGGCCGTTGCCCGGGTTTCCACCCGGACCCGGTCCTCCTCCCCGACCTGCACCTTGCATACCCTTGTTTACTTCCTCGTTCTTCCATCTCTGTAAATCCACGTACTGCTCCAATGAGTGGTTAGCCGGCCTTCCGTTCCTGCTGTGCTTTGGGCACGCCATTCTGAAGATATCCCAGTTGTTACCCGGCCTTGGTGGCCCTTGATAGTTTCCTCCATTATGGTTTCCTCCATTGAAATTTCCTTCTTCTCTGGGTCTCGAAGACCCGGCTTCTGTACTGGCAACAAACTCGGAACTTCCCTCAAACGGGCGCTTGTTCTGGTTTTTTCTATTGTTGCCTCCATTGTTACCCGGCGTTGATCCATTGCCGGCTCTTCCATTGTTGCTCGTGTTTGCTTTCGATTTCTTATCATCGACGTCCTCTTCTGTGGTATCCGTTGCAGCGTGCTTGTTGCATGCGTCCATTAGTTCTCCCATCATAACCTCTGAAGCATTCCGACTAGATTTCATGCGAGTTAACTTTTGCACTAAAGGTATATACTTGCACGTCTTTGCCATAGCTTGTAACGCATCCTTTGGCTGAATATCCGTAGATGAGTGAAGTATCTCCATAACCCGGCGCACCCAGCTGCGCGCCGATTCTCCCTTCTTCTGGACACACCGTTCTAGGTCATCAATAGTAAATAGCTTCCTACACGTTCCATGAAAGTGCTTGATAAACGCGGTTTTCAACTCGCCCCATGACTTGATAGATCCTTCCGGTAAATTGTTGAACCACAACATTGCTGCTCCTTCTGACATCATCAAGTACATGAACTTGGCTTGAAGATTTTCAGATGCGTTGCGAATCGACATAGCCATCTCATAGCTGCTCAACCATGTTTCTGGATCCATAGTCGGCTCATAATTCACTACTTTACCCGGTTCTTTGAATTTATTCGGACAAGGCTCAGCCCTGATGTTATCCGATAGACACTTGGGCCCAGCGAGATTAGTCGCTACTGGCCTCACCCGGGAAACATGCGATCCTGCGGGGGGTACGGCTGGACGGGGCGCTGCTGCTGGTCCGTGCACCGCAGACCCGGCCGCGGCTCGCCTGGCTCTGGAACTATCCACAATAGCTTGTGCTGCTGATGCTGCTGGTGCTGCCTGAACGCGGGGAGGAGGCGGCATTTGCTGCTGCTCTGCCCTCCGTCGCGCTGAACTTGTTTGAATATTGCCGGTGTTGCCCTGTTGCCGGCTGATATATGGTGTCCCATGCATTCCACTCCTGTTATCCGGGTAATTTACTTGTTGTGCCACTGTTGTGCATAACAGATCTATCGCCCGCCGGGTCTCCTCTGCGTGGCGTGACTCTCTTACGAGGATCTGATTTAATGCAATTGTTGCTGCGTATACATTGTCCATGGGGTTGTTGAAGTGACCTGGTGGCGTGCGAAATCGTGATGGTGGCGGTGGTGGTGCTGTATTGCCACCCGCGACCCCAGTCTGCAATGTGGGTAACCCGGCCTGCACGTTTGCCGGCTGTGCTCCTCCAGTTGCGGGCTGATGTACAGTTCCTTGATTCGCAGCTGGGATTGGTTGATCCTGAGGTGTGATGAATAGTGCGGCCGGGTTTATGACTCCACCCATTGCCGGTAATCTAGTCTGGTGCCTTTGATGCACCCTTGTTGTCTCTTCTCGGAGCCGGTTCTCTAATGCATCCAGCTCACGCTGGCGTGTGGCTATCCCTTGCTTTTCTGCTTCCACATCTCTCCTCTGTTGCTCCAATGCACGACGGGCTACATCCAGATCCCTAGCACGTGCCGCTGCGTTCTCCGGGGTTATGACTGTAGCTAGCACGGTGGGATCTAGGATCATGTTGTTATTGAACAGGGCCGGGTGTTGTGGATATGAAGGACCCGCCCCTGGCGTCCGGTTTGCCAGATACCCGAACATATTCGCCTGCAACTCTCTATCCGCCGCCCGGCTGGTAACTGAAGCCGACTCTCCGTCAACCCGGGCAAGAACCGGATTTCTGTCAGTCGGGTTTTGCTGCTGGGCCAGTGCTCGCGCTGCTCCGACCGCTGCCGTAGTCACATCCCCCTGATTGAGATTGGTTGCAGGGGCCGTGTAGACCGCGACCTGGCGCACGATGCTTGGCGTAGATTCATACTCTTCCTCATCACAACTATCCTCCTCGTACCGGTCCTCCAGCAGGTGCAGGATAGACTCGGTATCATCTTCTCTCATGACCCGGCCACACGGGGTCCGTGCCGGCTCCTCCGGCTGTTCCCTCTTCGTGGTGGGCTCTTCTATCGGATCTACCGTCCCGACCAATTCTTCTCCATCCGACTGAACGCAGGTGGCCTCTCCTGACACAGAATCAAATCCAAAATCGCCAGGGATTGAACCAGACGTACGTACCATGCCGATGAAGACGTTGACCCGGCCGATTGTCACGACAGATCCGGATTCGAGCAGATCCGACTCTGGCCCCCAGCCAAAATCGTCCACCATCTTCTCTCCTTCGGGGTTGGTGTAGATCTCGCCGATGACGAGGTTCTTCATGTTCTCCCGAGCTTCTCCCGTGATGTAAACACCCTTGGACGTAGGCCCCACGGTGGGCGCCAGCTGTCGTGGGATAATCACGGCAGACGTTACCGGGGGTAACTTGTCTTGGGGCAGTTCGACTCTGGTGTTTGGGAGAGGGTTTAGCTCAAGGGAAACCATGGTGATATGCGATCTGGTAGCCGGCTATCGAGTCGCCGAGTCTCTGATCTGAATATATTATCTCAACTCTCTTGTTACAAAGGATATTCGAATATCTCGTGTATCTTGCGATCGTGTCTAATCTAACCCTAGGGACCGACTTATATAATATCCGGACCCCCTGGCTTACTATCCAAGGCATACTCGGAGTCCTACCCGGACACTGCTTACAAACCCTAAATTTCCTTATCGGAACGCACAATCCGGGTTACGAGGCCTACACTCTTGGGCCTTCTAGAAACTCCTTTTCCCTAAGCCGGGTCTTGCGCAGCGTCCTTTGGGCCGAGTTACACCTTGGCGTTAGCCTACCGGGTTATCATCCCTCCATAAGCCACTCTTGCTATTGCTTCTACTCCATAATCTTCATCTCTCTTTGAATCCCCCAATGAGAATCATCCTCACCCAAATGCCAAGTGCTTCATGGCTAAGGCCTCGGAGGTATCACCTTCTCCCAACTCTAAGACCCCAAGGGAACTAGAAAATCATTCTAGTCTTAGAGTAGAAGATGAAATTCTCTCTTTGGAACGTTTTATGTCTAACATACAAGGGTAGAACAAGAAGTACTTTGATCATATCATGAGCCAATTGGTAGAGTCGCAAGTGGCGCAATTTCATGTTTCTAATGTAGATCTTGAAATGCCTCAAGAAGCCATAGGAAGGATGGGTGTGGGATTTTTCTGCCCCATTGAGGGACACCTTATGGCGACTCGAGATGGACTATTCTCTACTCAAGTGGACCCCTCCTATACAATAGAAGAATAAGCCAAGGAGCCAAGTGATGCACCTAACCAAGAACATGTTGAAGACCCTCATCTCATTGACCAAGTTACTAAAAAGAATGCAACCACTCCTATCATTAATGATAGTCAAGGTCAAGGCCAAGATCAACCATACTCATCCTCTTCTCCTCAAGTTGAAGCAAATGTTGAAGTTGATAATGATGATCAAGGCCAAGTTGGTTAAGACGGGGACCCAAATGATCAAGATGATCAAGTGATTCCTCCTTGCAATAATGAGGAGATCGAAGCCCGTCGTGCTAGAAGGATAAGAAGATCTTTGAAGAAAATTGACGCCGAAGACAACAAAGTGTTAGAAGATGTTCAAAATAGAAGATGCACAAGAAGGAAATTGGCTCATTGTAGTGAGCATCAAGCTCACATATCTATGGTGGAACCAAAGAAAGTGTTTGAAGCTCTTGAGGACTCCCATTGGGTTGAAGCTATGCAGGATGAGCGCAATAACTTTGAGCGCAACAACGTTTGGAGATTAGTTGAGAAGCCGAAAGATTGCCACAATCTTATTGGAACCAAGTGGATATTCAAGAACAGGAAGTATGAGCATGGCATTGTTATAAGGAACAAGGCAAGATTAGTGGCACAAAGTTACACTCAAGTTGAAGGCATTGACTTTGATGAAACCTATGCTCCCGTGGCTCGTCTTGAGTACATCAGTATCCTTCTTGCATATGCATCTTCGCATAATTTCAAACTGCAACAAATGGGTGTCAAAAGTGATTTCTCAAATGATTCACTCAAAGAGGAGGTATATGTTAAGCCACCTCCGGGGTTCAAGAACCTCAACTTCCCTAAGCATGTCTACAAGCTCGATAAGGCGCTCTATGGACTTAAAAAAGCACCACTAGCGTGGTATGAGCACCTTAGAGAGTTGTTGGATGACCGTGGTTTTGAAGTTCGGAAGATCGACCCCACTCTCTTCACAAAGAGGGTAAAGGGAGAGCTTTTTATATGACAACTCTATGCGGACGATATTATCTTTGTCTCAACTAACCAAGCTTTCAATAATGAGTTCTCAAAGCTTATGAATCACAAGTTTGAGATGTCCATGATGGGAGAGCTTAAATTCTTCCTTGGCTTTTAGATCAAGCAATTGGCTCGTGGGACTTTCATTTCTCAAGCCAAGTATACCCAAGACATGCTCAAGACGTTTGACTTACAAGGTGCCAAAATAAAGCCATCTCCTATGCAAGTCAAGTGCCACCTCAAGCGCAACCCGGATGGTAAAGATGTGGACCAAAAGTTGTATCGTTCTATGATTGGTTCTTTGCTTTATCTTTGTGCATCTAGGCCCGATGTCATTTTGAGTGTAGGTGTGTGTGTGCAAGGTATCAAGCGGCTCCTAAGGAAAGCCACTTAGTGGCGGTCCATATATAGGATCTTTCGGTATTTGGTTCATACCTCAAGGTTTGGTTTGTGGTACCCAAAGGGGGCACAATTCTCTCTCAAGGGCTACACGGATTCCGATTGGGCTGGTGATCAAGATGATAGGAAGTCAACTTCCGGGGCTTGCCAATTCCTTGGTAGGTCCTTAGTGAGTTGGTCTTCCAAAAAGAAAAATTGCATATCTCTCTCCACCGCTGAAGCCGAGTACGTGGCAGCCGCAAGTGCTTGCACCCAATTGCTATGGTTGAGGCAAACTCCCAAGGAATATGACGTTCATTTGGATAAGGTGCCTCTCATGTGTGACAATGAAAGTGCCATCAAGATCGCCTACAACCCCGTGCAACACACAAGGACGAAGCATATTGAGATTCGCCATCATTTCATCCGAGAACATGTGGCAAGAGATGACATTGCACTAGCTTATGTGCCCACCAAGGACAATCTCGCGGATATCTTCACAAATCCAATCGACGATGCAAGATTCATGTTCTTGAGGAATGAACAAAACATCATTGATTCTAGGAGTTTGACTTGAGAATCTTGCACACACCCCTATAGTTGAGACGTGTTTGGGTTTAGGTGTAGGCATGGACATAGGGGGAGTGTTATCCTAACAAATTGGGTTCTCCCTCCCCCATTATGCCCAAAGAAAAAATTCATTGTTATGTCTCTTTTTCTAATCTTGAATTGTGAGCTTCAATGCTGAGAATTGGCAATGCACCCAAGATATATCTTCGCGGTTGCATACCATGATCTCTTACATGGTGGCTTAGGCCACCAACCTCTTTTTTGTGAAGAGTTGGATCTTAGTTGGGGTTTAGTCGATATTTCATTACATTTCTTGTTTTTCCCTTGCTAAGTGTTCTTTCGTAGGAAAATCTCACTCAATTGTTTTTTTTGTTTGATTCTTGCACTTGAGCGGGATAAGTACTACTTTCAGTTTGGTGTTTGTATCCTAAGCCTTCCTACCCAAAAACCAAACTCTATCTAGCACATTTGTCAATCCATTGAAAGTAGGAAGTTTCGAATCAGATGGTAGCCAGAATTTCCGGTTCAGTTTTGAACCGGAATATCCGGATGGTACCGGAATATCCGGGTCATACTTGAACCGGAATATCTGGTCCAGCGCATCTTCACTTATTCGGAGGGGCACGGTGAGAGAGGAAGTTCTTGGCTTTTCTTCCCCAACTCCTCTTCTCCACCAAAGCGCCGCCACCTTGATTCTTGGCCTCCCGGGCCACTTCCTCCACGGGATCTGCGAGTTCTTGCCCGGATCTTGTTCCCCTCCTCCTTGGGAGCATTTACATCCAAGCATCCCATGGACGCCGGTAAAGTTCAAATCCTTTGAATCTTGGTGACATAACCCTACCCCTCCATGGATTTGTGTTCTTCTTGACAATGCTTGGTAATGATTGCTCCTTAACGTACCCTATGCATGCTAGAGACAATAGGTTAGACTCCCATGTCACCGATCTAGTTGTTGAATCTAGGAAAGATCAAATATAGTGCTAGATTCGTGCACCCGGAATATCTGGTTCAGTTTTGCACCGGAATATCCGGCTATGTTCTGTCATGAAACCGGAATATCCGATACAGAACTGAACCAGAATATTCGATTGAGTTTTGTCCCGATTTCTACCAGTACTGTTTTTGCTCCTAAACTAGAATCACTTCTCGATCGTTACGTGGACTCTTCCCTATTGTTTTTACGTATGATTCCTCCATTATTTGACATATGTGCACTTATCCCTATTGTTTCCCTTATGTTTCTCCTTCACAGGTAGCTCTCGCACTGACAAGTTGGGCCCTCGCAAGCGTCCTTCATACAAGGACACTAGTGATGAGGATCCCGGCGACGCTCGCCCTCCAAGGAAAACTATTGCCAAGAGCCAGACTCTCTCCTTGAAGCCATCAAGGAAGAAGAAAGGAAAGGAAGCTAGGAAGAACTACAAGACATAGATGATCACTCAGGAGTATGCTCGGATTAGGAAGAAGGATTGGTACACCACTCCACGTGATGTTGAGTGTGAGGATGCTCGTTTCTGGTGCTTGGAGCAGTCATATATCTATGCGGACATCTATTCTGACTACAAGTTCCCTATCCATCAAATGCATCCCACAAAGTTTCAGTTGATCATGGACAAGGAAGAGTTTGCTGATGCTTCTAGTATCATTGAAAGGTTTGGTCTTGTGAAGCTTCTGGAGATTCAATGCCCCTACAAGACCGAGCTCATTGTTCAGTTCATGTCCATTTTGGTTTTCGACTCCGGTGTTCCTTGCTGTGTGAAGTGGATGCCTCAGACCACTCCTTGTGAGGCTCCTTTTCACAGGTTGGGTCGTCTTCTTGGGTACCAACACCGCTCTCATCCTCCACTTGGTCACCGTATGCATGATGTGGAGATACCACAGCGAGAGAGGTGCATGACTGAGATGTATGCTCCTAGTTTTGCTGTTGGGAAGTTGGAAGGGATCCTCCCATTCTATGATCATCTTGTGAACCTCTTTCAGTCTTTCTTGGTCCCCAGTGGAGGTAACAATGATGCTCTCACTAGTCCGCTTTGCAACCTTCTGATTCAGGCAAAGAAGTGTGTGGAGGATGAGGATCCTACTGCATCTTACACTGTGGATGTCATGGATATTATCTTCAATGAGCTAGGCAATGCTATGATTGGTGGGAACACCATTCCTTATGGGCCTTATATTATGATGTTGATCAAGGATACCATGAAGAGGGAGTTCCGTTAGCTGCCTATGCAAGACCGTGCCTTCAAGAAGCTGTACATAGAGAGGAAGAAGGTTGTACATGCTCCTGTTCCTCCTCCTGAGGGTGGTTCCTATATAAGAGGTGTGGCCCCTTCTAGTGCTCGCCAGTCTGATTCTTCCACCACTCTACGCAATGTCAGGAAGCTCTCCTGGTTTCAGCGCAATGTGTTGTGCATGAAGGTGGATATTCACAAGGAGCAGTACCAGGCCTACCGAAGGGACACAACTTTGTCTAGCACTCAGAGTCAGATTCTTCACCACGTGAGTGGTGCTACTGGTGATCTTCCTGCTCCCCTTGTTCCTCAGACTTATTCTCAGTGGTCTACCAGAGACCGTACCCCTTGGGAGCGTATTGAGGAGGATCTCCGTGCCACTATTGCTTCTTCTAGTACTCATGTTGGTGATGGTTTCGATGAGTATGATGAGGACGTGGACGAGGATCTTGAGAGGGCTGCTGAGGGTTCTTCTGACGCGTCAGCTAGAGAGTCGTCTGAGCATTCGGATGCTTAGATCGTTGTTGGGACGCTAGCACCACTACCTATCTCCTTTTTGGTGTGTCGAAGCCAAAGGGGCAGAAGTAGTAGTAGGACTACAGAGATTTGTACGGGTTTCGGGCACAAGCTTATGCTTTTACCATTTCTTGAGAGCTTGTGTCCATTTAGTCTTATTCATGATCTATTTGCTACTTATTGTCTCGTTTATAACTCTATGCTATTATGTGTTGTGATACTATGTTTATTGGTTATCATGGATTATCTATCTTATATGTTTAGGATATTATATATTATTGTGCTTAGGTATTTGCTACGCCTTGATGGTGCCTTGACGGGGAGACTTCTTGATGATGATAAATTTTAAGTCCCCGACAGCGGCGCCAGAAATTCTTGTTGCTATGGATGGCTGATACATCATAAACCTATCCCTAATTTCTGATGTTCCATGTTGTTTTCATGTTGTTTCCCACATAGTTTCCTTAGACTTTATGTCATTTTTACACGTTCTCCGGGACTAACCTATTAACAAGATGCCATAGAGCCAGTTCCCTGTTTTCTGCTGGTTTTAGTTTCAGAAAAGTTGTTCTGGAAATATTCTCGGAATTGGAAAATTTAAAATCCAGAAGTCCTAAAAGTCTCGGAAGCTTCCAGAAGTCCCGAAGAGCCCCGGAGGGGGGGCACAGGGTGGCCACACCATGGGGTGGCGTGGGTCCCCTTGGTCGCGCCACCTAGTAGTGTGGGCCCCCTGGCCACCTCCCGGCATGGCCCTTTCACCCATATATACTCCTCGATGCATAAACCCTAGGAGAATCAACCTTTTCCACAAAATACATCCATAGCTCCACCGCCGCCACCACTGACAAGTATTGGGGGACAGATCTCTGTTCTAGCACCCTGCCGGGACGGGGAAGTGCCCCCAGAAACCATCTCCATTGACTCCACCGCCATCTCCATCGTCGTTGCTGTCTCCTATGATGAGGAGGGAGTAGTTCTCCCCCGGGGCTGAGAGCTCTACCGGTAGCTATGTGGTTCATCTCTCTCTCTCCCATGGTGTGATCTTTATGTGATCATGAGCTTTGTAATCTAGTTGAATATGTAGATTGATCTTCATCTGTTATGCTACTCAAGTGGTTTTGTTATCTCCGTAAACACTTTGATCACGGGGTAAAGGTGACAGTGTGTGCTCCGTGTGGCTTAGCATGATATTTATATCTTGTGTTGGAAGGTGAACCTATGAAATTGTGGCGTTTGTTTAGTACTAATTTATGGCGCTCGTAGTGACATTGGGGTGCCCTAGAGAGGGAATATAGACTCGAGGAGTGTTGTTAAAGCCCTACGCAATGATTAGTGTTCGTTATTCGACCGGAGAGTGGTTCGGAGTAGCATAGTGAATAATTGATATTTATGCATTCAATTATGAGATCATTGTTGAGAGTGTCCACTAGGGAAAGTAGGAGCCCTAGGCCTTATTTCCAAGTATTGAAACACCGTTTCCGCCTGTTTTGCTACATGTTTGCTTGCTGCCATTTTTAATTTCAGATTGCTATTATTACTTACAACCATCCATATTACTCGCATTTCACTATCTCTTCACCGAACTAGTGCACCTATATACCTGACAAGTATACTAGGTGTGTTGGGGAGACAAGAGAATTCTTGTATCTTAATTACAGGGTTGCTTGAGAGGGATATCTTTGACCTCTACCTCCCTGAGTTCGATAAACCTTGGGTGATCCACTTAAGGGAAACTTGCTGCTGTTCTACAAACCTTTGCACTTGGAGGCCCAACACTGTCTACAAGAATAGAAGCGTGCGTAGACATCAAGCTCTTTTCTGGCGCCGTTGCCGGGGAGGTAAGGTAAAAGGTACTCACATCTTCGGGTGTGAGTGATCGAAGTTATTTCCTTTAGATTCTGAAATTATATCTTTTTGTTTCTCGTTTTCACTAGTTAGGCTTATTTTTACTCGCTTCTTGTTTTATTTTTACTAGTAGTCTTAATGGAAAACAACAAAAATATGATAGAACTTTATAGTATTTATCTTGAATTAGGACATGATGCTTTTGAAGAGAAAATTAAAAAACCTATGGAAGTTTGTTTGCATAATAGTGATAGCAATGTTATTAGCATTAATTATTTGGATACCATTATTTCTAGTACTATGGAAAATTTTAAGCTTGGGGAAGCTAGTTTTTATAATTTTTTTTAGTTTTCCAGCTTTAGAGGAATTTTTTTGCTCTGATGATACTTTATCTCCCATGTGTGATAAACCTAATGATGCTTGTGATATTTTAAATCCTCCTACTGAAAGCATTCCTTTTAAAATACCCAAGAAAATTGTTGAACTTGTCATGGACAACTGTTATTTTGGAGATGGAACTGTCCATCCTAGTGATCATTTACACTTTATGCATGAATTGTGCGAGTTATTAAAGTGTGCAGGTATCTCAACGGACCAAGTTAAAAGGAGGCTTTTTCCCTTGTCACTTGAGGACAAAGCAAGGGAGTAGTACAAACTACTAGATGATCCTCACCATTTGGAGTGGAAGGAACTTGAATCTCTCTTTTACTCTAAATTGTATCCTTCTCATGAACTATATTTAGATAGGAATTACATTTATAATTTTTGGCCTCATGATGGAGAAAGCATTTCCCAAGCTTGGGGAAGACTGAAAACATTAATACTCAAAAGTCCTAACCGTGAGCTTTCTGAGGAAATAATTGTTACTAATTTTTATGCAAGGCTTTCAGGACATTGGAAGGATTATCTAGATGCCTGTTTAGAGGGTTATTTTTGTATGAAGAAGGTTGAATCTAAGTGGTATCTTCTTGAGGGGATTCGAATAAATAGTGAAGATTGGAATAACAACAAAGGTAAAGAGTCATGTATAAACTATGAGTATGATTGCATTAAGACTTTTGCTGAAACTGCTGATTTTCATGCGCTTAATGCTAAATATGGTATTGATCCTCAAATAGCTTTTGCTTCTTATATTAATATTCCTAAAGAAAATTGGGACATATATCTATAACCTTTTAAAGACACTTTCATGGAAAATGAAGTTTTTATTGATGATTGCAATAAACATGCTCAAACTACTGAAAGTATTATTTCTTATAAGCATGTTGATTTTTGTGGAGCACTTAGACCTTGTGAAAAGAATCAAATTGAAGAAGAATATTGTATCCATCATAGGAATAAAAAAACTAGAATGTGGAGTAGGGCTCTAGATGATCTTGGTGAAAAAGTTTGTGCCCTCTATCCTTTTATTTGTGAACTTTGCTATGAAGTGGGTCATTTTAATTTCCAATGCTCAGGCCATGATAGTAGCCTTTCGCATCCTATGAGTACTGCAAGTTTGTATTGTTATGACATGATCACCCCTAATGAGCATGATGAACTTACATTGTTTTTGGGGGTGTGAAGAGTTATAAGAAAAACTTATTTGATAGATATGAGTGCTTTTGATATGAATAGTGTCTTGCATGGATGCCATATTTATTGTGTTGATAATTGCCATGCAAATACTTACATACAAAATATTATAAAAGAGGAGACTTTACCAAAATATGACAGGACTAATATGTGTTTTGTTCTTATTAATGAGGAGAAATAAACCAGGGTATGTGGAGAAGCTCCCTTTTAAGCCTCTCCCTCCTAAAGAGGGGAAGAAGAGGAAGAAGAAGAAGAGAGGAGTAAAAAGAGAGAGGTAACGGTATCTCCCCCTAAGCATGTTGCTCATATTTCAGCTTTTGCTGATGAGTCTGACCTCGATGATTTTCCTATGCCTGTTATTTATGGAAGTGATCATGATTGGGAGAAACACACTACTTTTGATATTGAAAATTTGTTTGGTACCAATTCTGAATATGATGATAATTGCTGTACTATTACTACCATGCATGTTCCTTCCAATTATGATAAATAAAGCTCTAAACTTGTGGATGATGTGTTTAAAAATCCCTTTGCTACTAATGATTATATGCTTGATACATCTCCTCCCAGTAAAAAATGATGATATGTTTACAAATAAACGCATTTTGGAAGAAAACTATTTTATTGCTTGTGATGATACTATGCCTCCAATAGATGATGATTGCACAGATGAAGACGATGTTTTTAGTCCATCTACTATTGAGGAGAAAATTAATTATGATTTCAATATGCCTCCAGTCTTTGATAATTCTTATAAAGAAAGTTATAACATAGGCTATAATTACAATCATCCTCATGAAACTTGACATAATTATGGTGGGATTACCCAAAACCATCTCTTTAATATGCAACTTGTCTATCATGTTCAAGTTCCTTATGATAATCCTACTCGAATTGTTATTAATAAGAATGACTATGCTTATGTGGAGAGTAATAATTCTTTTATGCATGTGGCTCATGATAAGAATGTTTCATGTGATACTTATATTGTTAATTTTATTCATGATGATACTGAAAGTTTTTATGAGATAGATAAACATGGTTTTATGCATCTCAACAATATCAAGTTTCCTCTCTCTTTGTTTAAAATTTTGAAGTTGCACTTATTTTACTTTCCTATGCTTGTTGCTTTGTGTTTTCATGACTTGTTTTTCTACAAGATTATTTTTCATAGGAAGTGGGTTAGGATTAAATGTGTTTTACATTTTCTTCTTGATGCTCTATTTTGCTTCAATTCATATTTCTCATGTGAGCATCTTCTCAAATTATCATGCCTAGCTAAAAGGCTTTAAAGAAAAGCTCTACCGGGAGACAACCCGTTTTATTTCTCTGTTTTCATTCAGTTTTCCTTCATTTTATTTTGTGTTCTTTTCACCTGGGTGTTTTTATTTCCTTAGAACCACCTATGTATCTTTTATGTTGTGCTTTTGTTGAGGCAAGTAAAGCCCCTAGTGGAAAGTTGAGACTATATTTCGGATTTCTGCGCAGGAAACAGATTTCTGCTGTCCACTGTTAATTACGTATAAAATCACAAAAAAATTATAATGACCTGATCTTTTTTTTTTCTTAATCCTGAGCTATATACGCAACTTTTATTAGTTGACCACTTTTTTATCTGAGAAACATAAGATTTTCGAAAAAATCATCTTTACCTGATGTTCTGTTTTGACAGATTTCTGCTAATAATTGCATTTGTATCTTAATCTCTTTCTTTTGGTGTTCTTTTGAGAAAAAGAGTTTTAATAGAATTTGTGACAGTAGATAATGTGTTTATGAGTGTTAGGCTTGTGTTGAAACTGAACCATGTGAATTTATTATTTCGATTGCACTAATGTTGCTAATGAAGATTGTGAGAGTTTTGGTGTGAAGGAAGGTTTCAAGGGTCAAGAGAAGAGGATGATATGATGTGATCAAGAAGAGTGAAAAGCCTAAGCTTTGGGATGCCCTGGTGGTACATCCTAGACAATTCCAAGAAGACTCAATCATCTAAGCTTGGGGATGCCCAAGGCATCCCCTTCTTCATCGATAAATTATCAGGTCACTTCTAGTGAAACTATATTTTTATTCGGTCACATCTTATGTGCTTTACTTGAAGCGTCTGTTATTTTTGCTTTCAGTTTGTTTAGTTTTATTTGCGGTAGTTTATGGTTGGATCTTATAATACTTGTTTGGGAGAGAGACACGCTCCATTTTCATTGCTTAGAACACTCTAGTTTTCATTCTTATTGTTCTGTGAGTGTTCACTTTTTGCTAGTACTGCGTTTAGCCTTTGTTTTCATGCATCTCTTATTCAGAGTTGTTAGTTTTAGTAGTGTTATGTGAGTACTCTCATGTTTTCTTTCTGTAGCATGTAGAGTATTTTTGTTAGAACATATCTTGTATGGTGCTTGTTGGGAAAAGAAACTGCTACTTGACGTAGAATTTATAATAGTGCAAGTAGAAGCTTGTATAGACCGTGGCTAGGACTTTTTCATGCCATGCTAAATGTTATTTTAGTTTTAATGCCTTGTGGTTATTGAGTAGCATGAATAGCTTTAAAGAGCTGAGAGCATTTAATATGCCATTGAAAGATTCATGAGTTATTCTTGTCATAGTAAAGAATATTTTATGGTATTCTCTTTCGTATGTTTTATTTGGTTGACTTGGCGCATGCTCACACCATGTTTATGACTATGAACCAGTCACGAATAGCCTCCATGAACATTTAGTTTTTGAACTTGTAATACCTCTTATGCTTCAATTAATGATGTTTATGTCCCTATGCATGATTATGGCTCTTACGCTCTCTTGATTTGTCGCTCCTAGTCTTTTGCTAGACTTCACCTGTACTGAGTATGAGCTCTACTCGTGCATCCAAACTCCCTAAAACCAAAGTTTTGCCATTGTGTACACCATACCAACCTACATGTGGTACTTAACTGCCACTCCAAGTAAATTGCTCATGTGTTACCTTTAAAACCTTAAAAATTACTCTTGCTTTGTGTTCTTGTTTTTACTCATGAGGACGTCAATAGAGAATTTTTATCTCACTTGTTGATTGGATTTCACACCCTGGACTAGTGGCTTCATCCGCTTATCCAAATGATAGAAGAGCTGGCAGCGGGGTGCCCAGCCCCAAATTAATACAAACAAATTCTCTTCACTATTTTTTCCCTGATTATATCAGTCAAAGCATAATTGTGTAAACAAAAGAGAAAGAGGGATGAAATTCTACACCAGTTGCGTCCTTCACAATGGGACCAGATCTTGTGAATCCAGTTGGCTTGTGACGTACTGTATTGTCTGTTTACCATTCGTTCACATTAACATACACCTCTCCTAAAATATAGACACTCCTCCATAGTATGTGATTGTTGGCAGGCACCCGAGGATTCAGTTAGCCATGGTTTGTGAAAGATGGATGGGAGGAGTGTCAAACTTTTAATACTCTGTTTAATAAAATAAAAAGCTCTAGCACATGAGTGATCCCTGCTTCCCTCCGCGAAGGTCCTTTCTTTTACTTTTATGTTGAGTCTCCATCTTCTAACTTTATGCACAGTTAAGAGAGCATTTGTGCCATTCTGAGTTCTATGTGCATTTTTCCCATAAACAAAAATAATTGCTTCATAATGTGATATTATTTGTTCTTAAATTATTTGTTCTAGTGTTCCTCTTGAACTTTAAAAGTGTCCTGGCATTTATGTTTTGTCCCACTCTTAAGGACTAGCAAAATACCACTTTGCCATGCTTTCTCTATTCCTGAAAAAAAGGTTATCTTTCTTTGCATTATTATCCATGATACTTTATTTAAGATACTCTTCATGATGCAAAGTGAATGCTATGCTTTATTATTAAAGTTCTATTTATCATGATTGTGTTTGAAGTTCTATGATCTCAGCGTACATATGCTTTTACATTATAATGATCAAGTTTATAATAATAGCATGTCACCTCAGAAATTATTTTGTTTTATCGTTTACCTACTCGAGGACGAGTAGGAACTAAGCTTGGGGATGCTTGATACGTCATAAACGTATCCCTAATTTCTGATGTTCCATGTTGTTTTCATGTTGTTTCCCACATGTTTTCCTTACACTTTTTGTCATTTCTACATGTTTTCCGGGACTAACCTATTAACAAGATGCCATAGAGCCAGTTCCCTGTTTTCTGCTATTTTTAGTTTCAGAAAAGTTGTTCGGGAAATATTCTCGGAATTGGAAAATTCGAAAGACAGAAGTCCTAAAAGTCCCGGAAGCTTCCAGAAGTCCCGAAGAGCCCCGGAGGGGGGCCACCGGGTGGCCACACCATGGGGTGGCGCGGGCCCCCTGGCCACGCCACCTAGTGGTGTGGGCCCCCTGGCCACCTCCCGGCGCCGCCCTTTCGCCCATATATACTCCCCGATGCATAAACCCTAGGAGAATCGACCTTTTCTGCAAAATACATCCATAGCCCCGCCGCCGCCGCCGACAATTTTTGGGGGACAAATCTCTGTTCTGGCACCCTGCCGGGACGGGGAAGTGCCCCCGGAAACCATCTCCATTGACTCCACCGCCATCTCCATCGTCGTTGCCGTCTCCTATGACGAGGAGGGAGTAGTTCTCCCCGGGGGCCGAGAGCTCTACCGGTAGCTATGTGGTTCATCTCTCTCTCTCACATGGTGTGATCTTTATGTGATACTGAGCTTTGTAATCTAGTTGAATATGTAGATTGATCTTCATCTGTTATGCTACTCAAGTGGTTTTGTTATCTCCGTAAACACTTTGATCACGGGGTAAAGGTGACAGTGTGTGCTCCGTGTGGTTTAGCATGATATTTATATCTTCTGTTGGAAGGTGAACCTTTGAAATTGTGGCGTTTGTTTAGTACTGATTTATGGCGCTCGTAGTGACATTGGGGTGCCCTAGAGAGGGAATATAGACTTGAGGAGTGATGTTAAAGCCCTACGCAATGATTAGTGTTCGTTATTCGACCGGAGAGTGGTTCGGAGTAGCATAGTGAAGAAATGATATTTATGCATTCAATTATGAGATCATTGTTGAGAGTGTCCACTAGTGAAAGTTGGAGCCCTAGGCCTTATTTCCAAGTATTGAAACACCGTTTTCCGCCTGTTCTGCTACATGTTTGCTTGCTGCTATTTTTTATTTCAGATTGCTATTATTACTTACAACCATCCATATTACTCGCATTTCACTATCTCTTCGCCGAACTAGTGCTCCTATATACCTGACAAGTATATTGGGTGTGTTGGGGACAAAAGGTACTTCTTGTATCTTAATTGCAGGGTTGCTTGAGAGGGATATGTTTGACCTCTACCTCCCCGAGTTTGATAAACCTTGGGTGATCCACTTAAGGGAAACTTGCTGCTGTTCTACAAACCTCTGCATTTGGAGGCCCAACACTGTCTACAAGAATAGAAGCGTGTGTAGACATCAATGGCGTGTTGGGAACCCCAAGACGAGGGTGTGATGAGTACAACGGTAAGAATTTCCCTCAGTTAAGAACCAAGGTTATCAACCCAGTAGGAGAAAGAGGATCTTCGGAAAGTTGATGCCACTGACGGTGGTGATAGCACCTCACGGTGTCAGCAACAACACAGAACCTGCACACAACACAACCAAAATACTCCGTCCCAACGCTACAGTGAGGTTGTCAATCTCACCGGTCTTGCTGAAAACAAAGATTAGACGTATAGTGTGGAAAATGGTGCATGCTTGTAGTAAGTAAAGAAAGCAGGGAATTGTAGTGGTTTGTCTAACAGTGTAGGGAAATGGACCGGGGTTCATAGGTTCACTAGTGGTGTCTCTCTATAAAAGATAGCATGCTGGGTGAACAAATTACAGCTAGGCAATTGACAAGTAGAGGTTGCACCGTAGTGCACGTTCATGACATGATGACTACTATGATATTTAGTGCGGGCATTACAACAATATACATAGACTGTTATCCAACTGCATCTATGACTAATAATCCACCCTCAGGTTATCATACGAACCCCTTAGGTATTAAGTTGCAAGCAACAGATAATCGCATTAAGCAATGTGTTTAATGTAAGCCATGATTGTGCACGCGGGCACTCACACCGCTATTTTCTCCCTAGTGGCAACAACACATCCTCCCCGTCACTTTTCTGTCACTCGAGCACAGGCGAAAAGGAGGCATGAACCCAACTATTGAGCATAAATAATCCCTCTTGGAGTCACTAGAAACTACTTGGCCAGAGCAACCACTAGCAATGGAAAGCATTCAAGATCACAAATAACATATGCAATAAAAACAATAATCAACTTGGCATAAGTTCAATATTCATCGGATCCCAGCAAACACAACACATGGAATTACATAAGAACAATCTTGATCATGTTAGGCAGCTCGGGAGATCTAAACATTGAGGCATAGGAGGAGAAGTGTCGTGGGATAATCACGGCAGATGTTACCTGGGGTAACTGATCTTGGGGCAAGTCGACACAGGTATTTGGGAGAGGGTTTAGCTCGAAGGAGGACATGGCGAAAGCAATCTAAGAACCGGAAAGCAACTCGCCGGCTCTCGATATGATTATACTGGATACTCGATAACAGGTGTTACAACTATGACTCGAATCTCTCTGAGGCTAAGCCTAGGGGTTGGTTTATATAGCACTCATACCCCCCTTGACTTGCCTTTACAAAGCGCTTCCTGAGTCCTACTCGGACTCTATACACAAACCCTAACTTTCCTTACCGCAACCCACAATCCGGGTCACGAACGTTACATGCCCTGGGCCTTCCAGAAGTTTCTTTGTCTTTAGCCGGATTTGGTCCAGCCGCCGTTTGGGCCGGATCACACCCGGGAGTTAGTCTACCGGGTTACTATCCCCTCATCAGTAGTCCCCAGGATAGCGCGGGCTTCACGGATTCATCCTCGGAGCGCTCGCTATTCCCTGAAAAAGATGTGAAATGCCCAAGCCTATGGGAACCGGGTTAAGTTGCTTTAACAGATGACCAGGCACAGCTCCATGTCTGTCATGTGATAGCTCGATCCTTCCTTGAATGCTTAACTGGCCTTTCCAATTTTAAACCCTAAACTGTCAGGGCCCTACTCGATAAAGATCCCTGATATCTCGGGGCAAGCTGCACTTCCCCCATCAACGGGATATTTTGCCTAATTCCGAATGCATATGCCGCCAGATCCGCACGGATAATTACTGTTCCGTAATTCCGGCTTTCGGGCCGTAGGTGAGCTCACCACCTCCCTTATAAATATCAACCGATGGTAACCCTAAGCCATTCATCTCGTTTCATCATCCCTTTCCTCCACGCTCCCCCGCAATTTCTGCCACCGGGCTCGCACGCTCCAAGAAAGATAAGGCCACCACCGGCCGCACTCATCCTCGAGCTATCCAGCACCGCCATTAAGCATCGCTGTCACACCCGCGCTCCCTCATCGAGGGCCGTGACGTGACACTCAAGCCGCGCCACGCACCACCCTCACTTCGGACCTCAACTCCTTTGGTAAGCCTTTCTCAACCATTCAATCGAAACTCACAACCTTTTCAATCTGACCAAGATTGGATCTGGGTCAACCCGTAAGCTAATTTTCTGATATCATCAAATTGAACCGCTTCGATAGGCCTTAGTTCCTTTAATCACCTGATGCGTAGTCGCAGCTCGTCCCCGCGCCTTTATTGGCCATCCAACTTTGCATAAGATCGCTTGCAAGCTTTTCGATCTAGATCCATTCCACCTTGTTCTTTCCGCCTGTCGCATTAACACCCGGAAAATCCTCTTTTTCCAGCTAATCCCTCCACAATAAAGGTATGGGCAACCATCCATGTTCACCCAATTCACCTCAACGCGTAAGTAATTAACAATTTACTCAACCTCATCTGACACCCGGAAAATCTTCCGCATTTACATCGTAGTGCATTATCCGGGTCTCATTTTAGCCTTCAACGTCTTGATGTCTCCGGACTCGAATGATTTGATGTTCCGAATCTTACTCCATACATTTCCTGTCCCTTGCAGGTCAACTCCATGGCTCCTAAAAGACAAGGAAAACACCCGGCTTCTGCAAAGGCCTCTCAAACCACTTCTGCCAACTGGGGTCGGTCTTCAACGACAAAGGCCAAGCTAGATGGGATGGCCGAGTTAGGAATCCTTCCTTCTCAAAAGGAAATACACTGGAGGGCTCCTGGCGATGAGACCCGTCCCACTCCCATCGAGAACGAGGTAATTTGTTTTACCGAGCATGTGACCCGGGGATTCCGTCCTCCGGGTCACCCTTTTTTCCGGGAAGTCTTGAGCCACTACGGCCTCCGGGTGTTCGACATAGGGCCTAACTCTATGCTGAACATCACCCACTTCATAGTTTTGTCCGAGTCGTACTTATGCACTCCACCAAACCTTGCTCTTTTTACCGAATTATTCCAATGCGAACCATGTTATGAGAGCGGTGACGGAACGCTTCTTACCTGCGGCGGGGTATCCATCCAGCGCCGCAAACACTCATTGATGCCACCTCTTAACCTGAACTCCAACGCCAAAAACTGGCAATTATCCTTCTTTTATTGCCACGACACTTCTCCGGGTGGTGAGAGGAAACTGCCGGGTTATTCGGAGAGCCTTCTCGAGCCCTCCGAGTCTTTCAGTGCTTTTGCATCTGACCTTGATAGGGAAGCGATTCAGCCCCTTCTGGCCAAACTAGCAGCTCTCTCAGCCCACGGCCTTCTTGGGCTCAATCTAATAAAGACTTGGGTAGACTTCCGGGTTCAGCCCAACTCGATTCGCCCGAAGCTGTTACACGAATATTCGGGTCACGTCACAGATTCCCTCCGCTACTCCACCAAGAACTTCCCTGCCGGTAACACCAACAAGACCATCAAGGGCTTCCTGATGGAGAGACTAGATGTTATAAAGAACACTACCGGGTTACCCCCGTTTACTCGGGAAAATCCCGCCCCAGCGGTAAGACCTGACTCCTTTTTCTTATTTCAGTACTTTCGTCCGTTATAGTCTCTAACCACCACTTGTGTTTATTTGTTCACAGGCTGACGATCCCTTCTGGAAAGTCGAAAACCCTCCTCCTTCTCAAGACCCCGAAGAGGAAACCGAATCTGTTGATGATGATGAGGGTACTCTCCCATACCCTTTACACCTGCCCTTCATCTGTGTTATTTCTCTTATCTGATACTTACTCGGCTTTCAGGGTCGGGAGATGAAGAGGAGGAAGAAGAAAATGACCCGGAAGCCACCGAGTCTGACCAGGAGCCCCCAGTTGGAAACAAAAGGAAGGCTAGAGGGGTAGTTGAAAAGGTTCCCTTCTCTTCTATGTCTCGTGCGCCTTACTCCTTTGCTGCTATGCATGAACTTAACGAGCGATTATCACATTCACCCTTCTTGAAGGACCCTCTCCCGACTAAACGTAGGGTGACCCGGAATTCTCCGGGGGATGATCCCCTTAACCCGGGTATCTCCACTTCACCCACTCATCGAGCCAGTACCCCTCCAGCTCAACCTTCCCAATCTCCTCAACGTCATCCGTCTCCTAATCATCCACTTGCCGGGCAATTTCGCGTACCGCAGCCAGTGCTCTTACCAACGTCATCCGCCTCCAGCGGCGAGCTTCCCCCGGATTATGCCGTGAATACCGGGTAAACTACCTTTACTTGCATTTTCTCGTACCGGTTACCTTTCTTTTTTCCGTATATTCCATTGATCAATGTCTCCCTTCTTTTCTTCAGCGCCACAGTTACGCTGAGCGACCCGGATATCCCTGAATCAGAAGAGCAGGGAGAAGAAAAGCCGAGTGATGACATGGATGTTGAGGTTGAGGACGAGGCCGAGGACGGAAATGGAGAAGATCCTTTTAAGGACCCAATTCCACCAAAGACTGCATCACCCCAGCCCTCTGAAGAAGTGGACGAAGACATCATTGTGGAGACCAAGTCGGGCTCTCCTATCCCGGACGTTCAAACAATCCGGGTTTCGACCCCCAAACCCGGAACAACTCCTCCACAAGAGGGCCAATCCTCCGGCCCTTCTCAACTTCGCCCTGAAGACATGACCTTTGCTCAAATGCTAGATGCCCTCCATACCTTGAAGGGCGACGAAGAAAACATACTAGATGCCTTAATAACCAAGCACGAGGTAATCCCGACTAATCATCAATTGTTTCCATACATAGTCCCCAAGTTCCGAGTAAATTACTAGGTAACTTGCTTGGAACTTTGTATAATGTTTCTGGCTGATCATTCTTCATGCTTCTTTACAGGACTATGTTTCACAGTTGGAGAAGAAGCTGGCCAAGTCCACCAAGCGTATTGAAAAAGAAACGGCCCTTCGTGAAGCTGCTGAGACTGAGGCTCGCAGGTGCCAAAAGATGACGAAAAAGTACAGGAAGAGAGCTCACAGGGCTAAGGACAAACTTACAACTCTTTCTGCTCAAATTGCTGATGTTCACCGTACTGCGACTGGTAAGATTTTTAAATTTCACCTTTTTATGACTCGGATTGAACAACTGCACTTGCTTGCCTACTATCTTTGCTCCTTTTGCCTTTTTTAGCAGGCCCACGTGATGCTGCCCCCGAAGAAGATGATGCTGCCAAGCTTAAAACCATCAAGAATACTCTTCGCCAACTTTGTAGCGGAGTCAGTTGGATACTTGACGAGTTGCGACTGCCGGGTGTCAGGCCAGATAACATGAAGAGATTACTAGAATGCTGCTCTACAATCCCCGAGTGGATTTGGCACTGGAAACGGTCCTCCTGCCGATTTGGGGTAACCCGGGGACTCGCGTTGGCTAAGGCCTACGCTCCCAAGCTAGAGCTGGCCAAACTTATGAGCGGATTCCCAGAGTTCAACTTGGATGGGTCCAAGTTTTTGCCAAAGGACTTCAAGGCTATTCAGAAAGAAGTCCGTCATCCGGCTAGTGTTATCGCTGATGCCCTAGAAATTGATGTGATTCTCCCGGATTATGATGCTAATGACAAGGTTGTCAAGGCGAACCGCCCCCAGCCGTTCGATATGCTTGCCCGTTGGAGGGAGGAGGCGATCAAGATGAAGGAAGAAGCCGCCAAGAAGACCGAGGCCGACTCTGCTCCTGCAACTTCTGCTGCACAACCCGGGACTGCTGCTGACCCGAGTGGCGCCGCAACTACCGGTGGCGACAAGGGCAAGGCCAAGATGGACCCTGCAGCTTGAAGTAATACCTATCATTCCACATACGTCAGCCATCAAAGCATCGTTAAAACAGCTTGACTATTCGTTTAAGCAGAGCGCCTGTGCTCTTTTGATACTTTATGGTTTTTGTAATACTTTTATTTAAACTCCCGATGCACTTTGCGCCCCTTTGGGCTTTTGATGAATGTGTCTTTGCATTTGCTTGTTCTTGATATCCACTTGCTTTATTCTCGATACCTTATACTTTTTTTTTTATACTTTCCTTAGCAAGACCCGTCCTCCGGGTGTCGTTGGCGTCTAGGGAACGGTTTTACACCTGAATCCCTAAGCTCCTGAGACCCGGATGCGTGGCTCGTTGTAATTTTATCGGCTGGATGATGCTGTTTCTTTCTTAGAGCTCATAAGTCCCCAGTCCGGGTTTCGGCGTCTAGGAAACGAATCGCCTGTCGCTGAATGCCCAAGACTTCAGGACAGCTTTTTATGAGGTTTGAAGTTATGCTTGATAATCGTTGAGTTTCCGGCTGTCGGCCTTATACTCTGCACAACTTGTGGTTTAGATGACCCTTTCGACTATCTTGTACTATAAGCCGGCTTTCGCGTGGATACCATGTTGTTACATCAATACGAAAACGGGGTCAAGCAAGTCCCGTTTGGGTCTCATGACCGACATTAATCGTAAGCGAACGAATCATGCCACTTCGTTGCGAGTCACATCGAGCTTAAGTAAGAATAGCCGAGAAATTTGGACTTCTTTGTCCGGTTATAAGATTGTAGCCGCACTCGTTTTTTCGAATGACGGCCCCTATAACTCATTGGCATCAAGGCCGGGTCTTTTTTGAGTTTGCAGCTGTGCTTATAGGAGCAACCAGCCCTCAAGACCTAAAATATGCACACCGTATAAATGATAATTGCTTCTTTTCCTGATAACCTCCTTTTTATTTGATATGAGAAAATTGAGTCAGCAAGCCGCCTCATTAAAAACCCATCCAGTCCCCAAGGGTGCCCCGGATAGGAAAAGAGTGCGTCTGAAACCTGCTGCCTGTTACATCGTTTTCTGCTAAGTGTAGTACGGACGTAGCTGAGCCACGTTCCATGGTCTATCTCTCTCTTGCATAGGTGCAGTAGTGTGAGCAGTGTCGTTGATTGTGGCCGATTCTTCTCTTGCATCTATCAAGTAATATGACCCATTATGCAGACTCCGGCTTACGATGAAAGGTCCTTCCCATGGTGGCGATAGTTTGTGCTTTCCCTCGTTTGTCTGAACCAAGCGCAGGACCAAGTCTCCCTCCTGGAAGACCCGGCTTTTCACCCGCCGGCTATGATATCTTCGCAAGTCCTGCTGATATATGGCTGATCTTTCCAAGGCTTGCTCCCTTTGTTCTTCTAACATATCCACGGCGTCTTGCCGGGTTTTCTCGTTCTCTACTTCCACATAAGCTGTCACTCTTGGTGAATCATGAATGATGTCGCTTGGTAATACCGCTTCTGCGCCGTAGACCATGAAGAAAGGTGTCATCTGGGTGGATCGGTTGGGTGTAGTGTTAATACCCCAGACCACGGAAGGAAGTTCTTCAACCCATGCCCCAGCGGCCCTGACACAGGGAACCCTCAGTCTTGGCTTTAATCCACGAAGTAGTTCTTGGTTCGCCCTCTCCACTTGCCCGTTGGCTTGCGGATGTGCTACTGATGCTACATCGAGCCTGATTCCATTGCTGCCACAAAATTTTTCCATCTCTCCAAGGGACATGTTGGTTCCATTGTCGGTAATTATGCTGTGGGGGTACCCGAACCGGTATATAATTCTTTTCAGGAACTTGACTGCTGTGGCCGCTTCGCAATTGGTGACCGGCATAACCTCCACCCATTTGGTAAACTTATCAACAGCAACTAAGAGGTGCGTCTTCTTGCAAGGTGACATATGGAAGGGGCCAACCATGTCCATACCCCAAACAGCGAATGGCCAAGTTAATGGAATGGTCCGTAACTCCATAGCCGGCACATGAGTTTGGCGAGCGTACCTTTGACATCCGTCGCACCTTGCCACTATCCGTTCCGCGTCTGCTAGAGCTGTGAGCCAGAAGAACCCATGTCGATAGGCCTTGGCCACAAGAGACCTTGTGGACGCATGATGCCCGCAATCACCTTCATGGATCTCCTTAAGAATCTGTCGGCCTTCTTCTGGTGTCACACAGCGCAAAAAGACTCCTGCCGCACTTCTCTTGTACAACTCTCCATTGATAATAGCGTATCCTTTTGCCCGCCTCACGATTTGTCTTGCTAGTACCTCCTGTTCCGGCAGTTCGCCCCGTGATAAGTATGCCAGATATGGCTCCGTCCACTCGGGAACGCCGTGTATTGTAGCCACGAGCTCCACGTCCGGGTCTTGATTTGCTAATTCTTCTTCAGACTCGGATTTAACTGACGGTCGCCATAGCTCGTCCACGAAAACATTAGGTGGAACTGGCTCCCTGCGTGAGCCGAGTCTGGCGAGTGCGTCCGCCGCCTCGTTCTTTCTTCTGTCTATGTGCTCCACTTCATACCCGGAGAAACACCCGGCAACCCTATCAACCTCCCTGCGGTACGCTGCCATAGTGGCGTCCTTCCTGTCCCAGGTTCCTGATACCTGCTGCACCACGAGATCCGAGTCTCCAAAGCATCGTATCCTTCTAATGTTCATCTCCTTGGCTACCTTCAAGCCATGCAACAGAGCCTCATACTCGGCCACGTTGTTTGAGCAATCAAAATGAATCTGTAGCACGTAACTTAGTTTATCCCCCTTTGGCGATGTCAGCACCACTCCGGCTCCTGACCCCTCGTACTGCTTTGATCCATCGAAGTGCATGGTCCATGACTCGGAACTTGGAACTGCGGTAACCATTCCAGTGTGCGTCCAGTCGTTAACGAAATCAACCAAGGCCTGGGACTTGATTGCCGATCTGGGCTCGTAGCTGATATGATAATCTCCCATTTCTATTGCCCATTTGGTTATTCTGCCCGTCGCATCCGAGTTTCTGATGATATCCGACATTGGTATTGAACTAACCACTGTTATGGGATGTTCTTGGAAATATGGCTTCAACTTCCGGCTGGCCATAAAGACCCCGAACACCAATTTTTGCCAATGCGGGTAACGCTGCTTCGCTTCCGATAACACCTCACTGACATAGTAAACCGGCCTCTGGACCGGGTGACCTTTCCCATCTTCTTTGCGTTCCACGACAACTACTGCGCTGACGGCTCGGGGACCGGCTGCCACGTATAATAACATAGGCTCTTTAGGACCCGGCGCCGCTAGTACTGGCGCTTCAGATAACTGCTTCTTTAGTGCTTCAAACGCCTCATCTGCCTCCTGATCCCATACGAACTTATCTGATTTCCGCAAAAGCCGGTACAAGGGTATTGCCTTTTCTCCAAGCCTGGATATGAATCGGCTCAGGGCTGCCACACAGCCCGTGAGTTTTTGAACGTGCTTCAAATTTTCCGGTTTCTTCAAATTCTGGATGGCCTTGATTTTATCCGGGTTTGCCTCAATTCCTCTCTCGGAGACTATAAAGCCAAGTAACTTCCCGGCCGGGACTCCGAATACACACTTCGTTGGGTTAAGCTTCATCTGATACCTCCTCAAGTTTTTAAACGTTTCTTTTAAGTCATCAATAAATGTTTCTGCCTTCCGGGTCTTAATAACCACATCATCCACATACACGTGCACGTTACGCCCAATTTGATCCTCGAAGCACTTCTGAATACACCGCTGATACGTTGCGCCCGCATTTTTCAATCCAAACGTCATGGTTTTGTAGCAGAAGGCCCCAAAAGGGGTTATAAATGAGGTTTTTTCCCAATCCTCCCTTTTGAGTTTAATCTGGTGGTATCCCGAATATGCGTCCAAGAAACATAGCAAGTCGCTTCCGGCTACCGCATCTATGATTTGGTCTATCCTTGGCAGCGCGAACGGATCCTTTGGGCAATGCTTGTTGAGGCTCGTGAAATCGATGCACATCCTCCATTCATTTGTCTTTTTCATCACTAGAACCGGATTCGCTAACCAGTCCGGGTGAAATACTTCCATGATAAAGCCTGCGGTTAATAGTCGTGCGATTTCCTCACCTATTGCTCTTCTCCTTTCCTCGTTCATTTTTCTCAAACCTTGCTTCACAGGCCTGGCCCTGGGATCCACATGCAAACTGTGCTCTGCCAACTCGGTGGGGATACCCGGCATGTCGCTGGGTGTCCAGGCGAACACATCCGCATTTGAGCGTATAAATTCCACTAGGGCCTTTTCTTGCGCGTCTTCCAGATTGGACCCTATAGTGAACTGCTTGGTGGGGTCTCCTTCCACAAAATCTACTTTCTTGGTGTCTTGAGCCGCCTTAAATTTTACTCTTTCGTCTTCAGAGTCTGGTCTTCTCAATGCCGTGCCATCTTCCGGATCCACCTGAGACCGGTAATATTTAAGCTCTTCCTTTCTGCAGGCTTGCTCGGCCATCACCGAATCTCCCTCATCACACTCTGCTGCTATATCCCGGTTTCCATGGATAGTGATGGTCCGCTTGGGGCCTGGAATCTTTAACTGCAAATATACATAGCACGGCCTAGCCACGAATCTAGCATAAGCTGGTCTCCCGAACAATGCGTGGTAAGGACTGTGCAACCGGACCACCTCAAACGTGAGCCATTCTACCCGATAGTTATCTACCGACTCTCCGAAGGCTACTTCCAATGTAATTTTTCCTTCGGGGCGCGCCGAATGACCCGGCACGATTCCATGAAAAACCGTCGAACTTTTCTGTAGCTGAGACTCTTTGAGGTTCATGCGCAAGAAGGTTTCCCAATATAGGATGTTGATGCTGCTCCCTCCGTCCATCAATACCTTTCTCAATTCATAACCGTTGACCTGTGACGAGACTACTAACGCCAGGGTTCCAGGGTGCTCTATTCCTTCCGGATGATCCCTTCTGCTCCATGTTACCTCTTGCTCTGCCCATCTCAAGTATCCCGGGGTGGCCGAGGAAACTGAATTCTCTGTCTGTTTTAACGCCTTTTTGTCCCTGTTGGAAGTCCCTGTAACATGCACATGATATTGTCCTTTTAAATTGAGCGTACGTACCATACCGATGAAGATACTGATTTGGCCAATCGATACCGCGGACCCGGATTCAAGACGCTCCGGCTCCAACTCCCACCCGGAATTGTCCACTATCCTTGTTCCTTCGTCATCAGAGTAGATCTCGCCGACAACAAAGTTCTTCATGATCTTCCGAGCTTCTCCCGCGATGTAAACACCTTTGGACGCAGGCCCCACGGTGGGCGCCAACTGTCGTGGGATAATCACGGCAGATGTTACCTGGGGTAACTGATCTTGGGGCAAGTCGACACAGGTATTTGGGAGAGGGTTTAGCTCGAAGGAGGACATGGCGAAAGCAATCTAAGAACCGGAAAGCAACTCGCCGGCTCTCGATATGATTATACTGGATACTCGATAACAGTTGTTACAACTATGACTCGAATCTCTCTGAGGCTAAGCCTAGGGGTTGGTTTATATAGCACTCATACCCCCCTTGACTTGCCTTTACAAAGCGCTTCCTGAGTCCTACTCGGACTCTATACACAAACCCTAACTTTCCTTACCGCAACCCACAATCCGGGTCACGAACGTTACATGCCCTGGGCCTTCCAGAAGTTTCTTTGTCTTTAGCCGGATTTGGTCCAGCCGCCGTTTGGGCCGGATCACACCCGGGAGTTAGTCTACCGGGTTACTATCCCCTCATCAAGAAGACAACCATCTAGCTACTGCTATGGACCCGTAGTCTAAGGATGAACTACTCACGCATCACTCCGTAGGCGGGCATGGTGATGAAGAGGCCTCCGTTGATGATCTCCTCTCCGGCAGGGTGCCTGGAGACAACTTCAGAACCCCCCTGATCTAGGGTTGACGATGATGGCGGTTGCAGAACGTTTCAGAGATTTTTGATCAGGTGCCTAGGGTTTCCCTTCGGAGGGGAATAAATAGGCAAAAGGGCAACGTCGGTGGGCCACCAGTGTGGCCTCACCACCACCAGGAGCGGCCAAGGCGGGATGCGCCTGGCTATGGTGAGGCCCCCCTGGTGCCCGTCTTTGACTCCTCTTCTGACTTCTAGATGCTTATGGGAAAATAGGTACTTAGGGATTCGTGGGGTCCAATTCCGAGAATATTTCCAGTTGAACTTTTCTGAAATAAAAACTGCAGAAAATAGGAAACTGGCACTTGGCACCATGTTAATTGGTTAGTCCCGGAAAACGTGTAAAAATGCTATAAAGAAGGGAGAAAACATGTAGCAATTGGCATAATATCAACATGGAACATTACAAATTATAGATACGTTGGAGACGTATCAAGCATGCCCAAGCTTAGTTCCTACTCGTCCTCGAGTAGGTAGACGATAAAACAAAATAATTTCTGAGGTGACATGCTACCACACAATCTTGATCATAATATGTAAAACAAAGCATGTAAACTAGGATCAAATGAACTAAAGTTGTGATCTATATTTTATATCAACAAGTAATGCATAAACAAATAAGAAGAAAGAAGCAAAACTTTTAATGAATCAATACTTAAAGACTATCAACCGTGCAAAGTTTATTAGAGATGATTTAAGCTTTCAAGAACAACAATATCATGCATGTCAAACGATCTTCACAACCCCTGTTAGGATCAAGTCAAGCTTTCCAGACGATGCAATGCTTGAATCTTAAACTATCTGCGCACTAAAAATAAGCAAGTGTTCTGCGTTGGTCCCTGGCACCGTGATGTTATGGAAAAGAGAACATTATGGGGGGTTTGGAAGGTCAATGGGAGAAAGGCTCACAAAGCGGAAAGTGGTCATTAGACAAGAGAAAGTCTTACAACCGAAGCTATGCAAGGAGTAGGGATTGCCACACACCGGATGCACATAGAGATATAAGTGTATGAAAGCTCTCCAATGGAACTAGTGGGGGTGCATCCAACTTGCTTGCTCACGAAGATCTAGAGCTCATTTGAGGAGGCTCATCATTGGAATATACAAGCCAAGTTCTATAATGTAAAATTCCCCACATAGTTATGAATGAATAATAATATGAAAACTTCCTCCAAACTGAAGCATTGGTGCTAAACATGAAGCACAAGTGTGGTATAAAGGATAGTGATGCACCCCCTCTCTCTTTATTCTCTCTTTGACCCTTTTTTTCTTTTTGGGATTTTTCATTTTTTATTCTTTTTTGTTTTATATATCCTCACCGGTAGGGGCAACATCCTATATTATAATGAATCATCACACTTTTAGTACTCATAACTCATAATAAAATATCTCTGATGTATCCAACTGCATGCTCCTACCAGTGTAGCAGTATGCATAAATAACCATGAAGCTCATCACCAAGTAACATAATGGAGGTGGATGTTGTGCATCAATATATATCAGAATGGCTATGGAAATTCCATCATAGGTAGGTATGGTGGCTGTTTTGAGGACGAATATATGGGCTTATGTGTAGGAGAACAAAGTCCTCCCACGGGATTTGGAGTCACTGACGAAGTTTGCACCAACTCTCAATGTGAGAAAGAGCAATGCGCAGTACCGAAGAGGCCAGCAAATATGGATGGTGGAAGTGCCAGGAACCACAACATAGACTCACGAGTTAAAAGGTTGCAGCAAGAAAATCATCTTTACAAGGCACAATGCAAATCACTCCAAGAGGGTCTGTGGCAGTGACAAGTCACTGTTAGCTACCCCGACCGTAGCGCGTAACAAAGGCCGATCAGGAATGTATCACTTGTAGCAATCATATACCATTGTTTCTATCCGCTGGTAATTTTAAGTGTGGCATGATTTCAAGTTTCTTAGACCAACCATTAAAAGTGTCTACTTACTAGTCCTTCCCGTTTATCCATTAAGCTAATTAATATCTCAAAACAACAACAGTGATTCAAGTGAAGCAGTTTAGTGATCTACAAGACCATGCGAATTTTTCCACTATAACAACTACCACATAAGCATTTCTATTCTCAACAAAGCACATATACATGACAACAAAAACTCTCTCTAAGCATATAGAAATGAAAACTAGAGAGTACTAACAGCTCTAAATAAGCGATGAATGCAAAACATGAGCTAAATAAATGCAGCAGCCAAATAAAGATTAATAATACAAAGTATTCCCATGAAAAAACGGAGCGTGTCACTCTCCAATGAAAGAATGCTGGGGTCCAACCAAGCTTATTTCAAAAATAAAAAAAAACTGAACGCAAAAATAAAAGAAGCTCCAAGTAAAGCAGATAAGATGTGACCGAATAAAAATATAGTTTCACTAGAAGTGACCTGATAATTTGTGGATGAAGGGGATGGCTTGGGCATCCCCAAGCTTAGACGCTTGAGTCTTCTCGGAATTTTCTGGGATGTACCACTGGGGCATCCAAGCTTAGGCTCTTCACTCTTCTTGATCACGTCATATCATCCTCTTCTCTTGACCCTTGAAAACTTCCTTCACACCAAACTTCTCACAATCTTCATTAGCAACGTTAGTGCAATCAAAATAATAAATTCACATGGTTCAGTTTCAACACAAGCCTAACACTCATAAAAACATTAGCTACTATCAAAACTTCTTTTAGAACTCTTTTTCTCAAAAGAACATCAACAGAAAGATATTAAGATGCAAATGCAATTATTGGCAGAAATCTGTCAAAACACGACACCAGGTAAACATGATTTTTTTTTCGAAAATCTTCTGTTGCTCAAATAAAAAAGTGTTCAACTAAGAAAGGCTGCGTATATAGCCCCGGATTACGCACCAAAAAAATCAGGTCATTTTGAATTTTCTGTGATTTTATACGAATTTAACAGTGGACAGCAGAAATCTGTTTCCTGCGCAGAAATCCGAAAATAGTCTCAACTTTCCACTAGAGGCTTTAGTTGGCTCAACAAATACGCAAAAGAAAATATACATAAGGGTTGCTAAGGAAATAGAAAAGACCCAGGTTCAAATCACACAGAAAGAAACAACAGAAAATGGGTTGAAAACAGAGAAATAAAACGGGTTGTCTCCCGGTAGCGCTTTTCTTTAATGCCTTTCAGCTAGGCATAGAAAGCAACTCAAGTATTTTCAAGTGAGGAAGCATCAACATAATAACTTGCTCTAATAATAGAGTCAAAAGGTAGCTTCATTCGCTTTCGAGGAAAGTGTTCCATACCTTTCTTGAGTGGGAATTGATATTTAATACTCCCCTCTTTCATATTAATAACAACACCAACAGTTCTAAGAAAAGGTCTACCCAAAACAATAGGACAAGAAGCATTGCATTCAATATTCATAACAAAAAAATCAACAGGGACAAGTTTATTGTTAACCATAATAAGAACATCATCAATTCTACCAAAAGTTTTCTTCTTAGCATTATCAGCAAGATGAACATCCAAATAATAGTGTTCCAACGGTGGTAGATCAAGGATATCATAAAGATTTTGAGGCATAACAGAGGTACTAGCACCAAGATCACACAAAGCATTGCAATCAAAATCAGTTACTTTTATCTTAATGATGGGCTCCCAACCATCATCTAATTTCCTAGGGATAGATGTTTCAAGTTTCATCTTTTCTTCTCTAACTTTCATGAGAGCATTGGTAATATGTTTAGTAAAGGCCATATTCATGGAACTAGCATTGGGGATTCTAACAAGCTTTTGTAGGAACATAATAACTTCATTAATATTGCAATCATCAAAAAAATTATTATCATCAAAAGTAATGGGACTATTATATCCCACATCTCTAAAAAAATTACCACTTTTATCAGAAGCAATTTCAGCAATTTGAGGCAATTTAGCACATTTCACTGAAGGGGTGGAGACTTTGTTAACACCAACTACTTTACCATTGATAGTAGGAGGTTTACTAGCAATTGGAGCTTCAGTTTTACTAGTGGTGGTGATAGTGCAAACTCTAGCAATATTATTCTTTTTAGCCAATTCATCTTCTCTTTCCCACCTAGCACGTAATTCAGCCATCAACCTAACATTATCATCAATTCAAACTTGAATGGCATTGGTTACAGCAAAAGGATTATCTTCAATGGTTTCAGTTTTAGCAGCCATTTTATTGATCAAAGAAAATTGTGCCTCTGACAGGGCCGACATACTAACCCCAACACTTGAAATTTTACCTTGCAAACCAGAGATTTCTCTATTTAAATTCCCAATTTGTTGGCTAATAGTTCTCAACATAGCAGATTGCTCTTCCATATTTTAATAAACAACTTATTTTGTTCATATTGCATTTGCATAAAGCTCTTAGTTGCTTTTTCAACTTCTACAACCTTTCCTCACTAGGCATTCTAGATCTACCACAAGAATAACCACTACCACTATTAGGAGGATAGGGCTTATAATTGTTTCCACCAAAATTATTTCTATACTCATTATTGTTAAAATTATTATTTCTAATAAAGTTCACATCAACATGATCTTCTTGAGCAACCAAAGAGGCTAAAGGAACATTATATGGATCAACTTGAGCTTTACCATTAACAAGCATAGACATAATAGAATCTAGTCATTCACTCAAAGAGGAGGTTTCCTCAACATAATTTACCTTCTGACCTTGTGGAGCTCTCTCAGTGTGCCACTCTGAATAATTTATCATCATATCATCAAGAAGCTTTGTTGCATTTCCCAAAGTGATGGACATAAGGGTACCTCCAGCTGCTGAATCCAATAGGTTCCTTGAGGAGAAATTCAGTCCTGCATAAAAGGTTTGTATAATCATCCAAGTAGTCGGTCCATGAGTGGCACAATTTTTCACCATAGTTTTCATTCTTTCCCAAGTTTTAGCAACATGCTCATTATCAAGTTGTTTAAAATTCATTATGTCACTTCTCAGGGATATAATTTTAACATGAGGATAATATTTTCCAATCAAATCATCTTTACACTTAGTCCATGAATCAATACTATTTCTAGGCAAAGATAGCAACCATTCTTTAGCTCTTCCTCTCAAAGAGAAAGGAAATAATTCCAGTTTAATAATATCTCCATCCACATCTTTATATTTTTGCATATCACATAGTTCAAAAAAATTATTAAGGTGAGCAGCAACATCATCAGTACTAACACCAGAAAATTGCTCTTTCGTAACATCATCAGTACTAACACCAGAAAATTATTAAGGTTTAATTTCATAGAAAGCAGCAGTAGGAGCAGGTGGAGCGATAGGTGTGCAAATAAAATCATTGTTGTTTGTGCTAGTGAAGTCACACAACTTAGTATTCTCATAGAAACTCATTTTAACAAAAAATTAGAGCATGCAGATAAATAACAACTATAAAGTAAACTAATTTTTGTGTGTGTTTTTTATATAAAGAAGCAAAACAAGAAAAAAACAAAATAAAGAGGTTGAGAGAGAGACTCCCCTTGCGAGAAGACTTCTTTCTCCACGGCAACGGCGCCAGAAATTCTTTGCTACGCCTTGATGGTGCCTTGACTGGGAGACTTCTTGATGATGATGAATTTTAAGTCCCCGGCAACGACGCCAGAAATTCTTGTTGCTATGGATGGCGTGTTGGGAACCCCAAGAGGAGGGTGTGATGAGTACAGAGGTAAGAATTTCCCTCAGTTAAGAACCAAGGTTATCATTCCAGTAGGAGAAAGAGGATCTTCGCAAAGTTGATGCCACTATTGGTGGTGATGGCGCCTCACCGGTGTCAGCAACAACGCGGAACCTGCACACAACACAACAAAAATAGTTTGTCCCAACGGTACAGTGAGGTTGTCAATCTCACCGGTCTTGCTGAAAACAAAGATTAGACGTATAGTGTGGAAAATGGTGTATACCTGCAGTAAGTAAAGAAAGCAGGGAATTGTAGTGGTTTGTCTAACAGTGTAGGAAATTGGACCGGGGTTCATAGGTTCACTGGTGGTGTCTCACCATAAAAGATAGCATATTGGGTGAACAATTACAGCTGGGAAATTGACAAATAGAGGTTGCACCGTAGTGCACATTCATGACATGATGACTACTATGATATTTAGTGCAGGCATTACAAGAATATACATAGACCGTAATCCAACTGCATCTATGACTAATAATCCACCCTCAGGTTATCATCCGAATCCACTTAAGTATTAAGTTGCAAGCAATAGATAATCGCATTAAGCAATGTGTGTAATGTAAGCAATGATTGTGCACACGGGCACTCACAACGCTGTTTTCTCCCTAGTGGAAACAACACATCCTCCCCCGTCACGTTTCTGTCACTCGAGCATAGGCGAAAAAGAGGCATGAACCCAACTATCGAGCATAAATACTCCGTCTTGGCGTCACTAGAAACTACTTGGCCAGAGAAACCACTAGCAACAGAAAACATGCAAGATCACAAATAACATATGCAATAAAGACTATAATCAACTTGGCATAAGTTCAATATTCATCGGATCCCAGCAAACACAACACATGGAATTAATAAGAACAATATCGATCATGTTAGGCAGGTCACGAGATCTAAACATTGAGGCATAGGAGGATAACATAACCATCTAGCTACTGTTATGGACCCGTAGTCTAAGGATGAACTACTCACGCATCACTCCGGAGGCAGGCATGGCGATGAAGACGCCTCCGGTGATGATCTCCTCTCCGACAGGGTGCCAGGTGACAGCTTCATAACCTCCTTGATCTACGGTTGACGATGACGACGGCTGCGGAACTTTTCGGGGATTTTTTATCAGGTACCTAGGGTTTTCCTTCGGAGGGGAATAAATAGGAAAAAGGGCGACGTCGGTGGGCCACCAGGGTGGCCTCACCACCCCAGGCGCGACTAAGGGTGGCCCGCGCCTGGCTATGGTGAGGGCCCCCTGGTACCCGTCTTTGACTCCTCTTCAGACTTCTGGGTGCTCCCGGGGAAAATAGGAACTTCGGGATTCATGGGGTCCAATTCCGAAAATATTTCCAGAACTACTTTTCTGAAATAAAAAACAGCAGAAAACATGAAACTGGCACTTGGCATCTTATTAATAGGTTAGTCCCAGAAAACGTGTAAAGATGCTATAAAGAAGGGAGAAAACATATAGCAATTGGGATAATATCAACATGGAACATCAGAAATTATAGATACGTTGGAGACGTATCATGACGAAGATATGGATCCTAGACCCTGCGGGTAAGGACACCCCCTCTCAGGCCCAAGGCCAAGGCCCAAGAAGAGGCGCCCTTGAATACTCCAGAAGGCCCACGTGAAGCCCACCCGCACTAACTTGCGGGTTAAGCTAGGAAACTTGTAAACCGACCTAGCTAGAGTTCGAGTCCTCTCCGGGTAGAACTCGAGACCTGGCCATCTATATAAGGCCAGGAGAGCCCCCTAGGAGAGGACCAAGCAATACCGCACGACCCCAAAAGCCTTGAACTCGAGACCCTACTCTCGATTCGAGCACCACCATTGTAA
Organism: Alopecurus myosuroides; assembly: GCA_028641055.1. Classification (NCBI taxonomy): domain Eukaryota; kingdom Viridiplantae; phylum Streptophyta; class Magnoliopsida; order Poales; family Poaceae; genus Alopecurus; species Alopecurus myosuroides. Next base: position 126,713,008 of record CM054058.1, read on the forward strand.
CCGATCTATCCATCAATACAGATCGACAAGAGGCAGGAGTAAGGGTTTACCTCTACGAGGGCCCCGAACCTGGGTAAATCTCGCCCCCTGTCTAGCCGACGATTCCACCAGCGCTCATGGGTTCTCTTAATCGAAACCCGATAGGTTCACCGAAGGGATTTGTTGAGTCAGAGATTCGACAATTGGCGCCGTCTGTGGGAATCGCGGGCGCTGGATCACCGGCATCTTCGGCTTCATCGACGTCCAACTCCCGTTGGAAACCATCGACTACGGCTCCGAGCAATCCTATACGGATCGGATCTATCGTGGTCACACCTCACCCGCCGGAATCACGCCCGGTATTCGAGGATCTGGAGAAGAGCGTCACCCTGATGTTCGGAAGCTTCAACTTCATGGCAAACAGAGACGGAATCCTCCACTTCTCAGATGGATCTGAATCCGAATCTGGAGCCGTCAACTCGCGCTTTCTTGTAGAGAAAAGTGGCGAGTCCATCCGCTTCAACACAGTCGACTATCACACCCTCTCGACAGAGGAACCTTCTCGGGTACGGGAAGCTTTCAGATCTGCGCCCAGGACGCACGGGCCACGTCTGGCCCAAGTCTGCATGGCAGGATCGGAACCGCCCCCAGAAACTGAATTCAGCGCAACCGAGCGCAATTTAATCGGCGTCTCGCGGGAGGCCTGGAACAAGGCCAAGGAAGCCATGCGAAGAAGTAAGCCACCCGCGGCAGGAGCCACGCAAGAGGACCTGACCGCCTACCACTATCACCTAGTGAGAGCGGCCTCGAACATCAAAGATGCCCGAGCAGATCTAGCCCGTCGCAGAAGAGCGGCGGACGAATCAAGCCTACGACGAGCCGAGCAATCCCTTGCACCTTCGGTCGGTACCCGACCTGCGAGGAAGGGACCCGCAGCATCGTCAAGGGACTACGAATCCATGGCTGGGACCAACAGGTCAACCACGTCTTCCTTCATGAGGGTCGACGACAACGGCAATGTTTACCCGCAAACCCCAGCTGCCGCGATCCTAGCCGCAGCAACCTACATGCAAATGAACCAACCAACGGAAAGCGACCCTCGGGTGGAACAGTACAAGCAATTTGTAAAGGACTAGGATTGGCAGCCGCAAGGCTCGCTTCTCACGATCGCAAGAAAACTGAAGAACAATTGGAGAAGGAGCGACAGGAGAAGGACAAGGATAAAGAAACGCCCCGCAGGCACAGAAGCTCATCCCCGAGAAAAGACAAATCGCCACGACGCGGTCGAGGAAAAGAAGCCCGCCGCCGCGGCGATAGTCGAAGTAGCAGCGACGACAGCCCGAGAGACAAAAGCTCACGGCACCATAGCAGCCGCTCGCGAAAACGAAGCAAGGAACCACGGAAGGACGCTGATCGCGAGCAGCCCGGACGCGATGCACGATCAGACATCGCACAGAACAAGGTGGACAGGGCAAGGGCATCACGATATCGCGAGCGATCGTCATCCGGCTCCTCGGATGATGAAACCTGCGGTGCACTCTGCTTCGCCCGCAGCATTCGCGAAGCACCCTTACCCAAAAGATTCAAGCTCAGCACAGAAGTGACCAAGTACGATGGTTCACTCGAGCCTTCTCAATGGTTAAGCGACTACCTCACGGCAGTAAAATGCCAACACGGGAACAAGAACACGGCTATGCAATACCTCAATTTGCATCTAGTTGGAGCGGCCCGCAGTTGGCTGGAGAGGAGACCAAGATCTTGCTACGCATCATGGGATGACTTGCACTGCGATTTCTGCAAAAATTTCCAATTGACCTACAAGAGGCCGGCCACAATCGAAGAACTACGAGCCTGTAAACAGAAAAGCCGCGAGTCTACCCGAGAATACATCCAGCGGTGGACCACACTCAGGAACACCGCAGGAACCATCTCGGAAGAAGTGGCGATTGAGGCCTTCGCCAAAGGTGCGAGAAGAACTGCCTTTCGGGAAGAACTAGGCAGAGCAACGCCCAAAACCATCGGGGAGTTAATGATCATAGCCGAAAAATGGGCTAATGGAGAAGATGCAGTACGCAACGAAAGAGGGTCATCACCCGCACACGAAGACGACCGCCATGGGTGAAGAAAGAGAAGGAAATACTACGACCACGAGGATAGGGAGGAACTAGTGGCGGCAGAATTCACGCGAAGTCGCGACTCTGGTCGCCGCGGAAGTCGCGAGTGGAAACCAAAAGCAGAAGAAAAATCCCCCGAGGAAGACCTTGACGCATACTGCTCGCTACATCTGTTCACGGATAAGCGCACGGGCAAAACTAAGGCAACACACCTTCTCAAGGATTGCCGAAAGTTTCATGACATCTCGGACGCGCTCGCCAGGAAAAGATTCGCATCCACCCAAAACTACCCGCCACTACCAGGAGGAGGACAACAATTCCAGCCGCCACCACCTCCACCTCCACCAGCGAATCCAAACATGGCGTTAGCTGCACTACCTGCACCAACGCCACAAAACACTGGAGCCAATGCATACCCGAACCCAGCAGGACAACTCGCGATGATACAGAAGGTATGCCCCTCTCGTAGAGTTCAAAAGACTAACACGAGGAAACTATGCATGGCAGTGCAGACACCGCCAACAAAGACCGAGTACCTGAAGATGGCAGATCAGCCAATCACGTTATCGAAGAAAGACCATCCGCCACAAGTCTATCGACCAGGACACGCCGCCCTCGTCATCCAGGCTCAAATTGGAAATTACGACCTGGCCCGTGTGTTCATGGACGGTGGCAGTGGCATCAACATTATATACGCGGATACACTCCGTCGAATGAACAAGAACCTGGACGGCCTAATGGAATCAGAGACATCCATCCACGGTATAGTTTCGGGCAAAGCAATCCGTCCACTCGGAACAATCAACCTAGAAGTTGTACTAGGCTCTCCAAGCAACTACAGAAGGGAATTCCTGGACTTCGAAGTCGTCGACTGGCCCTCACAGTACCACGCCATCCTTGGTCGAACAGCGTTCGCCAGATTCATGTCCGTACCACATTACGCGTACTTGAAACTCAAGCTACCCGGCGAATACGGTGTGATCACCATCGACGGAGACTTCCATAAATCAGACAAGTGCGACATAGAATTTAATGAGATCGTGAAATCTTTCGGGATGCAAGAAGAACTTCAAGAGCTGGCAAAAACCACGGATCACTCCGTTATGCCCCTCACGAAGAAAAACGCGCCTGAACTGGAATTCAGCGCCAACAGCGACACCCGCAAGCACAAAGTGCACCCGACGGATTCTGCCAAGACCGCGATGGTTTCCACAACCCTCTCGCCAGCATAGGAAGGCGCGCTCGTCAAACTCCTCCGTGAGTACTGGGAAATTTTTGCCTGGCAGCCTTCAGATATGCCAGGAATACCCAGGGAGTTTGCCGAGCACTCACTCGAAGTCTTTCCTGACGCTAAACCCATTAAACAGACGACTCGACGATTTTCGGAACCCAAGCAGAAGGCGCTTGGAGAAGAAGTAAACAGACTGCTAGCCGCCAACTTTATTAGGGAGATCAAGATATCCACCTGGTTAGCAAATCCGGTGATGGTCCCCAAGAAGAACATGGATATCCTTCGGGTGTGCATCGACTACACGTCGCTGAATAAGCACTGCCCCAAGGACAATTTTCCTCTACCACGAATCGACCAGATCGTGGACTCTACGGCAGGCTGCCAACGCCTCTCCTTCCTGGACGCTTATTCGGGATACAATCAGATCCAAATGAAAAGGGAAGACGAAGAGAAGACGGCATTCATCACACCCCATGGTGTCTACTGCTACACGACAATGCCCTTCGGGCTGAAGAACGCAGGCGCAACATACCAGCGCTGCATGCAAAGATGCCTCGCCAATCTCATTGGCAAGAACGTACAGGTGTACGTTGACGACATCGTCATCAAGACTCGAGTAGAGGACACACTCCTCGAGGACATTCGAGAGACGTTCGACGCCCTTAATGCATATCGGATCAAGCTCAACCCGACCAAATGCGTTTTCGGCGTCCCTGCAGGAAAACTCCTCGGGTACCTGGTATCCTCCAGAGGCATTGAAGCCAACCCGGAAAAAATACAAGCCATCCTGACTATGAAGGAGCCAACCAATCTACGCGGAGTCCAGCAGCTCGCAGGACGGCTAGCCGCCCTAAGCAGGTTCATCGCACGATTGGGAGAGCAGGCGCTACCCTTCTACAAATTACTGAAAAAGACGGACAAATTCGAGTGGACACCCGAAGGCAAACAAGCATTTGCAGACCTGAAGCGATCGTTGCAGAGCAGGCGCGTCCTTGCAACACCACAAGAAAGGGAGCCACTTTTCCTCTACTTAGCCGCCACAAATCAGGTCATCAGCACAACAATCGTAGTCGAACGACCTGAAGATGGCAAGGCATACGGAGTCCAACGACCAATATATTACATCAGCGAAGTGCTCTCGCCATGCAAGCAACGATACCCTCATTATCAGAAGCTCGCATATGGAGTTGTTCTCACGGCTCGAAAGCTCAAACATTCTTTCCAGGAACACGCCATCACAGTGGTTAATGATGCGTCACTCGGGACAATCATGAACAACCCTATGGCATCCGGAAGAATAGCTAAATGGAGCATCGAGTTGGGCGCCTGGGACATCACCTACGCAGGACGCAACGCAGTCAAATCTCAAGTACTTGTGGAATTCATCAGCGAATGGACAGAGTTACAAACGCCCGGGCCGCCTGAGTACACGAGTAATTGGATAATGTACTTCGATGGATCCAAAAGAAACGAAGGAGCAGGAGCTGGAATCGTCCTCATTTCACCCCGTGGAGACAAGTTGCAATACGTCTTGCGACTAGACTTTCCACCAGATGATCCAGCATCGAACAACGACGCAGAATATGAAGCCCTGTTGCACGGGATGAAAATGGCAATCGCCTGCGGAGCTACCCGATTAATGATCTACGGCGATTCCAACCTCATAGTGCAGCAGACAATGAAAGAATGTGACGCCATTGCTGAAAACACGGTCGCATATCGCGACATGTACAATCTACTCGAAGGAAGTTTTCAAGGGTGCGAGCTGAGGCACATTGCAAGATCTAGCAACGAAGAAGCAGACAGACTGGCAAACATGGGTTCCACGAATACACCCATACCGCCAGGAATATACTTCGAACGGATGATCAAGCGATCGGTCAAAGTGAAGAAAACTGCAGAAACACCAGCAGCGCCAGAAACAGAGGTCAGCCCGCAAGTTGCACTTATCGAGCTTACTCACAACATATCGCGACAGGTCTTCCTGGTCGAGCCAGTCTGGACGCAGAGATATCTCGACTACCTTCTCAATAGACAGCTCCCAGCCGACCCACGCGAGGCTCGACAAATAATCAGGCGTAGCAAATCCTTTCGAGTGATCAATGGAGAATTATACAAGCAAAGCATCTCGGGGATACTTCAGCGATGCATCGCACCCGAAGACGGCAAGGAATTGCTCCAAGACATACACAAAGGAGACTGCGGACATCATGCTATCTGGAAAACAATAATGGGAAAAGCCTTTCGAGCAGGATTCTATTGGCTAACAGCAGCCACCGATGCAAAAACCTTGGTCGAACAATGCGACGCCTGTCAGCGGTTCGCACCAAGGCCGCACGCACCTGCTACAGAATTGCACATGATACCCATTGCCTGGCCCTTTGCACAATGGGGGCTAGACATGGTTGGACCACTACGCAAGTCCTCGCCCGGTGGATATACACACTTGCTGGTCGCAGTCGACAAGTTCACGAAATGGATCGAAGCTATGCCAGTAACTTCGGCTAGCGCCCAATGCGCCGTCAAGTTCCTCGACTCCATCGTATGTAGATTTGGGGTGCCACACGACATCATCACAGACAATGGTACAAACTTCACAGCAAAGGAAACGCAACAGTTCTGCAAGGAAAAAGGAATCAATTTCAAGTTTGCTTCCGTTGCCCACCCGCAAACAAACAGACAAGTCGAAAGATCAAACGGTTTGGTTTTGGCTGGCATCAAGAAGCGACTACTCGATCGTCTACATCCCGCTGCAGGACATTGGGCAGAAGAGCTACCCTCCGTACTCTGGAGCCTCCGCACAACTCCAAACCGATCGACGAAATACACGCCATTTTTCATGGTATACGGGGCCGAAGCAGTCCTCCCCGAGGACGTTCGATTCAGCGCCCCACGAGTTGTTGCCTACAGCGAAGAAACTTCCAACAAGGCACTCGCAGAAGATATGGATGCACTCGACGAAATGCGCGATATCGCACTCGCAAGATCCGCAGTATATCAGCAATCCTTGCGCAACTATCATAGTCGCCGCATACGTCACAGAGCATTCGTGGTTGGAGACCTGGTACTGCGGCTCAAACAGAAGGAAGGACACAAGCTTGAACCACCTTGGGAAGGACCCTTCATCATACACGAAGTTATCCCAGGTGGAGCTTACAGGCTAAAGAATCCAGCAACCGGAGGAATCTATTCCAATCCGTGGAATATCGCTCACCTCCGCAAATTTTATCCCTAGGCTTGCTTGTTATCACAACAAAAATAAGGCTATACTAGCCAATACTGTAGCCCGAATACATGGCTTCTCAGCCATTGCAATAAAGATATGATTTCTTCATCATATTCACTCGAAGCTTCTCGTTCTTTACATGCTAAAAGTTACAGGTATACACCCCATAAACACACGGGGGCTACACCTACAACTAAGCATCACAGAAAAACTTAATTCATACAAGGTTACACACCTTACAACAGTTTTTTACAAACTATAAACAGATTACAGGATATTTACATCCAACAATCAACCAAACCGCTGAGCATTTTCACTCGCTAAAACTCTATCTACTTCTTCAGAGGTCAATCGAATAATTTTCTCCGCTGCAGGGCGTACAGCATCATAGTACGGTGAGATATCCTCGATTGCATAATCTGGGCGCCGAGCTACGGAGTTAATATCTATCTCAGGATGCCATATTCGGACAAAAGAAAGAGCTACAACCGCGCCGCACGTCATTTGATTGCGCACACACGCGCGAACTTCTCCTTCACGTCCAAACAACCTGAGAAGATAGCTCCAGTCTTCGGGACCCCTTGCGAGTGGATAAAAAGCAGCATTCATCGCAACCAAGACCTCGTGAAAAGAACTCACGAGAATTCTCGCCTGAATGACTCGAAACTTCAAAGTGTCCATCACAAATCCTCGGCTACGATCAGACCAGAAATTATTCGCATGAGGTTTTCAGCTACTAGCCTCTTGATGAATGTGGTTTTCTACCCACTACTTTTCTTCCCTGTCATCCGGATTAACGACTGAAGAGCAAAAACATACTCAGTCAGCTAAGGAAACAAGGAAGAAAAAGGCACGGGGGCTGCACTACTTACAGAGCAAATCCCTTGCGACTGAAGCCAACTCATCCATCAGAAATTGTTCGCGTTCAGCCGCCAATTTCTGTTTAGATTTCGCCACATCGGCTACTCCGCGCAAAGCTTTTAGCTTGCGCTCACCCTCCTGGACCTTATCACGAAGGCCCGCAAAAGTGCCAACAGCGGCGACAAGTGGATTTACTGGAATATCACGTCCACCCGAAGTTTCCGCGGCAAACCCAGTAGCCTGGAAGAATACAAGGAAAGAAGTAAGATGCCCTACTCGAGTTATTTCCAGTCGCACTTTTGACAAGCGCTCGGAGGCTACTCCCATCGGGAGACAACACACAAACAAGGAGAATAAATTTCCAGACGAATACTTCAAATAAGGTACGGGAATACATCCCAAGGTTCATTACAATCAAGGAGAAAAAGGAAAAACTATGAGGCAACATTGGTGCTCCCGCTAGCAGCAGTCGCCCCTCCCTTATGTCGAGCAAATAACTCAGACAACTTCCGAGCAAGGATGGTGGCCTGCTCTCCAAAACGAGAGAGCCGTACCTTTTTGCCCGTGGAGGGGTCGACTGGAAGAGATGAATAGGCCTCCTCCAAACCTTCGACTCCATGTGCCAACGCAAATTGAATGGCGGTCTTCGCACTAGCTTCCGACTGAGCGACCGCGAAGGCATCCAGAAGATTGCCTTCTGAGAAAACCTTCAACAGATCATCTAGCACGCGTGCAGAAGGGGCGTTGGCAACGAGGCGACCATGCAGTTGCGCCAACACTTGAGTAGCATCGCTGATCAAGGAACCAACTCCTTCAGCGTGCCTCTTAAGTTGGGCAAGGGTGTCGGTTAGCAAATCTACCCGCGGAAGCCCAGGAATCTCCAGAGGAACATCCAGGAAACCTACAAGAGAAGAAAATAAAACTTAGCAAAGTTCAGCAAAATAAGGGATCAAAGTCGCAAGAACCCTGGACACTTACACGCAAAGCGCTCAGCGAGGGGACGGAGGACCGCGACAACGTCGTTATCGGCCTTGCTGCCAGCTTCCTCCAAATCCTTCAAGGCCTTCCGCTCATCCGCAAGTTGTCGACCAACATCTTCCGATTGCATGCGGGAAGTTTCCAGCTCTTGTCGGATGGCCGTCAGGTCAGCCTCACGAGCAGTTACCTGCTCAGAGAGTTTGACCTTTTCGGACTCCGAAAGTTTGAGTCGAGCTGCAAAGAAATGCTTATCAAAAATCAAGAATGGACAAAGTACTGAAGACAAGGAGGTGATAAAACTTACCCTTGAGAAGGTCGTTCTCAGTTTGAAGCCGGCTACGGTCCGATCGAAGGGACTCGCAATCCGACTCGGCGAAAACGACGCGGCGACCAACCGCCGCAAGAGAATCAATGAGCGACTGCAAAAGCACAAAGACAGAAGAGTTATAAGGATTAAGCTGGAGCCTGTACCCGATTATTTATAATCGACTACAGCCTCGGGGGCTACTCCCATCGGGAGCACTGCCGTGCACCCGATAAAAATGAAATCATAAAGAAGAATTAAACCGGACTTTGAGCCTGTAGCCAATCGCATGCGATCGACTACAGCCTCGGGGGCTACTCCCATCGGGAGCACTATCGTGCACCCGATAAAAATTTGAAGACAGAAGACGAAGTTTACCTGGCCGGTGGCGCGAGAGAGCGGATCCGCGGAGCTGTCCGTCACTTCTTTAGAAGCTGAAGTCCTAGCGGCAAGGCTGGGGGCTTCACGTTCCGCAGTCGCAGCTTTGGGGGCCGCTCTGGGAGAATTTTGGACAGTGCCCGCAGTGGGAGTTTCACCCGCATTCCTTGCCTTATTCCTCTTTTCGGGAGGAATGGAAGAAGCATACCTGCGAGGACTAATAGTCTGCAGTCTGCAATAAAAAATAAAAAATATCAGAATGGAAACACAAAGAATGTTCGACCAAGAACAAGGAAAAAGATCTACTCGTCATCTTCGTCGTCATCCAGCAGATCCGCGTTCCAAGCGGTAGTCATCACCGGAAACGAAGGCGAAGGGGCGAGTGAGCGAAGTGGAGTCGCATTGATAGGGGCCTGACCGGCCGATGCTTCCAAGGAGTTATCCTTGTAAGTGGCCTCAGTATCATCCACCCGACGACGCTTGGGAGGGCCACCATTCGAGTCTTCGACGTCATCCGAGGAATTATGCGAAGAACTCGATGAGGCGTCAGCGACGCTGGTATCAGCCGCGCCATCCTGATGACTCGCCACTAGCTCTGAGGCAGCCTCCCCCGCAGCTGGCGGGTAGCAGTCCGCCATAGCTAGGTTCTACGAAGACAAAAAGAAGACGAGAAAAAATCTTATCGACTAAGACTCAGAACAAAAAGGAAGCAACTCAAAGACAAGAAACTAACCGCAGCTGGAGGAGGATTTGAAGCGGCAAAGGCTTCGACTGAGCAGTCGGGGAATTTCTCCCCCACCTTCAGTCGAGTGATAGCCGCGATCTTCTTCTCGAATTCCACATTCGAGAGTTCCTCGCGGCTCACTCGGCTGGGGTCTTCTGCGCCTTGATACTCCCACATAGTGGAGGGCTTTTGCTGTAGAGGTTGGATCCTGCGCTTCAAGAAGATACTCGCCAGATGCAGCCCGTTGAGCACGACTCCCGCAGTTTGATCCCGGAGAGCGGCTACTCTTGCGAGTAAGGGCGCAACGGTCTGAGTCTCCTCGGCTGACATCCTGTGCCCCCAAGACTTTCGCCTCGTGAGAACAGCGAACGGGTGGAATTCTACGATCCCACCCGAGCTATTGTCGACGACGTAAAACCACTTCTTCCGCCAGCCTTGGGCGGAGTCGATGAAGTGCATGTTGAAGTAGCTGCTTTCTTGACGAGCCTGGATCCCGAAGCCACCCGTGCGAAGCGGTTCGCCGGGCTCAGATTCCACCCGCGATTTCTCGCGGAAGATCCGTACTTTGAAGAGCGCCTTCCAGAGCGCCCAGTGCGGGCGAATGCCGAGAAAGCACTCGCAGAACACGATGAAGCACGATATGTGCTGCACAACGTTCGGAGGGAGATCGTGAAGCTGTATGCCATAGACATACAGCAACCCGAGGAAGAAAGGGTGGAGAGGAAAGGAAAGACCCCGAGACACGTGGTCCACAAAGACCACGCGCTCGTTCGATTGCGGGTTAGGTACCTCTTCCTTCTTTCCGAGGCGAACCCGCTTCTCCGTCTCCGCCGGCAGCAACCCTTCCCGCTGCATCTCCTTGATGCTTTTTGCGGTGGTGTTGGGGGAGCGCCAGTCGCCGGCGCGGGGCGCGGGTTGCGCGGAAGGTTCACCGGACGCAGAGGTGACAGCACCACGTTTCTTTCCACCAGCCATTGCTTGCAGCACGAGGGCGAGCGCGAGGAAGAAGAAGATGGGCACGAGGAAGACAACGAAGGCAAAGAGCAGGGAAGATTTTACCGTGACACTAAGACCCGTACTTATACACGGAGCGAGATGATCTCCGCCGTACGATGCGCTACGTGGCGCCTATCGCAATCGCCACGCGTGAAGGTGAAACAAAGGGGCAGCGAACGATGTTTCGTGCCACGATCTTAACAGAAGATCGTGCGCATTTACTGCGCGGTTCGCGTAAAAACCGGGAACGACGTCTCGTTTCCCGGTCAAAAAGCTGACCTGGTGGGCCACCATCTGCTACCACTCCGTCACGTCCCATCGGGAGAAGAGGAGTGCGTCATGACGTCATGACATACATCATTCAAAATCGAGATCTTTCGATTGGAAGTTCAAACGCGAAAATATCTTCGTACGAACAATAATTCCTTCGGATAAAAGCAACTTTTCTATGAACAAATTCATGGAGCAAAGCCTCTTCGAACAAGAGAAAAAATACCCTATACACGAAAACTCTTTCGTATGGGCACAGCATTCCAAACATGAAAACTCTTTCATATGGAATTAACTTTTCTTCCAGCACGAAACTTCTTTCGTATGGAACTCAGCCGAATCGATCGGGTAGAAAGAGCCTACCTCTCCTGCACATGATAATACTACATCATAAGAACCTGGATTGTACAGCCGACTAGGCCCATCCGGATGCCATATTCCTCGAATATGAAGGTAAGACCCGAAAAGATCTCTCTTTTGGGCCTGGAATCGCACTCGAAAGCTGCGTCCTCCGGTATAATTCCGTGTCAGCAACACGAAGAAAAATCCTAGCGGACGCGCCGGGTACCCCTATAGGTTAAGTTCGACTCGATAAGTCCACAACGGCCCAGTCGCAACAATCACCTCATCGGGTTCGAGTCGGAGGTCTCGAATCTGTGTAGGCCAGGAATGTTTTTGCCCTAGTCGCAATTAATTGGCCCTGATCTCTCGGGAGAGCCAAGCTACTGTGCCACATCCTTCTGTGAAAAAAGCCGTAAAAACAGGCACTTGTGTTGCCCGATGCTCGGGCATGATAACTCATGATACAGGGAACACACCCTTTAAAACAATAACAGTCGAGCTGGTCCTCCAAAAGATGATCAAGGAAGGTTTGACCGTCTACTCGACTGGAAAAATCCCAATCAAGCAGACGCTCGGGGGCTACTGACGAAGATATGGATCCTAGACCCTACGGGTAAGGACACCCCCTCTCAGGCCCAAGGCCAAGGCCCAAGAAGAGGCGCCCTTGGAATACTCCAGAAGGCCCACGTGAAGCCCACCCGCACTAACTTGCGGGTTAAGCTAGGTAACTTGTAAACCGACCTAGCTAGAGTTCGAGTCCTCTCCGGGTAGAACTCGAGACCTGGCCATCTATATAAGGCCAGGAGAGCCCCCCTAGGAGAGGGCCAAGCAATACCGCACGACCCCAAAAGCCTTGAACTCGAGACCCTACTCTCAATTCGAGCACCACCATTGTAACCGATCTATCCATCAATACAAATCGACAAGAGGCAGGAGTAAGGGTTTACCTCTACGAGGGCCCCGAACTGGGTAAATCTCGCCCCCTGTCTAGCCGACGATTCCACCTGCGCTCATGGGTTCTCTTAATCGAAACCCGATAGGTTCACCGAAGGGATTTGTTGAGTCAGAGATTCGACATATCAGTATTCTTGTTATCGTCTCTACACACAAGGTATATATTTCTCTTATTCTCAACATAGTGGTTATTGTTAACTTTGGCATGTTTTCTACTTGTTGGAAATTGCTCTCCTAGTATTATTGCACTTTTGCATTTGAGGAAAACAAAAGAGGTCCTTATAGATAGGGGGAGACATTTCCATTTTGTTTCAAACATGTACTCATGAAGGTTGTATTGCAAATCTTAGTATTGTCATCTAACACCAAAAAGGGGAGACTGAAAGTGCATTTCGTTTTCCCGGTGTTTTTGTGTGTTAGTTAACAATACTAAGTACATTATTTATCGAGGTGTTTAGTGTGCAGGTGTTATACTTAACATCGGCATCGATCACCAAAAAGATCGGTGAAGATTGGGATAAGAGATTTGGGACAGAGAGGATCTGGATTATTCTAACCGGATTATTCAGGGAAATCGGATATTTCGGTTAGGATGGTTTCTGTCCAGTTCGGGACAGAGACGAGCCGGAATATTGGTACCGGATTATTCACTCCACACCGGATATTCCGATTGAGGAAGTTTCTCCTCGAAATCGGCTAAGGACTGAAGATGGAACTCACATTTGCTAACCGGATTATTCCAGGGCAGCCGGAATATCCGGTTTAGGTGCCTGCGCAAGACAGAAGCTAACTAGATTATTCATACCGTATTATTCAGAGGTAGTCGGAATATCCGTTTGGAGTCAACGAGTTTGAAGCAGATCTGGAGAAATATTCCGACCGGATATTCCAGTCTAAACTTGGACCGGATATTCCGGTACCTTTTTTCCAGCGAAACGGCTAGATTTTAGGAGGGGGTACAAATACCCCTCCTTTTCTTCCTTGAGCTCTAGTTCTTCTCCAAGCATTCAATATCATTTAAGAGCTCACCAAATCTGTAATAACTCCCAATCCCTCCCACCAAACTCGAAGATCTTTGTAGGATTAAAGGATAAGGCCCCGATCTACATCTTCACCGAGCCGTTCTTCATTTCCCCCTCATTAGCTTGAGGGATCTAGCCTAGGGTTTCCTCTTGTGGAGAATGAAAGCACATGGTGCCCCCATATGTGGTTTTGGTAATTAATGACAATCCTTATGGACTGATGTTTGCTTTGAGTTATCCTTGAAGATCTTGTCCATAGGAAATAATGTAGTTCATGTGGTTTAACTCTATTAGCTTCCTTGATGGCCATTGTTATATTCAAGGATTTATATGAAGAACGGCCATGGCTTGAGTTTATCTTATTGCTAGTACGTCTTAAAGAAAAGGATTAAGTGACTTTCATTATTATCTTCAAGACATCATTATTTGAAGTGAGAAGCAAAGATACAAGGTTGATCAAGCAAGTGATCAACACACAAAGCTACAAGATGTACCAAGTGGGACTGTGTATCCCGTGGTATGGTAAGAATTTGATCATATAGCTTTGTGAACTAACCCATGATATGTGTGTGTGGCATCTCTATGTGTGGTTAGGCATATTTCCATGGGCATGAACCAAAAGTAAGATTTCATATAGCCCATGGTCTATGTTGTCGTCAAGAGGTGTTCGTCGTCATGCTTGACATGGAAGCTCAAGTGAGGCATCTCGAAGAAATCCTATCCTTGGTGCTTGCCACCCTTTTGGAGATTGTGGCCTTGTGAAGATTTTCGGAGAAGGGTCTCTCCCATAATGGTGTATGGGGGAGCTAGTCTCTCCTATAATGGTGTATGGGGGAGCAACTTGCAAGTCTTCATCAAGCGGAGCTTGTGCTAGCAAGCGCAATCAAGAAAGAAGATCCTACTTGAGAGAGTGAAGAGCGTCATAATCTATCTCAAGTGGAATTCTCAAGGCAAAGGTATAATCTTGATAGGTTTTCTATTTTACCGGTCTCGTGTCTTTGGGAGACCGGGTTATAGGATAGATAGTCGTACTATCAAGAGGGGCTCTCAAGTGAGTAACTTGATTAAATCATTATGGAGAGCTCAAACCATTGCATACTTGGCATATCATCTTTCTTAGATCTTATTTGGCTTTTTTATCCTTTGGGTTTTGGTTCTTTTCTTGATCTTCATGACAAGCCAAGGTTTATCGAAAACGGTTTTGGTAAGAAGAACTTGTTGTGTTTTTGGTGGTGAAAATATCCGGTTCAGATTTGAGAATGTTTTCACACCTTCCATGTGTGGTAACTTCTCCATTCATTTTTTGTATACTCCTTTCTGTTATCTTTCCAAACCAATTAGATTCACTTCTTTCGGAGTTCATTCGCAAAAGTTATGTTCGTTTCGGTGCTGGAGGTTTTACCGGTTGTTCCTTTTAGAGAGGTTAAACCTTCGTACATTTTGTTTTAGTTTCCATTGTTGGGAAGTGATTTTTCTATTCATGATTTTGTAGAGTTTTTTGTTGCGAACTCAACAAGCCAAATATCATCGAAAACGGAGTCCGGACGCAAAGTTATGAACGTTTTAGTATTGGTGTTTCTGCTGTTTAGTCAGTCCGGAATCTCCGGACTTAGGGCCGGAATCTCCGGCTATCCGGAGTCTCCGGTGTTCAGTCCGGAGTCTCCGGACCAAAAACACCCCCATGGGTTTCTTCAATGGTGTCACCCGTTGTATAGGGTCCAGAGAGTGTCCGGAGTCTCCGGTTCAGACCGGAGTCTCCGATGTGAGTTTTTCCTGCAACGGCTTTTTTTCGTGGGGACCTATAAAAGGCCCCCTCCTTCCCCCCAGAGCTAGGTCTTCCAAGAACAAATTTCCCCCTCTCTCTCCTCCATTGTTGACCTTGGAAATCTTGCCCTTCTCTCAATTCCTCCCATGATTCTTGCATATCTTTGGGGGAAAAGAGAGAGGAGATCTGTAAGGACCCCAGACCGGCAGTCTGAAACCCTACGTATGCATACATTCACGATCCCAGAAAGATCAGTCGTGAACAACATACAAAGTTGGCACACAGAAATACATCATCCCTTACACGAATACATAAAGGTATTACACAAATGATCACATGATCAAGTTTAACGCAACTGCCAAAAGGGCAGGCAACTTATCAAACACAGCGGAAGACAATTAAAAACACAACGTAGTTGAGCCCAAGTCACGCCTTAACCTACAGGCTGCTGACCCGGAGACGATCCTAGTTCGCAAAGCCGTCAACTCCGTACTTCTCTTCATAGATTTCCTTCGGAGGCTCCTTCTCAAAGTCTGGCAAGTAGATACCAGGGGCGGAACCATAATGAGTACATTTGAATGTACTCAGCAAGACATCCATCATTTCACTTACCAACATGCAAGTATGCTTATATGGTGGAATAGGTAGGCTATAAATAGGGTTCACTACCAATGGTGTTCATATATGATGACACCACAGTTGCCGTCAGGTTAATCTGTATCTTCGTTGAAGAAGATACTTCAGAAGAAAATAAAATAATATAGTTTTATTTCTCTTGTAGATATCACATGTACAAGAGGTTTTGTAAAGCTTTGTTAAAGAATATTTTCTCTTTGCAAAACTTCTTGGAATCAGTTTCCAGAATTCTTGCTTAGAGTAGAAAAGGTTTTCTTTGCGAAACATTTTGTTTTGTATAACATCATATGGCTTTTCATCATCGACGATACCTCCAAGGTATAAGTTTCCATTCCTTTCCGAACTTCACAAGTTCAACACTTCCTTTCCAAAACTTCCTTTTCGAAAACTTCCTTTTTGAAAACATTGATACAATGCTAGCTACATGGCCATTCAACTGTCCATATCCGAGGACGCGGCTTCTTCGAAAAAGTTGTACTCTGCAGAGGTGTACTCATCCACCAGATCCAGTACACCTACCGTGAAACAACCACGGACTGTAACAACAGTATGTAAACATCAGGTATCTGATCATAACCATTCACTATGTTCAAGCAAGTATATGCCTATCTCTCAGTTGAGTTTTACCACATCCCCGGCACCGAGCTAATCCCCGCCAAGCCAGGATCCCCAACTGCTGCATCCGGAGGGAAAATGAATCCCACACTTATATGTCTCCACGACATTCGGTTCGAGGGTACGACGTCCCTTCTAGCGATTGAGATAGCACACACTAATAAGAACAAACTTCAAGTTAAGCCCCGTGCCCATGTTGGGGTAGGGTGGTGTAACACCTGGGGTGTTACCTGGTTGTTTGCTTGCATCATATGCATCACATTGCATTGCACCATGTTTGCATCACAACTGAAAATTTCAAAAACAATTTAAACTTTTAAACCTTGCTCAAAAACTTCCAATATCAAACTTGCAACCAAAACCCCTCCATTGTTTTTCAATGGTTGAAGTTGTTTTAATCAATTGCCTGTTAATAAAAAAATTTCTTCCCTTTTGTTAAAAAACCCTAATGGCAATTTCCAAGCATTCAAATCCAATCACTCCTAATTATCATATTTCAATATGGGTTTGAAAGAAATTAAAATCTGGCAACCAAACTAATTTCAATAATGTTGTATATTTGCTTGTTGGTTATTAAATAAAATTTGTTTACATCCAAATTTCCAACCAAACCCTATTTGAAAAATCACCTAACCATTTAATATCCAATTACTAATTTCAAGTTGTTGAAATTACCTTTTTAACTACCTTGTTGTTATTGTTTTGCAAATGAATAAAAATCTAATTATCAAAATAAACACCCCAACCTTGTTTTGAAATTCAACTGACAAATTAGAAATCACTTAGTATTCTAAACTTTGAAGTTAATGGTAATTGATTTTAATTACTGTTTTGCAAAGCCACTAAAAAAATTATTCATAAAAATTAAACCCTAAACCTTCTCTTTTTTCCCCTCTTTTATTCCTTACAAAAAATCAACCAATAGAAGAAAACAAAAAAAAATAATAACCGCCAAGGAGAGAGAGCAGCCCATTACTTTTTTTTTTCCCCAGCCCATCTTTCTAGCCCACCTCCTTTTTCCCTGTCGTCCCTTTTTCTTCTCCCTGTCGCTGTCCTCCTTGTACGACAGAAGCTCAGCCGTGTGATCGATTCCCCACCCCATGGATGAGCTGCCGTACCAAGACCCTTCCCCTATATCCACCTACCCTCTGCCCCCTCCAAACCCTAGCCACCCCTCCTCCCTCTTTCCCTTCCATCGCCGCCATCTTCCTCTGCTCTGAAAGCCTGCAGACTGAACCACCAGAGCACCACCACCTTAGCCGCCGTCAGTCCACCGCCGCCTTCCATCTCCGGTCACCGCGAGGAGGTCCCGACCCCGGGAATGGAAACAGCTCCCATCCACCTCCACTTTCCCTGAAGACTCGGAGGCGGGAGGTGGCCTGTGCCGGCCGCGCCGTCGCCGGCAACTCTGCCGTTTCTGCCATCGACGTCTGCGTCTACCGCAAGCAGGTGCTCGTT
This sequence comes from Alopecurus myosuroides, assembly GCA_028641055.1. NCBI lineage: Eukaryota > Viridiplantae > Streptophyta > Magnoliopsida > Poales > Poaceae > Alopecurus > Alopecurus myosuroides. The sequence continues at coordinate 126,730,861 of CM054058.1, forward strand.
CTGCCCTCGCCTCCTTCCCCTCTCCATCTCGCGCGATCGTACGCAGTACCGCATCCGCCCTCGGCCCGCACGCTACTTCCGCGCCTCGCCAGCCAGGCCGTCGATCGCCGTAGGATTCCTGCCCGTTCCGTCCGCCGTCAGGAAGCATCTCTGTTGTTTTGGTTCAGTTATCAAGCCTTGTAGTAATAAACCCCCTGCGTTTCTGTACCCACTCAACACAGCAGCGACAGCGTGATGGTTCTGTTCCATCCGCGCGTGGGCGAGATCCTGGGATCGAATCCCAGGGGGCGCAGCCCCTTTTTTTTTTCCATTTTATCTTCCGCGTGAAGGGGCAGGAGGCCCACCAGTCGGTGGCCCAGTTGCCAGCTCATCGCGCACCTGCCACGCTGGCCATTGGCCCACGGGCAGTGGCTGCGGGTAGGTTAACCCGCGGTAACAAAAACTTTTCCTGCACGTTTATTTTAATCAAGGTCCTTTAAAAATTGCAGATTGGCCCCTAGAACCAAAATGCCAATAAAAATTGTTTTATAACTCCAAAAATTAAAAGTAAAATATGCACACTGGTCCAAATTTAATTCTCTATCTAATGGTACCAATTGTTTCCTGTTTTGAACTTTCAAATTGCAATTCAAATTTAAATTCAAATCATTCAATTGTATTTTGCCAAAATTCATAAGTAATTCATTATTAATCCAAATAATGCAAATAAAATATGTTTTCCATACCATTTTGAATAACCTTTTCAAATATAATTTTTGTTTTCTGTTTTGAATAATTAAAATTGCCTAAACAATTTAAATCTTGTTTAATTCAATTAAAACTTGTTTAATATTGTTTAATTCATAATTAAATAATCCAAAGTCCAATTTCAAAATGTGAAACATGTAATCCAACTAAAATTTGATAACCTTTTCAAATATCAACTTTGTTATTTGTTTTGAACAATTTAAACGGTTGATAACAACAAATACTTGTGTGTTCCCTTTAAGGCACCCAAAATTCCCTAAGTTACTAATAAAATTCTAAATTGCTACGCCCTATCTTAAATTGTTTCTAATGTTGTTATTTTGCTGTTTCCCTTTTGCATGCATCATGCTAATCCACTTGCACCTGTTGGTTAGTTGGAAAACAAATAATCTAACCATAATTCCTGGGCTTTCATATGCAACTCAAAATTGCATATGTGTCCATTTAAATTTGTTTATCTTGTCAACTAGTTTACCTTGATGCATCTTTAAACCTGTCATGCATCCATAACTTGTTCATGCTGGATCTTTTGCCGTAGTAGTAATTGTTGCATTCCGGTGTTTGTTCGAGGTTCGTTGCTTCCTCTCGGATAGGACGTTGAGATGATGTGAGCAACGACAAGTTCTGCTACCTTGCGGGATCTCAGGCAAGTATACTCACTTGCATGCCATATGGCTGCCTTTCATCACTTGTTACCGATTCTTTCCGTTGATTCTTTTCTGCTAGCCTTAGTGGTAGTTGTTTCTGTTACGAACCCATCACATGAATCCCTTAACCTTGATATTGCCTCACCTCCATACCTACAGCCTTTGTTTGTGCCTGTTCTTGTCTAGCATGCTTAGGGTTGTTTTGCTCGAGTCTGTTACCCGTTACTTTCTGTTATTACTCCGTTATGTCATGGGGGCTCGATGTTTAATCAATCAATCAATCCTGCTAATGTTGCTATTAATAATAAATTTGATGATAAGGCACCGGCAGGAGGCCCTTTGTGGTTTTGAGGCCTGCTAGTGTCGACCCTAATAGGAAAAGGGTCTTGTCTACTGCTCCATGATGAGCGCACTACCCGCATTTGGGGAGTATGGGCTCCCCCTCAGTTTGACCCGATTCGCATCTCGTCCAAATCGCCTCATTTAGTTCGGGTTTTCCATTTGCTGCATGCATGATTTTGCGAGCCCTTGGATCCCGGGTGGAACTTTCGTAGTCGGCATATAGGGGGACACGTTCTTAGAGTGCTATGAGGGTCCATTTTCTTCTGGGCTCGATTAGCCGTGCGCCCAAGGTGCTTTGGGCTTGATGCGAAGAAGGGTTGGATTGTGTTGAGTGCCCCGCTTGGTGGGAGGCATTCCATCTGGCGGGATATTCATGAGTGTGGTTACTATGGTGCACCCCTGCAGGGTAAATCTTCTCGAGAAGCCGTGTTTTCCGCGGTTATGGATTACTTGGTGAAAGTACTGGCTAACAAGTACTCAGGACAACTTAAACCTAATGATCAACCATGTTACACCCAATGACTAATAAGTTGACTAGTAATAGGTTATTCACACAATAACTTGACTCATCTTTAATACCACGGTGTGAGTTATCCTCGGATTGCTTCTTCGGATAAGGGGCGAGATCCAGGATGGGTTTGTTTGAAGTTATCTTTCAGTTGGGTACTATCACTCGATCTTATCTCCTTTCTGATAGTTGGAATTAATAGAATCTCTGTAGTCGGTTAGTGCAGCCTGCTGTCGCTTATTTGCCATAACCCCTTCCTTTCCGTTGATCCTAAAGTATTTGTATCTTGTGATGACTGGCTACGCCGGTAACTTGTGAGTATGGGTTTTATCCCCCTTGCCAGTACTTAACCGTACTGACCCACGAATCTCTTTCGTGGCTGCAAATTCCAACTTGCAGTCAACAGGTTGGAAGTCTGACGACGTTAGCTTGGGAATCCCTCCGGCTTGGCCTGGGCAGGGATTGGACGCCTTCGGTTATCTTCAGGACTCTTAGTCCAATTTGGATCTTGTCCGTAGACGGACGTTTGTTTCTTCCGCTGTTATTTGGATCTTTGTATTGTATCAGTTGTAACCCCGGCTCGTTGAGTCATCTTGTATCTATCTGTTCCTGTTGTAATTGTGGATTATTCGTGAACTATTGTAATGTTATCATAAATGGCAACCTGGAATCGGTTATTATGCGGATTTGGCGGGAATGCTGAAATCTGCATAGTGCCCGATCTCGGGGCGTCACAAATGGTATCAGAGCCTTGGTTCCGATTCCCGATATTGTTTCGATACGAATGGTTATCGAAGCAACGGGTCCGCAAAGCCTGTAGGTTAACCTCGCTAACGGTCGTTGTTTCTAGAGTGTCAAAAACTATTTCTGCTAAACTATTTTGGAAAAACATCTCAATAGGATTCTTGTTTTCTCCTTACCTTTATTCTATTTCCCCTCCCATCTTATTTGTTTTGGAGTTTTCCCCCCTTGTCTATCTTTCAAAGTGTTAGAATCCTACGTGGGTGGACGTTTTCTGAGCCCTTAACCTAATAGGTTCGATCATCGGAAGATTCCTGGTGGAAGAACATCGTCATCACTCCCAGCAAGAAGCCCTTGTTAGTGGTGTCGAGAAGCCCTTGTTAGTGGTGTCGACGAGATCAACTGGAAGCACGAAGAATCGATAGTCGAACCTCTTTCCCCTCCCGGGTTAGCAGGTGGATTGCGAGGGCGCAATCCCTTGTTAGTGGTGTCGTCTGTAACACCTGGGGTGTTACCTGGTTGTTTGCTTGCATCATATGCATCACATTGCATTGCACCATGTTTGCATCACAACTGAAAATTTCAAAAACAATTTAAACTTTTAAACCTTGCTCAAAAACTTCCAATATCAAACTTGCAACCAAAACCCCTCCATTGTTTTTCAATGGTTGAAGTTGTTTTAATCAATTGCCTGTTAATAAAAAAATTTCTTCCCTTTTGTTAAAAAACCCTAATGGCAATTTCCAAGCATTCAAATCCAATCACTCCTAATTATCATATTTCAATATGGGTTTGAAAGAAATTAAAATCTGGCAACCAAACTAATTTCAATAATGTTGTATATTTGCTTGTTGGTTATTAAATAAAATTTGTTTACATCCAAATTTCCAACCAAACCCTATTTGAAAAATCACCTAACCATTTAATATCCAATTACTAATTTCAAGTTGTTGAAATTACCTTTTTAACTACCTTGTTGTTATTGTTTTGCAAATGAATAAAAATCTAATTATCAAAATAAACACCCCAACCTTGTTTTGAAATTCAACTGACAAATTAGAAATCACTTAGTATTCTAAACTTTGAAGTTAATGGTAATTGATTTTAATTACTGTTTTGCAAAGCCACTAAAAAAATTATTCATAAAAATTAAACCCTAAACCTTCTCTTTTTTCCCCTCTTTTATTCCTTACAAAAAATCAACCAATAGAAGAAAACAAAAAAAAATAATAACCGCCAAGGAGAGAGAGCAGCCCATTACTTTTTTTTTTCCCCAGCCCATCTTTCTAGCCCACCTCCTTTTTCCCTGTCGTCCCTTTTTCTTCTCCCTGTCGCTGTCCTCCTTGTACGACAGAAGCTCAGCCGTGTGATCGATTCCCCACCCCATGGATGAGCTGCCGTACCAAGACCCTTCCCCTATATCCACCTACCCTCTGCCCCCTCCAAACCCTAGCCACCCCTCCTCCCTCTTTCCCTTCCATCGCCGCCATCTTCCTCTGCTCTGAAAGCCTGCAGACTGAACCACCAGAGCACCACCACCTTAGCCGCCGTCAGTCCACCGCCGCCTTCCATCTCCGGTCACCGCGAGGAGGTCCCGACCCCGGGAATGGAAACAGCTCCCATCCACCTCCACTTTCCCTGAAGACTCGGAGGCGGGAGGTGGCCTGTGCCGGCCGCGCCGTCGCCGGCAACTCTGCCGTTTCTGCCATCGACGTCTGCGTCTACCGCAAGCAGGTGCTCGTTCTGCCCTCGCCTCCTTCCCCTCTCCATCTCGCGCGATCGTACGCAGTACCGCATCCGCCCTCGGCCCGCACGCTACTTCCGCGCCTCGCCAGCCAGGCCGTCGATCGCCGTAGGATTCCTGCCCGTTCCGTCCGCCGTCAGGAAGCATCTCTGTTGTTTTGGTTCAGTTATCAAGCCTTGTAGTAATAAACCCCCTGCGTTTCTGTACCCACTCAACACAGCAGCGACAGCGTGATGGTTCTGTTCCATCCGCGCGTGGGCGAGATCCTGGGATCGAATCCCAGGGGGCGCAGCCCCTTTTTTTCCATTTTATCTTCCGCGTGAAGGGGCAGGAGGCCCACCAGTCGGTGGCCCAGTTGCCAGCTCATCGCGCACCTGCCACGCTGGCCATTGGCCCACGGGCAGTGGCTGCGGGTAGGTTAACCCGCGGTAACAAAAACTTTTCCTGCACGTTTATTTTAATCAAGGTCCTTTAAAAATTGCAGATTGGCCCCTAGAACCAAAATGCCAATAAAAATTGTTTTATAACTCCAAAAATTAAAAGTAAAATATGCACACTGGTCCAAATTTAATTCTCTATCTAATGGTACCAATTGTTTCCTGTTTTGAACTTTCAAATTGCAATTCAAATTTAAATTCAAATCATTCAATTGTATTTTGCCAAAATTCATAAGTAATTCATTATTAATCCAAATAATGCAAATAAAATATGTTTTCCATACCATTTTGAATAACCTTTTCAAATATAATTTTTGTTTTCTGTTTTGAATAATTAAAATTGCCTAAACAATTTAAATCTTGTTTAATTCAATTAAAACTTGTTTAATATTGTTTAATTCATAATTAAATAATCCAAAGTCCAATTTCAAAATGTGAAACATGTAATCCAACTAAAATTTGATAACCTTTTCAAATATCAACTTTGTTATTTGTTTTGAACAATTTAAACGGTTGATAACAACAAATACTTGTGTGTTCCCTTTAAGGCACCCAAAATTCCCTAAGTTACTAATAAAATTCTAAATTGCTACGCCCTATCTTAAATTGTTTCTAATGTTGTTATTTTGCTGTTTCCCTTTTGCATGCATCATGCTAATCCACTTGCACCTGTTGGTTAGTTGGAAAACAAATAATCTAACCATAATTCCTGGGCTTTCATATGCAACTCAAAATTGCATATGTGTCCATTTAAATTTGTTTATCTTGTCAACTAGTTTACCTTGATGCATCTTTAAACCTGTCATGCATCCATAACTTGTTCATGCTGGATCTTTTGCCGTAGTAGTAATTGTTGCATTCCGGTGTTTGTTCGAGGTTCGTTGCTTCCTCTCGGATAGGACGTTGAGATGATGTGAGCAACGACAAGTTCTGCTACCTTGCGGGATCTCAGGCAAGTATACTCACTTGCATGCCATATGGCTGCCTTTCATCACTTGTTACCGATTCTTTCCGTTGATTCTTTTCTGCTAGCCTTAGTGGTAGTTGTTTCTGTTACGAACCCATCACATGAATCCCTTAACCTTGATATTGCCTCACCTCCATACCTACAGCCTTTGTTTGTGCCTGTTCTTGTCTAGCATGCTTAGGGTTGTTTTGCTCGAGTCTGTTACCCGTTACTTTCTGTTATTACTCCGTTATGTCATGGGGGCTCGATGTTTAATCAATCAATCAATCCTGCTAATGTTGCTATTAATAATAAATTTGATGATAAGGCACCGGCAGGAGGCCCTTTGTGGTTTTGAGGCCTGCTAGTGTCGACCCTAATAGGAAAAGGGTCTTGTCTACTGCTCCATGATGAGCGCACTACCCGCATTTGGGGAGTATGGGCTCCCCCTCAGTTTGACCCGATTCGCATCTCGTCCAAATCGCCTCATTTAGTTCGGGTTTTCCATTTGCTGCATGCATGATTTTGCGAGCCCTTGGATCCCGGGTGGAACTTTCGTAGTCGGCATATAGGGGGACACGTTCTTAGAGTGCTATGAGGGTCCATTTTCTTCTGGGCTCGATTAGCCGTGCGCCCAAGGTGCTTTGGGCTTGATGCGAAGAAGGGTTGGATTGTGTTGAGTGCCCCGCTTGGTGGGAGGCATTCCATCTGGCGGGATATTCATGAGTGTGGTTACTATGGTGCACCCCTGCAGGGTAAATCTTCTCGAGAAGCCGTGTTTTCCGCGGTTATGGATTACTTGGTGAAAGTACTGGCTAACAAGTACTCAGGACAACTTAAACCTAATGATCAACCATGTTACACCCAATGACTAATAAGTTGACTAGTAATAGGTTATTCACACAATAACTTGACTCATCTTTAATACCACGGTGTGAGTTATCCTCGGATTGCTTCTTCGGATAAGGGGCGAGATCCAGGATGGGTTTGTTTGAAGTTATCTTTCAGTTGGGTACTATCACTCGATCTTATCTCCTTTCTGATAGTTGGAATTAATAGAATCTCTGTAGTCGGTTAGTGCAGCCTGCTGTCGCTTATTTGCCATAACCCCTTCCTTTCCGTTGATCCTAAAGTATTTGTATCTTGTGATGACTGGCTACGCCGGTAACTTGTGAGTATGGGTTTTATCCCCCTTGCCAGTACTTAACCGTACTGACCCACGAATCTCTTTCGTGGCTGCAAATTCCAACTTGCAGTCAACAGGTTGGAAGTCTGACGACGTTAGCTTGGGAATCCCTCCGGCTTGGCCTGGGCAGGGATTGGACGCCTTCGGTTATCTTCAGGACTCTTAGTCCAATTTGGATCTTGTCCGTAGACGGACGTTTGTTTCTTCCGCTGTTATTTGGATCTTTGTATTGTATCAGTTGTAACCCCGGCTCGTTGAGTCATCTTGTATCTATCTGTTCCTGTTGTAATTGTGGATTATTCGTGAACTATTGTAATGTTATCATAAATGGCAACCTGGAATCGGTTATTATGCGGATTTGGCGGGAATGCTGAAATCTGCATAGTGCCCGATCTCGGGGCGTCACAGGTGGCAGTATGGTAAAGGCTGTCCGGCGAAGACTAGGTTATGTGTCATTTTTGAAAACACCACTTTCTCAAAAATGACCACTTCCCCATTCCTCCGGAGAACAAGGATCCGCCTTTTCTCCGGGTTTTTTTCCGTAAAGCCTTTGTTTTGTAGAATCACAATTTTAGGGTGTCCACTTAGGGACTAGTATATTTGATGGTAATAAATACCATATGGTGGCTTATGGGCTTGGTATTACCAAGTTTTAACTACTGGCATAATAGTAACCTATATACTAGTATAGTAGTAATAGCCACATCAAAAATAGTTTTGATAATCAAGTTTAGAGGTAAAACATGCATGATAGATAATGATAAGTATTGTATCAGCAAGCATCAGGATGGCTTGCCTGGTATCTCCTTGTGTCCCTGGTTTGGGAGTGACTGGAACTTGAAACAGAGCTTCCCGACACTTCCTTCCTCTTAGTTTTCTAACGTCGTAAAGAGAATAAAGGACACACATTCAGAACCAATCAAGGCAAGCAATAATACACAACAATACCTACAGCAAGGAAACTAATAATAACCAATCTCACAATTATTAATTTAGGCAAACAATCAAACAAACACACTTGGCAGAAATGCCATTTAATAAGATAGCTCAAGGTTGGAGGAACATATCTCACAACCTCAATATCATGGATTCAGTGGGTGTGCCACTCTCATACCAAGATATTAATAAACCCAAAATAAACTTAGTTTCACTAGGGTGAGACTACTAAGAGTATATAAAACATGCACAAAAATAATCAGGGCAATGGGTCTATCAACCACACCACAAAAAGAACAAGGTAGCTAATCTACTAAGCCTAAATTCACATCAAGAATAAATAAGACACATGATTTGCAAAAGTTACTTTTACAAATCAGTGAGCCTACACAAGTGTAACAAGGTAATAGACTCATCACAAAACACACAATTCTCATAGTGAGAATAATAGAAACAATGAATAAAAAGGAGGAATCCTATAGACATGTTTCTACTAAAAGTTTGCTATGCAAGCAAGCATAACAAGTAAGATACTAAAATGCAAACAAGGAACCATGTTATCATAATGGAAAATGAAAACATGCCCTCATGCAAGGGTACACAAGTATCTACCAAACACAAGTTGGCAGGAAAACAATTCAATACAAAAACTGCTAAGGAAACTAGTACTAATCAAACATGAAGAATCAATGGATGCATTTCAATCAAGTAATTGAAATACAACCAGAGGGTCCATTTCATAAAAACAGTAGTGAAAAACATATATACTTGCTATAACAAAATTATCCCATTTAGCAAAACAATGCATCAATTTGCAGGGCAACTCCTACACACTAGTAGTAATAAAAAGGGCATTACTAGAGGAATCAAACAACACTCCAAAGATGGATTTTTCCTAGCAAGCCACACATGATTATAACCACTTACAAACAAAAGCATACACACTTTTATTTAGCACTCAAAATCTCAAGGCAAAAATATTAGGCACTCATTAGTTAGAGAACTATATAAAAGAAACACATCTAGTGTGGGAAAAAAAGTGTTTCCACCAAAAATGCAATGACACCAGTGGGTGTTCCACTAGCATAAAAAAGCATTAAGAGGTCACAAAGCCTCTGGTCCATTTGCTAAAAATTAATAAAAGACTAAACTAGCATCTAGTGCAATAACCATGCTAGTAGAAAATAGTAGGGTGCAAAAATAAGCAAGGTAATGCTACTCATGCTATTGTTTTCACACAAGTGAAAACTCTAGGGATCAGGTACTCATAAAAACATAATCAAAGTGCTACTGGTCCTATGAATACAACACAAAATTATGTGGCTACACAACCACAAATGTTTATGCCAAAAATTCTACACATGAGAGAATTTTTCCATAACATTTTCATAGTCATGACAAAACTACTCATGCTTTTCTACCAACTCAAATGCAAGCTAGCAGAGGTGATAACAACACAAACTAAGTACCAACATGGTATTGGATACACTCAAAAATCCAAGTGTTTGCACATAAAGTTAACACTCAAAAATGCTATGCAAATATTAACTAAGGAATAATCATATGTTAATAACAAAAATCCTATTTCTTCTCAACTCAAGTCCACACAATCTAACATGCTAAAATAGCTAAGTAACACTTAGAAAACAAGTTCACACAACTTGTACATGCTAGAAAACAATATTGCAACACAAAAATAAAATCACACAATTTAATTACCTAAAATGCCAAAATGGCAGAAACAAGCAATTTAAAGATCTGTCCACCAAATTTTCTAGGATGCTCTAAAAATTAAACCCATCTAGGTTTGGATAGCCCTAAACATGTACAAGACCATCCAGTTGAGTTTGCATCAAAATTCAGTTTTAATAATTTTATAAAAATCACCAAAGTGCTCTCTGGTGTTTTACCATATTGCATTCCATTTCAAAAATACTAGGAATTTGGAAGCAAGGTTAATTGATCCTGTTAGGAAATTTCAAGGGATTTCCAATGCAATTGGCCTCACTGCATTCTGAGTTGTGAAATTAAAATTGTGCGCATTTTGGTGTTTCTGGTACGTGTTGCCAAATCATTTTTCATTTCAAAAATATCCATCCAAATGTAGATATACAAGTTGGAGGTGGTTTAGATTTTGTTTATGTACCACTGTGAATTTTAGTTTGATCAAAATCATCTTTTACATAGGTTTTTAAGCTCAAAAGCAATCATACCAGTTTCTGTAAAAATAAATTGGAAAAACTAGTGTTGTTGGGTCAGATCTGCTAAAAGGGCCGGCCAGATCCAGTCTCACCGCGGGGGAATCTAGCCTATAGGCGCTGACTCACGGGCCAGGCGCCACGGGGCTGCCACGCAGGCAGATGCGCGGCCCCACGGGCCAGTTTGACTCCCGCGCGCGGGGTCAAGGGTGGCTGCCGTCACCACGACGTCACCACTACGTCATCACCGGCGGGAGAATCTCCGGCGAGCTTCCAATCCGGCTCAAACGACTGTCGTTTGTCGAAACAAAAGCATCAATACTTAGCACTCGACGAGGGGAAGCAAATAGGAGCGGTCTCGCTTCCGGGGAATGCGTCGGAGAGCGGCGGCGACAATGGTGCATGGTGGCCGGACGGCCACCACGGCGCGGCCACGCCCCAGAGGGATAGGAAGGGGGAGAAAGGGTCGGCGAGGACCGTGTGCTCACCCTAGGCACGATGGAGGGCTCTTAGAGGACGGAGGAGGCGCGAGTCGCCGGGAATCCGTCGCCGGAGTGCGCCGTACCCGCATAGAGGAATTGGATGGCGCGGCCACCCCGCGACCATCCGCCTCGATTTCTTCAGCACTGGTGGCCTACACGACTAGGCGAAGAGGGTAGGCTACCCTGTGGCCGGCGGCGAGCTCTCCCTTGGCCTAATCGCCGGCGAGCTCGAGGCTAGGGTTCGGTTTTTGGGCCTTTTCTTCACAGAGAGAGAGAGAGAGTTCGAGTGGGAGGGGGAGAGAGAGCAAGGAGGCACAGAGGTGCACATGGGGGGCCTCTTATCCCCAAGGGTTGCTTCTAGTCAAAGCCATGGCTAGGGCACTGCTGCTACAGAGAGCTAGGTTGAAGAAGATGGGTGACTGGGATTACACTTTGGTCCCTAGCAATTTACAGATAGGTCCATGTCCTCTCTGAAAAGGATGTTTTCACCAAGCAACCAAAGTCAAAATTTAAATTTCTTTTGCCCAAAATGCTAATTAGTTGAGTTGCAAAACATATGTGCAAATTGGCTCAATTGGAGAAAATTGATAATTCCTAGTTGTTCAAATTTGAATTCTTACATAAATGGACATTGAATTTATTTGTCTACTTAGGAGTTTCCAAAAATGATAATTTTTGGCACACATTCCTTATTTGATGTGTTCCTTATGTGGTAGAAAATTCAAGTCATTTTGAGTTACTTCATAGAACAAACTTGTTCAAATTTCAAAAAGATGCTGTCAAGAAAACAGGGGTTTTTGGCAACTTAAATTATTCAAAAACTTGTGCCCTTTTGGTTTTCATCCTTATTTATGATATAGAGCATGTGGTATTTATTTCATGGAAGTTTGGAAAAGTTTGTAGAACAAACTTGTTCAAAATTCCAATTGTTGCTGTGGAGAAAAACCATCTTTTCAGGGCTTTAATGGATTCAATTTTTGGTCTCCTCTTGTGTGTGTTCCTTATTTGATATAAGGAAGAAATGGTATTAATTTCAGATCATTTGAAGAAAGTTTCCAATAGTAACTTGTTTGAGTTTTCTGTTTCTGGAAATATTGGAAATTCTATTTAATAAGGCACTTGGCTTTTCTTTACAATGCTTTGCCAAAATATTTTATGTGACTAGAGATAGCAAGTCAATGCTCTCCAATACTTTTGTTTTTAAGCTTGCAAGGTTGGAAAAACATTTGGTAAGATTTTGGTGAAGCATCTAAGAATGCCTCCTTTTTCCTGATAATCCTTTAGGGAAATTTATTTAGTGTTTCCTCTTCCTTAAATTTAGAACTTGGAATAATATTAAACAAGTATGGGATTCATAAGATAGTTTTGGAAAACTCTTTGATCAATATTTACTTTAGAAAATATTGCCATGGTCATTGGAACAATATGTTGAATATTCTTATCCTTGGAACAATATGTTGAATATTTTTAGTTTACTGCTTTGCTATCCTTTTTAAGTTTGTTTAGTTGCACCTAAACAAACACCATAAAAGTTTATTAGTCAAGCAATTAGCAAAACAACTGTGTTATCAGGTATTCCAAAATTGGGATGTGACAGGTCTTCCCCCCTTAAAAAGAATCTCGTCCCCGAGATTCGCAAGCGAGGACTAAGGGAGGGCCAACAAACACAATGTTAGTGTTGGAGTGCAGGTGCTTCCCCCCTTTGACTTTTCTTGGGAGGTGGGGTACATCCTTAAATTAGCAAATTCACTTAAAAAAAACACCAGTACTGTGTTAGGTCCAAAACTTTTGTTTCCTAGTTTGAACAAAAATTAAGGTTAGTGTAGAACTACCTGGAATCGTATCGTCAATTATTACATGAGTTCGTAGCTATATCCCACATATTACATACAACATATGGGGTGGTGTACCACTCTCATAACAAGGTATATAATAAGCTAAACATATAGCTTGTGGGTGCAAAGGTTAGGTTGCTAAGGTAAAACAAGCAGACAGAACAATAGCCACGGCAGTGGGTATTACTCACCACAAGCGACTATCACTTAATATGTTCATGATTTTAGTTGGATGTTTTAGTTTCATAAGATACTCTTAAGCACAATCATAACACAAGTATAAACTCATGCTAAGGTAAAACATTTAAATAAAATCCAATAAGCAAGCAAACAACACCCCGATGAATAGACTATTTATTCACTCGGTTATTGTTTATTAGAGGTTTTGGAATCCATCAATCATGAACAATTAGCAAACAACCAGTAGCTAAAAACCAATTAATACAATCATAAAGATACTCTAAAACACTATCTTCACACAAGATAAAACTTCTATTTCTCAGGCATAAAAAGGTATGCACAAATAACACACTAGTATGAAAAATCTACACCAGCATGCTATAAGAGATAATCATATCCTATAATCATAGAACATGCAACTAAATAATTCATGGCATGATAACAGAAGTACTAACTTCCTAAACATGCTATATCAACACATATACTCATAAAATAAAAAGAGTGTAATACTAGAGCAAAAATCACCCTTTTCTAGTGGTGAACTAGTTTCACTCTAGAGAAACAAACAATGCTATCATGATGTTTAAACTTAAACAAGAAAGTCATGAATGTAAATGTACCTAATAACAGTACACAAAACTTACTCATGTTAGTAAGCTCAAGCATCAAAACAATCCCATGATACAACTATTAAACATGCATAAATTAATTTTAGCAATTTCTGCTTTTCTTTAACCAATTACTAGCAAACAAGCAAGGTATGACTTGCACAACCAGTAGCTATGAAATTAATGAAAATTTATCTAAACCTTTTCAAAAATCCATACACTCAATTTAAAATTATTCACAAACAATCTACCAATCAAGAGGAATTTATTTTATTTGCGAACAATTTAATTTTAGCACACGATAGTGAAACATTTCTTAACATGATACCCCTAGGGAATATTATGTTAACCAAAGGATCACACCTAAACATATTAGTCTTTATTAATAATAGATAAACTTCTCACTTGCCTAAGTTAAAAGAAACAATTATATTTTCCATGGTGGAAAATAGAAATCAATTACATAGTGAAACATGCTATTTTCACACATGTGTATGGTTGGGGATTTTCATCCTCAAGCCAAAATACAATGGGACCAGTGGGCTATGGCCCTACTAATACCAAGTAAAAATAGGTACTAAGCCTCTGATTACTCATGAAAAACTTTGCATACAAGATAAAAATATAAGGCTATTTAATCTAGTGAAACAATACTAGTGCATATTGATAGCAATTCTTACACATGTTTTATTATTAAAAGACATGCAAGCTAACATAGGTACAAGCATCAAAATAACAGTACCTAAATGTTACTTGACTCAAAGAACACATAGCACAAAATCTACTAAGAAAGTATACACAGATCTAGCTCTCACAATACTTCCAAATAATAAACTAGAAGGTAACAAATGCTATTTCATTTTTATTCGAGTTTCCAATCATGCACACACTTTCTAGGGTAGATTTATTGTAATAAAATAATATAATAACAAGTCCTAACAACTCCATATAAGTTAGGAAGCAAGATTGAATAACACACAAGTTCATTTCAATCAAGAGCACACAAAGAAACAAAAATAGGAAAACTACTGTTTTCTAGATCTATCATTCACTTACTTTCTAAACCCCGAATTTCATAGTACCTACCATGTCTACCAAGTTTTGATTTCCAAAGTAGATACACCCGATATATTATTGAGTAGTAAACGAATAGGTCATTCATTTTATTTTCACGTGACTTCTCATTTTTACCAACTAAATTAAAAGGTGTCGTAAGTCACTTAATTCTTTGGTTTAGAAAGAGTTGTCAGTAGTTTTCATGATTTTGGTTAGGTGTCAACCTAAGATTAGACCAAGCATGTTAGTCTTGTTAACTTTCTAATTAATCATGTTTGTCCGACAAGATACGACTAGCGTCATACGTCGAATATTGAATTGTACTCTTTGGATTTGGCTTTTGAGGGGGGTTGCGCATCATGGCATGTGAAGACTTCTTTTGCACCTTTCTCCAGAGGAGGGAGGTACATAACTTTTTAAAAGGGGATTTCTCTTGTTTGGTCTTTTAAAAGGGAACATAAACAGGTGCATCGTTTACCCAACAGGGTAAAAAGAGTCTTTTTGCAAACAGACAAAACTAGAGGTTTTGGTCAGTATTGGTTGGTTTTCTTCACGCCCTTTCTTCTTTGAAGGTTGTCATTTTTGGAGCTTTAACTGTTGGAGGGCATCACTGGTAGCAACGCTAGCAGCTCGTGTGGCTTGATGGTCCTCTATTTAGGCCCAATGGTGCTTTCATTGATGGTGGGGGAATGGTGGTGGTTCACGACGGGTGGCATTATGAAGCGAAAACAAGTATAAGTCTAAGCAACAAATTCTTGTTTTTGAATGCTATACCAACATTTTTGCTTGCAAAAACTAACAGGAGGCGATTCAAAAACAAGAGCGGGGCAAGCACAAATCTGCAAATTTTGAGCACCCCACAAACATATAGAAGCCTAGATGAACCAAATTCTACACCACACAATAGCACAAAGTCCTACGGACACACATAAGCAAGCCAAAACACACAAGCAAGGCTCCACTGGAGCTACGTCGGGGGAGGCGACTCATGGGGTAATCGCTAAATTACTCCAAACTAGACTAATCCAAAATCCTAGAAGTGGCTGAAGAACTATATCTACTTCTGACCATCATCACTGTAGAGCTAGGCAATTATTTTGGTCTCTCGGGACATCGGCAAGTATACAAGTTTTTGGATAGAAACAAGATAATAAAAGTAAAGTTTTGATAAAACCTTTAACCGAGAGAGGTAATACTATGCAACAATCTGTTTTTGAAACCCCAACTATTTTCTGGACAGAAAACTTCAAAGACGAGAGATGTTTCAAAAATAGAGCGGAGCAGTTGCAAACAAGTAAGAAATAAAATCTTAACCGAGACAGATATGCCTTTAGAATCTTTTGAAAAGATCAGAAGGAGGGAAAATATACTAAAATTCCCTTAGATAAAAATAATGTAGATAGTAAATAGGTTTTTATTCAAAAATACTTTTCTTTCCTATCTGACGTCCATGCTAACTAAGGTCTCCTAAGGTCAGGATGGCTCTGATACCAACTCTGTAAGGACCCCAGACCGGCAGTCTGAAACCCTACGTATGCATACATTCACGATCCCAGAAAGATCAGTCGTGAACAACATACAAAGTTGGCACACAGAAATACATCATCCCTTACACGAATACATAAAGGTATTACACAAATGATCACATGATCAAGTTTAACGCAACTGCCAAAAGGGCAGGCAACTTATCAAACACAGCGGAAGACAATTAAAAACACAACGTAGTTGAGCCCAAGTCACGCCTTAACCTACAGGCTGCTGACCCGGAGACGATCCTAGTTCGCAAAGCCGTCAACTCCGTACTTCTCTTCATAGATTTCCTTCAGAGGCTCCTTCTCAAAGTCTGGCAAGTAGATACCAGGGGCGAAACCATAATGAGTACATTTGAATGTACTCAGCAAGACATCCATCATTTCACTTACCAACATGCAAGTATGCTTATATGGTGGAATAGGTAGGCTATAAATAGGGTTCACTACCAATGGTGTTCATATATGATGACACCACAGTTGCCGTCAGGTTAATCTGTATCTTCGTTGAAGAAGATACTTCAGAAGAAAATAAAATAATATAGTTTTATTTCTCTTGTAGATATCACATGTACAAGAGGTTTTGTAAAGCTTTGTTAAAGAATATTTTCTCTTTGCAAAACTTCTTGGAATCAGTTTCCAGAATTCTTGCTTAGAGTAGAAAAGGTTTTCTTTGCGAAACATTTTGTTTTGTATAACATCATATGGCTTTTCATCATCGACGATACCTCCAAGGTATAAGTTTCCATTCCTTTCCGAACTTCACAAATTCAACACTTCCTTTCCAAAACTTCCTTTTCGAAAACTTCCTTTTTGAAAACATTGATACAATGCTAGCTACATGGCCATTCAACTGTCCATATCCGAGGACGCGGCTTCTTCGAAAAAGTTGTACTCTGCAGAGGTGTACTCATCCACCAGATCCAGTACACCTACCGTGAAACAACCACGGACTGTAACAACAGTATGTAAACATCAGGTATCTGATCATAACCATTCACTATGTTCAAGCTAGTATATGCCTATCTCTCAGTTGAGTTTTACCACATCCCCGGCACCGAGCTAATCCCCGCCAAGCCAGGAGCCCCAACTGCTGCATCCGGAGGGAAAATGAATCCCACACTTTTATGTCTCCACGACATTCGGTTCGAGGGTACGACGTCCCTTATAGCGATTGAGATAGCACACACTAATAAGAACAAACTTCAAGTTAAGCCCCGTGCCCATGTTGGGGTAGGATGGCAGTACGGTAAAGGTTGTCCGGCGAAGACTAGGTTATGTGTCATTTTTGAAAACACCACTTTCTCAAAAATGACCACTTCCCCATTCCTCCGGAGAACAAGGATCCGCCTTTTCTCCGGGTTTTTTTTTCCGTAAAGCCTTTGTTTTGTAGAATCACAATTTTAGGGTGTCCACTTAGGGACTAGTATATTTGATGGTAATAAATACCATATGGTGGCTTATGGGCTTGGTATTACCAAGTTTTAACTACTGGCATAATAGTAACCTATATACTAGTATAGTAGTAATAGCCACATCAAAAATAGTTTTGATAATCAAGTTTTTGTAAAACTTCAGAGGTAAAACATGCATGATAGATAATGATAAGTATTGTATCAGCAAGCATCAGGATGGCTTTCCTGGTATCTCCTTGTGTCCCTGGTTTGGGAGTGACTGGAACTTGAAACAGAGCTTCCCGACACTTCCTTCCTCTTCGTTTTCTAACGTCGTAAAGAGAATAAAGGACACACATTCAGAACCAATCAAGGCAAGCAATAATACACAACAATACCTACAGCAAGGAAACTAATAATAACCAATCTCACAATTATTAATTTAGGCAAACAATCAAACAAACACACTTGGCAGAAATGCCATTTAATAAGACAACTCAAGGTTGGAGGAACATATCTCACAACCTCAATATCATGGATTCAGTGGGTGTGCCACTCTCATACCAAGATATTAATAAACCCAAAATAAACTTAGTTTCACCAGGGTGAGACTACTAAGAGTATATAAAACATGCACAAAAATAATCAGGGCAATGGGTCTATCAACCACACCACAAAAAGAACAAGGTAGCTAATCTACTAAGCCTAAATTCACATCAAGAATAAATAAGACACATGATTTGAAAAAGTTACTTTTACAAATCAGTGAGCCTACACAAGTGTAACAAGGTAATATACTCATCACAAAACACACAATTCTCATAGTGAGAATAATAGAAACAATGAATAAAAAGGAGACATGTTTCTACTAAAAGTTTGCCATGCAAGCAAGCATAACAAGTAAGATACTAAAATGCAAACAAGGAACCATGTTATCATAATGGAAAATGAAAACATGTCCTCATGCAATGGTACACAAGTATCTACCAAACACAAGTTGGCAGGAAAACAATTCAATACAAAAACTGCTAAGGAAACTAGTACTAATCAAACATGAAGAATCAATGGATGCATTTCAATCAAGTAATTGAAATACAACCAGAGGGTCCATGTCATAAAAACAGTAGTGAAAAACATCTATACTTGCTATAACAAAAATATCCCATTTAGCAAAACAATGCATCAATTTGCAGGGCAACTCCTACATACTAGTAGTAATAAAAAGGGCATTACTAGAGGAATCAAACAACACTCCAAAGATGGATTTTCCTAGAAAGACACACATGATTATAACCACTTACAAACAAAAGCATACACACTTTTATTTAGCACTCAAAATCTCAAGGCAAAAATACTAGGCACTCATTAGTTAGAGAACTATATAAAAGAAACACATCTAGTGTGGGGAAAAAAGTGTTTCCACCAAAAATGCAATGACACCAGTGGGTGTTCCACTAGCATAACAAAGAATTAAGAGGTCACAAAGCCTCTGGTCCATTTGCTAAAAATTAATAAAAGACTAAACTAGCATCTAGTGCAATAACCATGCTAGTAGAAAATAGTAGGGTGCAAAAATAAGCAAGGTAATGCTACTCATGCTATTGTTTTCACACAAGTGAAAACTCTAGGGATCAAGTACTCATAAAAACATAATCAAAGTGCTACTGGTCCTATGAATACAACACAAAATTATGTGGCTACACAACCACAAATGTTTATGCCAAAAATTCTACACATGAGAGAATGTTTCCATAACATTTTCATAGTCATGACAAAACTACTCATGCTTTTCTACCAACTCAAATGCAAGCTAGCAGAGGTGATAACAACACAAACTAAGTACCAACATGGTACTGGATACACTCAAAAATCCAAGTGTTTGCACATAAAGTTAACACTAAAAAATGCTATGCAAATATTAACTAGAGAATAATCATATGTTAATAACAAAAATCCTATTTCTTCTCAACTCAAGTCCACACAATCTAACATGCTAAAATAGCTAAGTAACACTTAGAAAACAAGTTCACACAACTTGTACATGCTAGAAAACAATATTGCAACACAAAAATATAATCACACAATTTAATTACCTAAAATGCCAAAATGGCAGAAACAAGCAATTTAAAGATCTGTCCACCAAAGTTTTTAGGATGCTCTAAAAATTAAACCCATCTAGTTTTGGATAGCACTAAACATGTACAAGACCATCCAGTTGAGTTTGCATCAAAATTCATTTTTAATAATTTTATAAAAATCACCAAAATGCTCTCTGGTGTTTTACCATATTGCGTGCCATTTCAAAAATACTAGGAATTTAGAAGCAATGTTAATTGCTCCTGTTAGGAAATTTCAAGGGCTTTCCAATGCAATTTGCCTCACTTCATTCTGAGTTGTGAAATTAAAATGGTGCTCATTTTTGTGTTTCTGGTACCTGTTGCCAAATCATTTTTCATTTCACAAATATCCATCCAAATGTAGATCTACAAGTTGGAGGTGGTTTAGATTTTGTTTATGTACCACTGTGAATTTTAGTTTGGTCAAAATCGTCTTTTACATAGGTTTTTAAGCTCAAAAACAATCATATCAGTTTCTGTAAAAATAAATTGGAAAAACTAGTGTTGTTGGGCCAGATCTGCTAAAAGGGCCGGCCAGATCCAGTCTCACCGCGGGGGAATCTAGCCTATAGGCGCTGACTCGCGGGCCAGGCGCCACGGGGCTGCCACGCAGGCAGATGCGCGGCCCCACGGGCCAGTTTGACTCCCGCGCGCGGGGTCAAGGGCGGCTGGCGTCACCACGACGTCACCACTGCGTCATCACCGGCGGGAGAATCTCCGGCGAGCTTCCAATCCGGCTCAAACGACTGTCGTTTCTCGAAACAAAAGCATCAATACTTAGCACTCGACGAGGGGAAGCAAATAGGAGCGGTCTCGCTTCCGGGGAAAGCGTCGGAGAGCGGCGGCGACAATGGTGCACGGTGGCCGGACGGCCACCACGGCGCGGCCACGCCCCAGAGGGATAGGAAGGGGGAGAAAGGGTCGGCGAGGACCGTGTGCTCACCCTAGGCGCGATGGAGGACTCGTAGAGGATGGAGGAGGCGCGAGTCGCCGGGAATCCGTCGCCGGAGTGCGCCGGACCCGCAGAGAGGAATTGGATGGCGCGGCCACCCCGCGACCATCCGCCTCGATTCCTTCAGCACTGGTGGCCTACACGACTAGGCGAAGAGGGTAGGCTACCCTGTGGCCGGCGGCGAGCTCTCCCTTGGCCTAATCGCCGGCGAGCTCGAGGCTAGGGTTCGGTTTTTGGGCCTTTTCTTCACAAAGAGAGAGAGAGTTCGAGTAGAGGGGGGGAGAGAGAGCAAGGAGGCACAGAGGTGCACATGGGGGGCCTCTTATCCCCAAGGGTTGCTTCTAGTCGAAGCCATGGCTAGGGCACTGCTGCTACAGAGAGCTAGGTTGAAGAAGATGGGTGACTGGAATTACACTTTGGTCCCTAGCAATTTACAGATAGGTCCCTGTCCTCTCTGAAAAAGGATGTTTTCACCAAGCAACCAAAGTCAAAATTTAAATTCCTTTTGCCCAAAATTCTAATTAGTTGAGTTGCACAACATATGTGAAAATTGGCTCAATTGGAGAAAATTGATAATTCCAAGTTGTTCAAATTTGAATTCTTACATAAATGGACATTGAATTTATTTGTATACTTAGGAGTTTCCAAAAATGATACTTTTTTGCACACATTCCTTATTAGATGTGTTCCTTATGTGGTAGAAAATTCAAGTCATTTTGAGTTACTGCATAGAACAAACTTGTTCAAATTTCAAAAAGGTGCTGTCAAGAAAAGAAGGGTTTTTGGCAACTTAAATTATTCAAAAACTTGTGCCTTTTTGGTTTTCATCCTTATTTATGTTATAGAGCATGTGGTATTTAGTTCATGGAATTTTGGAAAAGTTTGTAGAACAAACTTGTTCAAAATTCCAATTGTTGCTGTGGAGAAAAACCATGTTTTCAGGGCTTTAATGGATTCAATTTTTGGTCTCCTCTTGTGTGTGTTCCTTATTTGATATAAGGAAGCAATGGTATTAATTTCAGATCATTTGAAGAAAGTTTCCAATAGTAACTTGTTTGAGTTTTCTGTTTCTGGAAATATTGGAAATTCTATTTAATAAGGCACTTGGCTTTTCTTTACAATGCTTTGCCAAAATATTTTATGTGACTAGAGATAGCAAGTCAATGCTCTCCAATACTTTTGTTTTTAAGCTTGAAAGGTTGGAAAAACATTTGGTAAGATTTTGGTGAAGCATCTAAGAATGCCTCCTTTTTCCTGATAATCCTTTAGGGAAATTTATTTAGTGTTTCCTCTTCCTTAAATTTAGAACTTGGAATAATATTAAAAAAGTATGGGATTCATAAGATAGTTTTGGAAAACTCTTTGATCAATATTTACTTTAGAAAATATTGCCAAGGTCATTGGAACAATATGTTGAATATTCTTATCCTTGGAACAATATGTTGAATATTTTTAGTTTACTGCTTTGCTATCCTTTTTAAGTTTGTTTAGTTGCACCTAAACAAACACCACCAAATTTTATTAGTCAAGCAATTAGCAAAACAACTGTGTTATCAGGTTTTTCAAAATTGGGATGTGACAAGATCTAGATCTACATTTCCACCAATCCTTCTTCTTTCTTAGTGAGGGAAACCTAGTAGATCTTGATCTTGGAGTTCTTGGTGTTTCTCCTCCATTGTTCTTCCTCTATTATTCCACCATAATCATTTTTTGCTTTTGTTGGAATTTGAGAGTGAAGTATTTGAGCACGTGTGCTCTTGCCTTTTGCATCGGTTGCATAGCTTTTCTCTCTCCACGAGGACTCGTGGAAGTGAAATTTTGTGAGCTTGTTACTCTTGGGTCTTGGACCGTAGACGACTTTGTGGTGTTCTTGGGATCCTCCAGTTGAGTTGTGGATGTGTGCCCCAAGATTGTGGTGACACCGAGATCCTCCAATTAAGTTGTGGATGCGTGCCTTGGGTTTGAAGGTTGCCAATAGTGGAAAGTGAACTAGGCCATTGTGGCGGCGTTCATCGGAAAATAGGGTGAGGCCTTTATGGCGTTGAGTAGGCCTTAACCGGAAAAGTTTTAATCTCCTATTCACCCCCCCTATAGGTGACATCGTTGCACGTTCAGAGAACCTAGGCATCTTGCTACTCTTAGTGATTCAAGATTGTTGGGAGCCCCCAATTTGGTTGTGGGTGTGTGCCCCAAGTTGTTTATAAAGGATTCGATTCCCGCCTCAAAGGGGATCAATAGTGGAAGGTGTACTAGGCCTTTGTGGCGGGGTTCATCGGAGAATAGGGTGAGGCCTTTGTGGCGTTGAGTAGGCCTTCGTGGCGAGCTCACACCTCTCCAACGAGACGTACTCCCTTAACAAGGAGGAACTCGAGATTACATCGTGTCTCCGCGTGCTTCATATCGGGTACCTCGTTCCCTTCTCCCTTTACTTGTACTTGCGTTGTGATTGTTATTATCCTTGTCATATAGGTAAATTCACCTTAGTTGCATTATCTAGAGAATTTACCTTTGTGTCAAGCCTAAACTCGGAGAAAAATTAAAATTGGTCGTAGCACCTATTCACCCTCCCTCTAGGTGCCCATCCTTTACTTTCAGGTATGTAGAAGGAGCATTTGTCCAGTTAGTTATAAGTATCCTTAATGATAGTTGAGATGTGATCAGCCAGTGAAGGTGTCTTCGGTGTCAGAGCTTCCTTAATATGTAGTATAGTAGTATATTTGTAGTTATATTGCACATTGAACATCCTTCAAATGGCTATCTCTTGCTTGCATAGTAGATCCAACATTTGCGTGCCCCCCTCATTTTCTCTGCATTTGCATTGTCGGTGGTGCTAAACCATAATTGTTTTGGTTGATGCAGGTGACCATTGAATACCACCCTCACTTGTTAGCAGAAAAGAACGCTACAGTGCATCCATGCAGGCATCCTGTTGTGATGAAAAAGATCATTGATATTCTAGTGTCTCGAGGAGTTTAACCTGAAGTTGACAAGTAATGTTCTGTGTGCAGATACAGTTTGTTGATTGCTTTAAAAGGCAGATCACCCTTGTTGACTTGTATCTAATCCATGTCTCCTCTCATGGATAGGTACCTTCTCATATTTCTGAAATTCATGGCTTCTGTCATCCCCACCATCGAGTATGATTACACTTTGGACTTTGACATGGGCAGTACAAGCAGCTAAGTTGCATATTGAAGGTATGTCAACAGCAAAATCCAAAATTTTCTTTTTGTTTCCATCTGGTACAATTGGTCGGCGAATTGCTGGTGTGTCGTTCTAATTTGTTTAAAACCAAGCAAGCAAGCAGTAGCTGTCAGTACCAAATCTTCCGATGGTTAAAATCAATCACAAGTCCCAACTTGCAAACTTGTTTCAAAATTAAACTTATCCTTGTTTCCTTTTGATGCGCGTTCTTAATATGACAACCTGCAGCCTAATCATGCAAGCTAGAACTGGATTAAAATTCATACAAAAATGTCAACCTTTCACTACTTGTCTCAATTAACTTGACCATGCTATGCATGCTAATTATTTGCCTTCTTTGTAGGGAAGATTGTCTGTCGTTGCCATAGAAGGAAACTACATGTGTTTTTACTCAACTCAACACATTCTGTAATCTTAATAGGTCCTTGACCAAATATTTGCATTGCACACTTGCATTTTTCTCTCCATATTATGAATGCAGTGAGTGAATTCCCGATATCCATTTCCCTTGTGTATATGTATCTAGGAAAGCAAGGCATCACAGGCCACTCTGTAAAGAGCCACGCCACAAACATGCTTCCGATGTATTCACACTCTATCTAGAGGCCAGTTCAAGATATCCGAGAAGAACCAGGCTCTTCGGCGCTAGCTCTTGTTGAATCAGGAACTAGAGAGTCCTAAGGGTATGCAAATATCATGCTAAAAAGATTTACACCGAATTATTTTAAACCTCCATACTGTTGACTGAATTCCTCGAGCTGATTTTGGCTCGATATTTGTGTTCTCTTTCTTGGACTGTATCTTTCTTGCTAGTATTGTGAGCTAAAATACAGAGGGGCTATGCATCTTGACTGTGTTCTTTTTAACTTGCTAGTTTTGTCGCATATGCATTTTGCCACCAGGCTGGTTGCATCCTAGAAGCTACGAAGTGACCATGTTTCCTGATAACGTTCATTTACAATCTTAGGCATGCTTATAATGTTCTACAGTTTCCCAAAAGTGGCAACGAAGATAGAAAGGCAGATATGATCGTTGGTTTCTTAAATTTTCAATGAATTTGCAACTGAGTTGTCGAATATATACCAAATAGGGGTATAGAAGATGGTAGACAAAGTGTCGGATTACCAGGGTGGCCTAAGTGGTAGTGGGCTTAGGTCCATTGGGCAGCCCAGTAATCCGACGCACAGAAGCCGGATTCTAGAAGAACCCGGATCACGGCCCGCGTGATCTGGCTTGGAGGAAAAGACGGATTCCTTGCTTTCCAAGTTACAAGTTATCGTAGTCTTCTAGGTTTCCTATTCTGTAAAGCCCTAATCCGGCTATTATATAAAGCCGGACGGGAGATAGATTAGATAACGAATAATAGAGAAGCTCTACGCCAACTCGACGAGAAGTTCATCCTCGCCGAGTAGCTAGATCTACACCCTCACATTGTAACCCTATATCCAGGCTTTAGTCTTGATTAGTGAGAAGTGCAGGAGTAGGTACGCCGTACTGTCGCGACGTACCGAACCTGGGTAAATCCTGTGTTCATAGTTTACTACGCGATCCCGTTACCCCACGTCTCTACCGTAGTCTCATGGCACCCCCGTCTATGAAAACTACTACGATGTCTCGACAGTTGGCGCCCACCGTGGGGCAAACGACGTCAGGCGTGAAGTTCCGATCTGGGATACTCGGCGGAATTGGAAGATCAATTACTGTCGGAAGCCTGGAGTTCGACGACGATGTCGGACGCTTCCTCGACAACGGATCCTATATACCGGTGCAAAACCACCTGGTAAGTGGCTGCGTGTTACCGATTGGATCTGCTAACATCTTTATTGGACTAACCGCAGAAGCAATGGGGTTTTGTGGTGGAAGCAAGTATTTCCCACCCGCCCTATACCCAGTCGAAGACGACTATGATGCCGGATTTTGCTCAGATCACCGACAAAAAAGTGACACACACTTTATCGGCATGGTGCAATCTGAAGTCGCCGAAAACACGGATGATGGAAATCCCGTGCAAGACGGAGACAACAATACTCCCGTCACAGAAACGGAAGATCTGGTACCCGTCATCCAGACGGAAGATCCGACATCCGTCAGCATGACGATAAACTAAAACCGGCTGAAGTCACGGATGCCGGCAGCCAGGAAAGCCCCAAAACACCTCCGCCAGAGGAAGAGAGAGAAGAAGGATAAACTTCTCCGGTATTTCCCAATGTCAAGGAGATGACAGAAGACGAACCTGTCAAAAAACCTCCCTCTTCCAAGAAAAAGCACCGTGCTGCTAAGAAACTCCAATACAAAATCCGGAAGAAAAAATCAGCTGATCTCGCTGATGAAAACCTGGAAGTAGGAGATGCTAGCAGAACGAAGCCTGCGGAGAAGAAATCCAAAGAAATCCCTGCCCCGCCAATGACGGAACAGGAAGAGCAAGAGCTATTGCAAACGCCAGTGGGACCAGATGAACCCCCTGAGATGCTGGAAGCCAGGAGACAAGCTTTCCAACGGCAACAGCAACATCTACTCAGATCTCGGCAGCATCTCCAACAAACCCAGCATGATATCAAAATCATGAAGGAGGAAATAGAGGAGTACGAGAGAAAGAATAGATCTGCGATAAAACCTACTAGGTTACCCGGAATTGTAAGACCGGAAGAACTGCCGCCAAAAGAAAGGTTTCATAACCCATCTTGGCAAAAGCAGGTAAACGGCAAAGATGCCAGGGGTGAACCAATATACAAAACCGCAGCAGAAAACGCGGAAGCAGCATTCGCCATCCTCAACAACGATCTGTACTCCAACGGGGAAAAACTCCAAGGGGTGTATGCTTTCTTAGGAAAAGCATTACAACAGCAACAGCGGGGCCAAGAGCGATCAGGGAGGCTGCACGATAACTCCGCCCTATGCAAAACAGCTACTTGCGCTGCTGGAGCACCTGGACCGGAAGAACCTGGAGATTCAGACAATTCAAAAGATAAAAAAGAGGATCCGAGAAAAGACAAGAAAAACCCCGATAACCGGGATGCAGCGTCTAGAACCGGGCCCCATCTCCCGAAGGATGGATATAAACCCCATGATCGGGAAGACAAACACCGGAATGACGGCAAAATAATGCCACCTCCGAGAAACCCAGCTGAGAAAACTGGAAGATATGATATACCTCACAGACGTGAAAGATCTCGGACACCTCCTAAGGATAAGGAAAGGCACAGGAGCAGAACTCCGCCTAATCCAAAAGGGCGTGACCACGGAAGAGATAGAAATAACCCCGGAAAAGCGCGTATGCGCAACAATGGAAAAGAAAGGAGCAGATCCCCTTCTGTCCATTCAGCCGGAAGATATTCTGCACACATTGATAGAGCAGAAAAGGATGATCTATACTTTGGTCCTAAGTGTTTTACGGACAGGATCCGAAGGATAACCCTGCACTCTGGCTTCGCCAAAGTTGGTCCAACCTACCAAAAATATACCGGTAGCACAAACCCGGACACCTGGCTCTCAGACTACTATACAGCCGTCCAAATTAACAATGGGACAGACCTGGAAGCTGTCAAGTTTCTTCCCCTAATGTTATTGGACGGAGCCAGAGATTGGATCAATGGTTTACCATCAAGAACTGTCGACAGCTGGGATGATATGGCTAGAGTATTTACTCAGCATTTTCGGGGAACATATAAACGCCCAAACAGCATCAACCAGCTGAACCGATGCACCCAATTTGAGGATGAACCATACGTGGATTTCATCTCCAGATGGACAGCAATGAAGAATAGTTGTTCTGGAGTAACTGACGTACAAGCAATGCATGCTTTCGTCAATGGCCTAAAACCCGGACTTGTACCGTTCATGGTTGGTTCCAAACAGCACAAAGATCTCGGATCTATGCTTACAACCGCCAATGAGCACGCTGCAGCCGAAGACGACATCAGAGCAAGAGGAGGCAATATCGAATCACTAATACTAGCCAAGAAAACCCCTCGTTCTGACAAAAAAGGAACTCCGGAATCAACGACAAAACCCAAAGAGGTCAACATAGCCTTTGGAGGAGAAAAGGGGAACAAGTGGAAAGGACGCAACCCAGATCCAATCAATTACACTCCTGAAGAATGGGAGAGAATTAAGTCGGAACCCTGTGTCCACCACTCGCAATTTGGGAAACCCACCCATACAAATGCGCAATGCCGGCTAAATAAGCATATGAAAGGCAATGTAGGATCCAGAAGTAAGGGGAAGGGTTCCAAGAGGAAACCCGCCAAACAAAAGCCAGAAGCTGACAAAAGACAGTGAATCGGACACTGACGAAAAAATCCAGGAACAACAGCGAAAGGGCGAACCAAAATTTCCGAGAGTTGATGGAGAAGCAATGCTAACCTTTTTAGCAACTCCGTCAGCAAAGGTGGCCAAAAGAACACTTCGAGAAATAAACGCGGTTATTCCCGCAACCCCGAAGTTCTTGAAATATTCTAACACACCAATAATTTGGGATCAGTCTGATCATCCCGGAAATATCCCTGAACCCAGCACGAAAGCTCTTGTTGTAAGCCCTATTGTTCAAAACACTAGGCTAAGAAGAGTGCTCATGGACGGAGGATCCAGCATTAATATAATGTACCTGGATACACTGAAGCACTTGAAGATCTCCGAGTCCCAGCTCAACTACAGCAATATACGCTTCCATGGCATTGTTCCTGGCAGACAAGCACGGTCCCTAGGAGAAATTTCCCTAGATGTCACCTTCGGAGATAAAGATCACTTCCGGCAGGAAAAAGTATCCTTCGAAGTAGTGCCGTTCGAAAGCGTGTATCACGCAATACTCGGACGTCCAGCTTTCGCCAAATTCATGGCAAGATCTTGTTATATCTATAACAAGCTGAAGATGCCAGGACCCAAGGGAGGAGTAATCACCATAGCCGGTGATTTCAAGCTGGCAAACGAGTTGGAGAAGGAAAACGCCCTTTGCGCTCAGAGAGTCATAGCAAAGGAAGAACTGAAGGAATTAGCCAAGGAGGTATCGCCGTCAGAAATGCCGGCAGGAAAAGAAACTCGGAAGCCAACAGATAGCTTCAAGGCGTCCGAGAATACAAGACAGGTAATCCTAGATCCCAAAGACCCGACAAAATTTGTCGTCGTAGGGACTGGGATGACTGACAAATAGGAAGGCGAGCTCATCAAGTTCCTCCGTGAGAACTGGGATATTTTTGCCTGGTGTCCAGCTGACATGCCAGGTGTACCCAGGGAACTTGCTGAGCACCAACTCAAGGTTGTTCCTGGATCAAAACCCGTCAAACAAGGTCTCCGTCGATTTGACGGAAGAAGACGGAAGGCTATTGGCAAGGAAATTATCCGGCTTTTAGCAGCGGATTTCATCAAGGAAGTAATCCATACTGATTGGTCCGCAAATCCGGTATTAGTACCGAAGAAAGACACAACTGCTCTTAGAATATGTATAGATTACACAGGATTGAACAAGTTGTGTCCAAAAGATAGGTTCGCATTACCGCGAATCGATCAAATAATAGATGCCACTGCAGGCTCCGAGCTTTTATGCTTTTTGGATGCATACTCCGGGTACCACCAAATACGCATGAAAAAGGAAGATCAGATCAAGACTTCTTTCATAACTCCATACGGGACGTATTATTACGTAACCATGCCTTTTGGCCTGAAGAACGCAGGAGCAACTTACCAGCGTTGCATGCAACGCTGTTTGCATAGTCAAATTGGAAAAAATGTCAATGTTTACGTGGACGATATTGCCGTCGTAACCAAGGAAAAAGATACGCTCCTCGAGGATCTGCGAGAAACTTTCGAAAACTTACGCACTTACAAGATGAAGTTGAATCCATCTAAGTGCGTATTCGGGGTTCCTAAAGGAAAACTTCTGGGTTTCATCGTTTCCCACAGAGGAATAGAAGTTAACCCGGAAAAGATCAAAGCCATCTTGAACATCTCAAAGCCTACGTGTGTAAAACATGTCCAAAGATTGACGGGTTCCGCCGCTGCCGTCAGCAGATTTATTAGTCGGCTGGGGGATAAAGCCTTACCACTCTACAAGCTGCTGAAGAAATCCGACAAATTTGAATGGACAGAAGAGGCCGATGCAGCGTTAACCCAACTAAAGGAAACTTTGATGAACGCTCCGATTTTGGCATCCCCAAAAGACGAAGAACCCATGTTATTGTACCTTACGGCTACAAACCGGGTCATTAGTGCCGTAATTGTTGTGGAACGGAAGAAAGATGAGCAAATCATACCAGATCAGCATCCGGTGTATTACATAAGAGAAGTTTTCTCCGAATCCAAACAAAGATACCCGCATTATCAGAAACTGGCATATGGTGTGTTTTTCGCATCTAGAAAACTGCGCCATTACTTCCAAGGACATTCCATAACAGTGGTATGTAAAGCACCACTAGGGGATATAATAAACAATGCGGAGGCAACTGGCCGGGTAGCCAAATGGGGCATCGAGCTAGCAGCCTTTGACATTAAGTACCAGCCAAGGACGGCAATAAAATCCCAGGTTTTGGCAGACTTTGTCGCCGACTGGACGGAAGCAATGGAGAAAACGCCAATGCCAGAATCCGAGTATTGGATCATGCACTTTGACGGATCCAAAATGAAGGAAGGAGCTGGAGCTGGTGTAGTTTTGAAATCCCCAAAAGGTGATACAATGGAATACGTATTACAAATACACTTCAACGCCAGCAACAATGTGGCAGAATACGAAGCTCTGCTTCATGGCTTGCATATTGCAAAGGAAATAGGAGTAAAGCGCATACTGTGCTACGGAGATTCGGATTTAGTACAGCATCAGCTTAACCAAACGTGGGACGCAAAAAGCCCTATAATGGCTGAATACAGAAGAACGGTGGATGAATTCGCCATTTGTTTCTTTGGGTTCGAAGTACTCCACATCAAAAGGGAGGAAAACTGGAACGCGGATGCATTAGCTCGCATGGGATCAGAAAGGGTAAAAACTCTGCCTCCAAGGGTATTTGTTCAGCACTTGCATGAGCCATCCATAAAGGGAGGAGATGTTGATTATCCCCTGGTTTCTGAATCCGTTGAAGTTATGATCGTCAAACCAGATTGGACGATTCCATATTTAAACTTCTTAGTTAATCAGAAGTACCCGGAAGAAGCACATGAAGTTTTGAAAAGACAAATACAGCGTCGATGCAAAGGATACACGGTAATTGATAACTACCTGTATAAACGCAGTACTTCCGGAATCTTTTTGCGGTGTATCTCACCAGAGGAAGGAAGGGAAATACTGGAAGAAATCCACGCTGGAGATTGCGGCCACCATGCTCAATCAAAAAGCATCGTTAAGAAAGCATTCCGAGCAGGGTTTTTCTGGCTAACAGCCAAGACAGACGCTGAACACATAGTTAATACATGTGCAGGATGTCAATACTACGCCAAACAGACTAATCTGCCGGCCCAAGCTCTTAAAACTATCCCCATTACATGGCCGTTTGCGGTCTGGGGGCTAGATATGATGGGACCGTTCAAAACTGCAAGAGGTGGACTTACTCATTTGCTAGTAGCAGTGGATAAGTACACCAAATGGGTGGAGGCGAAACCCATCAAAAAGTTGGATGGAGCAACTGCTAGAAATTTCATCATCGACTTGGTGATGAGATACGGTGTGCCACACAGTATAATAACCGATAACGGGACAAATTTCTCCATCGGAGAGTTGGCAAGATATTGCCGACAAACGGGAATTCGCCTAGATCTAGCATCTGTGGCACATCCGCAATCCAATGGACAGGTTGAGCGAATGAATAGCTCAATCCTGCAAGGAATTCGCCCAAGACTCGAAACTCCTCTTCATAGAGCAGCCGGAGCATGGGTAGAAGAGTTACCTTCCGTGATTTGGAGTATAAGAACAACGCCAAATAGGTCGACTGGGCAAACCCCGTTTTTCCTAGTTTACGGCGCGGAAGCTATTCTCCCAACAGACATGATACATGATAGTCCAAGAGTGCAAGACTTCGAAGAATTAGATGCCGAAGAAGCACGACAAGATGCTGTTGATCTCCTAGAAGAGGAACGAGAGCTTGTGCTTCAAAGATCCGCCATTTACCAGCAAGGTTTACGATGTTACCATAGTCGGAAAATCAGGCATCGTTCTTTTAAAGAAGGTGACCTAGTGCTGAGGTTGGTGCAGCAAAGGAAGCATAATTAGCCCCAGTATGGGAAGGGCCATTTGTCATAAGTAAAGCCATGAAAAATGGATCGTACTATCTCGTTGACATTCGGGATACGGAAGATGACCCCGAGAAACCGAATCGTAAAAGAAAGAGAAAGATAGATGATGAGCTAGGAGAGACAAAAAGGCCTTGGAGCATCCAGCAATTACGTCCCTTCTATACTTAAGTTCAATATCTATGTAAATATCTTTTGAGATCATGAAATAATGTCATTGGAATTCTGTTATCCATGTTTTTACAAGTTCACGATAGTACAAAGCATGATTCCACTTTAATCTATTTCCCAATGATCTTACAAAATGCTCAATGTTAACCCGAATTGTGCCTGCGTGCTCGGCGTTAAAAAACTGAATGATTTCAGCCTATTAAATGGCTAAAGGAAACTCGGATTGTGCCTGCGTGCCCAAGTTTCAAGCTCGTTCCTTACAAATCTCTAAGCATTATCTGATCGAATGTGTGTTGGGTCACTGGAACTAGTTAGTAAAAATGCCTTTAGTATGATACATGTTTCCGAGTTTTAACTGATTGATTATATCCAGTTACTCGACATGACGATTCATAATGCTATTGAGTCATTTCAAAAACTAAAGACAGTCAAAACACATATGCGAGAGAACTTAGAAGGTAAAGGAATAATTCAACCCGACAATCTTGCAAGGAATTTCATAATTCAAAGCTGCAAAAGGCGGAGTTCTTGTTTCGACAAATGAAATAGAAGCGTTACACTATGAATTACAGTACAAAAATAGCGCTCCTATTATAATCCACCATCCAGGTTAAATGCAGTCCTTCAAACATCCGAGTCTTCCTCGCTGCTCTCATCTTCGGGGGCTGCAAGAACCTTTTCTTCGGGATAAGTGATAGAAATGTTAACCATGGAAGCAATCTTAGTGGCGTGACCTTTGACTTCATCAAAGATGGCGGTTCGCTGATTCTCTGTATACCCTTGAGGGACACCGGACGCCACGCGCCAAGATTTAGCACCAGGGTAGTGCATGCGCATAAGGCCGAGTGCCATGCGCGCACCACCCCGTGCAGCGGAACGTAGGATGGACTCCCTGGATTCCGCCACCTCCATGATGGCACCCGGAAGTTTGTCAACCTCCGAGAACTCCCCAGTCCTTGCGGGAAGGAACTTATTGACCAGCTGCATTCCATCAGCTCTGATCGAAGTCCATGTCTTCCCAAAGGCTCGGATTCCTTCAATCCGAGTGCCATCTGGGGTATCTCCTGTTTTTCCAACAAAACAACCAAAAGGGTTAGGTGAAAAAACAGAGAAAGAAAGCAAGACATGGAAAAATGGTAAATGAATAAGAAATTTACCGATAAGCTTGTCGATCTCGGAAACTTCCTCCAGGCGAAGATTCAGAGCGTTTTCCAAATCCTGAATGGTGGATTTGTCCTTCTCCGCCTGTTCGGAAGCCTTGGAATTAGCAACTCCAAGGGCCAGATTACTGGCTTCCAACTCTTTTTGAGTCTTCACAAGATCCTTGTGAAGATCCAAATTCTCCTTTCGGAGATTCTCGGCATTGCCGGCGTCTTCAGCTATTTGCTTGGCCTTAGCCAAAGCAGCTGAAAAGCAAGGAAAATTCCGAGTTCAGAACACTCCCGGAAAAAGTACTTAGACAAAAAGTTAAATAAAAAACGTCAGAACATAAATGTTTACCTGTTGTTTCCGACAACGCGAGCTGAGACGATTCCAGCTCCGCCTCCCTCTCTTCAAGAATAGAAAGAAGACTTCTAACTTCCTTATTCTTGATGGAGAGTTTGTTGAAAACTTCCATGTTAATGGCTTCGGCGGTTTGCTGAAACATAGCAAGGAAAAGAATGATTACAAAAAGCATCAAAGCAAAAAGCATGCATTTTGTTTATTGCTTGGGGGCTAGAGTTACATACCTGGCTCATTCGTTGCAAACCCGCCAAGTTTTCTTTGAACCCTCTTGCGTATTCCGCAAAAAGATTCCCGGCTGCGTTTAGGCCGTCATTGATAACTTTGAAATCCTTGTCAAAGGTGGGGATTTCCTCGTCGAAAGTTCGAGGAAATTTTCCCACCTCTGGAGCCGGCCTTTCCCTCGTGTCCGTGTTCGACACAACGGGCTGGCTGGGCTCTGAGGGCTTGGTGGTGGGGGTTGCAGCGTGCTCTTCCGCCATTGTGGACGGCGTGTCCGGGGCAACGGCGGGAGAAGGTTGACCGCCTTGGCTGGAAACAACTTTATGTTTCTTCAGCTTCTTCGGTTTTAGATTGGAGGGAGGCAGGCTAAAAACAAAAAACTCGGAAAAGTTAAAACACCGAAGATGGATGAGAAGTTCCCATGAAAGAAAAAGAATCCAGAAGAAAGAACCTGGAAGTAGCGACGGGGACTCCGTCAAGGTTGATAACCTCCTCAGAGGAGGAAATCTTCTTGCGCTTGCGTCCACCTGTAGCGGCGGTGCGCAGCGCGTCCAGCTCGGCCTCGGAGGCCAACTCCGAGTCTGGAAGATCTGCGAACTGTCGGAAAAACAAATCGAAATCAGAAGTTAGATTATCCGAGAAAGAATACTGAAACTATACCCAAATGACTGAAAAATTACCTTGGGAACCGGATTGTCGGCCGTATACATCGGCCGACTCGCATCGTATTGGTCGCGGGATACGACCAGCTGGTTGATGCGCCGTCGAAGCTCCTTTGCGGGCCAATCCTTGTTGGTTGTCCGCATAGGATCCTTGGCTCCCGTGTATTCGCACAGGAGGCGACCACCGTGGTTGGCTAATGGCTGAATCCGTCTATTCAGCCAGCAAAAGACCGTATCCATACCGGTCAAAGGTGGTGTGCAGGAGGTGAGCTTGGCGATGCGGCAGAACCTGGACGGCTTCCGTCCCCCAGTTGTCTTGGGGAACTGCGGCAGAGTTCACGAAAGGAGGAACCCCGATGGCTTCCTTAGGGAAAGGCACATCGGGATGATAAAAGAAAGAACCCGTCCAAAATTTGACGGATTCCGACGTTTTGATCTTGGGGAACCAATCTTCTCGAAATCTCCGAAGAGTGAAAGATATGGTTCCGCAAGTCGGGAGTGCGCCCTCCGAAGAGTTCCGCTTAACCCGGAAGCAATACGTCCAAAAATCTAACCTAGGTTCTAGCCCTAAGTAGCCCTCGAACAAAGCCTGGAAGCCGGCCATGTAGAGGATGGAATTGGGTGGCAGGTTATGGGGCTGGATATTGTAGTGAGAAAGAATTTGGAGGAAGAAGGCGGAAGGTGGAAGTCCCATACCTCGAAGAAGGTGGGAGGAAAGAAGGACCCTTTCGCCGTCTTTCGGTGTTGGTTCGGTCTCGTCCTCGGGAAGACGCCACTTCCCCTTAAGGACTAGGCCCTCCTTTTCCATGTTTGGAAGGAGAGCCGGGGGAATGCTGCAGGCAATCCAATTGCCTGCAGATTCTGCCTCTTCGTCCACTCCGGTGGCGGCGGAGGCGGCGGCTTCCGCGGCGGCGAGCTCGTCGCCGAGGAGCTGGATCTTTTCCTCCGCCGTTTCAGGAGCAAACGACGGGGAGGCTGCGGAGCTCGAGCCCGCAACGTCCGCGGCGGCGGCAAGGTTTTCTCCGCCCGCCGCGAAGGCCGCGGTCTTCTCCGGCTCGCCGCCGGTGTGCTTGGGCGACCCAAGTTGCGGATCCAGATCGCCGATGAGCTCGTCGATGGCGGCGCGAGCAGGCGAAGACGGTGAGGCTGCCATTTCTGGGCGGCGCGATGCGTTCCGGTGTGCTTTGGTGGCGAAGTGTGTTCGGGACAGTACCTCGCTCGAGAGCTCGAGTGCGTCAATGGCGTGAGCAGTGAAGAGTGCGGAAGGTTTTCGTTGAGGACGAGGACGGCTATTTATAGCTAGAAATCCGTTTAGATGCGTGCCAACGGCTATTTTGACCGTTGGATGTTCGACGCGTGTCACTCGCCGGAAAATCCGGGAAATGAAACGACAGGGAAATTATGACTATCTCCTCGTTTCCCGTGAGAATATGTCAGAGATACGTTGCAGGGTTTCCCGCGTGAAACCAAACGTCGCCTGCGTCAGCATGATTTAAGCGCTGACGTCAGAGGTTCCTTTTCCGCGAAGGATCGTGAGAGAAAAGCCGGATTTTCAGGATTCCGAGTTTCATGTTACCATCTCTTTCAAAAGAAGAATAAGAAGAATCAAGACTGCTGAATCAATATTTCCCGGACAAAGTGTATTTGGCGAAAGACGGAGAATCAGAGTTTTAATCCTTCTTGGGGGCTACTGTCGGATATATACCAAATAGGGGTATAGAAGATGGTAGACAAAGTGCCGGATTACTAGGGTGGCCTAAGTGGTAGTGGGCTTAGGTCCATTGGGCGGCCCAGTAATCCGACGCACAGAAGCCGGATTCTAGAAGAACCCGGATCACGGCCCGCGTGATCTGGCTTGGAGGAAAAGACGGATTCCTTGCTTTCCAAGTTACAAGTTATCGTAGTCTTCTAGGTTTCCTATTCTGTAAAGCCCTAATCCGGCTATTATATAAAGCCGGACGGGAGATAGATTAGATAACGAATAATAGAGAAGCTCTACGCCAACTCGACGAGAAGTTCATCCTCGCCGAGTAGCTAGATCTACACCCTCACATTGTAACCCTATATCCAGGCTTTAGTCCTGATTAGTGAGAAGTGCAGGAGTAGGTACGCCGTACTGTCGCGACGTACCGAACCTGGGTAAATCCTGTGTTCATAGTTTACTACGCGATCCCGTTACCCCACGTCTCTACCGTAGTCTCATGGCACCCCCGTCTATGAAAACTACTACGATGTCTCGACATGAGTTGAGTTATAGGATACATAGATACTACAAAATGCTTTGAATACATTTCCGAGCTTCTGTCGTGTTCTGATTGTCATGGTTGAACTGAAATTTAAATACTGATGGATGCTATTTTTGCATCGTCACCATCAAGAAGATGAGATTGATCCTCTTGCCAGAACAAAACTGTTAAGATGGATTCACATCTGACGGACTCGTTTCCATCTGGTGGGAGAGATTTTGAAATATGTGTTCCTCCCGTTAATTTGATCCATGTGTGTGGCTGGTTCTTGTCTTTGTCGGACCGATTCATGTTCTTACATGTTATATGCTAAATGTGTGCTCTGTAATGCAAGTCTTTGTTTTCTTCTTCTCTCCATAGATTGAATCTTCAATCTTCCTGAATAATGTAATTATAATGGCTGAATACTCGACTGCACAAAATAATGTAAGGGCTCTAAAAAGGCCTAGACCAAATTTATGAATATAAATGCTTATGAAAAAGTTTTTTTTAAATAGACCATAAAATGCTAAGGCCCAAAACGCACTTGGTTGTACAAAAGGCTACGGCCCGAAAAAATTAACCAGAATAGGCCAAATATCAAAAAAAAAGGCCGGAATTATTGGGCCTAGGCCCATGTAGATCGTTGAAAAATGGACCAGAGTGGACCAAAAAAAATGCCTAAAATTATTGGGCCTAGGCCCACGTAGACCAATGAAATGGACCGGGCCAAATTTAGTCCACGACGATTTCATTTCGTCACTATTTCGCCACGTAGGACGTGCCACATCGGTGCTGATGTGTCCTGGCTAGACTCCTCACGACGATTTTGGATCGTCGTAGTTTCATCACGTTCCTATATCGTCATGGATGTCCATGACGTTCCCAAAAGAAACGTCGTT
This sequence comes from Alopecurus myosuroides, assembly GCA_028641055.1. Classification (NCBI taxonomy): domain Eukaryota; kingdom Viridiplantae; phylum Streptophyta; class Magnoliopsida; order Poales; family Poaceae; genus Alopecurus; species Alopecurus myosuroides. The sequence goes on from CM054058.1 coordinate 126,768,543, forward strand.
GTGTTTAATTACCGACGCTCGGTTTTCAACGATTTGATTTTCGTCATTGGATCGTCATGGACGACATATAATGACGATTTAGTGACGAAATTTGAGCGTCGTGTATTAGCATATTTCTTGTAGTGGTCCGTGAAGAAACCACCTTCAACTTCTGAGAAGTACTATGCTGGAATCGAATAAATATTTAACAATGCAAAAGTGAGTATAGGAGGTACTGACAAGGTTACTAGAGCTACTAGCTCGAATGAGGCTTTAGCAAGGTTTTTGTAGTTGTTTTGCAGAAAGCTAGTTTTTTTAAAAGACCCAACTAGGCAACGTCTATCAGAAGGTTTTGAAATGAGATAGAAACTATAACTCATTTTCAACTTATTATCATTCACCGTCCGTTCCCAAGCGTCCATAACCGTGGATACGATTTTTCGAAAAGATTTAACCTTGGAGGTGTGTACTAATTTGAACCACAAATACCATGCGGCTCGTTGCCTGATCATGCCTGATCAAAGTCCTCGTCCTAGGAGACCGGAAGAGTGGGTGAAGTTACAACCTTTACCTTGCATGAATCTATCGAAGGATCATCAGTGTGCCGAAGCCCAAGTCGGCCCCTCCAGCCCCTGGCCCGCGGCCACATCCTAACACCACCATACTCGTCCACAACTCTTACATCTTTCACGCACACGCAAATGGAAAGCTCAAACTAGAGGACCCTTGGCTAGACCCTCACAAGTTAGTTGGTCGTTACAGATTCCATATTTTCCACCGATGGAAGCACACTCAGTCTTGTTCAAGAGGTAAGGAACTCACTCCTAGGGGCGTGAACGCAGCAAAGCACCACCATTCACCAATGGAAACTCATCCACATATATTAACATTTAATTGAAGACCACCTGTCTCCAACATATTCGGACATGCCATAATCCTAGAATACTCTAAGGAATCGATATTTCAATGAAATGCAATATTATTGTGGATAAAATACTTGAGGGAAAATATAGGATCAGAGAATGCTCAAGAAGGGGATTTACGCTTGGCTTGTTGATGAGGCTGATATTAAGGCTCACAAAAGCATTGTGGTGGAACCTTGACTTCTTGATCTACCCAAGCACAAACAACACGGGAAAGTAAACGACATAAATAACATGAATACAAAGGTGGAATGCACACTCATAATGATATGACATTTTAATTCATTTGTAAAAATAGAAATGGATTCCTATAGTCATATTAAATGGGACCGGTTACCCGTTAACAATATTGGTTCACTCCCATAATTATTTAAATGATCTACGTACTTGTAAAGTAGTTGCAGCAAGTGGCAGTTGATTAATCATGCATGCACATGATGTTAACATGTAGTATTTCTTCCCTGGTCAATTTAATAATTCATTTATTATTCTTGTTAACCAGAATGAATTGGTGAATAATTCCATAGTGTCATTTTAAATAAGTCTCACAATTTAATTCCATTTAATTTTCAAGCAATGCATCCAACATGGCCAACTATGGTTCTGTTAGATAACTTGCATAATTTAAACATGTTGACATGTCATGAACAATTTTTGTGAATTATAAATGTTTTTATATTTACAAAATTTGGTTCAATTTGACCAAGCTTGCAACTTTAAGATAACCAGAACTAAAATTTATTTAGACATGCTTGTAAAATTACATAAATAGAAAGCTTATGCCTTGCTAAACATTTTAATATGTGAATCATAATTTTTGGATAATTATTTTAAAAGATATGAATTATTCAAATTTGGTTTTCATTCTGCCAATTGAGTATTTTAATTAAACAGAAGGGTTAAAGTGTTCAATTTTGTCCAAATAAAATATAAATGTGTAGAGTTTGTTAATACAAACATTTTGACACCTTAATTGCTCAATTTGGGTTAGCAAAACAAAAGTTATGAATTTCTAAAGTTTTGAAACAATTAGGGAACTTAACTATTAATTAAACTAGAAGAATACCCCGCGCGTTGTAGCGGGTATCTTTTAAAAAAAATTCTATAAATGAAATGGGTAGAAGGTGTATGAAATATTCCATTATCAAGATTCAGTTGATCACGTAATCGATATACTAAATTTCATTCGCATGATATTGTTGTATATTTTGAGAAATAAATATTAGTGACATGGATAATTATATGGTTGAAAAAAAGATGGCATGGTTATGTGGCATGAAAATATGTAATATCACAATTGTTAGTAGAGATGGCGTGGCTAATTGATTGGCTAAGAGAGTGTGTGATGTGGATAGCTTGCATGTTGAGATTAAAAATCATTAATGCGTGTTAGTGGGATTTTACTTTAAAAGAAGTATAGAAGATATATACATTATAAAATATTTAGTCATGTGTCGAAATGACAGAAACATGTAGAGCACATCTTAATGAACATTCTAAAATTTGAATTGCCTCAATTTGACCTTTTTGAATTTGACCAAACGCAATGTACTCCCTCTGTTCTTTCTACTCCGCGTATTAGGATTTTCAAAGTCAAACTTGCTATAGTTTGACCAATTTTGCAGAGAAAAATATCAACATTCAAAATACTAAATCAACAACATTTGATTCACTATGTAATATACTTTCATATTGTATCAATCTGGTATTATAAATGTTGATCTTTTGTACTATAGACTTGTTCAAACTCTGTAACATTTGATTTAAGACAATTCTAATACGCGGAGTAAAAATAAACGGGAAAAGTACAAAGAGTGTCACTGATGCGATGCAGCCTAACTAACAAGATGCACAACACGGTTTCTGGGTGGCTCAATCCGGACAGGTCCTGTAGAGAAAGCCACATGGAGCCAAGAACTCCATGCAGCCTACCAAACACGCTCATACGGTTTTGCAACGGGGTATGTTATGAGGTCTTAAATGAATTGATCTCCACTAGTGGTAATCTAAGCATGAATTCTATGGAGTGGAAATGTAAGTTTAAGCAAAAAAAAAAAAAAAAAAACCATGACGCCACATAACTGGTTCCAAACTCAAGTACGCTTACCGTAGGACACTGAATTGATAAACGAACACACATATGTAGGTGCCGAACACACTTGAAGAACACAAATGAAGAGGTAGAAGTACTCGAATTAAACGCGAAGACTCAAGAGATAATACAAACTGAACCCTGCACGCGAAGACTTGGGGTACATCGATGACCAAATATCTATGGCCAAACGAGGTGCAAAAGAAATCCAAACCATACAGTGTTACTCCTTTGCCGCAACAAACAGTAATCGTGAACCATTTTGATTCCTCGTGGCCGCTCCATGTTTTCCTGAATTACAAAGTTTCTGAACTAAATTTCTGAAATAGGATCTGTCGCAGTTTTTGCACGGAAATTCTGGAATCTTTCCTGAAATTTCTTTGGCTCCCAGGTCTGCTCTTCATCGTCCTTGGCAGGAGTCACTTCACTCGATGCTTGTACCTGAGAAAGACAGAAAGAAAAGGTTAACAATAGTAACCAGGAAGCACGATGCAATACTCCCTCCGAATCAAAATAATTGTCGCTCAAATTGATGTATCTAGAGTTCTAGAAGTATTTCAAAACTAGATACATTCATTCTAATGACAATTATTAATTTTGAGACGGAGGGAGTACAAAAAATTGAAGCATGTACGTGGAAGATTGAGAGCCCGTACCTCTTCTTCGCGGACTAGTTCAATAGGCGGCCGGATATCAGGACTAATGCTGGGGTGATTATGATGGATGTTGACAGCGTGCTGCAGCTTAGCCACCGCTTCCTTCACCTCCCCAACTGTGACTCCAACACGATCAATACCAACGAAGACCCGCCTAATGGAGGGAAGGTTTCCCAGACCGAAGGAGAAATCACCATTCCCATCCTCTTTTGCCTTCCGCACACCAAAATTGAAGAGAACCGCTTCAGCACTGGGCAGAGCTCCTTGCTGGAACATTATCTGCCTAGGTGATTCACAGTACAAGGAGAAGGCCACCAAGCAGTGGAACCCCAAGTCAGCACCAATGTGTAGCAGCCTCTGTGTTTGTTGGGAGCTATGTAGCGCGAGAATACGAAGAGCCGGCAGACTCCCAAGGATTCTCAGGTCCTCCTGCTGGACTTCGTTGAAACCAATGATCAACTCAGAGAGGTTCCAGAGAAGAGAGGGTTCTCTTCTTATCCACGCTGGCATCTTTGAGAATTTGCCGAGCATGAACAAGTCAAGAATGCGAAGATGTCGAGGGGGAACCCAACGTTCTCCCAAGAGATCTATGGATGCAAAAGACCCACGAATAATTACACTTTGGATCTTGTGTAGGTTGGACAGACACTCCACAAAAGCTTCCTCTAACTCTGACCCCGCATTCTGCTCAAACTTAATTTTCAGCTCCCTCAAGCTTGCAAGCTTGCACAACTCTTTCATAATGTTTAGGGAGGCAGGAATCCTTTTCAGTACCTCCATGGATGTCAAGTTACCCAATCCACCAGCTGGGAGCCTCGTGCAGTAGCCATCAACTTGTAGGCATATCAACCTTCTTAGCTCATAAACAGTCCATGGAAGTTCTTCTAGATCAGGATTCTTTTTTACATCCAGCACCTGCAAAAATCGGAGCTTTCCTATCTCTGCTGGGAGCTCACGAATATCTGCATGTGCTAGACCTAGGTACCTCAGGTGAACTAAATTTCCAACATCCCTAAGGTTATTGTGGCTTCTTTTACCAATGTGACTACCACTTAGATCCAATACACGTAAAACATCAAAGCTCGAAAGAGGTGGTATCCGATCAATGGCAGGCTCAAAGATAGTAATGGACCTCACTTGTGATATACCCATGGGAACAAGAGATGTAGTTTTGTGGTCTACCTTTTTACTTTGGAGGGATAGCCTGCGAACATTGCTTTGAGAATACATGATATCCTCTTTGTGATCCAATATAGTAACAAAGTTTTCTTGACATGACAAGGAACAAATGAGCTCAAGCACCATATCGTGCAAACGGCAACGTGTTACGTTGCCTTTAAAATCTATGCATGGCTGGATCAGGCCTTTGTTCAAAAGTTCACTGAAGTAACTTTGCCCAACTTCAAATAAGTTATCATCCTTACCCTTGTATTGGATAAAGCCTTCGGCAATCCATTTCCATATCAAGTCATCTCTATGGATATCATGGTCTTCTGGATATACACTCAGATACAATAGACAAGTCCTCAGATGGCAAGGTAGGTTATAATAACTTAGGGACAATATTGTCCTCATGGCCTTCACATCAGAACTGTGTCCAAGTCCAGAACCAATAGAGTCACATACCTCCTCCCACTTTCTTGGATTTACCATTTTACTAGGTTCGTCCAATAGACTAGCCATGGTAATGATGGCTAACGGTACACCACCACATTTTTTCAAAATCCTCATTGATACCTTAGCCAATTGCTCAGGACATTTACCCTTAGAGCCAAATATTCTTCCATAGAACAATATTTGAGAACTCTCTTGTGTAAGGGGATCTAGCCTAAATGAACCACCAACTTTAGTAGCAATATCAAAGTCACGAGTGGTTACTATTATTCTACTTGCACAACTATTCTCATCCAAAGCATATTTGATAATTTTCCATGATTCTACCTTCCATATGTCGTCAATAACAATGAGGTACCTACATGTATGGTAAAAGATCAATAAGCGGATAAGAAGATATTACCTAGTTAAGTGAGATATATCAAATAATTTAAGGACTTCCTAATTGCACAAAAGATACATTTCAGAAACCCAAAAAGATAGGACATAATTAGATAAAATAATACTCCCTCCATCTCAAATTAAGTGTCACAAATATGGACAAAAGTTGATGTATCTAACACTAAATTATGTCTAGAAACATCCACTTTTGTCCATTTTTTGTGACAGTTATTCGAGACGGAAGGAGTATGAAAACTGAATGAACCGCATGAAGTATATAAACTAAAATACAATTATTGCTATAATTTCTATATATGTCGTTTGATCATGAGCTTGCTTACATTTTGTCTAAAACAAAAGTTACTACAGACCTCTGAAACTAATAGCCAATAAAAAGTTCAGATTTTTTTTTTTTTTGAAATGGGAACATTAGTTGACATTATATATAATTTTGTAATCGCTATTTGAGATGTAAAATACAAAATTACCCCCCAAAAAGAAAGCACATCAAATGTGTGTTAAGACGGACCGTTGGGCAGTGTTTTGATTGTTTTCACTGAAAAAGGGTTTATATGTTATTCCAAACAACTTGTTGATTTGGAAAACATAGAAGTATAAACAAATAACCTAATAATTTCGAACTGATATATTTTTATTATGAATTTAGGATGGCATATTCTATATGCACTCGATCAATTTGTGAGAGACCAATGAAAAATAACGACAATCTGCAGCATGCATCCACATTATGTACATCAAGGGAAAGTACCGATTACCATCTATGGGGAAGCAAGGTGTTACGGTGAGTAGTACCTCTTATTGTGAAGGAACATTCTTAGCTCACTGATAAGTTGTGTTTCATCCCACGATGCTTCATTGATGTTGGCGTACTTTTGCTGATCAAGCTGATGTAGCATCTTCTTGAAAATCCTTGCCATGTCAGGATTCTGAGATACAGAAACAAAGGCTGCACACTGGAATTGCAACTTGATTTTGTCGTAGACAGCTTTGGCCAGAGTTGTCTTGCCCAAGCCTCCAAATCCAACAATGGAGACTATCTCCACTACCGGACTGTTATCTTTTGTCAACCTCTTGATCAGCTCGTCTCTCGGCCCATTGATGCCAACAAGGTCGGACACCTTGTTGTACAGAGCCGATATACGAGGATCAAGAGTTGTTACAGGTACATTAGCAACCACACCGTCGACTTTGTACCTCTTGTGGCGGGCGGCCACATCCTGCACTTGGTCCTTGATGGTCTTGACGGCGTCGGCGATCTCGTGACGAGTCTTGCCTTTCTTGAACAAGGTGGCCATCTTCTTCATGAGTCCCTTAAAGCCCTCTGAGACGGCGGGGGGCTCGGATCCCTCCACACGGACGAGGAAGCTATCAACGACATCCTCCATGTGGTAGGACAGGTCCCTGACGTCGTTGGCCCACAGCCGGACCTGCTCATCGAGCTGGTCCAGCGGAACCTCGGCTACCTTGTGGAGGGCAGCGTGCATGCTCGTCATCTCCCTTGCGAGAGACTCGACGTCCTTTTTCACGCTCTTCTGCAGCTTGTACTCCTCCTCGAGGAGCTCTCCAAGCTTGGGGAGGAGGGAGCCCATGGCCCCTGTTACAATATCCATGGCCGGCAATCTCTCTCTCGCTCTACCTCAACTTGCTTTGCTGGTTTGTTGGCTGCAGGCTGTGTTGAGCTGCGGCAAGCATGGCTGCCTTTTATAGACCTCGTTCGAGCTCATCGCCTCATCCCGTACCATTATACTCTTTCCGTTCTATATCAGAGGACATTCACAAATGGATGTATCTACACATTTTTTTAGTTATAGATACGTCAATTTGAAAGTTATCTTATTATGGAACGGAGTGAATTATTATAGTTCACTATCGGAGACAAAGCCTTTGTCATGTACGGTGTACCACACACGACAGAGCGCACACGGCATGCAGATGCACGACAACATGATCTTTGTCATGTGCCAAATATCGTGCACACGGCAAAGAGCTATTGTGGGCCCCACAACCATTTGATGATGTTGACGGACGGCGATGGTAGTGCGGGCCCTGCAGTCAGTTCTTTGTCGTGTGCCACACACGGCAAAAAACTAGGTCATGGGATCCACCTGTCAGTTCTTTACCGAGTGCCGCACGTGGCAAAGAACATACATGCGGGCCCCACCTGCCAGTCGACGTATGGCAAAGAGTTGACATGCGGGCTCCACAGGTAAGCACACGAGAAAGGCCTGTCAGGTGGAGCCCGCATGTGAGATCTTTGTCACGTGCTGGAACATGACAAAGGCATGACAAAGGCTAACTAAAAGATGCCAGATGTAGCTACTTTTGCCGTGTGTTGGCATACGGTAAAGAGGCACACTTTTTGCCATGTGTCAACACACGGCAAAGGTGGCCACAACTGCCACTAGGAATGCGAGGTTGCACAGGCTTGTGCCACGAATCATCTTTTCCCTGTGTTCGCAAAGTGGAACTACTTAATTGGTTGTGTTATGTTATGTCTTAGGAACAACCAAGACAATGTTCTATCCACACTCTTCACAAGATTTACTCCGGTTCGTCCGATCTGGGAGTTTTGGCTTGTATGTACAAAAACCCGCTAGAGAGAAGCCGACGCCGCTGAAACTCAAACACAAAGATTGAGGGAATCTTGGACATCTACAAGCCAAATCGCACTTGTACACACATGATATGGAAACTCCTAACTTTTGATGGGATTCTGACGCTCCTGAGGATATCTCCTGCGAAAATCTAGACCCGCTAGAGAAAAGGTCTAACTTATGCCTTGAAAGAGGGTAACAAAGTGGAATTACTTACTTGGTTGTGTTATGTTAGACACTAGGAACACCCAAGATAATGGTCTACCTATACTCTTCACAAGATTCCCTCTGATTCGTCCGATCCGGGAGTTTCGGGCTATAAGTCCAGAAACCCGCTAGACAGTAGCTGACGGCGGTGAAACCCTAACACAAAGAGTGAAGGAATTTTCGACATTTACAAACCAAATCAATCTTTTACACACATGTTATGAAAACCACTATATTTTGGTGGGATTTCGACGCTCCGGAGCCCCTCTCATGCGAGACCCTAGACCCGATGGAGAAAAGTCCAACTTATCGTCTACCACCTATACGTGCGTGGAAAGAGGGTAGAAAAGTGGAACTAGTTACTTGGTTGTGTTATGGTATGCCCTAGGAACATGCAAAACAATGGTCTTCCCACACCCTTCACAAGATTCCTCTGGTTCGTCCGATAAGTGAGTTTCAGACTACAACTACAGAAACCTGCTAGAGAGAAGCCGACACCGGTGAAGCCCTAACACGAAGAGTTTGTGAATCTTGGACATTACAACCCAAACCACACTTGTACACACATGGCATGGAAACCCCTAACTTTTGGTGGGATTCCGACGCTTCAGAGCCCCTCTCCTGCGAAACCCTAAACCCGCTTGAAGAAAGCGTGATGTGTCGAAAGAGGGTAGCAAATCGGAAGTAATTGCATGCTTGTGTTATGGTAGACAAGGAGATTTATTATAAATTGATAAATACTTTTATAATTTATAATTATAAAATGAAAAAAAAACTTTGCTAACAAAATAAATAAATAAAAGAAAATGGTCTTAAGTGTTGTCGTGTGTTTGCAGACGGCAATACTCTGACAGTGGGCCAGAGCAGAAACAGGGTGGTTCTTTGCCGTGTGTTTGAGACCTGAAAAAGAACCACCGTGACGTCTTCGCTCGCGCGGGCTTAGAGTGGACATGTGTCCCGTTTCTTTACGGTGTGTCGTCCTTTGCCGTGTGCTTCCTATGCTCTTTGCCGTGTGCCCTTCTTTACCGTGTGTAATTTTGGACAACGAAGTCGTGCACGTTCATTGTCGTGCGTCCGATATTGTGCGGGCGGAAAACTACTTGCCACACGGCAAAGATCATGTCTTTCATAGTGGTTCCGGAAGTCGACCTTGGCTCCGAGCATGCAAGCTTCTATCCCAATAAAAAAAATTAGAGATAAACATATACAAGTTGACAGATTTCATCGCGAAATTACATTTGTAGTGCTCCGTTAAAAAAAATAACAAAATAGGATTCTTTTAGACAGTTCATTTTGTCAACCTTTTTTTTTCACAGAGCAACATATAAGTCATTTCGTCATAAAATTAGCACGTATCTAAAAAAAACTTATATATGTTTATCACAAAACTTTTAAGAAGTTTTTAATTTTTTTCATTTTATATGGTCAGTAGCATGTGAATTCGGAAGGCAAAACGCTATCAGGACGCTATCGCCACTAGTACTAGCTACCCACCGGTGCCAGCAAAGAAAGCTTTATCTGATTCCTGGTAAACGTTTGCCGCGAATAGTATGGTTGTCAACAGCGCGCTCCCCGCCGACTAATACGCATCGTGCGCATGCGCCAGGAAGGCCCAGCGAGTCCCTTTTGTCGCTATTACTTTATTTTCATTTTTTTTTCTTTGCCTTTTTCTGGGCCTTCAGTCGTGCAAGATGCGGAATTTTTCCATTTTCTTGACGTACGTGTAGCCGCTAGTAGTTCAAACGAACATTAACACACGTAGACAACCTACAGAGAAGAAGTATGGCTTTTGAAACGAGGTAAGAGTTTATCTCGGGCTTTCTATGGATACAGTAGAAAAGAGTTGGCCAACTTATAATGTTAGCTGGCCAAAAACCAACATCAATCACACATTAGTTGTCCCTGATTTAATAAGTATATGGTACTCGTTGAATAAAGGCCATAAGATGAAGAAAACTGACAACACAAATTGGTCCGTTGTGAGAAAACATGAATAGGACGGGCGACTCCGGAGGCGATTCCCAAACCTTAGCCCAACCTCCCTCCCCCCTCCTTCCTGTCCCTCGCCGCCGCCGGTGGTCGCTGCCGGGGTCCGCCCGTGCGGTTGAAGGCGGCGGCGAGGCCCCCCTCGCACGTTTCTGGTCTGCAGGGATCGAGTTCCCTCGGGCGCGGTTTGCGCGGCGTGGCCTTGACGGTGGTTCTAGCGCTGGTGGCGGCCGGTCGCCGTGCTTCTCCTGCTGCGGGTCGGTGGAGGCACCGAGATGCGCGGTCGCGGACGGATCTGGCTGCCGCCTCAACTCCTCGGGTCGAGGCAGGGACCCCGGGCCCTAGGGAACCCTCGTGTCCTTCCTCGGCTCGGCGACCATAGGCAGCCGGGGTGGCTGCATACTGTCCCCCTCGCAGTGGTTGTGTCGCCGTCTGGCTTGCTCTCCCGAGATCCGGTGCGAGCAGCAGCCATGGGCTATTGTTAGCCGCTCTTGCCGGGGGCCGTTGGTCCTGCAGGTTGGGGGCGCGGTCGCCGGTTTTGCCGTGTGTCGTTTGGTCGGGCCTTGGGTGTCCCTGCCGTGGTGGTGAATCTCGGATCTCTGTTGGGTGCGGTGGTGCGGGGAGTTTGGACGCCGAGGCGACGGCCCTGGACGGTGGGAACCACTTTGGTTGGCGGACGTGCCGGTGGTTTCGGGTGCTGGTCCGTGTCCTCGGCCGTGCGGGCGGCGAGGGGATTGGCAAGCGACATGTCGTGGCAGCGGTGCCGAGGTCGTTTCGGCGACGTTTCCTATCCTGTGTTAGGAGGCTTTGAGTGAATACGAAGGGAAACCCTCTCCCGGGATCTTCCTAGAGCCACGACGGCGACGTCCATGGACGATGTGCCCTTCTTGAAGGCGCTGTGGTGGCTTCTCTCAGCCCTCTTACATGCTCCCGGTGAAAACTCTAGGTCCTTGGACCAGGCGGTGGTGGCGCATTTGCGGCGTGCTCTTCTTGAAGACACCGCCTTGGAGCTCACGACGTGTGGCTATCTGGAGGTGGTGTGGCGACGGATGTGGTACTTGTGCGGCATCTACTCGGCGGGCCTTCTACGGCAAAGTTTACTGCTCCTACTGCACCTCGGCGTTTCCTGTTGGGGGCTTCCTTGTGGATCATGTGCGCAGTTCTCAAGTCAGTGGCGGCGATCTTCGTCTTTGATGGTTGTCTGTAATCTCCTTGGTGGCCCTCTGTTCGGGGCTATCCTGTTGAGCCTGTCTTCAGCCCGGTCAGTGGCGGTGACCTCCGACGTTGCTCAACAGGGAAGCCCCACAAGGAGCGCCGAGGAGGTTACAGGTGATCTCCGGTGTTTTCCTGTAGTGTTCACATTGTCCTTGTTTCTTGTGTGTGTGCAGTGTCGTGTTGTAAGCTCGGCTCAGCATCTTGTATCGATTTTGCCGCTTCGGCATTATTAATTTAACGCAGTGACTTTTGGCCTAGTATCTAAAAAACATGAATAGGTTTGTGAACTCAAATCAAGTACGGTTAGCGTTTTAGTAACTGGGAGCATATGCTTCCGGTTTTCAAAATGTTGTTTTAAACATATTTAAAATATTGAAAATTTTGGATAAAAAATGTTGCCTATACATACTATGTTCTGTGTGCTCACGGAGTCGTTTCACAGAAAAACTATATTTTTCTTGTGTCGTGCCTAAAAAGACAAGAATTCTTGTTGCTAAAAAGACAAAAGATATTTTTTTACATAGGCCCTAAAAAATGTTGGTTTTCCACGAAACTTGACATAGACAAAGAATGTCGAGATGTTCATGCCGAATATTCGTACTGAACTTTTTGACATTTCAAAATATTTTTTTCTGCTCTCATGTGCCAAATTGAATTTCCACAATTATGGTGTTTCCTGTCTTTGCTCGTGATGTTTTCTTTCAGCTCCATTCATGCTACTAGAAAAACGCTACACCCCGACACCATAATGGCGACATGATTATGTCAGCAAAACTCTGTATATGTCGACACCCTATTTGTCCGAACAAGGATAACACACTAGTTTTCCATGTTACATCGTGCATTAATGGACTATTGAACAAGAAGTGGGGCCGAAAACACTCGGTGACTTCTTTTAGGGGGTGCTTTTCCAGTAACTAGTCTTGATTTTCATGGTGAAAATCCTTGGTCCGACCTTTGTTGATCGTACCTACTAGAAATAGCGGACCTCTAGTCGTTTTATGGTTGAAGGCATTGTTTGTAGAGCTCAAACTTTCTCTAGGTGAAAACCATGATCTTACTTCGTGGTTCCACTGGGTGTCGATGAAACTTGTGCATTATTCACTTCATGAAGACGTCGCTAATGGAGAACCTATTTTTCTGTTCGTGTGCTGCCAGTGGTGCTGGTTGGTTCCTACCATTGCAAGTCGTTGATCACTTTGGCATAGTTTTTCTTTCATTTTCTTTTTCTTTGTATGTATTTTCGGTTTTATGCATGCTTGATGTCTCACTAGTTCTAGAAATTGCATCATTGTTTGAGGATGGTTATAATTGGTATCTTCTTGATATACCCTCTACTGCAAAAATACAAACATTACGTCACATTGCACATGTATTACTATCAGGGATTTAACTCAAAACATCGAATTCACATCCATAGGTAATGTATACCCAGAATATGATACTTAACAATGTCACTATTATATTAATCACAAAACAACATCCACCATTGCATTAATTAAACATATATTCATTAGTTTTCTTCACTCAAGTTATCTACAAACATTAAGGAAATATGTAAGTGACATGCAAGTCATAACATGTCCAAAAGATGTTGAGCACACTCCTAAAAGATCAATTGTTCTTTCACCCACAGAGACCAAGTATTTTATCATCACACTAGCATCAACTTCATATGAACAAAATGAACCAACCATGTCATGAAAAAATCAACTCATATATCTCTTGGTATATATTATGTCCATGAAGCATCAACTAATTTTTTGCAATTCACTGATCACTAGGCTCATAGTCATCACACACATAGTTGATGCGAACATTGCCTTGCAAATGAAGCCATGTTGACAGAGCGGGCTATGAAGCACCATCTTAATCCCATCAAGTTCCCCACCTCTACCATCAGATAGAAATCTCAAACTTGGCATGATATATCGAGAACTGGGTGATATCGTGCACAATGTGAACAATAAGATGTACCATATATTAAAGAATGATATAGGGAATATTATGTCCAAATTGCATGGAGTTTGCACCACATATCTTTGTAGGTCATGCAAATTCTCATGATAAATCACCTTCCAGGAAATGATGTTATGGAATTCACACACCTTCGTTAGAGTGTATCAAACAATTGGTGTCAGGATAGTCCTTATCGCGAAAGATTTTTTGTGTCACCATAACATGGGAATCATGGGACTTCATTCTTGCTACTCTATTATCTTTCTCTGAAACAATCCCGTTCATGTTGGTGTCCTAGACCGTTGGAATTTCATTCCCTTTGGAGATTAACAAAATTATGTTTCCTCTCGTTTATCAGGACATAACTAACCACCGATACTTTGGTTTTCCTTTAGAGTTATTTCTAGATTTTAAATCCTTTATGAACCTGAGTAACTCTATGTGTCAATTTGTACCTCCACGCTATATTTTTTTGTCCTTCATGTTTAACAAACTCGCCAATATGGTAACTTACACATTCTTCTGTACGTGTACCACATTGATTGAATGTCAGACCTCGTGATGATCCTAGTAAAGTAAGTCCCAAAATACTGATATCTTTTTACATATGTTAGTTTTCTTGGGAGGCCCTTCTAAAATTATTTATTTATACGTTTTCCTTGCCACTGCCTTTGCATGTGCTTGTGCTCATGAGAGTGCAATTTAAATCTCCAAGCATAACTTTCAGGTGTTTAACCTGACCTTAGATCTGGGTGCCGGTTAAAACAGGAGGAGTCAAATATTTCTTAGCAGTATTATATATCCAATTGTTACTTCATTTTGTGGTATAGATGACTCTTTGTCAGAAACTTACAGTGTTGCACGTGTATGACACATCTATAATGTTTGATTGTTCCATGCTTGTTTTATGTAATTGCTAAATGTTTCTACTACCTTGTTATATCATTTTAGGGTATTTTCCTCGACTAATATATTAACAAGATGACGAGTGCTAGATCCTTTTTTTTTGTTGCTGTTTTTTGAGTTTCAGGAAATATATTAATGAAATATTTGCAAAAAAATCCTTAGAATCCACAGTTTTCCACTAAGCGAAAGACGGAATCCAAAGGAGAGAGAGAGGTGACCACCAGGGGAGGGGTGACCCCCAGGCGCGGCCTAGGGTTGGGCCCTCCCTAAGCTCACCTATGGGCCTTGAGCCTCTCGCCGGCTCCCATATTCGCATATAAGTCGCCCATTGACCTAAAAAGTTTGGGGTAGTCATTATTTTCCACGGGAGTTCTAGAGAGCCGCCGCCATCTCGAAACCCTAATTCAGGGGTTCCGGAGTCCTGTTCTAGAACCTTTTCGGAGGGGGTAGTCTTCATCGAAGGCCTCTTTATTGCTATGATTGCCTCTGAGGTGATGCATGAGTAGTTCATCCTTGGACTACGGGTCCATAATAGTAGCTAGATGGTTGCCTCTTGTCCTTGCGCTTCCATGTTTAGATCTTGTGAGCTACCTAACATGATCAAGATCACTGTTATGTAATTGCTACATGTTATGTTTCCTGGGATCCGATAAGTGTGAAGGTGTCATCAGATTTTTCATGTTTCTTATATGATCTTGTTTTTATTATCATATCCATGTTTTATTTAAGGTATTTCATGCTCTCTCATGTTTGTAGTTACTTTGGCCAATTAATTGCATGCTAAGGCTAAACCAATTAGTGTCCGGACTCGAGTGACATCAGGGACTAACCAATTATGTGTAGTTGCTACTAAGGGTAAAACAGAGGCGTTTACGTCTTTTATGATTACGAATCTTTATTACGATATTATGCATGGTTCTTAATGCAATTATCTGTTTCTTTGCAACTTAATACTAGCGAGTGGCAAGCTTAGAAGCGCACTCAAAGTGGATTATTTGTCATTAATGTAGTTGGATAAGGGTCTATGTATGCCAACATGAATACTACGCTGAACTTTTCTTGTCATAATTAGTTGTTGTTCCAACTGTATCAATTGCCCAGCTGTAATTTGTTCACCCAACAAGTTTGCTTGTTATCTTTTGGATGGACACCACTAGTGAAACTATGCTCCTCGGTCCATTCTTTTGTATTGATTACAAACTATTTTACTTATTTTTAAACATTACTTGCTTGTTGGTCCGTTTTCACTTTCATCATAATTTTCCACACCATATGTTTAGAAAATTAACAAACTTCCTCAAACGTAGGGAAAATTGATTTTATGTGTTGTGTGCAGATTGTTAGGTTGTGCAACGGGAATTTAAAATTTTCACCAAATTTTCTACACAGCAACCAAGACCTTTCTCTACATATACAAGTGAATATAAATTACAAGATCTAGTTACCGAGATCGTGTACCAGACACCGTAGTAGCGTAACAGGTGTCGATGACGATGTTGATGAAGCCTGTAGAAGATCATCACGCATAAGCATGTGGGTGAGGATGTTGCGGACTCCCCGTATCCAGCACTATGATCCTGCAGACTGAGGGTCTCACATGTTACTCCTCTGAGAGTATGCACACATACATCGAGACAAATTCTACAACGCTTCGCCATCCATGAAGGTGGAGTTCTCAAGACATGAGAGGAAAAGAGTAATTGGAAGCTAGGTCTAACCGGGAGAGGATAACCTCATCCTAATTAGAAGAAGCTCGAGTTTGATTAGAGGAAGCTATAATCCAATTCGAGGAAGCTCTAATCAAATTAGAGGAGACTCTAATCCAATTAGAAGATCTCTAAACCAATTAGAAGTCTCTAATTATATTGCTCTAATTAATCTTATAATATTAGATAGGTTCTAATCCTATTATAAGTGTTCAAATTAGAATCCCTAATTAGTTCTTCAAATTATTAGAGAAGTATCTAATTCAGTTATAAGTGCTCAAATTAGAAGGTCTAATTGCTCCTCCAATTCTTCTAGAGAAATATAGAGGCTAAAGACTCAATTGTATGTTCTCCAAAGAGAGGTGAGCTGGGAATTATATAATGGGTCAAGGGAGGGCACCTCCATAGGCTAGGAGGTCTGTTTCCCCTCCTCTCCTTTGGCCGCACAACTCCTCCCAGGAAAAATCAGATTGGACTACCAAGTGGAGTCTAATCCCCCTCCCCCTTTTTTATTTTTCTTTTTCTTTTTCCCACTTGTTTATTTCTCAAATAATTAGAGAAAATTCCTTAGGATAGCTAGTACATATTGTGAGACCATGGGTCCCACCTGCCATCCCCTAAATAAGGGTTTACATAGAGGAGGAAATCTTCCCCCTCCGGCACTACCTCCATATATGGAAAGTCACGTGAAGCTCTTTCGGAACCCCGTGACCCCTATAGATAAAATCATAGATATTATCTAACGATGTCAGAAATATAATTCCACATCTCGCGACATTTCATGCCCCCTGCATTTTCTCCATAAAGCATGTAACCTCAATTTCTCTTTCATGATAACTCTAGAATAAGTTCTGGTAGTAATAGAAATTGTTTCTATCCGCCCGGGACATCTCATGTCCTTGGTATAAATTCTCACTGGTATATAAAATATATCTATCACGCAGAAACACACTTCTGGTGATACTCCTAATTGATCCAGACTTACCAATATACACAAAAATAAGCCCAAACTTAAATGTGTTTCCCCTACATGTATGATAGTGTGTGGACATGAAACTGGAAACTCACTAATCAACAACGGGGCAATGGGCACCAATATTGACTCCCACATACTAAACGAATAAACCTCTAAACATGTTGGTTATTATATAAATATCTCATTACTCACGATACAAAACTTACCTTTAGATAATCAATGTCTCATTTCCAAAACCCGACAAAGTCCACATGATGAACATTCATGATTCTCGACAACATCTAGAAAAGCAAAACCACAACAACTATTATATTACCGTAATAGCTAACAAGTACGCTCTAACATAACAATTCCTAGTTGGTCATATGAGGGATAGGCCCTACCAAAAATATTTAGGGTTTGCAACCAAATTGGTAGGTCTAGATCATCGTAACTACCACACATGTTCCATACATCAACAAGAAACGAACTAATTTAGGGATTAGGGTGGCAAGAACAAATTTATAGGGTTTCCAAAATAGGGGATCAAATTGACTAAATGGAAGGAGTTTGTTTGGAAAAAACGAAGAGAAAGAGGGGAGATTACCTTGGAGAAGCGAGGGAAGCTGCATTCCACGGAGAAATTACAAAGATTTGGAGGGATTGGGGGGTGATACGTCCATTTTGCATCACTATTTTATATCATAATTTTCTGTTATTTATCGATATATTTCATGTTATGATGCATCCCTTATGTTATTTCATCTTATTTTTGCATGTTTCATAATTTTGGGAGAATAAACACCGGGACCAGAAATCTGATGGAAAAAGCACCGTCGAGATACGATATTCAGAAGATCAGAAGAAGAAGGGGGACATCCGAGGGTTCCTAAAAGTCCAGAGGAAGAACACAGCCAGAAAGGGGAGCCAGAGGGGGGCCACCAGGGGCCACACCTAGGGCCGGCGCGCCATCCCCCCTAGTCGCGCCACCTAGGGGTGTGGCCACCCTAGCCCACCTCTAGGGGTCATCTTTGGCGTGCCTGGCCCCCACAGAACCCTAAGCCTCATTCCATCCTTGAGGAATTATTCCGCCGCCGCCTCGGGGCGGAAAACACCCGAGAGAGAAAAGCTCTCTGGCAGGGAGAAATCTGCCGAGGAAATTCCTCTCCGGAGAGGGGAAATCACCGCCATCGTCACCGCCATCACTCCGGTCATCATCAAGATCCTCATCATAATAATCATGACCACCAACACCATCACCCTCATCATCCACCTTCATCCCGCTGTAACAATTAGGGGCCTCTATCGTTGTTTTGCATTAGATCTCTCTCCCGGTGTGGATTACTTGTTAGTAGTTGATGCTTGTGAGATTTATCGGTGTTTGCACTTTATAACCAGATTGTTATCATCCATTATATTACCTCTGATCATGATCCATATGATGTCTTGTGACTAGTTCGTATTTTTCTTGAGGACATGCATGGGAGAAGTCAAGTTGTTAGTAGTGAAGTAATGTTGAGTAATATTTAATGTTTGATATTTAAGTTGTGGTGTTATTCTTCTAGTTGTGTCATGTGAACGTCGACTACATGATACTTCACCATTTATGGGCCTAGGGGAATGCATCGTGTATTTGGCTACTAATTTTGGGGTTGCCGGAGTGACAGAAACCTAAACCCCCTTTAGGAAACCATTACACGAGGGAGCGTAGGATCCCGGAGTTTAAAGCCGTGGTTAGATTTATTTCTTAATTACTTTCTTGTAGTTGCGGATGCTTGCAAGGGGTATAATCAAAAGTATGTATTAGTCTGGGATGGGACGGTACATTAGCATAGGTTCACCCACACAACACTTATCAAAACACCGAACATTATTCAACTGCATGGAACAAAAGCGCTTGACAGAAACCTCCCATGTGTCCTCGAGAAAGTTTGTTAATCATAAGTAAACTCACCGGCTTGTCCTTTGCTGAAGAAAGGATTGGGCCACTTGCTGAAATTATTATTACTGCATTTTATTTACTCGCTATTTATTTACTCGCATTTTATTTATCTGCAATATCAAAACCCTGACAAATCTATTTTCCAGTATTTATAGTTATTCCTTAATCGAAACTACTTGTCAACACCTTCTGCTCCTTGTTGGGTTTGACACTCTTATTTATAGAAAGTACTACGATAGACCCCCTATACTTGTGGGTCATCATTTTCTGGCGCCGTTGCCGGGGTGTGAAGCGCTAGTGGGAAGTGGAATTGATAAAGGAATATTATGATGTAAGTGTTGTTTTTATTTCTGTCTACTGCTTTATTATACTATGTTTGGATCTCCTTTTGAGTCCCTATTTGCGGGCACTGCTACCACTGCTAGGGTAGTAAGTGACCCACCGCCTGATGATTTGGATCCTTATAAAATACATATAAAGATTTTTAAACATGTTATGGATAACTGCTATTCAGGTGATGGAAATGTCCATCCTGGTGATCATTTGCTCTTTTTACATGAATTATGCGAGTTGTTCAAGTGTGCCGGTAATACTATGAGCCAAGTGAATAGAAAATTATTCTTTGTATCATTGACAGGCTGAGCCGCTGAATGGCTCAAACTGCTGAAAAATAGCCACACTATTGAATGGGAGGAAACTGTACCTCTCTTTTATTCTAAATTCTATCCTCCAAGTGAAATCCATAGAGATCGGAATTATATATATAAGTTTTGGCCTCATGACAGAGATAGTATTTCCCAAGCATGGGGGAGATTGAAGTTACTAATGCTCAAATGCCCCATTCGTGAGCTCCCAAGTAATACTGTTATTAATAATTTTTATGCAAGGCTTCCTCTTCATGATAAGGATTTATTGGATGCTTCTTGTTCTGGATCATTTTCACGTATGAAGGATGAAGCTAAATGGGATCTTATTGACCGTATTCAAGAAAACACTGAAGCATGGGAGAATGACAAAGGTAGAAAGTCAGGTATAAACTATGATTATGAATGCATTAAAACCTTTATTTCATCTGAGAATTTCATAATGTTAGTGTTGTTTATGGTCTTGATTCTCAAGTTGCTGCAAACTTATATAAGGCTTTTGCTTCTTACATTGATATTCCGAAAAAGGAATGGGATAAGTACCATGCACCTTATAAAGATACTATTAGTTGTTTTCCTTCTAAAGATATAGAAGTTCATACTGTTGATTCTATTGTGCCCGAACCTTATATTGAGAAAATGCCTTTCCCTGCTAAGGTAAAAGAACACTCTATGTTAGCTAGTGTGATTAATAAAAGTGCAAAGAAACTTGTAGAACCTGAGGAACAAATAACTGTAGAACCTACAGTAGCAATAAAGGACCTTGTTTCTGAAAATGTAGAAGAGGGACACATTATATTTTGTGAAGATGCTTCTAATATTGTCTCTCATCCTAGTAAATCTAGGAAACCTAGTGTTCCTGTGCTATCTGTTGGGATAGGTGATCATTGCTATTATGGTTTATGTGATATTGGTGCTAGTTCTAGTGCTATTCCTTATGAGCTTTATAAAGAAATCATGCATGAAATTGGTTCTTGTGAACTTGAAGACATTGATGTGATTATTCAACTTGCTAATAGGGAAACTATTTCTCCAATTGGTATTGTTAGAGATGTGGAGGTATTATGTGGTAAAATTAAATATCTTGCTGATTTTCTAGTACTAGGAACTTCTGCTAGTGATACTTGTCCTATCATATTTGGTAGACCTTTCTCAAACACTTGTGGTGCTGTTATAGATTGTAAAAAGGAGAAAATCCTTACAAAGTTTGATGGAGAATCTTATGAATTTAATTTCTCCAAATTTAGTAGAACACCTTATGAAGCTGAATTACCTAATGAGAATTATAAAGTTGAACAATTGGCTGCTATTGCTCTTGCTCCTAACAATCCTTTGTAGCAATACATGGAAGACCACCAAAGTGATGTCTTTAAGGAAGAAAGGAATGGAATTGATGAGATTTTCTTACATCAGCCAGCAATGCTGAAACATAATTTACTTGTGGAAGACTTGGGTACAACATTACCACCCAAGGAAGATCATGTTTTTGATTTAAAGCTTTTGCCTTATAATCTTAAATATGCTCACATTGATGATAAGAAATTATATCCCGTTATTATTAGTTCTCTATTTTCTGATAAGGAAGAGGAGAAATTATTGGGGATATTGAAGAAACATAGAGGTGCTATTGGTTATACTCTTGATGATCTGAAGGGGATTTCACCTGCTATATGTCAGCATGCTATTAATATTGAACCTGATGCGAAGCTAGTTGTTGAACATCGACGCCGTTTAAATCCTAAAATGAAGGATGTGGTAAGAAATGAGGTATTGAAACTCCTTGATGCTGGCATTATTTATCCTATTGCTGATAGTAGATGGGTTAGTCATGGGCATTGTGTCCCTAAGAAAGGAGGGATGACTGTTGTGCCAAATGAAAATAATGAACTCATTCCTCAAAGGGTAGTAGTTGGTTATAGGATGTGCATTGATTTTAGAAAGGTTAACAAAGTCACTAAGAAAGATCATTATCCTTTGTCTTTTATTGATCAAATGTTAGAAAGGTTGTCTAAGAAAACTCATTTCTGCTTTCTTGATGGTTATTCTGGGTTTTCTCAAATTGCTGTTAAAGAGCTTGATCAAGAGAAGACAACTTTCACTTGTCCTTATGGAACCTATGCTTATAGACGTGTGCCTTTTGGTTTATGTAATGCTGCTGCTACTTTTCAAAGATGGATGCCCGCTATCTTTCATGGTTTTTGTGAAGAAATTGTGGAAGTTTTCATGGATGATTTCTCCGTCTATGGAATTTCTTTTGATAATTGTTCGCAGAATCTTGATAAAGTTTTGCAGATATGTGAGGAGACTAATCTTGTTCTTAACTGGGAGAAATTCCATTTTATGGTTAATGAAGGAATTATTCTTGGACATAAAATCTCTAAAAGAGGTATTGAAGTTGATAGATCTAAAGTTGAAGCTATTGAGAAAATGCCCTGTCCCAGGGATGTCAAAGGTATTCGTAGTATTCTTGGTCATGCTGGTTTCTATAGAAGGTTTATTAAAGATTTCTATAAAATATCAAAACCTCTTACTAATCTTCTTCAAAAGGATGTACCTTTTGTTTTTGATGAAGATTGTAGAGAAGCTTTTGAAATTTTAAAGAAGGCTTTAATATCTGCCCCTATTGTTCAACCACCTGATTGGAATTTACCGTTTGAAATCATGTGTGATGCTAGTGATTATGATGTAGGTGTTGTTCTTGGACAGCGGATAGATAAGAAGTTAAATGTTATTCATTATGCTAGTAAAACTCTTGATGCTGCTCAAAAGAATTATGCTACCACTGAAAAAGAATTCCTAGCTGTAGTTTTTGCTTGTGATAAATTTAGGCAGTATATTGTTGATTCTAAAGTTACTATTCATACTGATCATGCTTCTATTAAGTACCTTATAGAAAATAAAGATGCTAAGCCTAGGTTTATTAGATGGGTGCTTCTTTTACAAGAATTTGATTTACACATTGTGGATAGGAAGGGTGCTGAAAATGCTGTTGCTGGTAATCTGTCTAGATTAGAAAATATCCCTGATGACCCTTTTCCTGTTAATGATAGTTTTCCTAATGAACATATAGCTGCAATAAAAGTGAGCTCTCAAGAGAGTCCATGGTATGCTAATTATGCTAACTTTATTTTTTCCAAGTATTTTCCTCCTACCTTTACAACTCAGCAAAGAAGAAAATTCTTCTATGATTTGAGGCATTATTTTTGCGATGACCCACACTTATATAAAGAAGGTGTTGATGGTATTATGAGAAGATGTGTTCCTGAAAATGAACAACGAGAGATATTGAGAAAATGTCATAGTAGTGCTTATGGAGGACATCACGCTGGAGATAGAACTGCACATAAGGTTCTACAATCAGGGTTCTATTGGCCTACCCTCTTTAAAGATGCTAGAAAATTTGTTTTATCTTGTGATCAATCTCAAAGGGTTGGAAATATTTCTAGACGTAATGAAATGCCTATGAATTATTGTCTTGTTATTGAACCATTTGATTGTTAGGGTTTTGACTTTATGGGTCCTTTCCCTCCTTCACAAGGCTATACTCATATTCTTGTTGCTGTTGATTATGTTACTAAATGGGTAGAAGCTATACCTACTAAAAGTGTTGGTGGTGAAACCTCTTTAAAAATGCTCAAAGACATTATTTTCCCTAGGTTTGGTGTGCCTAGATATCTTATGACTGATGGGGGTTCTCATTTTATTCATTGTGGTTTTAGAAAAACTCTTGCTAAATATGATGTTAATCATAGAATTGCTTCACCTATCATCCTCAAACTAGTGGGCAAGTAGAATTATCGAATATAGAAATCAAATCTATCTTGCAAAAGACTGTTAACAAATCTAGGAAAAATTGGGCTAAGAAATTAAATGATGCTCTGTGGGCTTATAGAACTGCTTATAAAAATCCCATGGGCATGTCTCCTTATAAAATGGTTTATGGAAAAGCTTGTCACTTGCCTTTAGAATTAGAACACAAAGCTTATTGGGCAGTGAAAGACCTAAATAGAGATTTTAAACTTGCTGGTGAGAAAATGTTGCTTGACTTAAGTTCTTTAGATGAATGGAGGAGTGAAGCATATGAAAATTCTAAGATCTTGAAAGAGAAAGTTAAATGATGGCATCATAAGAGAATTATGAAAAGAGAATTTCATGTTGGTGAAAAGTGCTATTTTATAGGTCTCGTATCAGATTTTTTGTAGGAAAATTACTCTCGAGATGGGAAGAACCTTTTGTTATCGAAGAGGTATATCGTTCGGGGGCAATTAAAATTGTTTCCCTTGAAGACAACTCCTCACAAGTGGTGAATGGCCAAAGACTCAAGCATTATATCTCCGGAGATCCTGATAATGAAAATGTTGATTGTATTCAAGCAATGATCCCGGAGGAGTTTATTAAGAAGTATATTTCAGAAACTGCAGAGTCAGTTTTCGAATAGGTATCAGTTTTGGTAATAAAATGTTCGTGAAACATCTTTCAATTTATATCTTTACTGTTTTTGGAAAATATGAAAAAAAATTAGCCGAAAACGAGAGGGAGACGGAGCCCGGAGGCTCCACGCCATAGGGTGGCGCGGGCCCACCCCTGGCTGCGCCAGCCCATGGTGCGGGCGCCCCGGAGCCCCTCTCTGACTCGTTTTCGACCTGGACTTTCCTTTCGTTATGAAACTTTTTGCTATATAATCCCTCGGATCCCCCGAGGTCCGTATATCCTTTTCTCGTCGTGTTTCTATTTCGAGTTGTTTCTGCAAGGATCTATTTTCAGTTTTAGAAGCATCATGGCCTCCGCCAACGACAACAAGGGGAAGGGACCGAAGGAAGATGATGTCCAAGACCTGGAGCAGGAGGAGGAGACCGAGAGTGGAGCTGAAGGATATGTAGAAGAGAACTCACGAGTGCGTCCACGCGCCCCCGTCGCAAGCATTGGGGTGATTACAAAACCTCGCAAGAAAATGGCGATGAAGAACACTAGACGGAGGGCCCGATGTCACGTTTTATCCCCACGTGTTCCACTTTCAAGTATTAAGAGAGCTTTTTATACTTTAATTCATGAATATCAATATATGAGGGTACCGAGTCAAGGTTGCCTTCTTGATGGGATATGGACTATTCTAACCGTGCAGATAGAGAGAGCTCTCCACCTAAGGAAGAGTGGGGGGGGAATCTTGGTGGCTGGGATTCACAATCCGACGGGCATGCAAACTGTGTTGATCTCAATACGGAGGTGATGCGTATTCTTATGTTCGCTATTGAAGATCTGAAGAAATCAGTTGATAAGCTCATCGAGAAGGATTCACCACCACCACCGAAGAATTTATTCGTCATTGGGTTTGGCATCCCCTCGGCTTGTTCCAAGCTTGGGGGAGTGCCGCGGTATCATATCACTATCTTTCATCTTTTACTTTTTCAGTAGAGTCATATCATGAGTAGAGAAGTTATCGTATAGGATGGTTTGCAGTATGGAAGTGTCTCTTCTTAGTTGGTTATCATTGTATCCGTTGGTGTGAGTTGCCGGTTTGAAATATTAATGAGAAGTTTCATCTTTTATTTTCTGCACACATTATTTTAGTTTTCAATTTCTGTCATGTGGTTGAGCTTGTTGTTAGTATTTGGTATCACCCAAGAGATCATCAAGTTAATCTAGTTAGTTTTGGCAAACTTAGCTTGGGTCAATAGAAATAACAATTTGAATTGCTAGTATAAGAAAAAAAAAATTGCCCATTAGCTCATAAACTTAGTATTCACAAGTTAACATCGCTTGGGTCTTCAACGAAGAGTTGCATGATTGGTTTCATTATATGTATATTTGCTTGTTTTCCCTCGATTATTATGCTTGCTACCCAGCCTTGCTATCCAAAACCCCTGTAACAAGTATGAGCTCTACTCGTGCACCCAAACTCTGAACCAAAACCTTGCCATTTGTGTCCAACATACCTACCTACATGTGGTATTTAACTGCCACTACAAGTAAATATCTCATGTGCTACCTTTAAAACCTTCAAAAATCATTCCTGTTATGTGCCCCTGTTTTAGCTCATGAGGACGTAAATAGAGAAACTTTATCTCACTTGTTGAATGGACTTCAAACACCTGGACTAGTGGCTTCATCCGCTTATCCGAATGCTAGAAGAGCTGTCAGCGGGGTGCCCAGCCCCAAAACTAATATACAAATTTTCTTCACTATTTTTGCCCCTCATTTATCAGTCAAAGCATAACCGTGTAAACAAAAGAGAACGAGGTATGACCTTCTACACCAGGTGTGTCCCTCATATGGGAGCCTCTCTTATGAAGTCTAGTTGGCTTGTGACGTGCTGCATTGTCTGTTTACCATTCATTGACATAAGCATACACCTATCTTAAAAATGTTTTCAATACCTTTGTTTAATAAAATAAAAGCTCTAGCACATGAGTGATCCATGCTTCCCTCTGCGAAGGGCCTTTCTTTTACTTTCATGTTGAGTCAGTAAACCCATTTCTCTCTATCTGCAGCAAGCATTTGAGTTGTTGTGATCTCATCATCTATATATGTTGATTTATTCAATCATGTTTTCTATCCTTCATTGTTTAGCACATGCTTTATTATGTGAATGAATATTTATTTGAAAAGCTATAAATCACTATAAAAGAGTTGTTATAATTAAACATGTTAAGCCCTACACTATAAACCTTGCTATAAAGACTCACCTAAGATAAGTATAATTTCATTAAATGTTCTCTGACCAGGAAAGAAGTTTGCCATTACCAATTTTGATTATCTCTTTTTCATCTTTGTTTGTGACCCCATTTACTCGTTTCAAGTAAGGTTATATGAGAGCAATTTGATGTCTATAATGATTGGTGCATAGATAGATGTGATTCTTCTTGCCCGTATTTTATTCATCGACTCTTCACTCGATAAACTTGTGGTCATGTTTTCCGAGTTCAGTTTCGCTTGGGGACAAGCGAGGTCTAAGTTTGGGGGGAGTTGATACATCCATTTTGCATCACTATTTTATATCATAATTTTCTGTTATTCATCGATATATTTCATGTCATGATGCATCTCTTATATTATTTCATATTATTTTGCATGTTTTATAATTTTGGGAGAATAAACAGCGGGAACAGAAATCTGATGGAAAAAGCACCGTCGAGATACCATATTTCAGAAGAGCAGAAGAAGAAGGGGGACATCCGGGGGTCCCTAAAAGTCCAGAGGAAGAACACAGCCAGAAGGGGTGCCAGAGGGGGGCCACCAGGGGCCCACACCTAGGGCTGGCGCGCCCTCCCCCTGGCCGCGCCACCTAGGGGTGTGGCCACCCTGGCCCACCTCTGGGGGCCATCTTTGATGTGCTTGGCCCCCAGGTAACCCTAAGCATCATTCCATCCTCGAAGAATTATTCCGCCACAGCCTCGGGGAGGAAAACACCCGAGAGAGAAAAGATCTCTGGCAGGGAGAAATCTGCCAGGGAAAATTCCTCTCCGGAGAGGGGAAATCACCGCCATCGTCACCGTCATCACTCCGGACATCATCAAGATCATCACAATCATCATCATCACCACCAGCACCATCACCCTCGCCATCCACCTTTATCCCGCTGTAACAATTAGGGGCCTCTATCGTTGTTTTGCATTAGATCTCTCTCCCGGTGTGGATTACTTGTTAGTAGTTGATGCTTATTAGATTTATCGGTGTTTGCACTTTATGACCAGATTGTTATCATACATTATATCACCTATGATCATGATCCATATGATGTCTTGTGAGTAGTTCATGTTGTTCTTGAGGACATGAGAGAAGTTAAGTTGTTAGTAGTGAAGTAATGTTGAGTAATATTTAATGTTTGATATTTAAGTTGTGGTGTTATTCTTCTAGTGGTGTCATGTGAACGTCGACTATATGATACTTCACCATTTATGGGCCTAGGGGACTGCATCGTGTATTTGGCAACTAATTGTGGGGTTGCCGGAGTGACAGAAAACTAAATCCCCTTTAGGAAACCATTACACGAGGGAGCGTAGGATCCCGAAGTTTAAAGCCGTGGTTAGATTTATTTCTTAATTACTTTCTTGTAGTTGCGGATGCTTGCAAGGGGTATAATCACAAGTATGTATTAGTCTTGGATGGGATGGTACATTAGCATAGGTTCACCCACACAACACTTATCGAAACACCGAACATTATTCAACTGCATGGAACAAAAGCGCTTGACAGAAACCTCCCATGTGTCCTCGAGAATGTTTGTTAATCATAAGTAAACTCACCGGCTTGTCCTTTGCTGAAAAAAGGATTGGACCACTTGCTGCAATTATTATTACTGCATTATATTTACTCGCATTTTATTTATCTGCAATATCAAAAACCCCTACAAATCTATTTTCTAGTATTTACAGCTATTCCTTCATCGAAATTGCTTGTCAACACCTTCTGCTCCTCGTTGGGTTTGACACTCTTATTTATCGAAAGTACTACGATACACTCCCTATACTTGTGGGTCATCAGGGGAGCGGAGTGAGAGAGAGGATCGAGCTAGAGGTTAGAGTGGGGAATAGAGGGTGGAGTGTGGCTGTCTCGACCACTTACCTCTTTCTAAAATGCCCCCGACAAGGGCGTTAAGGTGTCTAACGCCCCTAGCCAGGGCATTATGCTACCTGCCACGTGGAATTCCACATCCATGGTGGCACGGTCAATAACGCCTCAACTGTTCACGTTATGCTATAGAACAAAACGCCTTATACGCGGGCGTTAAGCAAAAGAGTTAAATTTTTGAAATTTGTTGTTCGAGGGATTAGAGTGTTAATTTGTTGCGCCAGAAGGTTATTTATGTAAAATTTCACTTACTCTTGGTAGCACCAAAGTAAAATCTCCGGAATATATAATCCAGATAACCTCATGGTCAAAGGATGCATTGTAATATAATTGTGCTGTGATATGATTCAAAGGACAAAGATGTCTTAGTGGAATCTCTTAGCATATAAATATACTTAGGAAATACCCAGCCATATTCTTCCCTTCCAACAATATGCTACTCATTGATATTGGTATGAATAATGACCATGACCAGGAAAACATAGTCATCAAACATGTAGTGAATTAGTCGTAAAAGGAAATACTAGGGTTTCTTTTTGTGTTCATGTTACTACATGAT
Organism: Alopecurus myosuroides; assembly: GCA_028641055.1. Lineage (NCBI taxonomy): Eukaryota > Viridiplantae > Streptophyta > Magnoliopsida > Poales > Poaceae > Alopecurus > Alopecurus myosuroides. Next base: position 126,797,450 of record CM054058.1, read on the forward strand.
GACTTACGTTGGTAAACCCCAAGTGAAAGGTTGTGAAGAGTACAGCCGCAAGTTTTCCCTCAGAAAATAAACCAAGGTTGAATCGACCAGTAGGAGGACAAGCAATCTCTGAAGGTTGATGCAGCTGAGGTGGCAGGGAGCACTACCCGTTCAGCAGCAACGTGGAACCTACACAACACAATCAAATCACTTTGCCCCAACGAATCAGTAGGTTGTCAATCTCACCAGTTTTGCTGAGCACAAATAGGTTAAACGTATGGTGTGTCAAACAATCTGTGAACAGTATGAAAGTAGTAGCAGCAGTGTGAAAACAGTGGAAGCAGTGTGTGTATTATCAGTATGAGAAAATGGACTGGGGTCCACAGTTCACTAGTGGTGTTTCTCCATAAAAGATAAATAACATGTGTGGTGAAGAAATTACAGCTGGGCAATTGACAGAAATGAAGGCTACACCGTAGTGCATATGCAATACATAAATATTACTATGTGATTCATGCGGGAATTAAACAAGATACATAGACCGTCATCCAACTGCATCTATGACTAATAATCCACCCTCCGAATATCATCCGAACAAACGTTGGCTATTAAGTTTCAAGCAACTAATAATTGCAGTAAGCAAAGTGTGTAATGTAAACAATATAAACGAAGTAAACATCGTTGTTTTCTCCCTAATGGCAACATCACATCCTCCATCCGTCACGTTTCTGTCACTCGAGCACAGATGCAAAGGAGCATTGAACCCACTATCGAGCAAAAATACTCCCTCTTGGAGTTACTAGCATCTGCTTGGCCAGAGCATCTACTAATAACAGAGAGCATTCAAGATCATAAATAACATATGCATGAAGATAACATGATAGATTGGAAGACGTAGCATTCAACATGCATCGGATCCCGACAAACACAACATGTAGAATTACATAAAGATGATCTCGATCATATAGGGTAGCTCACGAGATCTAAACATGAGGCATAAAGTGGAGAAGACAACCATCTAGCTACTTTTATGGACCCGTAGTCCAGGGATGAACTACTCAAGCATCACTTCAGAGGAGGGCATGGTGGTGTAGACCCCTCTGGTGATGAATTTCCCTTACGGCAGGGTGCCGGGGAGAGCTCCATAACCCTCCCGATCTCGGGATGACGATGACGGAGGCCTCGGGTGTTTTTCGTGGAAAAGTGGTCACATTCTAGGGTTGCTGTATCGGGGGAATAAATAGGCGAAAGGGAGATGGCGGTGGGCGCCCGAGGGTCCCACACCACCCCCTGGCGCGACAAGGGGGGCGCCGCCCTATGGTGTGGCCCCTCTTCGGGATTCCGTGGAACCTTCGGGAATTCTAAGTCTTACGGACTTCGAATTTCCAATTCCGAGAATATTTCCAGAACAACTTTTCTGAAACTAAAAATAGCAGAAAACAGGAAACAGGCTCTGTGGCATCTTGTCAATAGGCTAGTCCCGAAAATCGATAAAAATGACATAAAGTGTATAGCAAACTGATACGTCATAAACGTATCCATAATTTCTAATGTTCCATGTTGTTTTCATGCCATATGCTACATGTTCCCCTTACATTTTATACCATTTTTATCGATTTCCCCGGACTAACCTATTGAGAAGATGCCACAGAGCCAGTTCCCGTTTTCTGTTGTTTTTATTTTCAGACAAGTTGTTCTGCAAATATTCTCGAAATTGGACGATTCAAAAGCTAAAAGTCTTAGAATTCCCGACACGTCAAGGAAGTCCAAAGGAGACCCAGAGGGGGGCCTGGATCCCCCACACCATGCCTTCGCAAGGGCTAGCCCCTGGCCACGCCGGCTAGTCATGTGGGCCTCTCGGACGCCCACCGCTATCGCCCTTTCGCCTATATATGCCCCCCGATGCATAAACCCTAAAAATACCAGCCTTTTTCCATGAAAAGTTCCATAGCTCGGCCGCCGCCACCGACAAGTTTCGGGGGATAGAAATCTCTGTTCCGGCACCCTGTCGGGATGGGGAAGTGCCCCTGGAGCCCTCTCCATCGAACCCACCGCCATCTTCATCGCCGTTGTTGTCTCCTATGATGAGGAGGGAGTAGTTCTCTCTCGGGGTTGAGGGTTCTACTGGTAGCTATGTGTTTCATCTCTCTCTCCCATGGTGTGATGTTTATGTGATCATGAGCTTTATAATCTAGTTGAATACGTAGATGTTACTCTTCATCTGTTATGCTACTCAAGTGGTTTTGTTCTGAGATCTCCATAGAAACTTTTATCACGGTGTAAAGGTGACAGTGTGTGCACCATGTGGTTTAGCATGATATTTATATCTTGTGTTTGATGACCCTATGAAATTGTGGTGTTTGTCTAGTACATTCTAGGGCGCTCATAGTGACAACGTGGGGTTAACTAGACATGTGAATGAGACTTTGAGGAGTGATGTTACAACCCTACACAATGAATTGGTGTTTGTTATTCAACCGGAGAGTGGTTCGGAGTAGCGTAGTGAAGAGAGATATTTATGCATTCAATTATGTTATCATTGTTGAGAGTGCTCACTAGTGAAAGTATGCTACCCAGGCCTTGTTTCTAAGCAATGAAACACCATTTACAATCAGTTCTGCTACATATTTGCGTGCTTCCATTTTTATTTAAGATTGCTACTATCAGTTATAATCATCCATATTTCTTGTATTTTAGTCTAACCTTACCAAACTAGTGCACCTATACAACTGACAATTTTATTAGGTGTGTTCGGGACATAAGATACTTCTTGTATCGTGATTGCAGAGTTTCTTGAGAGGGTTACCTTTGACCTCTTCCTCCCAGAGTTCGATAAACCTTGGGTAATCCACTTTGTTTCTTGTTGCTGTTCTATAAACCTATGCACTTGGAGGTGCGACACTGTCTACAAGAATAGAAGCATGCGTAGATATCAAGCTCTTTTCTGGCACCGTTGCCGGGGAGGTAAGCTAAAAGGTACTCACATCCTCGGGTGTGAGTGCTCGAAGTTATTTTCTTTAGATTCTGCAATTATATCTGTTTGTTTCTTGTTTTCACTAGTTAGGCTTATTTTTACTTGTTCCTTGTTTTTATTTTTACTAGTTAGGCTTAATGGAAAACAAAAAAAATATGAGAGAGCTTTATAATCTTTATCTTGAGTTAGGACATGAAGTGTTTCAAGAGAAAATTAAAAAACCTAGTAAACTTTATTTACATGCTAATAGAAATGCTATTATAATTAATTCTTTGAACACCATTATTTCTAATGCTATGGAAGAATCTAAGCTTGGGGAAGCTGGTTTTGATGAATATGATATTTTTAGTCCTCCAAGTTTTGAGGAGTAAAATTTCTTTGATGATACTTTGCCTCCAATATATGACGATTACGATGATGAATATGCTATTTGTAGTCCACCTACTATTGAGGAGAAAGTTAATTATGATTATAATATGCCTCCTATATTTGATGATTATGGTGATGAGAATTATAATGATAGCTATTTTGTTGGATTTGCTCCCACTCCTCTTAATAAGAATGACTATGCTTATGTGGAGAGTATTAATTCTTTTATGCATGTGGCTCATGGTAAGAATGTTCTATGTGATAGTTATATTGTTAATTTTATTCATGATTCTACTGAAAGTTATTATGAGAGATTGAAACATAGTTCTATGTATCTCAATAATATTAAGTTTCCCCACTTTATGTTGAAAATTTTGAAGTTGCACTTGTTTTGCATTCCTATGCTTGTTGCTTTGTGCTTTCATGACTTGTTCTTACACAAGATTCTTTTTCATAGGTAGTGCGTTAGACTTAAATTTGTTTCACATTATCTTTTTGATGCTCTCTTTTTCTTCAATTCATATTTTTTATGTGATCATCTTCTCAAATTATCATGCCTAGCTAAAAGGCTTTCAAGAAAAGCACTTCTTGGGAGATAACCCTTTTTTTTGCATTGTTTTTCTCTGTTTTCTTTGAGTAAAGGGGTTGTATACTTCTGTAGCAACTCCTTTGTCTGTTTATTTTCATGTATTAGTTTTTCCAAGTAAAGTTTCTAGCGAAAGTTGGAGTTGGTTTTGAATTTCTGCGCAGAAAACAGATTTCTGCCGTCCATCGTAAAAAATCGTATAATTCACAGAAAGATCAAAATGACCTGAAATGTTTTGTGCTTACTATTAAGATAATTATGAAACCTTTTCATTTTTTAAGTTTTTTTTGGCAACTTAAGTGCCCCGAATTTTTTTGTCATTACAGGCTGTTCTGGTTTTGGCAGATTCTGCCATTTTTCTTGCATTTGCTCTTTTACGATCTCAAGTGGATTTCTTTGCTTCACGAAACATCAGTGGCTGTAGATAATGTTTTAAATTATCAATAGCACTTGTTCCCAAACATAACCCATGAATTTTTTATTGTTTCGCTAACCCTCTAATGCGAATTACTCTTTGAGTGTGGTGTGAAGGAAGTTTTCAAGGGTCAACAGAAGAGGGTGATATAATGTGATGAATACGAGTGCAAGGTCAAAGCTTGGGGATGCCCCCGTGGTTCATCGCAGCAAATTCTAAGAAGAATCAAGCATCTAAGCTTGGGTATTCCCAAGGCATCCCCTTCTTCATCAACAATTTATCAGGTCACTTCTAGTGGAACTATATTTTTATTCGGTCACATCATATGAATTTTACTTGGAGCGTCAGTTATTTTTGCTTTCAGTTTGTTTAGTTTTATTTTCTTTATTTTATGGTTGGATAGTAGCATACTTGTTTTGGAGAGAGACACGCTCCATTTTCATTGCTTAGAACACTCTAGTTTTCATTCTTATTGTTCTGTGAGTGTTCACTTTTTGCTAGTACTACGTTTAGCCCTTGATTTCATGCTTCTCTTTTTCAGAGTTCTTAGTTTTAGTAGAGTAGTATTAGAACTCTCTTGTTTCATTGCTATATCGTTTGGAGAGTTTATGTTAAAAATATATATTGAATGGTGCTTGATGGAAATAGAAAATGCTACATGTGATAGATGGTATAACGGAAAAACTTGCATATTCTTGTAGATCACTAAACTGTTTCACTTGATTTTTTGCTGTTGTTTTGAGATATTCATATGCTTAATGGTAAACTTTCTGGTTTAGTAAATTAAAAACAATTAATGGTTGGTCTAAAAGCTTGAAATCGTGCCAACCAGTTGATAGGATAATGGTATATGACTTCCTTTGCAGATAGCAATCGTAATGGCTTTTTGTTACACGCTATGGTCGGGGTAGCTAACAGTGACTTGTCACTGCAACAGACCCTCTTGGAGTTATTTTCATTATGCCTTGTAAGATCATGATTTTAGTCGTAATATTTTAACTTGTGAGTTCTATGTTGCGGTTTTCTAGCACTTCCACCATACATATTTGCTAGCCTCTTCGGTATTTTGCATTTCCCATTCTCATATTGAGAGTTGGTGCAAACTTCGCCAGTGCATCAAAACCCCGTGGGAGAACTTTGTTCTTCTAACCATAAGCCAAAAATGATCTTCCTCAAAACAGCCACCATACCTACCTACCATGGCATTTCCATTGCCATTCCGAAATATATTGCCATACAACATCCATCTTCATTATGTTACTTGCGGTCAAGCTTCATTGTTATTTTGAATACTGCTACACTCGCAGGAGCATTTAGTTTTATATACATCAGAGATATTTCAGGTTGAGTTATGAGTACTAGAAGTGTGATGATTCATTGTAAAATAGAGTGTTGCCCGTACGAGTGAGGTTATAAATAAATAAAAAGAAAAATCCAAAAAAAAGAGAGAAAGGACAAAAGAGAGACAATAAATAGAGAGGGGGCAGCACTACTATCATTTATTCCACACTTGTGCTTGGTTAGCATCATTACTTCAGTTCGGAGAGAGATTTCATATTATCAATTGCATAACTATGTGCGGAATTTACATTATAGAACTTGGCTTGTATATTCCGGTGATGAGCCTCCTCAAAAGAGCTCTAGGTCTTCGTGAGCAAGCAGGTTGGATGCACCCCCACTAGTTCCATTGGAGAGATTTCATACACTTATAACTCTATGTGCATCCGTTGTGTGGCAATCACTACTCCTTGCATAACTTTGATTATAAGACTTCCTCTTGTCTAATGATCACTTTCAGTTGTGTGAGACTTTCTTCCATTGACCATCCAAAGCACCCCCCCATAATGTTCTGTTAGCCATAACATCCTGGTTCTAGGGACCAATACAGAACGCTTGCTCGTTTTGAGTGCACAAATATTATAATGATTTTCCTACGTGCATATTGTTGTCACTTGACTTGATCCTAGCAAGAGTTTTTGTGAGAGTTTTATAACTTGGATGATTATATTGTTGTTCTTGAAGCTTAAATCATATTTAATAAACCATTGCACGGTTGATTCTCTTTTAGTATTGATTCATTGAAAAGTTTTATTGTTCATCCTAATGGTTTAAAAATTATTCTATTTGATATCAACTATAAGCCACAACCTTTATTCATTTGATCCTAGTTTACATGCTTTACATTACTATGATGATCAAGATTATGATGGTAGCATGTCACCTCAGAAATTATTTGATTTTATCGTTTACCTACTCGAGGACGAGTAGGAACTAAGCTTGGGGATGTTGATACGTCATAAACGTATCCATAATTTCTGATGTTCCATGTTGTTTTCACGCCATATGCTACATGTTTCCCTTACACTTTAGGCCATATTTTATCGATTTCCCGGGACTAACGCATTGACAAGATGCCCCACAGCCTGTTCCTGTTTTCTGTTGTTTTCTGTTTCAGAAAAGTTGTTCTGGAAATATTCTCGGAATTGGACGATTCAAAAGCCAAAAGTCTTAGAATTTCCGACACATCAATGAAGTAAAAAAGGAGACCTGGAGGGGGGCCCTGGAGCCCCAACACCATGCCTCCGCGCGGGCTAGCCCCTGGCTGCGCCGGCTAGTGGTGTGGGCCCCTTGGGCGCCCACCACCATCACCATTTCGCCTATATATGCCCCCCGATGCATAAACCCTAAGAAGACCAGCCTTCTCCATGAAAAGTTTCGTAGCTCCGCCGCCGCCACCGACAAGTTTAGGGGGACAGAAATCTCTGTTCCGGCACCCTGCCGGGACGGGGAAGTGCCCCCGGAGCCATCTCTATCGACTCCACTGCCATCTTCATCGCCGTTTCTGTCTCCTATGATGAGGAGGGAGAAGTTCTCCCTCGGGGCTGAGAGCTCTACCGGTAGCTATGTGTTTCATATCTCCCTCCCATGGTGTGATCTTTATGTGATCATGAGCTTTGTAATCTAGTTGAATAAGTAGATGTTACTCTTCATCTGTTATGCTACTCATGTGGTTTTGTTATGAGATCTTCGTAGACACTTTGATCGCAGTGTAAAGGTGAAAGTGTGTGCACCGTGTGGTTTAGCATGATATTTATATCTTGTGTTGGATGACCCTATGAAATTGTGGTGTTTGTCTAGTACCTTCTAGGGCGCTCATAGTGACAGTATGGGGTTAACTAGACATGGGAATGTGACTTTGAGGAGTGCTGTTATAGCCCTACGCAATGGATTGGTGTTTGTTCTTCAACCGGAGAGTGGTTCAGAGTAGCGTAGTGAAGAGACATATTTATGCATTCAATTATGTTATCATTGTTGAGAGTGTTCACTAGAGAAAGTATGATACATAGGCCTTGTTTCTAAGAATTGAAACACCATCTACAATCAGTTCTGCTACATCTCTGATTGCTTCCATTTTTATTTCAGATTGCTATTATCACTTATAATCATCCATATTACTTGTATTTTACTCTCTCTTCGCCAAACTAGTGCACCTATACAACTGAAAATTGTATTAGGTGTGTTGGGGACACAAGAGACTTCTTGTATCATGATTGCAGGGTTGCTTGAGAGGGATACCTTAGACCTCTTCCTCCCTGAGTTCGATTAACATTAGGGAATCCACTTAAGGGAAACTTGCTGCAATTCTACAAACCTCTGCACTTGGAGGCCCAACACTGTCTACAAGAATAGAAGCATGCGTAGACATCACAAACATGTAGGAAATAACATGAAAACAACATGGAACATCAGAAATAAGGATACGTTTATGACGTACCAACATCCCCAAGCTTAGTTCCTACTCGTCCTTGAGTAGGTAAATGATAAAAACACATAATTTGGGAGGTGACATGCTACCAACATAAACTTGATCATCAATATTGTAAAAGCATATGTAAGCTGAGATCATAGTACTTTAAACATAAGCATGATACATATAATTCTAGCAATAAAACATAAAAATCACTTTGCATCATGAGAAGTAACACAAATAAAAGATCATGAATAACAATGCATTGAAAGTTATACGTTTGTTTCAGGCATAGAGATAACATGGAAAAGTAATATTTCACTTGTCCTTAAGAGTGGGGAAAACATAAATGCCAGGACACCTTCAAAGTTTATGAGGAAGGCTAGAACAAATCATTTGAGAACAAACAATAACACATCATGAATCAATTAATAATGTTTCTGGGACAAATTCACATTAAAATAAGGATGGCAACTATGCTCTCTCAACTGTGCGTAAAGTTAGAAGATGGAGACTCAACATAAAAGTAAAAGAAAGGCCCTTCGCAGAGGGAAGCATGGATCAGTAATGTGCTAGAGCTTTTATTTTATTAAACAGATGCATAAAATGTTTGACACTCCTCCCAACCATCTTACACAAACCATGGCTAACCGAATACTCGGGTGCCTACCAACAATCACATACCGTGGAGGAGTGTCTATTTTTTAGAGAGGTGTTTGCTTATGTCAACGAATGGTAAATCAGGGGGAAAATACAGTACGTCACAAGCCAACTAGACGTCACAAGAGCGGCTCCCATTGAAGGACGCAACTGTTGTAGAAGGTCATCCCTCTTTCTCTTTTGTTTACACAATTATGCTTTGACTGATAAATCAGGGGGAAAATAGTGAAGATAATTTGTTCGTATTAATTTGGGTCTGGGCACACTGCTGCCAGCTCTTCTATAAATTGGATAAGAGGATGAAGCCACTAGTCCAGGGTGCGAAATCAAATCACCAAGTGAGATAAAGATTCACTATTTACGTCCTCATGAGCTAAAACAGGGGCACAAAACAGGAATAATTTTTAGAGAGTTTTAAAGGTAAGACATGAAAATTTTACTTTGGAATGGTGGTTAAATACCACATGTAGGTAGGTATGTGAAGGGGTCGTTGCATAGAAAACAAAAATTTTCCTACGCGAGAGACACCCAAAAGGCCAAGATCTAATCTAGGAGACGAAGTGCAACGGGCAAAGAGAGGGTTAAGGAGAACACATACCCTAGAATACACAAAGCGTTACGAGATAAAATCTCGTTGTTGGCGTAGTCGTACTCACAACGATCCCGATAGCAAGAAGATGTGCACCGCAATCCGACGGTGCCTCCATGATTGGTCACACGTACGGTTGATGACGGCCTCCGTTCCCTCGATCCAGCGGGGCGCGGAAGTAGAGGATCCCTTGGAACTCCAACAGCACGACGACGTGGTGGTGGTGAAGAATCCACGGTCAGGGCTTTACCAAGCCGGAGACCATAGAATGGAGCAGCGGGTGGAGAGGAAATGAGGTGGGGAAGTATGTGTGAGAGAGGGAGCTCATGCCCTCTATTTATAGGAGAGGGGGGAGGCAGCCCAAGGGGGTGCCGCCATCCCATGGGTGTGCCCCCACCTCTTCCCTCATCATGTGAGTGGACACTCCACTCACACCAACTCAGTTTCCCTTAAAACTCCACTTAGAAAATCCAAAAGTTTTTCTTTAATAAATAAATAAAACATTTTTATTTATTTATTTAAGCATTTGTTAATTCTACTAACAAACTTTTTCATATAGCAACTCGAATCATTTGTTAATACTATTAACAACCATTCGATGAAAAACCCCTTGAACTATTTCAATTTTCCCCGAAACAATTTCGGTGCTGCCCAAAATATTTTTCGATGTTCCGTATCGTCTCAAACGCGTCATCGAACCTTAAGTGTGTCACCCTACGGTTCGTGAATAAGATAGACTTGATTGAGACTCCTCTCTGATCAATAATCAACAGCAGGATCTGGAGATCCGTGATGACTCCTATATATTCAACGATGACTCTCGTGATCGTGTGAACAATCAACGTCGTGACTAATTCCCTTTGTCTCGCGATATTTTACTTGTCCGAGATTCGATCATTGGTATCAACCATACCTTGTTTCAATATCGTTACCGACAAGTACTCTTTTCTCGTTCCCATGATATAACATCCTTGTGATCATATCACGTGCTTGCAAGTGGTGTCGATGTGATATCACCGAGAGGGCCCAGAGTATATATCTCCGTCCTTTTGGATGGACAAATCCCACTCTTGATCCATGATCCTCAACTAATACTTTCCGAATACCTAACGACACCTTTATAGTCACCCTGTTACGGTGTGAAGTTTGATGACATCAAAGTACCCTTCCAGTATCAGTGATTGACATGATCTCACGGTCTAAGGAATAAGTTACTTCGTATGTTGGATATAACAATGTAAACCTAATGACTTGATCGCATTGTTATATTCCCTTTGGGTATATGTTCATCACATCATTCTTCTAATGACATGACCCCGTTATTAACAACATCCAATGGTCAGGAAACCTTGATCATCTATTAATCAACGAGCTAGTTAAAACAGAGGCTTTACTAGGAACGTTGGTTTGTTTGTTAATCACACATGTATTAACATTTCCGGTTAATACAATTATAGCATGAGAAATAAACATCTATAATAAATAAGGAATAACATAATAAACATTTTATTATTGCCTCTCGGGCATATTCCCTGCAGTCTCCCACTTGCACTACAGTCAATAATCTAGTCTGTAAGCACTTAACACATATGGCGTTCCAGTGTTATTACCATGCTTAGGATGCGGTAAACATCATCAAAAAGATCTGAACTGTTCAGGTCCTATTGTATTTGAATGTTCTTTGCGTCTACACGCATCACTCATTCTCCAATGAGATGGCTTTGTATATATATGGTCAATCGGTGAAACCTTGATTCCTCAGCTTAAACTAATGTCACTAACATTGTGAAAATGTAGCTTCATAGTGTTAGCATTCTTGGAAATTCACCAAGTTCCGGTGATACCTTAATTCCTCAGCTTAAACTAATGTTACTAACATTGTGAAAATGTAGCTTCATAGTGTCAGCATTCTTGGAAATTCACCAAGTTCAATAAAGAACTCCTTGACACAAATTACGCTTATTATCAGTTGTCAACACAACGATATACTTTAGCCTTTGTTGTAGTATTTGTCACAATATTTTAATTTTGAAACTCTTTCAAATCAAGCATGGAAATTTCTTCCAGCCTATTGTGCTACCCTTCATCACATATTTTAATTGAGATAAGATTACTTGAATAAATGACAAAACTATTAGTATAACATATTACAAATAATATTTTGTCATTACTACATAGGAAAACATATCCTTAGCATTTCTAAAATGACACAAGGATCTCTCCCATTGTTGTCTAATCATCATATGAATTATCCTGATATAACATTTTATAGCATAGGGCTCATCTGGTTGTGTACATAGCATGGAAACACGACTTAAAAATCTCAATTTCAATGTGGCTTCAATTATAATAGGCGCTTCAATCCATCTCTTATAGACATCGATGCCCAATATCTTCTAAGCCTTTTATCAATATGAAAATCGTAACTGTGTTAATTAAAAATACATATTTTCCAATCAACCATTTGTCATCTACATAAAGTATTGGAAATATGTCATAGCGCTCCCACTTAATTTCTTGTAATTCTACAAGCATCTTTATCGTTCATGATGGAATCAAACTCTTTTGATAACTTCATTAAGGTAAAGATTTCAACTTCGTTATGCTCACTTCAACCATTGAAGTGTGCATACCTTTCTAGCAACCTTTTGAATTTTACAAAACTGTCAGACTGTGTCAAGTACACATCTTTGATCAAGCTTCCTCGAGAGGAGAGCTGGTTTTGTTATTCAACTGCCATATCATAATATGTAAATTTTGCTAGAACTATCCGCAAAGACTAAAACATCACTACAGAAGATCAAAATCTTGTAGTAGTCAACTCTTTGAACTTCGTCGAAAACAACTTTTCGATAAGTACAACTTTCAAAGGATGTACAAATCCATGTCTTTGTCACTATATAGACCCTTTTGCTATCGTTAGGCATCAAGCCTATCGAAAGGACTACCAAGTCATATACTTGATATTCATACAAGGATACTATGGCGGATATAATGACTCATAGTCAATTTTACGAAGTCAGGGCCCATCATGTGCTTCCTTTATAAGGTCCAGGCCCTTTTATTGTCAAAACAACACTTTACTCTTAAACCATAAGTTGGTCTAAGTACAAAGTTTTAGGACTTTTGTGGTTCAGTACGCAGACTCATCCGAAGTATCTACAACACATGTAGTGTCTTCTATTTTGTCAAAATAGGAAACCATACAGCAACTTCCAGTGTTGCGCTACTCTTGACATGGTAACGAAGATTCTCTAATCTTGTTGAGTTTGTACTGTCCTCCCACTCACTTATTTCGCAAGAACTACTTTCTCGAGAAATCAACCCTTTCTCACAAACAACATTTGTCTTTGGTCGGTGATAGGAGAAATACCCAATGGATTCGTTGGGATAACCTTATAAACTATCCCATTTTGGTTGTAAACATTTTACACATGCTATGCATACCAAAACTTAAGAAAATGACAATTCGGGTCACTACCCAAACCATATCTTATATGTTGTCAATTTCAACGGATCATTATGGTGCTCTTTTTAGTGTAAAAGCGGTTGTCCTTAATGTATAAACTACAAAATTATAATGGCAATTTTATTAATCTTACCATGTCCAACAAGGTTTGATTTTGTTTCTTTAATACTCCAAACTAATGTGGGGTATTCGAGAAGTATAAGTTGTAGAACAATTCTGCAACTTCTCAGATGTTTTGCTAAACTTGTAACTCAAACTTTATCCTTTATGATCCAATCATAAATACTTGATTATCTTGTTACATTGATTTTTGCTTCATATTAACAACGATTTGAACCAATTCAAAATGTCAAACTCCGTTCTCTTTAAATATATATACTCACGTATCTACTCAAATCATCGACATAATTTTATGAAGGAAACATTAATCCACCATACATGACTAGACATAATGGACTATATGAATCAATATGTATAATCTCCATTAAATTAGTCGTCCATTCTACTTTGGCCTATGAACGGAATTATAGTCATCTTTTGGAAGAGGTCTCACAAGCATCAATTTATTCAAAACAAAATGACTCCGGAAGTCCATCAATATGGAGTTCCTTCATGTTTTCCTTTCCGATATGAACTAAAATGGTGGTGTCACAATTTAAGTGAAACTCTTTTACGTCTTGCAACGTTTAGCATTTAGTTTTATAGATGTTTACTTTACCAACATGATTTATATTAACATATCCATCAATTATGGAATATGGTCATAGTTTGAACAATCTCTTTTGTTCTCACAAAAGACCAGAACATAATAACAACTTATTAAGTTCTTAAAATAAATCTTGAATGTTTGGTTCAATACGACAATGAACACAATAACACTTTATTTATGTTCTTGTCATAATCGATTCCACATCTATTACTAGTTCCTTTTAGGCCTTTGTATTTCTTGCATTGCGTTGCTTTGTATGAAAACTCATACCAACCAATGTGGTATCAAAATACCCAAAAATACTTTGTTAACTTGTAATACATATATAACTTGTATATGAAGCATATACTCCTGAGCTGGACTTTTCCAGTTATCTTCTTTTTCTGCCATATATCTTTTGTAATTCTACTTTCAATATTCCCTTTCCTTTATAGAAGAATCATTCAACAGCAAACAATGCTAGTCGTACTAGCTCATTTTCTTTGGTGTGTTAGTCATATACTATCACCCATTGAGTCATACTTTGAGTTTGATTTTTCTACTAATATCACCATATTAATAGTATTCTTCTAGATTCCACTCTTAGCAATCTCCAAGTAAGTTAAACGACTTTACCCATACTTTTAATCCATCCCATCATAACAATTTTATGATTAAGCTACTATAGCTCGAAGGAAGGAATTTAGAGGATAATTTTTAGCGCCCAACTTCTTGGAATATTCAAACGCCTAGCGTCTTCAATCATTGCATATATTCAAATAATATAAGCATACATTGTCACGCTAAATTATACTCAGTCATGTTGCTCCAAATAAGTTTCTAGATATCAATATATCTTTCACTTGATTGTTTCTGAAAACAACTCTTTTCAGTTCCAAAATCACCTTGATCGACAAAACATTCTTTTGAAGATAATGTAATATGGAAGCCACCATGACTCTGGATTCTAAGTAGGAATTGGTTGCTCTTTAGATCAATCAATCATTAACCATATGGAGCTAGGTAGGAAATACCAAAAATCCACAATAGGAATCAATTTTAAATTTCACTAATACGGTATCAATCTTAAATGATTTTACCAGATCATAACAGTTATATCTCAATTAACAATCTAAGTGTAAGGTAGTTATGTGGATGCCAATGAATACTACAATTTGTGCAAACACTTTGATTGCTTGTTCATGATAAATAAGTTCAAGTTAGTTCAAGTGTTGTTCTCGAAACATTTTCGCAGCTCTGTCTCTAATCCATAAAGGATGTTGCAATGAACTATATTGTGGTCTTCTTATGAGTCAGATAAACATTTTTATCTTCCTCAGAAGCATCATCAGCGGGCTGGTCACCTAGCAGTGCATCAAGCACATAGAGCTTCTTGCAAGCGGTGAGGAGAATCCTCAGGTTAAGTGCCCAGTTGGTAAAGTTGCTTCCATTGTTCGCTAGTTTTTCTCTTTCCTTGAACATATTGAAATTGAAGGTAGGTGGTGCCATGATCTACAACATATTTGCAAAGACTATTTAGACTAAGTTTTTGATAAATTAAGTTCAAGTTAATTCTAAAATTATCCCATGAACTCCCACTCAAAAACAACATCCCTCTTAGTCGTTTTTAGTGATTACACGAACCAAATTCACTACACCGAAACCGATCATCACGTGAGACGGTGTAGTTGCAAAGGCGAACATCAACATGTTCATCATATCATCCATATGACTCATGCTTTACCTTTCGGTTACGTGTTCCAAGGCCATGTCTGTACATGCTAGGCTCGCCAAGTAGAACCGTAGTATTGCGTGTGTTTCAAGGCCATGTCTGTACATGCTAGACTTAAAAACACCCGTTGTATGCGAACGTTGAGTCTGTCACACCCGATCATCACGTGGTGTCTCGAAACGACAAACTTTCTTAACGATGCATACTTAAGGAAGAACACATTATTATCTTGATATTAAGTGAGAGGGATCATCTTATAATGCTACTGATGCTATCTAAGCAAAACAAGATGCATAAAAAGGTTTAACATCACAGACATCACATGTAAGGATAACGTGATATGATATGGTCCTTCTTGCACTTGATCTTCATCATGTGCATTGTGGTATGATCTCCATCATTCCACCGGCATGGTACCAAGTTTCATTGTACCCCAATCTTGATTGTCCATCAATAATAAGACAACCATATGGATACCTTCCGGTATATCAATAATTTACAAAAGAGATCATCTCATAATGAAATTTGTAACATTGACCATATCACATCACATGCCCAGCAAAAACTAGTTAGACGCTTCTAATTTAATTTTGCATATTTTACGTGGCTTAGGGCTTTCGAGGATAGAACCGTTCATACCTACGAACATCAACCACAACGTTTATAAACACATTTTTAACGACCCTTCGTAGATTAGATCTTAACTATAGTAGGAGAAACAGACACCCCCTTAGCCACAAGTGAGACAATTCTCGCGTACATAGTACACGTAAACTTAGTCTGGGGCAGCTTCATCCTACTATGTCACTAATATCATAAAATACTCAAAGAGGTAATAACATAATCATTAACGCCCACATACACCTATGTGTTCTACCCCAAAATATCTACACATAGATCCGGCTCTGATACCACTGAAGGGACCGTTGCAAAGAAAACAAAAAATTTCCTACGCGAGAGACACCCGAAAGGCCAAGATCTAATCTAGGAGACGAAGTGCAACGGGCAAAGAGAGGGTTAAGGAGAACACATACCCTCGAATACACAAAGCGTTATGAGATAAAATCTCGTTGTTGGCGTAGTCGTACTCACACCGATCCCGATAGCGAGAAGATGTGCACCGCAATCCGGCGGTGCCTCCGTGATCGGCCACACGTACGGTTGATGATGACCTCCGTTCCCTCGATCCAGCGGGGCGTGGAAGTAGAGGATCCCTCGGAGCTCCAGCAGCACTACGACGTGGTGGTGGTGAAGAATCCCACGGTCAGGGCTTTGCCAAGCCGGAGAGGAAATGAGGTGGGGAAGTGTGTGTGAGAGAGGGAGCTCATGCCCTCTATTTATAGGAGAGGGGGAGGCAGCCCAAGGGGGGTGCGGCCAGCCCATGGGTGTGCCCCCACCTCTTCCCTCATCATGTGAGTGGACACTCCATTCGCACCCACTCATTTTCCCTTAAACTCCACTTAGAAAATCCAAAAGTTTTTCTTTAATAAATAAATAAAACATTTTTATTTATTTATTTCAGCATATGTTAATTCTGTTAACAAACTTTTTCATATAGCACCTCGAATCATTTGTTAATTCTATTAACAACCATTCGATGAAAAACCCCTTGAACTATTTCAATTTTCCCCGAAACAATTTTGGTGCTGCCCAAAATTTTCTTCGACATTCCGTATCCTCTCAAACGCGTCATCGAACCTTAAGTGTGTCACCCTACGGTTCGCGAATAAGATAGACTTGATTGAGACTCCTCTCTGATCAATAATCAACAGCGGGATCTGGAGATCCGTGATGACTCCTATATATTCAACGACGACTCTCGTGATCGTGTGAACCATCAACGTCGTGACTGATTCCCTTTGTTTCGCGATATTTTACTTGTCCGAGATTCGATCATTGGTATCAACCATACCTTGTTTCAATATCGTTACCGACAAGTACTCTTTTCTCGTTACCATGATAGAACATCCTTGTGATCATATCACGTGCTTGCAAGCAGTGTCGATGTGATATCACCGAGAGGGCCCAGAGTATATCTCTCCGTCATTTTGGATGGACAAATCCCCCTCTTGATCCATGATCCTCAACTAATACTTTCCGAATACCTAATGACACCTTTATAGTCACCCTGTTACGGTGTGACGTTTGATGACATCAAAGTACCCTTCCAGTATCAGTGATTGACATGATCTCATGGTCTAAGGAATAAGTTACTTCGTATGTTGGATATAACAATGTAAACCTAATGACTTGATCGCAATGTTATATTAACTTTGGGTATATGTTCATCACATCATTCTTCTAATGACATGACCCCATTATTAACAACATCCAATGTTCATGATCAGGAAACCTTGATCATCTATTAATCAACGAGCTAGTTAAAAGAGAGGCTTTACTAGAAACGTTGGTTTGTTTATTAATCACACATGTATTAATGTTTCCGGTGAATACAATTCTAGCATGAGAAATAAACATCTATCATAAACAAGGAATAACATAATAAACATTTTATTATTGCCTCTCGGGCATATTCCTGCAGTATGGTGAACACATTTGCCATAATTTGGTTTTGGGGAGTTGTATTGCAAGAGTAGAGCTCATACTCAGTATAGGTGGATGCTAGCAAAAGATTGGGAGCAACAAATAAAGAGAGAAATAATGGCCATAATCATGCATAGCGACAAAAACATCATTAATCAAAGAATAAGTGATACCACAAGCTCAAAAATTGGTGTAAGCATGTGCCAAGTCAACCAAATAAAACATTCAAAGGACAAAACCGCAGATTTATGCTTCAATGTGACAAGAACAACTCATGATTCTTTCAATGGCACGTTGAACACTATCAGCTATTTGAGACAAATCATGCTACAAAATAACCATTAGGATTTAAAATTAAAATAACATCTAGCATGATATGAAAAAGTCTAGCCACAGTCTATACAAGCTTCTATTTGCATCGTTATAAATTCTACTACATGCAACAATTTTTTTCCCCAACAAGCACCATAAAAATATGTTTCAACAAAACCTCTCTAAATGATACAACAAGAAAACATGACAATACTCACATAACACTACTAAAACTAACATCTCTGAATAAGAGATGTAATGGAAACAAGAGCTAAACATGAATTTTGCAACCGCTAGAAGAAATATAAGAATACGAGCATAACGAGTATTCAAATGAAAAAGCGGAGCGTGTCTCTCTCCTAAACAAGGATGCTAGGTTTCAATGATATTATTGCATCAAGGAAAACAAAAGAAAACTGAATGAAACATAAAAGACGCTCCAAGTAAATTTCATAAGATGTGACCGAATAAAAATATAGTTTCACAAGAAGTGACCTGATGAGTTGTTGATGAAGAAGGGGATGCCTTGGGCATCCACAAGCTTAGATGTTTGAGTATTCTTAGAATTTTCTGGGATCAACCACGGGGGTATCCCCAATCTTTGACCTTGCACTCTTCTTAATCACATTATATCATCCTCTTCTCTTGACCCTTGAAAACTTCCTTGACACCACACTCAAAGAGTAATTCGCATTAGAGGGTTAGCGCAACAATCAAAAATCCATGGGTTCTGTATGGGGACAAGTGCTATTGATACTTTTAAACATTAGCTACAGACACTGATGTTTCCGGAAGCAAAGAAATCCACTTGACATCGTAAAAGAGCAAATGCAAGAAAAATGGCAGAATCTGCCAAAACCAGAACAGTATGTAAAGAAGAATTGTTCCGTGGAACTTACGTTGCTAAAAAAAACTTAAATAACAAAAAAGTTTCGGAATTAGCTCAGGAATAAGCACAATTTTTTAGGTCATTTTGTTTTTTCGCGAATTATACGATCTTTTACGGTGGACAGCAGAAATATGTTTCCTGCGCAGAAATCCAAAACCAACTCGAACTCTTGTTAGAAACTTTACTTGGCAAACTAATACATGAAAATAAAGATACAAAGCAGTTTCTACAGAATTATACAACCGCTTGACTCAAAGAAAACAGAGAAAAACAAAGCAAAAAATAAAACCATGGGCTATCTCCGAAGAAGTGCTTTTCTTTAACGCCAATTAGCTAGGCCCAGAAAATTGGATTCACGTGGATGCTCACATAAGAAATATGAATTGAAGAAAAAGATAGCATCCAGAAGCAAGTATAAAACAAATTTAAGTCTAACCCACTTCCTATGCATAGTAATCTAGTAAAGAAATAAATCAAAGAAGCTCAAACTAGAAATCATGGGAAGGTAGAACAAGAGCAACTTCAAAACTTTCAACAAAAAGAGAGGTGTTTTAGTAACATGAAAATTCCTACAACCATATTTTCCTATCTCATAATAATTTCCCGTAGCATCATGAACAAACTCAACAACATAATTATCACATAAAGCATGTTTTTCATGGTATAAAAGCACATAATTCGTATCAAGCTCCAAAATAGTGGGATCAAAATAAAGAATAAAGGCCTTTTCTTTCCCACTTTTAGCTATAGCAAAACAAGATGATTGGTCACTCTTAAAAGGTATAGGACACATTATAGCAATCCTATTTTCAGTAGCATTATAATTTGTAATATCAAGTAACATAGGACCATCATCTAGAGCATTATCATATAAATTTTCTAAAAAAAAACTTCCTCATTATCATGCATATAAATAGTTGGAATAAATAGAGGATTATCATAAGATTTGTCAAAGTAGCATAGTAGTATCATTCTCACAAGTTTCGTCCATAGTAGTATCATTCTCACAAGTTTCATTCATAGTAGTATCAAGGTCACAAGTATATAAAGTATCAACTTCATCAAAAAGGCATATTTCAAAAGAATCTATAGGATCATAACAACTATGAGATAAAGAATTACTCTCATTGGGAGGTAGACATGGGTAGCTCCATTCTTCCTCGTCTTGATCATCACTCTCCTCTTCTTTTTCATCCAATGAGCTTCTAGATTCCGCAATTTCTTCTTTCATAGGCTCCTGCAAGCCATTAGTTACTTCCTTTGGTGGAGAGCATCTTTTAAGATATTTAATTATGTAGTAATTAAAATCCTTGTAATTATCAAAGAAATATTCAAGTATATCATAAATCTCATATTTATAAGGTGCATCATCAATATTTTCAAGAAAATAAGCAAATTCGAATGCACCCTTCCAAGCAATAAATTCCTCAATTTGTTCCACATCATCAAAGTCATAATTTCCCTTAACATAAGAAGATATGGTAACATCATCATTATACTCACATTGAAAAGGGAGGTGTTTATACCTCCTACAGCAACACGATTTATCAAATCAATAGCTAACATTATAAGTAGAGCACAAGTTTCTAGCAATGATATGCAATTTATTAGTTTGTTCCCATAAGTGTTTCCGTTTTTGTAACAAGCGGTGTTACTTATAATATTTTTGTTGTTCTTCCGTGAACCCACCATGCCAATAAGATCTAATTTCAAAGACATCAAACATTGATAGCAAGCATAATAAATCAAGGATAATGAAAATAACAACTAGAATAAGGACTAATTTTTGTGTGTTTTTTGATATAGAGAAGCAAACAAGACAAAATAAAATAAACTAAGCAAAACTAAAATAAAGTAAATAGATCGGAAGTGAGAGACTCCCCTTCCAGAAATTCTCTTCCTCCCCGGCAACAGTGCCAGAAAACTTGATGGTGCAAGATTTGACGGGGGGGTGGTTGCTTCTTGATGACTTTGAACTCCCCGGAAACGGCGCCAGAAAACTTGTTGATGGCTGACGTTGGTAAACCCCAAGAGAAAGGTTGTGAAGAGTGCAGCGGCAAGTTTTCCCTCAGAAAAGAAACCAAGGTTGAATCGACCAGTAGGAGGACAAGCAATCTCTGAAGGTTGATGCAGCTGAGGTGGCAGGGTGCACTACCGGTTCAGCAGCAACGTGGAACCTACACAACAGAATCAAATCTTTTGCCCCCAACGAAGCAGTGAGGTTGTCAATCTCACCGGTTTTGCTGAACATAAAGAGGTTAAACGCATGGTGTGGAAAACAATATGAGAACAATATGAAAGTAGTAGCACCAGTGTGAAAATAGTGGAAGCAGTGTGTGTATTATCAGTATGAGAAAATAGACCGGGGTCCACAGTTCACTAGTGGTGTCTCTCCATAAAAGATAAATAACATGTGTGGTGAACAAATTACAGCTCGAAAATTGATAGATATTGAAACATGCATGACATGATGATTACTATGTGATTCATGCGAGAATTACAGCAAGACTCATAGACCGTCATCCAACTGCATCTATGACTAATAATCCATCCTCCGAATATCATCCAAACAAACGTTGGGTATTAAGTTGCAAGCAACGGATAATCGCATTAAGCAAAGTGTGTAATGTAAACAATGTAAACATCGTTGTTTTCTCCCTAATGGAAACAACACATCCTCCATCCGTCACGTTTCTGTCACTCGAGCATAGATGCAAAGGAGGCATTAACCCACTATTGAGCATAAATACCCCCTCTTGGAGTCACTAGCATCTACTTGGCCAGAGCAGGACGGCGCGCCCCACCCACTGGTCTCGCCTGGGGGTGGTGTTGGCCCCTCAGGCGTCCAACGCCATTTCCCTTTCGCCTATTTATTCCCCTCGATGCGTTAACCTAGATATATACCACTTCTCCATGAAAAACAACCGAGGCCGCCGTTATCGTCAACCCGAGATCCGGAGAGTTCTGAAGTTCTCCCCGGCACCCTGTCGGGCGGGGAAATCAGCACCGGAGGGCTCTACACCACCATACCCGCCTCTGGAGTGATGTGTGAGTAGTTCATCCCTGGACTACGGGGAAATCAGCATGAGTATTGTACCTATGTTATTGTTGTGCTTAGTATTATATTGTTATCTATGCATTAAGATAGTGGTAAACCATGTTGGTGATGATTGCTTGTGTTATTGTTAATACCCACTGCCATGGGTATTGCTTTGATTGATTGTTCTTATTTTAGTAGTCTCACCTTTGTGACCAGAAGTTATATTTTAGCTTCTTATGTTTCTTGGTATGAAAGTGGTACACCCACTCCATATATGATAATTAAGAGGTGGAATATGGTTTCTCAACCATATGTTTATCTGACGATAGATTCGTACCCTGAGAGTTTGTGAGATAGTTTTCTCGGTAACATTATTGGGTGTTTCTGCTAGTATAAGTTTGCTTGCTATATTTGTTTCCTTGTAATATTGTTCGCATTTTTGGTTTTGAGTGTGTGTCCTTATTTCTTTTGCAACGTTAGAAAACAAAGAAGAAGAAGAAGGAGTTTTAGAGCTGTTTGTCAAGTTCAAGCTACTTCAAGGCCAGGGACACTAAGAGATTTAAGGAAAGTCATCCTGATGCTTGCTACTACACTTATCATTATCTATCATGTATGTTTTACTTCTGAAATTTTTTACGAAACTTGATTACCAAAAACTATTTTTGAGTGACTATTACTACTATTAATATTATATATATTATTATTATGCCAGTAGTTGATACTTGGTGTTACCACGCCCATAGCCACCATATGGTATTTATTACCACCCAAAAGTATAAATCCCTAGGTGGGCACCCTAAAAATATGTTTTTTGCAAAACAAAGGCTTTATGGAAAACCCGGTGGAAAGGCGAAGCCTTATCCATCGGAGGAATGTTGAAGTGGTCATTTTTGAAAAAAAATGTGTTTTTCAAAAATGACACATATAACCTAGTATTCGCCGGACAACCTTTACCGTACTGCCACTCTACCCCAACATGGGCATGGGGCTTAACTTGATGTTTGTTCTTGTTAGTGAGTGTTCTATCTCAATTTTCTATAAGGGTCGTCGTTCCCTCGAACCTATTGTCGCCAGGAGGGGTATACGGGACATACAAAGTGAGGTATTAAGTTACCCCCCGGTCGCAGCAGTTGGGTCCCCTTCCGTGGCGCTGGTGGACAGGTTGCCGGTGGAATCAGGCCCAACTGAAGAGATATGCATATTATAGCTTGGACATAGTGGATGGTTAGGATGAGTTATCTGATGTTTACATATTGTTGTTACAGTCTGTGGTTGTTCACGGCGGATGTTCTGGATCTTGTGGAATGTGTACACCTCTGCAGAGTCAAACTATTCTGAATAGCCGCGTCCTCGGATATGGACAGTTGAATGGCCATGTAGATAGCAGTGTGTCAATGTTTTCAAAAAGTAGTTTTGCAAAGGAGTTGAACTTGAGAATTACTGAAAAGAGAACTTTGTACCATGGAGGTACTGATGAAGAAAAGCCATAAGTTGTTTTACAAGAAGTTTTGCAAAGAAAAAACATTTCTTTTATAAAACAAGTTTATAAAACCTCGTGGATATGCAATATCTACAATTGATAGTGTCGTGTAGGTTCCACGTTGCTGCTGAACCGGTAGTGCGCCCTACCATCTCAACTGCATCAACCTTCTGAAGTTACTACTTCCTCCTACTGGTCGATTCAACGTTGGTTTCTTTTCTGAGGGGAAACTTGCTCCTTCACTCTTCATACCATCCTCTTGGGGTCTCCCAACAAACGTGTGTATACACGCATAAGCAAAATCTTCAAAACATCCTTGAGGAGAATACCCATAATAATCTAGAGATAATTCAACTTTTACCAAATTCAATTTTGCAACAATGTTTTTATATGTTTTGACAAAATTCATGGTCTACAAAATTTATACTATGATCACAAATGATAATTCATTTGATCATTGCTCACTAATGTATTTCAACATTAGATCTTGCATTCAAAATTTCAATTTCCCCTGAGAACCTACTTCTCAAAAGTTTCAAACTTTTGTTTGAACTGTCATGCATTTATATATCTCATAGCATTATATTAATATTCACTTAGGATTTTAATCCTCTGTGAATTAATAACTTTTCTATCACATGTATCTCCGAAAATTATATCTTCATTGATATATCATTTATGTCAAAATAAATCTTCTAATGATTTCTAATTAGACATCACTAAAATAACTCCCACTCACTTAAAACAAAAACAAGACTTGTGTAATTTTTTAAGGAAATCAAAACAATTCTTGCTTTACTTCACAAATTATTTTTCCACTCCAAAATTTAACCAAGTGGCTTTTATTCGTTTAAACAAGATTTGGCCCTTGTAAACAAACTCTATATAAAAAAAACCTCGAGTTGTACTTAGTACACAAAGTCGATTAATTTTTGTTCAATGAATGTGTTTTTGTTAACTTCTCATACATAGCCATTATACAGATCAATAAAGTTTTACCATAGATCACCAGATCTTTAGCAGTCAACTCTTGATTTTGTCATAAAATTATTTACAACAAAACAAGATTTATGATCCCTATATTCCAATAGGAATTCCTTCAAGTTTCTCAACTTGAACTTAACGGAATAAAATACTTTTTGACTCTAATTCATTTGGATATTTCAGCCCCTCTATTATCTTTGCTAATTACATGCACATCCTTTATTCAAGTCGCCTTAAAACTTTTATGTGCCTTCATGGTTAAGTATTTTCTTGATAAGTAGTCATGACTCAAACCGCAATGGATCTCGATTTTAGTCGAGAAGAATTGTCAACTGAATTGCTTCCGCTTGCACGACTCTAATAACTATTTTTTTGAGATTCATCAATCGCTTCAATAAATACTATCCTCCCATTGAATTAAAAAAGGATGAATTCCTTTAGAATCACATATCCCTAGTAACAAAACTTTGTTTCTTATGTGGTGATTTTAAAAATAGGATTTCCAATGTAAAATAGGAACAACCCACAAAGAATAACTTTGTTCTTTTAATCTTAGGATTAAGTTTCAATATTTCAGAAAATTTTAGATTGTAGGACTAATGTGTTTCTT
The DNA here is from genome assembly GCA_028641055.1 of Alopecurus myosuroides. Lineage (NCBI taxonomy): Eukaryota > Viridiplantae > Streptophyta > Magnoliopsida > Poales > Poaceae > Alopecurus > Alopecurus myosuroides. The sequence goes on from CM054058.1 coordinate 126,822,518, forward strand.
TATAGTTTGTCTTTCAGAACTATGACATAAAGTAAAGACAATAAATTTGTGCTAAAACAAAACTTAAGTTACTATACTATTCCATGGGTAGTATCAAGAACTTATTTGCAAAGGAATCCTTCTTGGTGTTTGCCTTTGTCTCACTTAGTAAAATATGACTTGAAACCTTTCAAGACATCACTAAGACATAACTTCTGAAATTTTGTGAAGTTCATTTTCTCATTGACTTCTAGATGAAAAAATACTTCAGAATAAATGATATTTCATCACTTAAAAATATTTTTAATCTGATCATCCACGGAGGGATTGATTTATAATATTCTCATAAGATAACCAGGACTTCATCCTATCAATCAACAAGAATATTATGTCGGCAAGAATGCAACCTTATTACAACAGTTTGAGCAGAAGCTCGTAAATCTTTCGAATTACAAACATAAAAATGGAGATGTCTTCATCCTTAGATGATCATTTATGCCCCTAGCTTGACGCTCATCAAGCTTTTTATGCTTTTGTCTTCTTACTTTCCGCAGCTCCTATATCGAATGCATAAAATTATTTTAGCAATCGATACACTAGACATACTAGTAAGAATGAAAAAAATCATTCAGGTATAACTCTTATACATTTATCACCTTTGGTGAATTTTTCCTTCTGCCTGAGGTAGCTTCTACAACTCCTCTTCCAATGCCCTTTCTTTTTACAGAAAAAGCATTCAGACTTACTCCGTGCGGAAAACTTGGGCTTATTTTGTGCCTTAACATTTTTCCCTTTCTAATATTTGTTTTCTTGAATGGTGTAGTTCGGGAAACCATCAATACTTGATTGTTTCCCTCCTCACACGAGCATCAGCAGTTTTCAGCATAGAAAGGAGCTAATTTTGTGTTTTCTCCATCCCATTCATGTTGTAATTCATGACGAAACTGTTGTAAGACACGGGGAGTGAAGCCAACACCAAATTTGTACTTAGCATAGCCGGGATTGGAAATCCCAAAGCTTGAATCCTAGTCCCGTAACCAAACATCTTTATTACATACTCGCTCACTTAGCTTCCTTCTGCCATGTGACACGACCATAAAGCCTTCGTTATTTCATAACGTCAAGTCTTAGCTTGTTGTCACACCCCAGTTTTTGGATTCTTGTACTGTAGTTTAAGGAGACAAAAATGTGGGTCAGCAATTTTTTTCTAACAACATGTTTTTTTGAACCAACATGGGTATATGACAATAGTCATATATGCAATGCAAGATTTGTTTCATTTGAAAAACCAACACAAAACATTTTTTTCCTGAAAACACTTTTATAATTTTCCCTGATGTTACTTGAGTGGTTTTTATTCCAAGACTTTTATCATGCTTGATAGAATCTTGATATAAACTTTTAAACTTGTTGGATCCAAGAAAACAAAATTTCAAAATGAATTAGGGAAGTTTTCTTCTAAGTTTTCTATAGAAACTATTCCCTGAAAATATAGGCAAGTACATGGTTTCCACACTTGTTTTCACTAGGCCACGATATTCCATTTTGTGTTTTCTTGAATTTTATTTGTTCCTTGATATATGGGATACAAATCCATAAGCTTGGTTTTAATTTTGGAATAATAGAAACAATCTTTTGCTTGTTGTTTTTGTGGAAGAAAAATAAGGCAAAAAATTGCATTTTTAGAAAACAAAGAAAAACAGAAAGTAGCCCTTTTTCCACTTTGTTTTCATAGACTTCCACTATTCCAAATTTGTTTTCAAAAGATGTTTATGGAAGTTTAAAACATGTTTAACAATATCCAACTTTGAAAACAAAAATTTGAATTTATTTGACCCTTGAAAACAATGTGAACTTTCTGATGTTTTTATCTATTTTCAACACTTAGAAAAATTCTTTAAGTCCTAAACTGAACTTTTCTGAATTCTCTGAAAACAGTTGTTGTTACAAAGTTTGACAGTCGTTTTCAATCACTTTTGGTTCAAAACTTGAAATACCACTTTGCTATTTCCAACTTATAACTTGAGAATACTAAGCTTATGAGCCAATAAGAAAGAAAGATCATGGAATAATATATCTACATGCAACTCCCTCTTTTAAACTTAACCTTAAAAGTTTTGTTGCTACTGAACAATGCTAAGTTTGCCAAAACCAACTAGATTAACTTGATGCTCCAATACTGATACAAATACTAATAACAAGATCAACTATATAACAGAAATTGCAACCTAAAATAAAGTGTATAAGATGATGAAACTTCTCATTAATATTCTTTAACCACAACTCAAACCAAGGGATACAACTATAACCAACTAAAGAGTGATACTTCCATACTGCAAACCATCATATATGATATTTTCTCTACTCATGATATGACTCTACTAAAAGGTAAAAAAGGTGAAAGATAAAGGCGTGATACCGCGGGACTCCCCTAAGCTTGGAACAAGACAATGGGATGCCAATACCAATTAATTCTTTGGTGGTGGTGGTGGTGAATCCTTCTCAATAAGCTTAGCAACTGATTTCTTCAAATATTAAATCGCGTGCATGAGCATACGCATCATCTCCGTATTGTGCTCAATACGTTTCGCGTGCTTGTCAGATGGTGAGTCCCATCCACCAAGATTCCCCCCCCCCACACACACACTACCTCTGATTGGGAGCTTTCTTCATCTACACGGTTAGAACGATCCATATCCCATCAAGAAGGTAACTTTTCCTCGGGTACCTTTTTGGATTGATAATCATGGATCAAGGTATGGAAGGGATTTTTCATACTTACAAGTGGAATCACTGAGGCTAGACAATGAAGAGGGGCCTTCCCTCTAGTTCTCCTTGCTTGAACTTGAAGGGTTTTAAACTACTCCAATGCTTGCGACGGTAGCGCATGGATACACACGCGAGTCTTCTTCTACATCCCCTTCAGTTCCACTATCGATCTCCTCCTTCAGCTCCGGGTCTTGCAGATCATCCTCCATCGGTCCCTTCACCTTTTTCTTGTTGGCGGAGACCATGGTGCTTCTAAAACCGAAAACAGATCCTCGCAGAAACAGGTCGAAATAGAAACACGACAAGAAAACGATATACGGACCTACGGGCGTCCGGGGGGTATATAGCAAAAAAAATATGCATAACGAAAGGAAAGCGCAAGTCGCAAACGAGTAATAGAGGGGCTTCGGGGCACCCACACCATTGGCAGGCGCGGCCAGGGGTGGGCCCGCGCCGCCAGGTGGTGTGGTGCCTTCGGGCACCATCTCCTACCCTTCTTCGGCTCGATATTTTTTTATATTTTCCATAAATCAATAAATTATAAGTTGGAAAGTAATCCGCGAACTTTTTCTTAACAAAATTGTTACCTATTTGAAAATAGACTCTGCAGATTCTGGAATTATCTCCCTTATGAACTCTACCGGGGTTACCACTTCAATAGTATCAACATCTTCATCATAAGAATCTTCAGAAATATAATGTTTGAGTATTTTTCCATTTACCACTTGTGTAGTGTTATCTTTGAGGGAAGCAATTTTGATTGCACCCGAATGATACACCTCTTCAATAACATAAGGTCCTTCCCATCTCGAGAGTAATTTTCATGAAAAAAAATTTAGACGAGACCGATACAATAGAACTTTCTCACCACATGAAACTCTCTTTTAAGAATTCTCCTATCATGACATTGTTTAACTTTTTATTTAAAGAGTCTAGCATTTTCATAGGCTTCACATCTCTTAAAGAACTCAAATCAAGCATTCTTTTCTTACCAACAAGTTTAAAATCTTTATTTAGTTCCTTCACTGCCCAATAAGCTTTGTGTTCTAATTCTAAAGGCAAGTGACAAGCTTTTCCATAAACCATCTTATAAGGATACATACCCATAGGATTTTTATATCAGTTCTACAAGCCCATAAAGCATCATTCAACTTACTAGCCCAATTTTTCCTAGATTTGTTAATAGTCTTTTGCAAGAAAGATTTAATTTCTCTATTTGATCATTCTACTTGCCCACTGGTTTGAGGACGATAAGCTAAGGCAACATCATATTTAGCAAGGGTTTTTTCTAAAACCACCATGAATAAAATGAGAACCTCCATCAGTCATAAGATATCTAGGCACACCAAACCTAGGGTAAATAAATATTTAAGCATTTTTTATGAGGTTTCACCATCAGCACTTTTTGCAGGTATAGCTTCTACCAATTTAGTAACATAATCAACAGCAACAAGAATATGATTATAACCATTCGAAGGACGAAACAGACCCATAAAGTAAAATACCCAACAATCAAAAGGTTCAATAACAAGAGAATAATTCATAGGCATTTCATTACATCTAGAAATATTAACAACTCTTTGACATTCATCACAAGATAAAACAAATTTACGTGCATCTTTAAAAAGAGTAGGCCAACAGAAACCTAGTTGTAGAACTGATGACCCACAAGTATAGGGGGTGTATCGTAGTACTTTCGATAAATAAGAGTGTCGAACCCAACGAGGACCAGAAGGTGCTGACAAGCGGTTTCGATGAAGGAATAACTGTAAATATTGGAAAATAGATTTGTAGGGGTTTTTGATATTGCAGATAAATATAGTGCGAGTAAATAAAATGCAGTAATAATAATTGCAGCAAGTGGCCCAATCCTTTCTTCAGCAAAGGACAAGCCGGTGAGTTTACTTATGATTAATAAACGTTCTCGAGGACACACGGGAGGTTTCTGTCAAGTGCTTTTGTTCCATGCAGCGGAATAATGTTCGGTGTTTTGATAAGTGTTGTGTGGGTGAAACTATGCTAATGTAACGTCCCATCCAACACTAATACATACTTGTTATTATACCCCTTGCAAGCATCCGCAACTACAAGAAAGTAATTAAGAAATAAATCTAACCACAGCTTTAAACTCCGGGATCCTACGCTCCCTCGTGTAATGGTTTCCTAAAGGGGGTTTAGGTTTCTGTCACTCCGGCAACCCCAAAATTAGTAGCCAAATACACGATTTATTCCTCTATGCCCATAAGTGGTGAAGTGTCATGTAGTCGATGTTCACATGACACCACTAGAAGAATAACACCACAACTTAAATATCAAACATTAAATATTATTCAACATTACTTCACTACTAACAACTTGACTTCTCCCATGTCCTCAAGAACAACACGAACTACTCACAACACATCATATGGATCATGATCAGAGGTGATATAATGGATGATAACCATCTGGTCATAAAGTTCAAACACCGATAAATCTCACAAGCATCAACTACTAACAAGTAATCCACACCGGGAGAGAGATCTAATGCAAAACAACGATAGAGGCCCCTAATTGTTACAGCGGGATGAAGTGGATGATGAGGGTGATGGTGGTGGTGGTGATGATGATGATGATGACGATATTGATGATTCCCGGAGTGATGACAGTGACGATGGCGGTGATTTCCCCTCTCCCAAGAGGAATTTCCCCGGCAGATTTCTCCCTGCCAGAGAGCTTTTCTCTCTCTGGTGTTTTCCGCCCCGAGACGGCGGCGGAATAATTCTTCCGGGATGGAATGAGGCTTATGGTTCCCTGGGGGTCAGGCACGCCAAAGATGACCCCCAGAGGTGGGCCAGGGTGGTCACACCCCTAGGTGGCACGGCTAGGGGGAGGGCGTGCCAGCCCTAGGTGTGGGCCCCTCGTGGCCCCCCTCTGGCTCCCCTTCTGGCTATGTTCTTCCTCTGGACTTTTAGGAACCCTCGGATGTCACCCTTATTCTTCTGATCTTCTAAAATATGGTATCTTGACGGTGCTTTTTTCCATCAGATTTCTGGTCCCGATGTTTATTCTCCCAAAATTGTAAAATATACAAAATAAGATGAAATAACATAAGAGATGCATCATAACATGAAATATATCGATGAATAACAGAAAATTATTATATAAAATAGTGATGCAAAATGGACGTATCAACTCCCCCCAAGCTTAGACCTCGCTTGTCCCCAAGCAAAACTGAACTCAGAAAACATGACCACAGGTTTATGGAGTGAAGAGTCGATAAATAAAATACGGACAAGAAGCATCACATCTACCTATGCACCAATCATTGTAGATAGCAACTTCCTCTCATATAACCTTACTTGAAACGAGTAAATGCGAGTCACAAACAAAGATGCAAAAGAGAGAATCAAAATTGGTAATGCCAAACTTCGTTCTTGGTCAGAGAACATTTACTGAAATTATACTTATCGTAGGTGAAGTATTTATAGGAAGGTTTATAGTGTAGGTCTTAAAATGTTTAATTATAACAAATCTTTTACAATGATTCATAGCTTTTCAAAGCAATATTCATTCAAAAAATAAAGCATGTGCTGAACAATGAAGGATAGGAAACATGATTGAATAAATCAACATATATAGATGATGAGATCAAAGCAACTCAAATGCTTGCTGGAGACAGAGAGAAATGGGTTTACTGACTTAACATGAAAGTAAAAGAAAGGGCCTTCACAGAGGGAAGCATGGATCACTCATGTGCTAGATCTTTTATTTTATTAAACAGAGGTATTGAAAACATTTTTAAAAGAGGTGTATGCTTATGTCGACGAATGGTAAACAGACAATGCAGTACGTCACAAGCCAACTAGACTTCATAAGAGAGGCTCCCATATGAGGGACGCAACTGGTGTAGAAGGTCATCCCTCATTCTCTTTTGTTTACACGATTTTCCTTTGACTGATAAATCAGGGGCAAAAATAGTGAAGAGAATTTGTATATTAGTTTTGGGGTTGAGCTCCCCGCTTTCAGCTCTTCTAGCATTCAGATAAGAGGATGAAGCAACTAGTCCAGGTGTTTGAAGTCCAGTCAACAGGTGAGATAAAGATTCTCTATATACGTCCTCATGAGCTAAAACATGGGCACAAAACAGGAATAATTTTTTAAGGTTTTAAAGGTAGCACATGAGCAATTTACTTGGAGTGGCAGTTAAATACCACATGTAGGTAGGTATGGTGGACACAAATGGCAAGGTTTTGGTTCAGGGTTTGGATGCACGAGTAGAGATCATACTCAGTACAGGGTTTTTGGCTAGCAAGGCTGGGTGCCAAGCATAAGAATTGAGGGAAAACAAACAAATATACATATGATGAAACCAATCATGCAACTCTTCATTGAAGACCCAAGCGATCTTAACTTGTGAATACTAAGTTTATGAGCTAATAGGCAAATTCCTTTTTCTTATACTAGCAACTCAAATTATTATTTCTGCTGACCCAAGCTAAGTTTACCAAAACCAACTATATTAACATGATGATCTGTAGAGTGATACCCAATACTAACAACAAGCACAACCACATGACAGAAATTGAAAACTAAAATAATGTGTGCAGAAAATAAAAGATGGAAGTTCTCATTAATATTTCAAACCGGCAACTCACACCAACGGATACAACGATAACCAACTAAGGAGAGACACTTCCATACTGCAAACCGTCCTATATGATAACCTCTCTACTCATGATATGAATCTACTGAAAAGGTAAAAAGATGACAGAAAGTGATGTGATACCACGGCACTCCCCCCCAAGCTTGGAACAAGCCGAGGGGATGCCAAACCCAATGACGAATCAATTCTTCGGTGGTGGCGGTGAATCCTTCTAGATGAGCTTATCAACTGATTTCTTCAGATCTTCAATAGCGAACATAAGCATACGCATCACCTCCGTATTGCGATCAACACAGTTTGCATGCCTGTCAGATTGTGAATCCCGGCCACCAAGATTTTCCCCCACTCTTCCTTAGGTTGAGAGCTTCCTTCATCTGCACGGTTAGAACGATTAGTGTCCACCATAGAGGGAAAATCTCTATGGGGCACCTTTTTGCATTGATAATCATGAATTAATGAGTGGAGGTGTTTCCTAACGCCCGCAGTAGGAGTTCTTGATGCTAAGGAGTGACGTGGAACCCCTCCTCCGGTGCTCAACCGCGCGCCTCTCTTATGCTTCAAGGGGTTAGCCGCCACTCTGATGCTTGCGACGGTGGCGCGTGGACGCACTCGTGAATTCTCTTGTACATCTCCTTCAGCTCCACTCTCGCTCTCGTCCTCCTGCTCCAGGTCTTGGACATCATCTTCTTTCAGTCCCTTCCCCTTGTTGTCGTTGGTGGAGACCATGATGCTTCTAAAACTAAAAACAGATCCTGGCAGAAACAGCTCAAAATAGAAACACAACGAGAAAACGATATACGGACCTCGGGGGTCCGGGGGATTATATAGCAAAAAGTTTCATAATGAAAGGAAACTCGAGGTCGAAAACGAGTCGGAGAGGGGCTCCGGGGCACCCACACCATGGGTTTGCGCGGCCAGGGGTGGGCCCGCGCCACCCTATGGTGTGGAGCCTCCGGGCTCCGTCTCCCTCTTGTTTCTGGCTCATTATTTTTCATATTTTCCTAAAACAGTAAAAATATAAGTTGAAAGATGTTTCGCGAACATTTTCTTACCAAAACTGTTACCTATTCGAAAACTGAATCTGCAATTTCTGAAATATGCTTCCTAATAAATTCCTTCGGGATCATGTCTTGAATACAATCAACATTTTCATTATAAGGATCTCCAGAAATATAATGCTTGAGTCTTTTTCCATTCACCACTTGTGAGGAGTTATCTTCAAGGGAAACAATTTTAATTGCCCCCGAATGATATACCTCTTCAATAACAAAAGTTCCTTCCCATCTCGAGAGTAATTTTCCTGCAAAAAATCTAAGACGAGACCTATACAATAGCACTTTTTCACCAACATGAAATTCTTATTTAATAATTCTCTTATCATGCCATCTTTTAACTTTCTCTTTAAAGAGCTTAGAATTTTCATATGCTTCACTCCTCAATTCATCTAAAGAACTTAAGTCAAGCAGCCTTTTCTCACCAGCAAGTTTAAAATCTCTATTTAGGTCTTTCACTGCCCAATAAGCTTTGTGTTCTAATTCTAGAGGCAAGTGACAAGCTTTTCCATAAACCATTTTATAAGGAGACATTCCCATGGGATTTTTATAAGAAGTTCTATTAGCCCACAGAGCATCATTTAATTTCTTAGCCCAAATTTTCCTAGATTTGTTAACAGGCTTTTGCAAGATAGATTTGATTTCTCTATTTGATAATTCTACTTGCCCACTAGTTTGGGGATGATAGGGTGAAGCAATTCTATGATTAACGTCATATTTAGCAAGAGCTTTTCTAAAACCACCATGAATAAAATGAGAACCCCCATCAGTCATAAGATATCTAGGCACACCAAACCTAGGTATAATAATGTCTTTAAGCATTTTTAATGAGGTTTCACCATTAGCACTTTTAGTAGGTATAGCTTCTACCCATTTAGTAACATAATAAATAGCAACAAGAATATGAGTATGGCCTTGTGAAGGAGGGAAAGGACCCATAAAGTCAAATCCCCAACAATCAAATGGTTCAATAACAAGAGAATAATTCATAGGCATTTCATTACGTCTAGAAATATTTCCAACCCTTTGACATTGATCACAAGATAAAACAAATTTTCTAGCATCTTTAAAGAGAGTATGCCAATAAAAACCTGATTGTAGAACCTTATGTGCAGTTCTATCTCCAGCGTGATGTCCTCCATAAGCACTACTATGACATTTTCTCAATATCTCTCATTGTTCATTTTCAGGTACACATCTTCTCATAATACCATAAACACCTTCTTTATATAAGTGTGTCATCCCAAAATTAATGCCTCAAATCATAAAATAATTTCCTTCTTAGTTTATTTGTAAATGTTGGAGGCAAATACTTGGAAACAATAAAGTTAGCCTTATTTGCATACCAAGGACTATCCCGCGAGCTTACTTTTATTGCAGCTAGTTGTTCATTTGGTAAACTATCATTAACATGAATAGGGTCATAAGCAATGTTTTCGAATCTAGATAAATTATCAGCAACAGGATTTCCAGTACACTTTCTATCAACAGTATGAAAATCAAACTCTTGTAAAAGCAACACCCATATAATAAGCCTAGGCTTAACATCTTTCTTTTCCATCAGATATCTAATAGAAGCATGATTAGTATGAATAGTGACTTTTGAATCAACAATATAAGGTCTAAATTTGTCACATGGAAAAACTACAACTAAGAAATCTTATTCAGTAGTAGCATAATTCTTTTGAGCAGCATCAAGAATATTACTAGCATAATGAATAACATTCAATTTATTATCTACTAGCTGTTTAAGAACAGCACCTACTGCAAAATCACTAGCATCACACATAATTTCAAAAGGTAAATTACAACCAGGTGGTTGAACAATAGGAGCAGTAGTTAAAGCCTTATTTAAAGTTTGAAATGCTACCTTGCAATCATCATCAAAAACAAAAGGTACGTATTTTTGAAGGAGATTAGTAAGAGGCTTTGATATTATAGAGAAATCTTTAATAAACCTCCTATAAAAGCCAGCATGACCATGAACACTACAAATACCTTTAAAATCCCTGGGATAGAGCATTTTCTCTATTGCTTCCACTTTAGCTCTATGAACTTCTATACCTCTTTTAGAAATTTTATGTCCAAGAACATTTCCTTCATTAACCATAAAGTGGAATTTCTCCCAATTAATAATAAGTTAGTTTCCTCACATATATGCAAGACTTTATCAAGATTGTGCAAACAATTAACAAAATAAGTTCCATAGTCGGAGAAATCGACCATCAATACTTCCACAATTTGTTCACTAAAGCCTTGAAAAATAGCATACATGCATCTTTGAAACATATCAGGAGGATTACACAAACCAAAAGGCATACGTCTATAAGCATAAGTTCCATACGGGCAAGTAAATGTTGTTTTCTCTTGATCTTGTTTCCTAACAGAAATTTGAGAAAACCCAGAATAACCATCAAGAAAGAAAAAATGAGTTTTCTTAAACAACCTGTCTAGCATTTGATCAATAAAATGTAAAGGGTAATGATCTTTCTTAGTAACCTTGTTAACCTTTCTAAAATCAATGCACATTCTATAACCAACTACTAGTCTTTGTGGAATAAGCTCATTATTTTCATTAGGCACAACATTCATTCCACTTTTCTTAGGGACACAATGCACATGGCTTACCCAGCTACTATCAGCAATAGGATAAATAATACCAGTATCAAGGAGTTTTAATACCTCAGTTCTTACCACTTCCTTCATCTTAGGAATTAAAGGGCATTTATGTTCAACTACTGGCTTTGCATCTGGTTCAATATTAAAAACATGCTGACATATAGTAGGGGAAATCCCCTTCAAATCATCAAGAGTATATCCAATAGCTCCACGGTGTTTCTTCAATATCCCCAATAATCTTTCCTCTTCTTCACTAGAAAGTTTATAACTAATAATAACATGATATATTTTCTTCTCATCAATATAAGCATATTTAAGATCATCATGTAAACGTTTTTAATCAAAAACAGGATCCTCTTTGGGTGGTAATGCGGTACCCAAATCCTCTATAGGTAAATTATGTCTCAGTATCACTGGTTGACGAATAAGAATATCGTCAATTTGATTTCTTTGCTCCATAAAGACCTCACTTTCATGATCCTTCATGTATTGCTGCAAAGCATTGTTAGGGGCAAGAGCAATAGAAGCAAGTTGTTCAACTCTAAAATTTTCATTAGGCAATTCAGCTTCATAAGGAGCTCTAGCAAATTTAGAGAAATTAAACTCATAAAAATTTCCATCAAATTTAGTCAATATTTTCTGTTTCCTACAATCTATAACAGCGCCACAAGTGTTCAAGAAATGTCTACCAAAATTAATAGGACAATTCTTACTAGCGGCTTTACCCAATACTAGAAAATCGGTAGGATATTTAGTTTTACCACATAAAACGTCCATATTTCTAACAATACCAATCGGAAACACAGTTTCTCTATTAGCAAGATGAATAGCAACATCAATATCTTCCAGTTCACAAGAACAAATTTCATGCATGATTTCTTTGTAAAGCTCGTAAGGAATAGCACTAGAACTTGCATCAATATCACATAAACCATAATAGCAATGATCACCAATCTTAACAGAAAGCATAGGAACACTAGTTTTCTTAGGTCTATGAGGATGGGAAACAATATTAGAAGCATCATCACAGAAGACAATGTGTCCATCTTCTACATTTTCAGAAACAAGATCTTTAACCATAGCTACTTTAGGTTCTATAGTTATTTGTTCATCGGGTTCAATAGGTTTCTTTATACTTTTGTTAACCACACTAGCTACCATAGAATGTTCCTTTACTTTAACAGAGAAATGCATTTTATCAATATAAGGTTCGGGCACAGCAGGATTAACAGCATGCACTTCTATGCTTCTAGCAGGAACACAATTAACAATATCTTTATAAGGTGCATGATATTTGTTCAACTTCTTTTTAGGAATATCAAGATATGAAGCAAAGGCTTTAAGACAGTTTGCAAAGATATGAGAATCAAGACCACAAACAACACTGACATTATAGAAATAATCGGTTCCCATAAAATATTTAACGCATTCATAATCGTAATTTATACCTGACTTTCTACCTTTGTCATTCTCCCATCCTTCAGTATTTACTTGAATACGGTCAAGAAGGTCCCATTTAGCTTCTTCCTTCATACGTGTGAATGATCCAGAACAAGATGCATCAAACAAATCCTTATCATGAAAAGAAAGTCTTGTATAAAAATTATTGATAACAATATTACTCGGGAGCTCATGAACAGGACATTTAAGCATTAATAACTTTAATCTCCCCCAATCTTGGGCAATACGTACCCTCTCCATCACGAGGCCAGAAATTATATATTTGATTCTGATCTTTATGAATCCCACTGGGAGGATAGAATTTAGAATACAAGAGAGGTACAATTTCCTCCCATCCAATAGATTGACCATTCTTCAACAATTTAAACCATTCCGAAATTTTTCCCTTCAGCGATAAAGAGAAAAGTTTCCTTTTAACTTGATCCATTGTAATACCTGCACACCTGAATAAATCGCATAATTCATGTATAAAGAGAAACCGTTCACCAGGATGGACAGTTCCATCTCGATAATAGCAGTTATCCATAACACGTCCACTAGTAGAGAAGTGCCTTTCTGTGGCGCACCAAGCAGCCATGTAACATAGAAATTTATTTTTGTGGCGCACGGGGGGGGGGGGGGGGGTATGCGCCACAGAAAAGAGGAATTCTGTGGCGCACGAGACAGGGGTGCGCCACAGTAAAGAGGAATTCTGTGGCACACGGGACAGAGGTGCGCCACAGAAATATGCTGGGGCCCAACCCAATCATTGCCCCACTCATATTCTGTGGAGCATGGTGGGTTAGTGCACCACAGAAATATGACATTTCTGTGGCGCACCACTGTCCTGTGCGCCACAGAATTCCCATCCCCAAATTTTCTGTCCACATGCACGAACTCCACCCCCTCCCCCCCCCCCCCCCCCGGAACGCCATTTCTAGTTTTTCATGAGAGAGTTGGAGGTCTAAAAAGCATCAAAAAAAATAAATCCCTTATAGATGCACGGAGAGTTTAAGGTCTACTTTCTTTATCAAATTTTGAAATATGAATTTCGACTTTATGAGCAAAAGTTCATTAAAAAAGTAAAATGGGCATAACTTTTGCATACGATGTCAGAAAAAAATGATCAAGATATCAAAAAAAAACAAGAGAGAAAAAGGAACCCAAATTTCCAAAAGGAAAAAAAGTTATGGCCGTTTGAAGATTTTTTACTAGAAAAAAAAACTGTGCCGCACCCCTTCACTTGGTGCGCCATAAAATTGTTGGGCAGGATTCGAAATTCGAATCCTGCCCACCAACACCTCTCCTTCTCCCTCTTCTTTCTCCTTCTCCCTCTCATTTCACTTCTCCACTTCTCCTCCACTTCTCATCTCCCCTCTACCTCTCCACTTCTCTACTCCACCACCACCTCTCCTTCTCCTTCTCCTTCTCCTCCTCCTCCTCCTCCACCACCACCTCTCCTCCTCCTCCTCCTCCTCCTTCTCCTCCACCACCGCCACCACCTCTAGTGAGCTCCTCCTCCTCCACCAACTCCGGTGACCCCCCCACCACCTACGGCGAGCTCCTCCTCCTCCTCCACCACCACCTCCGGCGAGATTCTCCTGCTCCACCAACTCCGGTGACCTCCCCACCACCACCTCCGGCGAGCTCCTCCTCCTTCTCCTCCACCACCACCTCCGGCGAGCTCCTCCTCCTCCTCCACCACCACCTCCGGCGAGCTTCTCCTCCTCCACAAACTCCGGTGAACCTCATCCTCCACCTAAGGCCACGGTCACTACGGCATCCGACGAGCTCCGGCAAAATTTTGAAATTTCGACGAAATTCCGGCGGCCAGATCTAGATCTGGCCGCTTTTTTTTTTTGAAATTCAAAAAAAAATATGTGGCGCACCCCTACTTGGTGCGCCACAGAATTGCAAATTTCTGTGGCGCACGGCTGAGGTGCGCCACAGAATTGACATTTCTGTGGCGCACGGCCAGGGTGCGCCACAGAAAAAAAAATTAGTGGCGTGTATTCTGTGGCGCACCACTGTGGCCCCTAGGTGCGCCACAGAATTGAAAAATGGTGCGCCACGGATGACCGTTTCTGTACTAGTGGTCCAACAATTTTCATAGGTATTTTATAAGGATCTAATTCCGAAGATAACTGGTCATCTACTACTCTAGCAGTGATAGTAGTGCCCTTAAACAAATAACCATATGGACTATCCATAGTAAAATAAAACAACAGACATAAATAAAAACAACACTCACAATAAAAGTTTCTCTTGCCAATAGCGCTTCACTCCTCGGCAACGGCACCAGAAAATAGTCTTGATGACCCACAAGTATAGGGGGTGTATCGTAGTACGTTCGATTAATAAGAGTGTCGAACCCAACAAGGAGCAGAAGGTGTTGAGAAGCAGGTTGGATAGAGAGTTCACTGTAAACACTAGCAAACATGTTTTTGGTGGTTTTGGATATAGAAGATAAATAACAGTAATAATAATTGCAGCGAGTGGCCCAATCCTTTTGAGAGCAAATGACAAGTCGGTTGTTTTACTTATGGTGTCTAAACGTTCTCGAGGACACATGGGAATCTTGTCAAGTGTTTTCGCTTCATATAGTTAATTAATATTTATTGTTTTGATAGGTGTTGTGTGGGTGAGCCTATGCTAATGCACCGCCCAACTAGGACTAATACATACTTGGGATTATACCTCCTGCAAGCATCCGCAAATACAAGAAGTAATTAAGATAAATCTAACCACAGTCTTAAACTCTGGGATCCTACAATCCCTCGTGCATCGGTTTTCTAACAGGGGTTTAGGTTTCTGTCACTCCGGCAACCCCACAATTAGTGGCCAAATACACAATGCATCCCTCTATGCCCATAAAGGTGAAGTGTCATGTAGTCGACATTCACATGACACCACTAGAAGAATAACACCACAACTTAAATATCAAACTAGATAGATATTACTTCAACATAATTCCATTACTAACATCATGACTTCTCCCAGGTCCTCAAGAAATAAACGAACTACTCACGAGACATCATATGGATCATAATCAGAGGTGATATAATGTCGAATAACAATCTGGTCATAAAGTGCAAACACCGATAAATCTCATAAGCATCAAGTACTAATAAGTAATCAACACCGGGAGAGAGATCTAGTGGAAAACAACGATAAAGACCCCTAATTGTTCAGAGGGGTGAAGGTGGACGGTGAGGGTGATGGTGCTGGTGGTGAGCACGATGACAATGATGATCTTGATGAAGCCCTGAGTGATGACGGTGACGATGGCGACGATTTCCCCTCTCCGGGAAGGAATTTCCCAAGCCGATTTCTCCCTGCCGGAGAGATTTTCTCTCTCTGTTGTTTTCCGCCCCGAGGCGGCGGCGGAATATTTCTTCGATGATGTTCTGGGGCTTAGGGTTTCCACGGGGTCAAGTACGCGAAAGGGGTGGACCATAGGTGGGCCAGGGTGGCCACACTACCTGGCGGTGCGGCCCGGGGGCGCGCCACCCCATGGTGTGGGCCCCTGGTGGCCCCCCTCTAACTCTCCTTCTGGCTAGCTTCCTCCTCTGAACTTCTAAGACCTCTCCGGTGCCCGCCCCCTCCCTCTTCTTCTGATCGTCTGAAATAGGATGTCCTGACGGTGCTTTTTTCCATCAGATTTTTGATCCCGCTGTTTATTCTCCAATAATTATCAAACATGTAAAAAAACATAAAATAACATAAATAATGCATCATAACATGAAATATATCGATGAATAACAGAAAAGAACAATATAAAATAGTGATGCAAAATGGACGTATCACTCATCGACTACACAAAAGATTCGGTAATAAATGGTTGAGCCTTTAGTTCATGTGCACACTTATATAGTACAAATATGATCAAATCCCCTTTAACTCCAGAGCTCACCTCCTTCTCCTTGTTTTTGCAATTCAAAAAAATAAAAGTATTTCAAAAAAAAACCTGAAAAAATATGGAGCAAACATATGATAGTGTTTCACATCATCTAAAAGTTTCGTGACGAAATGGTATTATGGAGCACTAATTTTGTATTTTCGCACAAGCAGCACAAATTTTATTCCTTGACGAAACTTTGTATATTGTGGAAAATGAGCATATGTTAAATCGAAAACATGCAGAACTAGGTGATCTGATCAGGAGTAAAAACGCTGCTCTCATACTTTGGCTCCTTAGTTTTTGTGCAACAATATGTTTTCTCTAATCTCTAAATAAATGGACCAAAGATAATGTACTAGGGGAGAAATCGGTAGATAATATTGTCAAATGCATATCACAGGGTGCGAGTATTATATTACGCTATGTTACGGTTGTTGACATATAATGGCGTTAAACCAGCAGCCTATCCAAAGAACTAAATGGTTAATCATAAAAATCTGTATACTATGAGGTACGATATTGGCATCTACTCCGTCCATTCCTAAACGTAAGATGTTTTAGCCATTTTCCATATACTCACATATCTATTTGTATCTAGACAACTTTTAGTGCACATGTTCACTCATATTAGCACGTATCTAGACAACATGAACAATAGCTACAACATCTTATATTTAGAAACGGAGGGAGTACATGATTACATATTCTGGTCAATACAATTGGCCCTTCTCAACCTTTGCCTACTAATTAAATTGTTGTCGGCAAGTTTCTACCATTTATAGTGGCAGACTGGCAGTTGATATTAGAGTTCCAGGCTAGTGTATGGAGAAACATTCTAGATCAATAATGGAGGAAGCGCGCCACACGTTCACTCCACTGCAGGCGACCATGTATAAATCAACGACAATGCTCGGTGTACGACTAAACTGGCACCAGGAATTATGACACTGCCCTATGCGATTTAACTGTCCCATTTGTATACAAATATGTTATACTACTGGCTTAGCTATTTCTCCGCGTCAATTAATTTGGTATATTTTGGTGTGATCCAAATTTATATAAATATAAAAGAAAACTACGGATGAAGTAAAGCGAGGCCCTTTCATGGGAGCCACCCACTTGCCGAGTTGGATCCGAATTCTACCTTGTCTAGAGTTTGACCCCTTTATATGATCTTATGTAAGCCGTTATTTGGGACAAGTCACATGTTCTAAATCTCTTACTCATTAAAAGGGATTTCCACGTTAAAAATTATGTGTCCTTTGTCATGCTAGATCTATTGTTTTCGTCGCATTTGTTTCTACCGTTTATAACATATTTTTTCGCACTTAATTTATCGCCTTATGTGTGCACGAAGTCCTAAGACAACGCGAGGTTTGCCCGTATCTGATTCTCGTATACTCGCCGCACCTAATCGGTAGCAAATCAATACAAGACTAAAGTGATGAAAACAAAAAATGATGGGAAGCCGGCGACACAATGTAGAACTAGTGACCGCGATGGTGCGGCGGCACCGGCCGGCAGAGGCAACCACAGCGTCGGCTGCACCAAATAGTAGCTGAAGACTTGAAGAAGGAATTCAAGGTGGAATCTACTCCCTCCGTTCACAAATAGATGACTTTCATTTGTCCAAAAGTGGATGTATCTAGACACTAAAACATGTCTACATACATATACTTTGGGACAAATGGAAATCATCTTTTTTTTTTTGCGGGTAAAAATGGAAATCATCTATTTATGAACGGAGGGAGTAGTAAGCTAGTCTCATCGTAACAAAAATTGTACTCGTAACAAAAATTGTACGGAAAAGATTGTACGCGTAGCAGCGCTGCGCTAGCTTTATAGATCAAAGCTGTCCTTCCGTACGATTTATGTGTAAATCAGAGCTGTCATTAGCATCTAGCTAACCTGGCATATGTAACGTTACTTATCGCACGCAAAGTATCATATACAGTTAGCAGAGGAAGGTGGCATATTATCCTATAGTGTTCTCTACTAATCGCAATTATGTTTCAAGATTTGGTCAGCCTCTCGAACTTCACGGGTGACCAAGTATATATACTCTGTACAAAGATATCTAAAAATAATGTATGCGTAAATTATATTGCGAGGCACAGTATATATGAGATAATATATTGCGAGGCACATCACTCTGACTTGAATTCCTTTAAATAGCCATAACCTGTGGTGCTCGATCAGCTGCACTAAGAATGGAATCTTGCCACGCAAGTCGAATACAGTACAATACTCAGTTGAGAACGGAGTCTTATCAGAAAAGTCGCATAGTACGTGATGTCTCGACGTTTACTAAGTATTGTGTTGCACCGTTGTTGTTGCTATCGATACAGATAAGTACGGGCCATCATCCACATCCCATCTCATCTTTGCTGTCGACAACTACCAGTAACCGGGGCGCATGAGATTGCCGTCAACCATGGCACTGAAAGTTACCTCCCCCGGTTGTGCGTTGATTTTGTCATCGATAAGGACCGCTGCACACGTTTGTATCCCGTGTAGTTAAAACTTCAGGGGGGCACAAATTCTGAGCTCAGCCAGCACAAAACCACTCTTAAATGTTGGTGCAGCACCTCGGCTGCACCTTAACGGAGGGAGACGATGGAGTGAAGACATAGAATGTTTTCCCCCCGGCGCACGAACGCTGCCGTGGGGCCCTAGTCTTTTTTCTCTTCAGCTCAATTATAAAGAGTACATGAGGTAGATATTTATAGCCGAGATTCCACAGGTAAGCACGCACACACGACCCTGCAACTCGGCCACTAACACCACCTCCTAAGCTAGTGGATACATGCACATACACGATTTACCCACTAACTGCACGTAGCTTGATGCTCAGATCACCACCCGAGCTGGCCACTATTTGTAACATCCCTGTTTTGCTACAATAGGGTGGTGGTGTGTTGTTGCCATCTCATACATGCATGAAAACATGGGTTAAAATTTTGCATTCGAAATAACAAAATGAATTGACCAAAAACCACTTAAAGTGGTCACCCAAAATTTGTTTTCAAAAGAATTTCAAAATTGGAAAGCAAAGACATGGTGAGTTTGAAAATTAGACAAGGTTTCCAAAAACTATTTTTTCCAAATTTTTACTCTGCAAAAAGGCCCAGAAAACATTGTTTTCTCCTCAGTTTTCAAAGGAAAAGGACATCTCTGTAATATTCCCAAAATTCAGGGGTTTTTTGTAATTTTCTTTTCTTTCTTTCTTTCTTCTTCCTCGAGCGGACAGAAGGCAACGCCTGCGTGTCGACGCCGCTGCAGCCCACGGCCACCTCCTGCCTGCTTCGGTCGTGCGTGGATAACAAGAGAAGGACGGCGCCGTGATGCTCCTCTCCTCCCTCAGTCGCGCACTCTCTCTGTCTCTCCTCACGAAGGAAAACCTTAAACATGCCCTACTGTCCCGCCGGCCGCTGCCTCACGTCGTCATCTCCGGCGATACCGCGATAAACCGAGACTTCCATTAGCTTCAACAAGCTCCCATCTACGTCCTCGTTGAGCTACGGAAGCTGGGAAGCTAAGGACCCCGCGAATCGGGAGGTTCTTCCTCAACTCCGGCCGCCCCCTCCGCCGCGCGATCTCCTCCGCCGTGACTTCCCCAGCTTCCTCGACACCTCCACGACGTTCCTGGTGAGCACCCGGTCCTCGTGGACCCCTCCAATGCCTTCCTTGTCCTCTATTTCGCATGGGAGCCGAACACCGACGAGTTCCGCCGCCGTTCAAGCTCGCCGGCGATCTTCCGGCGACATTTCTTGGGCGGAGCCGCCACCCTCTGGCTCCCCGTTGCGTCCTCTCCGTCGTGGTGCTTCGCCATTTTGGAATCGCTTGTTGGATTGCCCGATCGAACGCGGACAGAGCCGCTCCGGCCGTTGATGACGTCACCTGGACGTCATGACGACGTCATAATCCTGTTTTTTCTATTTTCCAGAAGATGGTTATTAATTACAGAAAACGAATTAAATTTAGAAAATCAATAACTATTGTTATATGAATCAGAAAAATAAAGTAAAAATATAGTTTTGATCAGAAAAGTATACTCTATCCAAATATGTAATTTTCATATATGTTTGATAACCTTTATTTTTGGCCATTTATTTAATATTGTTTAATCAATTTAAAATGGAAAAATAAGTTTTTATTCAATAAAATTAGAAAATTAAAACTTATATACCAAAATGCTCGAAATGACAAATGCAACCTAGATATGATGTTTTCAAACCCATTTGAGCTTTTAAAATTGTATTCACTTTCATAATCGCCCGAAACCCCCTCCGGGGTCCATTTCGGGCTAATTCGAGTAAAAATGCATAACTGACATATGAACCCTAGCAACCCATCAAACATGTTTAGGGCTTTATTTCAGTGCATTAACTTGATCATGCATACATGTTGTGCATTGCATCGATGCCATGTGTTGATTGTTGTTCTTCTTTTCGGATGTTGTTCCTCCTCGGTAGAATGTGACTTCGAAGAGAAGGCCAACAACCCCAATGGTGAATACTTGATCCTAATCGACAAGTCAAGCACTTATTCCTGAAACTTTCTTTGGTTTTCTTGAAGCAAGGCAAGCATAACCTCTTATCTGCCCATATATGGTTTCGAAAGACTTTTGACTCTCGTACAGTGCATTCGATTCCAATGTATCTTGTGTCAGTAGCACTGTTCCAAATATCATCCGATATGCCGATTTATCAGCCGATTTATCGCTTATCGGGTGGTGACCGATAAGATAAATGAATATCAGCGGAGTTTTCTCATTCGGGCCATTTTATTGTTCTTGCAAGCGATTTATCGTTCAATATGCCGATAAATCGGCCGATATATCGATTTTCCAGCACTATAACATGTGATTAATGACATCCATCATAGAATTTTTAGTATTATTGAATACAATATATCTATATATCATAATTTAAATTTTTTAGTGCCGATATAATATATTTTTATAGAATATTTTAGATGTTTTAGTGCTACAATTTAGGATTTACAAGAAAAATGGCCGATAAATAGTCGACCGATAAAATCGATTTATCGGCCGATAAGCCGATATATCTCTTATCATTGGCCGACCGATACGTTAACGATAAGCGATATCTTGAACATTGGTCAGTAGTTAGAGTTGTCCTATATTATGCATAGCCTACTTATCCTGATCCACTACTCCTAGCAGCTATAGGTTCGCTTGTGTGCATCGCCAAAGCCTGAAATATGTTGTGCTTAGTCATACATGCATGTTATCTCTGCTCCATCCGGTTGATGAATCAGAGTTACGAAATAATCTAGTATGGCAGGAAGTAGTGGTAAGTTAAAAGATACTTGTTTAACATGATTTAAATGTGTGGATGACGAGACCACAGAGGGTCTGTGGTGGTTGTCTTGTTCATGCCCCTAGGAGCGAGTTCTCGTCTTCGAGCCAAGGCTGAGCGTGCATCCACACGGGGCTTAGATTCCCCTCGGTCTCAACTTGCCTAGTTTGTTCCATGAGTCGCCTAGTTCGGGCTTTCCATTTGGATTTGCGGGGATATTAAAAACCTTTTCAAAACTAGGACGTGGGGATGTATCGACGCTCTGCGGGTAGGTAACCATCGAGCATTGCGCACAACGATAGAGACCCGACAGGAGATGGCCACTCCCTATTGGCGGACCATCTCTACTCGGAGCGACTCATGGAATAGGCGAAGCAAGGGAAAGGTCGTGGTCAACCTACATCTGCCGGCACTTCCCGGAATAGTGCTAATGTACTGGCATTAAGAGTTGGTTGGTACGTGTGGTTAAAGTTGTACACCCCTGCAGGGGTAAATCTTTTCGAAAAGTCGTGTCCGCGGTTAAGGACGACATGGTGACGGATTTCGTGATCATAGACAACTTAAACAGAATGATTAAAACTTGCTAATAACGATTGAAGGATGCCTCCTCGAAGATGCCGAGAGGGGTTACCTTGTAGCATGAGGTAACGGAACAACTGGAGGTGGTGATCTTTGAAGCACGAGGTGCTGATATGATTTGGTGGTTTAAAAAGATGATGATTTCAGTAGTTGAATAGCTTTCTCATCTGTTTTCAAAATACTCTATGAAACGTGCTATTCCTTTCTCAACTTGGAAAACAAATATGGCTTTACGCAAAATAACCTTCATAACTCTTTCTAAAAGAAGCAGATATATAATAGGTTAACTAAGTCTTGTTGAGTACCTCCCGTACTCATGTTTGCTTCAACTTGGTTCGGGTGGAGTTCCTCAGTTCGGTGGTGTTTCAACGTGGACATCGACGAGTAGTTTTGGGGTTCCCAGGTAGCAGCCTAGAATCTATGGGCTGGGACGTCGCCTTATGTTGTGGCCTCTTAGTCCTTTTTGGTTCTTGTTGATTAGTAACACAATTTGCCTTCCGCTGTCTGATGTAATGTTGGGTCGTGTGACCTCTGTTTGTAAAGCTATACTCTAGTAACACATGTTTAATACAACTTCAATGTCTAGAGTGTTGCTTTGATCGGTTGCTGGTTTCGAGCTCATTGTTATACAGTTTTGGCTATGCCTGCATAGTTGTGGCAGTCGAGGGGTTGTGGAGCCGATGATCCATGTCCGAGCCCGCCTGCCGATGTGATTCGTCCTGGGGAGAGGTAACCCCAGTATCCCTCGATTGTTGTTGCACTTTCTGGACACATAGCAGCTCTGTATAGCTTTGGTCCCGTTTCCTTCAGTTTCATACGATTCGTGGACGCTTTGATATGCATAGTTGGTTATGACTAACATGGATACAAGGAGTAGTAGACTGGGGATCCGGACTACGTGCCGATGAATCCAGTCTGCCTGCCATTGTTTGTTGCGGCCGGGGGTGGTAACCCTGAAGCCCTTGTGAATCCATGGCTAGGAGCACATAACAGTATGTATATCTCTGGGTCCGGGGTCGTGACAAAAAGTGGTACACACGTAGCTAACAACTTTGCATGCAACTAACTAACATGTCAAGATTAGTGCTAACATTAAATTGCAATTTCTTGCCTTCATTCTCTGAGCTTACGTCTCTACCAAAACAGCACAAGCACATAAACTTCCTCAACTCTGTAGCATGCCCCTAGAGCTGGTGGGAAGCGGGGCTGCGCTGACGGCCTGAGTTGGTCGTGGGCGAGTAGGGAATCACCACCTGGAGGAGGGCCATGCCGTCCTAGGTCACTGGTTCGTTGTGCGCCAGCTGGTCGCCGTTTGCACGCCCCCATGGTTAGCGCCACCCGTGGGGCTGGTGGGAAGCGTAGCTGCACTGCCGGCCTGAGTTGGTGCTGGGCGGACAGGGAATCGTCTACTGGAGGAGGGCCACACCGTTGTAGCTTATCGGCTCGCGGTGCACTCCTGGTCGCCGGCGACGCTCCTGTCGCCTCACCTCTGTCTTTCCTCAAGAATAGAATGAACATCACCAGCTAGGCACGGTCGGTCCCGCCAAAATAACTAATACAAAATTTGCCAAAGGCTGTTTTGCAAATATTTCGAAATTAAAAATATCGAAAAAAAGGTGACAGAGGTAAAATGGCAAACCATGAAATAACCGGTCTAAAACGTGGCAAATGATGAAATGCTTGTGAGATTTCGTGGGGGAAAGATTGTGCCTCTCCAGGCGATCGGGTACGTGTTAATAAGGCTAGGAAAAGCCCCTAGGGTGGCGTACAAAGGGTATACGTATTGGATTGGAGTACTACTCCATATCCAATACGTATAGCAACTTACATCTCCAACACCCCTCTTTATCTAAACCTTGCAAAGGTTGAGATTACAGCGGGATTCCTCAAGTTTCTTTGTACATAATGTTTTGGTAAACCCATCAGTTATCTGATCCTTACTAGATATACATCTAAAATCAAGTTGTTTGCAACTTGTTCACGGATAAAATAAAAATCTATCTCAACGTATTTAGTGCGAGCATGAAACACCGGATTTGCTGACAGGAACGTAGCACCAAGATTGATACACCATAGACAAGGCTTCTCTTTTAACTGAATACCAAGCTCTCGTACAAGGGCCTCAACCCATATCAATTCAGCACTTGCATTTGCTAAAGCTTTGTATGCTGCTTCAGTGCTGGAGCGTGATATTGTAGGTTGTTTTCTGGCACTCCATGATACTAGATTGGACCCAAAAAAGGATGGCAAATCCTCCAGCAGATCTTCTGTCATCCGTATCACCTACCCAATCTGCATCTGAAAAAACACTAAGAAGTGTAGAAGGAGATTTCTGAAAAGTGAGACCAAACGTGCGAGTACCATTAATGTAGCGTAAAATCCTCTTCACAGCAGTCCAATGGACAGTTGTTGGTGCATGTAGAAACTGGCAAATCTTATTAACAGAAAAGGACAGATCCGGTCTAGTTAAAGTCAAATACTCAAGAGCACCAACAACACTTCTGTAGCTAGTACTGTCCTCAGGCTCACGAGATCTAAACATGGAGCCATATGAGGAGAAGACAACCATCTAGCTACTGCTATGGACCCGTAGACCAAGAATGAACTACTCACGCATCACTCCGGAGACAGGCATGGTGATGGAGAAGACTCCAGTGATGATTTCCTCTCCAGCAGGGTGCCGGGAGACAGCTTCAGAACCCCCTGATCTAGGGTTGACGACGACGGCGGTTGCGGAACTTTTCGGGGATATTTGATCAGGTGCCTAGGGTTTTCCATCTGGGGGGAATAAATAGGCAAAACGGCAAAGGCTGTGGAGCCCTGGAGGCCCCACACCACCAGCTGGCGCGGCCAGGGGGGAGGCTGCGCCACCCCATGGTGTCTTCGGTCTTCTGGATGTTTCCGGGGAAAATAGGCACTTTGGGCTTTGTGGGGTCCAATTCCGAGAATGTTTCCAGAACAACTTTCCTGAAATAAAAAAACAGCAGAAAACAGGGAACTGACACTTGGCATCTTGTTAATAGGTTAGTCCCGAAAAACGTGTAAAAATACTATAAAGAAGGGATAAAACATGTAGCAATTGGCATAATATTATCATGGAGCATCATAAATTATAGATACGTTGGAGACGTATCACTAAACATGACTACAGGTTTATAGAGTGAGGTGTCGATAAATAAAATACGGATAAGAAGCATCACATCTATCATTACAGTAGTCATGCTAGAAAGCAACTCCCTCTCATATAATTTAACTTGATACAAGTAAATGGAATCACAATAGAGGTGAAAAAGTAAAATCAAAATTGGTGAAGGCAAACTTCGTTCTTGGTCAGAGAACAATTAACATATTGTACTTATCTTTCGATCAGAGTCTTTATATTAGAGCTTATATTGCAAAGTTTAACATGCTCAATCATAAAAATTTCTTTGCAATCATTGATAACTTTCAAAGTGCTATACATTCAGATAAAAATATTTGTATTAAACAAGAAAGAATAAATGACATGATTGAGTAAATCAACATATGGATGGATGGACCAAAACAACTCAAATTCTTGCTTAAGACAGAAAGGAGTAGGTTTACTGACTCAACATAAAAGTAAAATATAGGCCCTTCACAGAGATAAGTAGGGATTAACTCATGTGCTAGACTTTTCATTTGATAAACAGAGAAAGCATAAAATGTTCGACACTCCTCCCAACCTTTCTTACACAAACCATGGCTAACCGAATCCTCTGATGCCTGCAAGCAATCACATACCATGGAGGAGTGTCTAACTTTTAGGGGTAGGTGTGTATGTCTATGTCAAGGAATGGCTCCCATTGAAGGACACTAACTGAAAATCAGCACATCATCCCTCTTCTCTTTTGTTTACACAATCATGCTTTGAGTGATAAATCAGAGGCAAAAATAGTGAAGAGAATTTTGTTGTAATTAAGGTTGGGGATGGGCACCCTGCTGCCAGCTCTTCTAGCATTTGGATAAGCAGATGAAGCCACTAGTCCAGGTGTGTAAAGTCCAATCAACAAGTGAGATAAAGATTCTGTATTTGTGTTCTCATGAGCTAAAACTGTTGGGAATATGCCCTAGAGGCAATCATGTATGATATAATTTCCAATGTATTCATAAAGTCGTCCTTGTTTTGAACATCTGATATATGTCATTGAATATGTGATTCGATTGTGGAACTATGTGTTCATATTGTTCATGCTAAATTGTCCTTGGTCATTTAGGTTGTGCTGGACACACACCCTAGACTAATGTGAGTGTTGGCTGATGACACGGTTCCACTTGTCATGGGCATGGCGATGCCACTCCAACGTTCACGTACTTGGCTAAAAGAGTTTAGCAAGTCGGATTGACCCATATTGAGATGCAACGAGCAAGTCGTCATTTGCATGTCTCAAACAATGTAATCCTTAGACCTGAGGTTGTCGCACAATCTGAGGTGTGGATCACCGACTTAGGTTCTGTCAAATGTTGTTCCGTGACAGGCAGTTATAAAGGCAGAGTTCGGGTCGAATGAGAAGCAAGCTGCGTGATGTGAATAATCAAGATGGGATTTTTCCCCTCTGACTTGAGAGATATTCTCTGGGCCCTCTCGAGTGGTATGATTCCGGAAGCATGGCCATGCGCGACTCGGTGAAGTGTTAACTGAGTCTATTGACTAAGAGTTAGGTAGATGAATCATATATCACGGACCGAGAAGAGAGTTGAGCTATTTAATGGATGACGATAATTCACCTATAGTTCGACAAGGTATATCGTGAGGCAAAAGGGACTTAGATGAAAGTCACATTGAAAGGTATGTCGTCATGACTCTATGGCACTTGGGAGTCGGCGCGTTCTGCTAGGAGCCACTACCGATTGATCGATTGCGAGTCGGACTCCAATCGTGTCCAAGTCGCCATGAGCCTGCAGGGTCGCACACTTAAGAGCGGGAGCAAGTATAATGGTCGGGTTGGACCCGAACCGGAAATGGACTGAATTCGTGAGTTGGACTCACAGAGGGAATGGGCCAAAAGCGTTGTGAAGCCCACTGCCACTCGCTATATAAAGAGGGGCGCGGGTTGCCCGGCGGGCACGTGAATTCCACTCCCATGCGTTGGGAAACTTAGCCCCACTCAGTCCAGCCGCCGCACCGGACCTAGCAGTCCACCGTCGGAGCTCCTCCTCGTACGTGTGGATACCGGCAGAGGTGTTGTATGTTCAGCACTTCGACGATCGCGGATTGGATCGGCTGGATCGGATCGTGGGACTATACTGTATCGACGTGCTTCATCGATAATCCGCACATGCGTGTCTAGTGGTAATCCTTGTGGCCATCTACCTCGGCTAGATCTTGGAAGTACCACGTAGAAAAGTTTTTGTTTATCTCTACGCGTTCCAACAGTTGTATCAGAGCGGTAGCTTCTGGTTTTAGGCCCGTGATCTGCACATATGTGATATGTAGTTAGCGTTAGATTGGATCTAATTGCAGTTTTGGTGGTCGTTCTATGAGATAGATCGGTTTTGTACAAGGTTGATTGGATCAATCGTACTCGGGGGTTAATGGATGATCTCGTTTCCGTGATCATACTGCTAAGGTCGTGAAACAACTTATCCCTACCGGTCGGTTTCCGCCATCGGGGTATAAAGTGACACATAAATCCAGTTGTGGTGATCGAAGATCAAAGAGTTTGGTTGAATCGGAATATAGATCATATTTGGGTAAAAGTGTTTTATCCGATGAAGAAATCCATGTTCGGAATGCAGATGAGATCTGCGTTTTCCGAAATCGTCGGGCGCTGCCCTTTCGATCCCCGCCCGCTTCGCCCTGTCGTAGCGCCTTAGATGTCGTTACGAGTTTCACATCGCCGGTAGATATCGTTTCTATGCATAAACTTGTTTTTGCAGGATGTTGTGAATGGTATGGCTTATGTGCATGTGATGTGTGTAATCCATACATGATCTGCGTATCATGTTTTTGTCAGCCGGCTAGAGCCTAGGTGCTGTCATTTTATTGTATAACGACATGCGTGTCGAATTCTCTATGTAATTTTTCATTTACTATCTAGTGTAGCTTGCTGGAGAACCCGGATGGCATGCAAGTCGACGTACACGTCGGCTACATGGAGTAAGATGACACGTGACAAGAGTTGGCACAAGTCGACTTACAAGCTTTGTGGAGATGGAGATCACCATGAAGAGAGCCATACCATTTCACATTATAATTGTTTTATTTGTGTTATTGTCATGTCTTTTTTTTACCTCTATTTAGATAGTTCTTGGTAGATTTTAATCCCTCAAAGAAGGTCTAGTCGGTCGCCCCGCCAGTGCTGCACCATCACAAGTCGGACATTCTTGGTAGTGGGCTCATAAAATTGAGGTGCTACCAATTCTTTCCGATTAGGTGGGTTTGAGTCGGACTCTTACAGCGGAAGCACTTGGTAAGGTAGACGAGTCCATCACAACGGTTGTGGGGCTCGGGGCGAGTTAGGTTGGGAGCCAGGTCATGTGATGCCACCCGACTAACAGGAGTCGTATTGGATACGATTGGCAAGGTGTTGCCTACCTAGATCACTTGACGGCTAGAGGTGATGCTAAAGCTCACTAGTCGGTTTGCTTATTTAGGATCTTGAATCACTTAGCAACCATCGTAGGGGTGTTGGTTCTAGTGGGAGCATAAGTATTAAAACATTTCATATGCCTGCTCTTTTATGAATACATGTCTTAAGTATTTTGCATATTTTCTGTTATAGATCAATGGCACCTAGCAACCTTCCTCAGTTGTCCATTGTTGCGTTGAGGTCAATCCTAGAGAAAGATAAGCTTAATGGAACTAATTTCACCAACTCGTATCGTAATCCGAGGATAGTCCTCAAGCATGACAAGAAAGAACATGTTCTAGAAACTCCACTTCCAGATGAGCCTGATGATGATGCGACTATCGCTGTCATGAATGCCTACCGTAAGACTGGAGATGAGTCTATGGAAATTAGTTGTCTTATGCTTGCACACATGGAACCGGACTTGCAGCAGCAGTTCGAGAATGTTGAGGCCTACGGTATGATCGAAAGCCTCAAAAGTATGTTCCAGGCTCAGGCAAAGACCGAGAGGTCTCAAGCTTTGCTGGGATGTAAGCTCAAAGACGGCGATCCACTGAGTCCGCATGTAATCAAGATGAATGGTTACGTGCAGTTTCTGGATAGGCTGGGCTTCCCAATTAACGAAGAGTTCGCTACTGATATAATTCTGAACTCTCTTCCTAGTGCGTATGGTCTGTTCATTTCGAACTACCACATGCATGGTATGGATAAGTAGATCAATGAATTACATGGGATGCTCAAAACGACAGAGACTGATCTCAAGAAAGGCGCCAGTCAAGTGTTGATGGTGCAGAATAAGGCTAAGTTCAAGAAGAATTCTTGGACCAAGAAGAAGAAGGATAAGTCAGGAGGTAGCGCCCATGGCCCTGTCCAGAGCGCTTCCTCAAAGACTAAGCAGGATGGCCACTGGAAGACGAACTGCACCAAGTATTTGGCTGACAGAGCCAAGAGTGGAGGTGTGACTTCCAAGTCAGGTACACTTGTGTGCAATGTTATAGATATTTATCTTGTTGATGCACCTAACAATTCTTGGGTATATGATACCGGATCAGTTATTCACATATGCAACTCGTTGCAGGGACTGATAAGAACTAGGAGCGTGGCAAGAGGAGAGGTTGATATTCGGGTCGGCAACAAGGCGAGAGTCGCTGCGTTGGAAGTCGGCACGATGCAACTTCATTTACCTTCAGGATTTTTAATGGAGCTGAATAATTGTTATTATGTTCCAGTGCTTAGTCAAAACATTATTTTCGCCTCATGTTTGATGAGACAAGGTTATGAGTCGAATATTAAGAATAATGGATGTTCTTTATATTTGAATGATATGCTTCATGGTTATGCACCCGTTTAGGACGGGTTATTTATTTTGAATCTTGATAGTGA